>OZ018335.1:20691478-21291478 GCA_963969495.1 Ceratothoa steindachneri
GGGATAAGAGAGAGTAATCCTGCTCATCCCGGTACCGGGACAGGTAACATGGGCGAAGATCACCCAGAATAGGACATTCAACGAGAATGTGCCGAACAGTCTGAGGGACAACGCAGTCTTCACAGTAGGGCACAGGCGAGCGCTCCATCAAATGGCGGTGCATCCCGCGAGTGTGTACAATTTGGAGAGGACCGAAAGCAACCTGAAGACAGCGCGGCATTGGGGGGATAGATCCATGAGAACAGTTGCAGTGCAATGGCACACAACTTTAGGTTCTCCTTGACTGTCTCCCATCTTGTTTGCCAAGCAGCCCAGAGAGCTGCCCGTATTCCTGCCATGTAGTCGGAGTGAGGAAGAGCAAAACACTGGTCTGGTCACCCAATCCTCGAGGACTCATGGCATGCTCATTCCCCACAATTCCTGCATGTCCAGGAACTGAGCAGAAGATAATCTCGACATCTGCCAGGCTTGCTAAAACGGTGACATCACAAATACTAAGGTGGTACCCTCCAGGGTGGCGTCCTGGGCAGAACCAGGGGCGCCACCAGCCTGAGAGCTAGTGAAGGAGATTTCTGGCCCTAAAGCCGAAGGGCTTAGGGTATGACTTGCATCTCTTGGCGGCATAGGCACCAGAGAGATCAGCTGCGAATGCAGTGAGAGCTGTTAGCGACTGGGGGAGGTGCCAGGCTGGCGTTTACAGGCGAGAAATGCACTGTATTGTTATGCAGTATCATAGACCTTCTCCAGATCGAAAAATACAGTGGTGTAGTGCTGGTGCATTCTACATGAAATGTACACACTTTTTGGCAAAATCTTGACACTAGGTCATGGATTTTGATGAGTTGGGTCTGGTGAGATAACATTACATACCAATTTTTAGGGCTCTGGGTGCCCATGGCCATTTTTATGGCCAGGTCAATTTTGGGTCAAACTGGTTGACTGAAAAAGTTTGAGAGGTCATAACTTTAGCTAGAGTTAATTAACCAATCAGAACGAATTTGTTAACAAAATGCTCAGGAGAAAGATCTTTCAAATGAATGGAAGAATGACATTCCTAGGACAATTTTTGCCATGATGACCCTTTTTTGAACTCTTTGACAGTTGACCCTTGCCAAAGTGCAACTTCGATCCCCCCCCAAAAATTTCTAAAGTTAGCTCTATTTATCCTCCATAGCTCCAGGAAAAATAAAAATGGCATCTCCATGGGTTTTGAATCCATGGGCATTTATATACCATCAGGTGGGTGGTATTTTCAGTCATGTCGCTCTACTGGGGCCGTTTATGACATCAGACAGTGTTAGTAAATAGTGATTTTGAGAAAGTTTGATCCATCTTGACACGGTCATCATATTTCAGTGTTTCCAAACACAACCTCTCCCCCTTCCTAGGCTGCCCTGCCTTTTTTCAGTCTTAGATTCAATAAAACAAGAGATTATTTTTTATCATTTCAGAAATGTGAGACAAACACAAGATACCTTTCAAATATTACAAATTTACAATTTTTATTACCTATACAAAATGTTATTTAATACAAAACATTAAACAAAAAAATATTTAAGACAAAAATTTAAACAAAAACTTTTAGACAAAATATTATTTAATAAATATCTAGATACTCATTTGAGCAGAGCCATCCCTTTGTTTGTTGCATCAGACTCCTTCTTGCTAATTGGGTAGCTTCTTCCTGTTGCAGTTTTTGGTTCTACTGATACCAAAATGTCAGAGATGTCCATAGTACAAGAATCTTCTACTTCAGGGAAGCAAAAGCTGTGAGAGGGTCCATGCGGGAGAAGAAATTTCACAGTCACTTCTTGTGACTCTGGAAAAGCTTCGGTTATGCAGCAAGCAAGCCACCAATGTTCATCGTAAATCACAGTGACATAGCCTGCAAGTTTTCCATTGAACACTGGACATGAAATATTTTTTGTGACTGATTCTAATCTAAAAATCTCAGAGACAAAATGGGTGAACTTGGAGAGCCTCCTTTGATATTGGAATGAACAAATGAAGTTTTTGTGCACCTGGAATAACTTTGGTTGCAGGTTGATTTTCAAAAATTCTTCTTCCTGTTCATATTCATTTTGAGTTCCATATCCAAACTTCATATTCCCAAAAGTTTCAGCGAATACAAACAAATCTCTTGGTGATACAATCTGTTTGTCATAGGGTCTTCTCAAGCTCTCTTTAGTAGCCTTCCTTTTGATGGTGCCACCTACGCCGTCTGATGGGCCCTTTCCATGGCCAGTGGCAAAAAAATGCCACTCTGCTTCTATACCATATTCCTCTTTATGCCTGCAAAGATTCTGGAAAGATTTACAGTTTTTATACTGTGCTGCAGATCCGTCTGAAAAGTAGTAAATTTTCTTTACTGTTTCAAATACTGATTTCAGATACTCCATCAACATTCGTTGAAATAGATGCACTGACACATTAGCGTGGATGTTACACTCTGAAATTATGGTGTATGGAGTCATGACAGAGTTTTCCCATCTTTAATGTGATAAAAAACCCAAGGATGTATTTTTGCCTGTGCGCAATTCCAATGATATCCCTAGGCTGCATCTTTGATTACAAATGAATAGTTTTCTGAAAAATCACCAATTACTACAAATTCACCATCTGCAATATTGTTTTTCACAGTTTCCAAGTACTGTGCTTGTGATTTTGTGACAGAATCATGTTGTACCAAAGTTTTGACACAATCACAAAATCTATCCATGAAATCATCAAGCAATAATACCATGGTTACCAGCTCAGATCTATCAGTTGATATCCACTGTTTGAATTCAGTATTATCCACATTGTCCTGTTCGTAAAATCCAAATAGTTTTGCTTTTAGTTGATCCACAGGTGGACAGTATTCGCACAATCTTATGTAGCATGTTGGACGGGCTGGATTACATACGACAGAGGCAACTAAGTGATGGTAAGAGGGTAGATCAGTGATATCAGACATCTTGGATACAACCATCATCAGTTTTACATTTTGTTTTATTTAGTGTACATACACATACTGAGTGAGTTCCACTGCCTCCCACAAGAACACACTCTCGTGCCCGTAGCATAGCAAACTTTGAGAATGATACTTTTTACCTCAGGGTACTTCACTTTGAAACTGCTATGAAGTTCCTTCAAATTAGTGAGAACGAGTCATTTCTGTAACTTCTGCTTTTCCCCTTCAATTCGCACTACTAGACAATCCTTCTTTCCTGGTAAAACCCGACTCGTGTCATCACTACGATAATATTCAAGGACTAAAGATTCTAGTTCCTCAGGAAGCACTCTGCTGAGCTTAGGGTTAGGTGAAGCTAACATTCCTTTCTCCTTTAGTATATAGTGCACTTGTATGGCCATTCTCTGAGAGCAATCAAACTCGTTCATGAGTTTTCTAATGCTCATACTGGTTGCAAATATGGTTAGAATTCTGATTTGATCCATAAGGCTTGATTGTCGATATTTTTCCTTTAGAGACTGGATAACTTCTGGCATACAGTTCACATTACATCTTTGCGGCATATCTCCTTGTTTTCCTGAACTACTACTACTACTACCCACGACCAAATCCAACTTTCTCCTAAAAGATTCTTCAACCTTTAACCTTTTCTCAGGTATGTAAGTCAGGCAGCTCCTGTTCCATTCAACACACAAAGGATTTCTTGCCAGAGAGAAGTCATCAACATTGTCACCCTTTACAGGAGTTCGTCAGATCTAATCTACAATATACATAAAATGCATCCAGAGGATTATGTCCATTCATGCAACCGCAAAATATAATCTCCCCACTCCTTAGAAAAATATATACATATGTACATAAAAAAAGTCAGTCCCATCTAGCAGCTTCATCCATATATTTATCTAATCTATTCTTAAAACTACCCAGAGAGGAGGCTTCTATCACATGTCTAGTGGGGGTGTTCCAAATTGGATAGCTGAGTGGCTGAAAGACAGGAAGCAAAAGGTAGTGCTAAATGGTGTAAAGTCAGAGTGGAGGGATGTTATCAGTGGGGTTTCTCAGGGATCAGTTCTCGGTCCATTATTATTTGTCATCTATATAAACGATCTTGGGGAGGCAGTTAATAATAAAGTGTCAATTTTTGCGGATGATACCAAATTAGCTGTAGTTAAAGATATTGATGATAATTTTAAAGTGCAGGGGGATTTAAATAAATTGTTATCCTGGGCACATAAGTGGCAAATGACTTTCAACCTTGATAAGTGCAAAGTTATTAACATGGGAAAAGATAATAGAGAATTTAACTATGAAATGGATGGGCATTGGCTGAGCTCAGTAGAGGATGAGAAAGATCTAGGAGTAGTAATAGATAAGTCATTAAGGTTTTCTAAGCAGTGTATTGAAGCAAGAAATAGGGCAAATAGAGTGCTGGGTTTCATTAAGAGAAATGTCAGTTACAAAAGTAAGGAGGTTATTCTTAAACTCTTATGTTAGGCCACATCTAGAGTACTGTATACAGTATGGTCCCCACATTTTAGACACGATATTAACCTTCTTGAGTCAGTGCAACGGAGGGCAACAAAGATTATTCCTTCCCTGAGGCACCTTGAATATATAGATAGACTGAGGGTATTAAATATGTTCTCATTCCAAAGGAGGTGTGTGAGAGGGGATATGATTGAGCTCTTTAAAATTTTTTCTGGGATAGATAAATTGGATGTTAGCAAGTTTTTTGAGTTAGATGATGGAAATCGGACTAGAGGTCACCACTTGAAAATTAAAAAGCAAGGGTGTAGGTTGGATTTAAGAAAATACTTTTTCACCAATAGAGTGGTAGACTTCTGGAACAAATTGCCGCGGAGGGTAGTAGGTAGTCCAAACTTAAATGTATTTAAGAGTAGGTTGGATGAGTTTATGGGGAGGGAAGGTTGTGATGGTTCCTAAGTTTTGTATATATTAATATTGTTTGTATATATCTATAGCTGCATGATTTAGTTCTTGACAAGCCTTGATTGGTGATACCCTTGTTTCTGGATGCAATCCTCTGGATGTAGTTTTCCTGAGAGTATGGGTGCCTTAAAAAAGAGGCCATTTGACTCGGATGACCTATGATGAGCCCTTGTGGCTTTTGTCATCTGTTATATTATATTGTGGGGGACTTTGGTGATGGTGCTTTTTGTGGGTGGGTTTTGACGGATGCTGATGACCTTTGATAGGCCCTTGTGGCTTTTGTCATCCGTGAAATTATGTTATGTTATGTTATGTTATGCCTTTCGGCTTTCCTTTTATCAAAGGTGCTCTCACCGGTGAAAGACAATGATTGGTTCAGTAAGTCAACTTCAACTTCCACATCTGAATCCTCTTTTTGGCTAGGCATCTCAGCGAACTCCTGTTCAGATGCTGAAGTTCCAGACTCCTCTGGAGTATTTTGCTCCATTGGTAACTCTGAAAGCTTCTTCCTACAAAGAGAACAAAGCTTATCATCTTTGCTAAGAAGAGATGAGAAATTCTGCAAAAGCTGAGCAGAAACATTTCTTAGATCTTTCTTTTGCAGGGATCTATGGATCTTCAACGGATCGCTGCAGTACTTGTGATTCACCATCTTAATGAAACAAAGCCTGAAAAAGATCCAAATAATAATTTATTTTTTATTTAATTAAGGGGCTATCTGGCGACTGCCAACTTAGGCATAAGTTGCCGTAAACAAACAGCCTAGTTCAAGGCTACTTTAAAAAATTGAACAGGAAACAACAATAAAAAGAAATAACAAAAACAATAACAAATCAATAACAAAAACAATAACAAAAACAACAAAAACAACAACAACAATTAAACCGGGTTAAATGAAAGGGAGAAGGCTGGCCTCCCCCCAAAAGTCAATAAGTCCAACAGTCAAAGTACACACACTCGTCCCGAGTACAAGGGACAGGCGGTAGCGACCCCGCCCATCCCGGTACCGGGACAGGTGTCGTGCGCGAAGATCACCCAGACTGGGACATTCGACAAGAATGTGCCGAACAGTCTGGGGGACGACGCAGTCGTTGCAATAGGGCGCAGGCGAGCGCTCCATTAAATAGCGATGCGTCACACGAGTGTGCCCGATTCGGAGACGACAGAAAGCAACCTGAAGCCGCCGCGGCATTGGGGGATAGGTCCATGGGAACAGTCGCGGCGCAATGGCACGCAACTTTAAGTTCCCTTCGACCGTCTTCCATCTTCTTTGCCAAGCAGTCCGAAGAGCTGCCAGTATTCATGCCATGTAGTCAGTGTGAGGAAGAGCGAAACGCTGGTCCGGTCGCAGAGTCCTCGCGGACTCTTTGGCGCGCTCATTCCCCGCAATTCCTACATGTCCAGGAACCCAGCAGAAGATAATCTCGACATCTGCCCGGCTCGCCAAAACCGTGGCGTCACGGATTTCGCGAACCAGGGGATGCGGAGATTCCAATGCCCCGAGAGCACTCAGGGCGCTTTGTGAGTCGCTATAGATCACAATCCGGTCTCCGAACCGAGCACGTCGCGTAATCTCCCGTACCGAGTGGTGTATTGCCACCAGCTCGGCCGTGAAGACAGACGCAGCGCATGGTAGAGCCCTGCTGACTTCAAACAGAAGGGATACGGCGTGGAAGCCGACCCCCTCTTGGGACTTGGAGCCATCCGTATACACTGGCACGGTACCAGCGTGACACGATGTGTGCTCCAAAAAGGTCGAACGCAATACTCCCGGCGCAGTATAAGCTTTGGGAGCAGAGGCGTGGCGACAAATAGCCAAATGTGGTACCATCCAGGGTGGCATCCTGGGCAGAACCAGGGGCGCCACCGGCCCGAGAACTATATCTACATCTCGAAGGAGTTTCCTGGCCCTAAACCCAAAGGGCTTAGGGTATGACTGGCGTCTCTCGGCGACATAGGCACCATCGAGATCAGCTGCGGATGCAGTGAGAGCTGTTGGCGAATGAGGGAGGCACCGGGCTCGCGCGTACAAGCGAGTGATGCACTGCACGAAGCGCAGAGCGAGTGGCATCTCCCCAGCATCGACCAACAGGCTCTCAATAGGGAAAGTGCGGAAGGCACCGGTCGCAAGGCGAAGGCCGGTGTGGTGGATCGAATCCACCTTCCGCAATAAACGCTCGGCTGCGGATGCATAAAACTCGCATCCGTAGCCGAGCTTCGAGCGAACAAAGGATCGATAAAAAGTAAGGCAGTAGCCCTATCAGCGCACCAAGCGCTGAACGTCACGGAACGGAGAATGTCCATAGCGCGGGTACAAGAGACCCTAAGGCTGCGAATATGAGCCTCCCAGGTGAGGCGTCGGTCGAATACAAGACCAAGGAAACGGTGCGACTAAACCACATCCAGGCGCACCCCATTAAGAAACAAATCTGGGTCGGCGTGAAGCCGTGGATGGCGGCAGAAGTGCACCACCTTAGTCTTGGCCAAAGAAAACCAAAACCTGTGTACTTCGGCATAGCGAGAGACGCGGTTCAATGCCTGTTGGAGTCGAAGCTCCAGAGTTGGCATCTGGGCCGCGCCAAAAGAGATCGAAAGGTCGTCCACGTAGAGCGTAGCGAGAACATCTTCCGGCAGCACCGAGGTGATGCCGTTGATGCTCAGGGCAAAGAGTGTGACACTGAGGACACTTCCCTGTGGGACACCCTCTTCCTGCTCCTTTGGGAGGAGAGGGCTCCCCCCACCCGTACGTGGGATCGACGATCTCGCAAAAATTCAGATATAAACATTGGGAGGCGTCCCCTCGCCCCCATCGTGTGGAGTGTCTCCATGATACCGTATCGCCATGCGGTATCATAGGCCCAAAAAACACCGTGGCGTAGTGCTGTCTACGAAGGAAAGCCTCGCAGACGGCATTTTCGAGTCGGAGTAGAGCATCCGACGTGGAGTGGAACTTACGGAAGCCACACTGTGCAGAAGACAGATGGCCTCCGCTGTCCAGGAAATAGGCTAATCTAACATTTACCAATTTCTCCATCAACTTGCACACGCAAGAGGTTAGAGAGATTGGGCGGAAACCGGTCGGAGTAGAGTGATCTCTCCCCGGCTTGCGAAAGGCAAGCACAGTAGCGATTCGCCAGGAGTCTGGGAGAAGACCTTCCACCCAGATCCTGTTGAACAAATCTAACAGAAAGGCCATGCCTCTTTCACCCAGGTGTCGAAGCATGGCGTACGGAACATCGTCCGGAACATGGGCGGTGTCCGCGCACGAAGCGAGAGCGGAACGCAACTCACTCACAGTAAACTTGTCGTTGAAGAGTTCTCCGCCTCTGGAGGTAAAGTCCAGCCGGCGGCCTTCCGCGACATGACGACGTGCATTGAATGCTAGCGGAGCAGCATCACCGCTAGAGAATGCGGAAAAAGCGGCCGCTAAGGATTCCGCCACGGACGCGGGGTCCGAGATTGCGGTCCCATTCTCCTGGAGAACGGGAGGGGGGTCCTGCGAGAACTTGCCCCGAATCCTTTTGACCTGCTTCCACACCTCAGCTAAAGGGTTCTTCCCGTTAAGTGAAGACACGTATGCCCGCTAAGAAGAGCGGCGGGTGTGCTTCGAAATATACCGGAACCTAGCCCTAGCCCGACGAAATTCAGCGACAGTGAAATCGTTCGGGCGGCGCTTATAGCGCATTTAGGCATAACGCTTCTGTTTGAGGGCCGTCTCACACTCGGCCGACCACCATGGGAGTGGTCGGCGTGCAAAACGGCCAGACGTCCTAGGAATAGTAGTCAGGCCCACGGCGATGAGGTTGCCGGAGAAGAACTCAACGGCCTCATCTACCGACCTAAACTCCTTGACTGAGATAGAGAATTCAGTCATTTCCTGAAATGCAGGCCACCGCGCCCGCGCCAAGCACCACCGAGGTGGTCTCTCAGGCGGCAGTTGCCCTGAAAATGATATTTGAATGGGAAAGTGATCACTACCATGGAGGTCATCGACCACCCCCCAATCAAAATCAGGCTGTGCATCCGAAGAGCACAAAGATAGGTCGAGGCAAGAAAATGAAGCGGTTCTCGGACAGTGATGCGTAAACTCATCCATGTTTAGGAAACCCATCTCAACTCTTCGATCAGATCGGCAAGGACTTTTCCCCTGGGATTTATGGAGTAATCTCCCCAGAGAGGATGCCTGCCGTTCAGATCTCCAAGCGGCGGAAGTCCCCCCGCGTCGAAGTCAGCTGACGGTGGAATGTACGCAGAAATCAGAGTATACCTACTATCCAGGTGCAGCTGCACAGCCACTGCCTGAAAGGAGGTATCTAAAGAAAAAGGAAGAACGGAGACATCATGCCGTGTGTAAACCGCGCATCCCCCAGCCCGGCCATCCCACGGTGGTGGGGTCGCAAGACCCTTATACCCCGGAAGGGCGGGCAGGGGGCACGCCCATAGCATGGTCTCCTGCAAAACGAAAGCTAACGGGGAACGGGATGAGACGAGCCTCCGCAACTCCTCCCAGTTGGCCCGGAGTCCACGGCAATTCCATTGAAGAAATATGCCCTCCAAGCCTAGCTCGGAGGAGACGCGGGGGCCCTCCTCGAACTGAAGACCCTCACGGGAATGGCCGTACGCCTCCCGGGGGCAGAACCCCGGGCGCTGTTGGCCGAACAAAGCGCTGTCGCCTTCGAGGACTTATTGGGGGAGGTTGGGCTCGCCATGCGAGTCTTTTCCTCCCTCCGCCTCGAAACCTTAGGCGGGCGTTGCGACTTTGGAGGCGGGGGGCCCTCTTTTCGAGGAACCACCGTCTCCGAGCCACTCGCTCCACCTCGGGGCATGGGCGAAGGGGCCGAAGCTCCTTTGTTGCTGTCCCCCTTTCGGGGAACAGCTTTAGGAACCCCGGAAGATGGCCTAGCGACCATCTTCAGGGGTGTTGCCTCCTGTGAGTCTAACGACTCGGTGGAGGTGCGTGGCCGTTTCGCCTTACGGGAAACGGTCACGCTGGGGGAAGAGGGGGGAGCCCTGGTTTTAACCGGGGCAGGGTATGAACCCTTTTTGCCACCAGCTTTACCAGGGGAGCGCCCGGGTTGGGTAGAGCCCGCAAAAGGGCTCCAAATGGGCGCGGAAACAACCATGCTCGTTGGCCTGGATGGTCCAGGAGCAGAGGGTGCCTTTCTAACTATTGAGGCATATGACGTCCCAGTCAGAGCCGGGCGCGCCAGGACCAAGTCCTTTGCCTCGCGGAATGAGAGTCGATCCTGGGCCTGAACGGCCAGGATTTCTTTCTCAAGGAGATATGCACCACATTGCTTCGAAGAAGCAGGATGCGGCTCTCCGCAATTGACACACTTGGCCACACACGATTTGGACTTATCGTGTGCGACCTTGGAGCAATTTACACAGACTTCGGGTGACCCCGACTTTGCATGTCTACATGAGCGATTCGTATGGCCGAAGCGGTGACAGTAATGGCACAGCCGTGGCAGTGGCACGAATGCCTTCACGCGGTAGCGGTACCAACCGGCACGCACCGACTCAGGGAGCTTGTCACAGTCGAACGTGACGAAGAGTGTAGGGGTGGGTTTCGAGGCCCCTTCCTGTTTTCTCATCACACGTTCGACCTTGACCGCCCCATGGTCGGCCAGCTCTAGGGTGATGTCTTCAATGCAGTAGTCAACGAGTTCCCTCGCATAAACTACTCCTTTCACAAAGTTCATGGTAGAGTGCGGCGTCACACTCACCGGGGTGCCATGAAGTGTCCGAAGAGCACTTATCTTAGCCGCCTCGGCTGGATTCGCCGCATTCGCCAGAAGGCCCCCGTCCGAGAAACGGGTCACCTTCGGCTCTCTACCAATTGTACTAGCTAATCCTCTCCTCTGATGGATCATGTTGCCCTTGGACAACATGGTACCATCAGTGGAGCGAATAACGAGGAAGCGTTTGAAGCCAGCGGGCTCGAAAATGCCAGGTAACCTCTGAATCAGGGGCCCTGATGTCATCGAGGCTCCGCCCTGTGCACTTTTCGTCTTTGTCATAGTCAGGAGCTCCATACCCGGGGGAGGCAGAGGGGCCGGATGTGCCGGTCTTTGCCTGGTCGCTTGCCAAAGTGGCAGCAGCCCATCCGTCCCCACAGCCCCCGCGGATGGAGCGGAGCCCCGAGTCTTCTTAGTCTTTTTCTTCTTTTTAGGAGAGGAGGGCGGGGAATGAACCTGCTTCTCTCCTCCGCCGACAGAAGCCCCTAGGCCAGATGGACCGGCCTCAGCCAGGTCCTTCTCCGAAATGGAAAAGGTCCTGGTGGTCACAGGGGCACCGGTCAGAGGAGATCCATCCCCTCCTTGTGCTGCCTCGAAGGCCCCAGCCGTTTGAGGAGGACCTTGCATAGGGGCGGATTTAGGTTCGGTGCTTGGCGCCGAGCCCGGATTTTTCCCCATGGAAGGCCCTACCCTCTGAGGCTGGGTTTCCTCAAGGACCATGTCTATCACAGGAGGGGCCTCCAGTTGGCCATCCCCTCCCAGGACATCGCAGGTCCTCTTGGCAGCTTCACCAGTCTTTTGTGGGGAGGCACAGGCCTTGACCCCGGCAAGGTTTAAGATTCTTGCCAGCAGGTCTTTTGAGGGAAGCGATCGAAGGGGACTGGCTTCCCTCTCCCCCCTAAGGGGGTTTGCCCTACCGAGCCGCTTGCATGAGGTGCGGTCAGCAATGGGCTGCCTGCTGGCTTTCTTGGCAGTCCCCTTAGAAAGCAAATGAGGGACTGCCGCTGGAGATAGGGAGGTGCCCGAAAGCACCTCCAGAGAAGGGGGTGAGGGGGAGTCCCCTACACCCGTAGGCGTAGGAGAGGAGTAAGCCTCCTCTCCGGTTAAAGAGGTATGGAGGGTCCCCTGCGCAAGCACAAAGGGAGGGACCTCCATCTTTTCTGTGGAGCTGCACGAGGGCGGCTCCGTTGTTTTAGGGGAAATTAAAGGGAGATGTATTTGTTTTGCATCATTGGGCATGGTGACCCTCTTTGTTTTACGTGATGCAATCGCTCACCACCTCTTACAGTAGCCCGCACTGCAAGAGGTGCTTACAGGCCCGGCAGAGCCAGGCGCCGCCATTCGGGACCACCCCTCCCGCCTGGTGGCCTGGCAGTCCATCGGCATGGCGGCTCCACCTTGGACACAGCGTAAAATTGATAGAATGTGAAGAGGAGAGGGAAAGGGATGTGAGGAAGGTATGGGTGGGGATGAAGCAGGTTGTTAAACAACCTCCATCCCGAACCGGAGCTCAGGGGTTAGGGAACAATGTCCCCTGCCCCCTCAGCCCCGATCAGGGGTGGTTGGCTTGAGAAGAAGGTCAGCATCTACCCTGTGAAATTAGAGGCTGACCAGGGAAAGTTGTGGGAGAGGTTGTATGAAAAGCGACGAGGTAGGGGAGAAATCGGGCTATCTGAAGGAAGGAAGAGAGGCTAAGCTGGGGCCGGACGGAGCACTGGATCCCATCAGCACGGCGGCCAGGATGGCAAATCGCCGCGCCCCTTACGGGGATCCAAATAATAAATTACTGTTTATAAACAATATACAATAAATTAATTAAAATAAACACCTATATAAATGATTGAAGCAATTATATTTAAAATTGCCAATATACAATATCAATATAGCTGCTTCAATCATTGCATTGTCAAAGTTTAGGTGCAAAGGGCTGTAGGTTGGTAGACTGGTTTATAACTAACAAACATTTCCATTAGCGCTTTTTAAGATTTGATTCTTCATAAATTTGCAGAGAAGTGGACAAAACACAAGAAAAGAGTAGGTACCTATTCAATAATCAACATTATTTTTAATTATTTTCATGTTTTCTCAGTCCAGTGCTTCAACCCTAATAGCTATTAAGTTAGCTAATGGCTACATCATAATACATTGCAGAGAATAGGTTTATTACAGTCTTAGTTTAATCTTTCTTCCATACCTATTTTTGGAGGGTATAGCTACCTATATTCTGTAGGTACATTCAGTTTTGATCAAATTAAAGGATTTGGTGAAAATTGCCTTCTCTCATTTGAAATAGCTTGGCATAGAAAAAATATGTGATCAATTAAAAGTCACTATTAATTTAATGGGTATTGATTTTAGATGCCTAATAAGTAATAAATCATTCTCCTCTTTTTCATAATATAATAAATTGGTAGGTAGTTAGCTGTATAAAAATCATTAGGTATTTCAAAATTATCAAAAATAAATAACAAAATTACACACCTGTAAATTATTTTAGGATCTGCAGATAATCTCACAATTAATATTAAGTAGGTAGTTTAGAAGATATCTTGAAATTATTTTAATTTATATATTGAAGACATAAATGACATTGGTATCTGAAAAACATACATTAATTAGTTAAGGATTAATGAAAGGCAGTTAAAGACTGCTTTTCATGTTACATTGATTTGGCAAGATTACCTATATAAGGTAATATATATACCTAGGTAGTAATGTATTATTTATTGATTCAAAACGATTATATAAGAGGTATATAGGCCATGCCATGGTTAGGACTTACGTAGATATGTGATATCACCATAATTTCTGGGTTAATAATACTTTTAGTAGGTATACCCAGTGTCACATAATTGCCCATAGATTCTAAACCCATGGAGATCCCATTTTTATATTTTCTGGAGCTATGGAGGATAGAAAGATTTAACTTTAGAAAAAAATTTGAGATGATCTGAGTTGCACTTTGTCCAGGGTCAAAATCAAAGAGTTCACAAAAAAGTCCTGTTAAAAATTGTCCTAGATTTTTTTTTTATTTAATAGTTTTATACGCACAGTCCTTATTTAGGCTGTGTACTCCTTTTCTATTGTTCGATCAATCCTTTTTGGATCCTTCTATATTTCATTCAGTATTTCAGCCTCTTCCATAAATTTTCGTATCTTTCCTGTTACGTTGGAGTCATCACCTAGCATACTTTTTAGGCTCAGAGATGTAATGAGGCTATCCATTCTGTAATGCCTTATTCAGCTCTTCCTATAATTAGAGCATTCACTCAAGATATGATGGACTGTCAAAGGTACGTAGCAATCTTCACACAAAGGTTGTTCTTCTCCTGACAGTAGGTAGCCATGAGTGATTCTAGTGTGTCCTATGCGTAGTCTTGCTAGTAGGGCTTCATTTCTGCGTATTTTTGAGTGAGAGGTGTTAAATGGTTGCACTTTGTCTTAGACAGATTAATATGAGATGTTGTACTAGTTTGAAAATGAAGGTGAGTTGGCTGGCATTCATTTAGTATATCGAAGGAGTTATTCTCTAGGAATGACGCTACTATCTTTCCCTTACGGGTGGTAAATGAATCTCCCCAGAGAGTATGTCTGGCATTGCAGTCTCCAAGTATTAGGAATGGTTCTGGGAGCTGATTTGCCCGTGTTTCTAGTTGTCTGCGGTCTATTTGACTATCTGGGGGAATATATATATTGCATACACTGTAAAGTTGATCAAGTTTGATGCGAATTGCCATGGCTTGCAAATTTGTGTCCAGAGTTATTCTGTCATAGGGTGTCCCATCTCTTATCAAAATTGCAATACCCCAAGCATGTCTTTCTCTTGGACCATATTTGTTTAAAAGACTAAATCCAGCAGTAGGTCTTAATTCATGTAAGCCTTCCATGGTTTCCTGGATAGATGCACAACTGCAATTTGTGTCCTTGAGTAGTAACCTTAACTTATGGTAGTTAGCATGGTATCCACGTATATTCCATTGAATAATAAACATCTTAGAGAAAAAGGAAAAGTCTATTTTACTTCCACCGGCTCTTCTTCTCTTTCTTCTTTGGTCTTTGTTCTTTAGGTTGTTGAGTTTTGTTGGGATCTATCTTAGTTATATCTTTATCTTTTCTCATTTTATCATATTTCAGTTGTTTTTTTCATGTAATGGGGTAGCAGGCTCTAGGGATCAAAGGAAGAGTCCTGTGTCCATAAACCTGTACTCTTAATTTCTGTATGGTGTTTACATTTCACTGTCTCATGGTTATTATTTGACTCTTGTTTTGAGTCTTTTGTTTTCATTGCTTTTTTTCTATTTATGGGGTTTTCTTCATTTTCTCTTGTTGTTTTGGGGTTTTCTGGTGGCTTTTCTGATGTTGGTTGGACCTTGTCAGCCTGAGACTTGTCTGCATGTGGCGGCGGCCTAAGATGGTCCTCAGGACAGTCCATGTCTCCCCCATCTACAGAGTGCACATGGCCAGCAGAGTAATCCATCCAATTTTGCTCTAAGTTTACCTCTGCATATTTTCCTTTCTTTTTTCTTTCTTCAGGAGAATTTGCAGGTGATTGCAAAATTCTCCTTTTTGTTCACTCTGGAGTTTTGCGCTTGGTTGATAGGTGAGAGTCTTTTGTCTTCGAAAATTCACCATCCACCACTCAAGGAGGGGTCAGGGTCAGAGAACCCCCACCCATAGATGACTCAGATGCTGTTACACAGTTATCAGTAGTCATCCCAGAAGTCACAGTCGCTGATGCTCGGTTATCGCCATCTCCATTATGTGATGCAGGGCTAACCCTACATCCACTTGCATCCTCTTCTGCAGATGATCGTGTTATCTCTTCATCATCTGTATTTCCCCAAAGAGGTATAGATACAGTTGTGCCAACATCGGCCCTCTCTCTGCGAGGAGTCCATGCTCCTCATCCATTTGCACTCCCCTTAGCAGATGGGGGTGCTGCCCATCCTTCAGCTGTCTTCAGTGGAGGTATAGTCACCACTGACATAAGAGCCTGGGCTTGAGAGTTGCTGCTATGTTAAGAGTTGGCTACTTTTGATCTTTCACAGTTCTTCAATGCCACTGTAAATGTAATTCCTTCTCTCACAAACATAGATAATGCTTTTTCTCTTGCTTCCTTGAAGTTTATTCTCTCTTTTGTTTTTATTGCTAGTATTTCCCTTTCTAGTAGGTACTTATCACATGTTCTATCTTTTGCAGTATGGAGACTGCCACAGTTGGCATATGTTGGTCCTCTCTGGCATTCTTCAGAGCCATGTTCTGGTAGTCCACATACCACACAGATAATATATCTGTTCCTGCAGTAGGCACAAACATGGCCAAATTTCTGGCATTTTATAACATCGTCTAGGTAGAGGTATGTATGGTTTCACTTTTGTCAGCATTCCTGGTCTTATTTGTACTTCATCAGGTAGATCCACTTTATCGAATGTAAGCTTCAAATCTACAGTATTTATGAGTCGCCTTCACGTTTTTTTTATTCTTTCTACCTTTATTACGCCTCTATGTTCTAATCCTTCCAAAATTTCTTGCTCTGTATAATCTAAAAGTTCTCTTTGTTTTATTATTCCTTGACTTGTATTAAACTTGTGATTGCTCTCAACTATAACATCTATACCAAATATGGTTTTAAGTTCTTTCACTTTCTCACTTTGTTCTTTGCTGCATACTTGAACAGTCACTGTCTCATCTCTATTAGAGTATGTCTTAGTGGTTCTCCACCTAAGAACTTTTCAACATCTCATTATCAAATTTGAAAAAGTTTATCTTACTGATGTCAGTCTCGTCTGTCTTTGATTTTACTATAAAAAATTGCTTATAATCCTCTCTTGGGCCAAATATTGTGTTCCTCCAATTTGGTGTAGTATTATCATGTACATTTCTTTTCTTAACTTTCTCAGGTTGCTTCCCAGTAGCATTGAAACCAGAGACGGCCTGGTGACCACGGCTCCTTGGAAAGGCTTGCTTGATTCGACTCAATGCCCCGACCTCCTGATGAACCCCTTAGAACATCAGCGCTGCCGGCAGTAGTCCCTTCCTGCTCATGGGAGGAGGGGACCACCAAACGTTTTTTCCTTAGAGGACTTTTCATTGTTTTTTTTTATTTGGTTCACAGCTTCTTATTTATTCGAAGCTACCCTCAGCCAACCATCCCACCGTGGATGTCATTTTCTTAGCAGAAAAGCAAAAACAACAGCCAAGACGGCCAGGCCAGCTGACGACATTCCCCTATCCACCACCCGGGGATGCGGCCAGTAGGAGTATTCTCTCCCTTGGAAAATTGTCATAGAAACATCGTTCTTCCACTCATTTGAAAGATCTCTTTCAACTGAACATTTTCGGATTAAAATCGTTCAGATTGGTAAATTCCTGCCAAAGTTATGACCCCTCAAAGGTTTTGGTTCAATCAGTTTGACCAAAAATTGATCTGGCCATAAATATGACCACAATGACCAGATAGGCCTCATACTTAGTACGTGAACTCTATTCATCATAACCAACAAATGATGTAAATTTCATGCGATTCTGTGACCAAGGTGTCAGGAGGGTGTGTACACTTCAAGTAGAATGCCCCTGCTATTTATGAAGGAGGCTTCACAGACAGCCTTTTCCAGTTGGAGCAGATCATCTGAAATGGAGTTGAACTTGCGGAAGCCGCGCTGTGCACAAGACAGATAGCCTCCGCTGCCCAGAAAAAAGGCAAATCTAACATTTACCAATTTCTCCATCAACTTGCACATGAAGAAGGTTAGAGAGATTGGGCGGAAACCGGTCGGCGTATAGTGATCTCTACCCGGTTTGCGAAAAGCGAGCACAGTAAAGATTCCCCAGGAATCTGGGACGATACCCTCTACACAGATTCTGTTGAACAAATCTAACAGAAAGGCCATGCATCACTCAACCAGGTGTCGAAGCATGGCGTATGGGACATCATCCGGACCAGGACCGGTGTCTGCGCACGAAACGAGAGCGGAGCACAACTCACTCAGAGTAAACCCGTCGTTGAAGGGTTCTCCGCCTCTCGAGGTAAAGTCCAGTCGGCGGCCTTCCACAACATTACAAAGCGCATTGAATGCTGGCGGAGCAGCATCCCGGCTACAGAATGTGGAGAACGGAGAACGTAGTCGCGAAGGATTCAGTCACGGACACAGGGTCCGAGATTGCGGTCCCATTCTCCTGGAGAACGGGAGGGGGGTCCTGCGAGAACTTGCCGCAAATCCTTTTGATTCGCCTCCACATCTCTGCTAGAGGGGTCTTCCCATTAAGTGAAGACACGCATGTCCACCAAGAACAGGGGCGGGCGTGCTTCGAAATATACCGGAACCTAGCCCGACAAAATTCAGCGACAGTAAAATCGTTCGGGCGGCGCTTATATCGCATGTAGGCATACCACTTCTGTTTGAGGGCAGTCTTACACTCGGCTGACCAGCACGGGAGTGGTCGGCGTGCAAGAAGGCGAGACGTTCTAGGAATAGTATTCAGTTCCACGGCGATGAGGTTGCCAGAGAACTCAACGGCATCACCAACCGACCTAAACTCCTTGACTGAGATCGAGAAATCAGTCATTCCCTGAAATGCGGACCTCCATGCCCACTCCAAGCACAACCGGGGCGGGCTCTCGGGTGGCAGCTGCCCAGAAAATGTTATTTGAATGGGAAAGTGATCAGTACCATGGAGGACATTGACCACCCCTCACCCAAAATCAGGCTGTGCATCAGGAGAGCACATAGATAGATCGAGGCAGGAAAATAAAGCGGTTCTCGGGCAGTGATGCGTAAACTCATACACATTTACGACACCTGACACCTATCTCCAGCTCGCCGATCGGGTCAGCATGGACTTGACCCCGGGGATTAATCAAGTAGTCTCCCCAGAGGGGTTGTGTACCATTCAGAACTCCGAGCAAGAGAAAGGGCCTCGGCAACCCGTGCCACGAAACGGCGGGGGTCCCCCGCGTCGAAGTTGGTTGACGGTGGAATGTACACGGAAATAACAGTATACCTCCTATCCAGGTGCAGCTGCACAGCTACTGACTGAAAGGAGGTATCTAAAGCAAATAGCGCATCCACCTGCCCGGCCCTCATCCCGTGGTGGTGGGGTGGCTAAACACTTATACCCGGCGAGAGTGGGCAAGGGCAAGGCGCCCGGCATGGTCTCCTGCAAAAAGATACCTAAGAGGGAATGGGACAAGACGAGCCTCCGCAGCTCCTCCCAGTTGGCCCAGTCTACAGCAATTCCATTGAAGGAATATGCCCTCCAGGCCTAGCACGGAGGAGATGTGGGGGCCCTCTTTAAAGAGAAGACCCTCACGGGAATGGCCGTACGCTTCCCGGGGGCAGAACTAAGGGCGCTGTTGGCCAGACAATGTGCTGAAGGCGCTGTCGCCTTCGAGGACTTACCGGAGGAGGTTTGGCTCGCCATGCAAGTCTTTTCCTCCTTCCGCCTCGAAACCTTAGGTGAGCAGGGGGGCTTCGGAGGTGGAGGTCCCTCCTTTTCTGCACCACCGAGTCTGCCACTGGGTGTGGACGAACGAACCGAAGCTCCTTTAGTGCTGTCCTCCTTTCAGGGGGCAGCTTTTGGAACCCCGGAAGATGACCTCACAACCAACTTCAGGGGTGTTGCCTCCTGCGAGTCAAACGACTCAGTGGAGGCACGCGGTCATTTTACCTTACGGGAAACTGTCACCCTCGGAAAGGGAGGGGAGCCCTGGGTTTAGCCCGGGCTGGGTGTGAACCCTTTGTGCCGCCAGCTCTACCAGGGGATCACCCGGGGTGGATAGAACCGTCAGAAGGGTTCCGAATGTGCGATGAAATGACTGTGTTCGTAGGCCTGGATGAGCCAGGAGCAGAAGGTGTCTTTCTCAATATTGAGAGAGAGGACGTCCCGGGCAGCGCCGGGCGGGCCAGGACCAAGTCCTTAGACAGGATTTCCTTCAAGTATTTTTTTTTATTTAATAGTTTTTACGCACAGTCCTTATTTAGGCTCAATGTGCTGAAAGAAAGAAGAAGAGGCTAAGCTGGGGCTGAACGGGGCGCTGAGTGCCGTCAGCATGGCGGCCATGAAGAAAAAATCGCCGCGCACCTTACGGGGTCCTTCTCAAGGAGATACACACCACATTGCTTTAAAGAAGCGGGGTGTGGCTCTCCCCAATTGACACACTTGGCCACATACGATTTGAACTTATAAAAAATGTGGTCTTGGAGTAACTTACACAGACTTCGGGTAAACCCAACTTTGCACGTCGACAGGAGTGATTAGTATGGCCGAAGCGGTGACAGTAATAGCACCGCCACAGCAATGGCACGAATGCCTTCACGCGGTAGCGATACCAACTGGCACGCACCGACTCAAGGAGCTTGTCACAGTCAAACGTAACGATAAGTTTAAGGGTGAGTCCTGAGGCCCCTCGCTGTTTTCTCCTCACACGCTCAACCTTCACTGCGCCATGGTAGGCCAGCTCTATGTCATCTATAGAGTAGTCCACGAGTTCTCTCGCATAAACTACTTTTCGAAGTTCATGGTAGAGTGCAGCATCACACTCACGGGTGTGCCATCATGTCTCCGAAGGGCACTAATCATGGCCGCCTCGGAGCGATTCGCCAAAAGCGAGCGATTCGTCCGAGAAACGGGTCACTTTCGGCTCTCTACCAATCACACTATCTAGAGCTCTCCTCTGATGGATCATGTTGCCCTTGGCCAACATGCTGCCATCAGTAGAGTGTAAAACGAGGAAACGCTTAAAGCCAGCAGGCTCAAAAATGCCAGGTAGCCTCTGAATGAGGGGCTTCCCACATGGGGAAGCACCTACCGAAACGGTAGCAGCCCCCGCGGAAAGAGAGGAGCCCCGAGTCTTCTTCGTCTTTTTCTTGTTTTTATTTCTTTTTTACGAGAGGGCGTGGAATGAACCAACTTCTCCCCTCTGCCACGGCAGGAGCCCCCAGGCCAGATGGACCGGCCTCAGGAAGATCCTTCTCCGAGATGGAAAAGGTCTTGGCTTTCCCAGGGGCACCAGTCGGAGGAGAAGATCCCTCCTCTTCTTGTACAGTCTTGGAGACCCGAGCCAGGCGAGGAGGACCTTGCACAGGGGCAGACTCGGGTTTGGTGCTTGGCACTGAGCCCAGGTTCATCCCCATGGAAGGTCCTACCGTCTGGGGCTGGGTTGCCTCAGGGACCATGTCCATCTCAGGGGAAGCTCCACGTGCCCTCCACCCCAGGACATCACAGGTCCCATTGGTCAGAGTGTCTTTTGTCAGGGAAGAGAGGAGGGCACTTATGGTAACCCTTATTAAGCTCAATATGCGAGCTTGCATGTCTTTAGAGGGAAGAGGCTGACAGGGTCTGTCATCCCTCCTCCCCCTAAGGGGGTTGGCCCTAACGTGCCCGTCCCTCCGAGAGCAGTCAATTATAGGCCACCTGCCTTTCTTGGCAGTCCCCTTAGAAAATAAAGGGGGACTGCCACTGGAAAGAGGGAGGCACCTGAGGGCACCTCCAGAGAAGAGGGTTAGGGGAAGTACCCTAGACCCATAAGCAAAGAAGAGGAGTAAACCTCCTCTCTGGTTGAAGAGTTTTCGAGGGTCCCCTGCGAAAGTACAGGGGAAAGGACAAAATTTTCACTGGAGCTGCCCCTGGGCGGTTCTGACGATGGTCAAGGGAAAGGGAGTATTTTTTTCAATTTCATCATTGGGTATAGTGACCCCCTTTTTAGCACGAGACGCAAACGCTAATCACCCCATGCAGTAGTTCGCTCTGCGAGGTGTGATTACAGGGCCGGCAGAGCCATCTACTGCCCTTTGGGGCCACTCCTCACGCCCATCGGCATGGTGGCTCCACCTTGGGCACGGCGTAAAATGGAGAGATTGAAAGGAGAAGTGAGGAAAGTGCGGATGGGGATGAAGCAGGTTGTTAAAAAAACACCACCCCAAACCGGAGCCCAGTCAGGGATAGTTGGATGAGAGGAAGCTGGTCAGCATCTACCCTGTGAAATTAAAGGCCGACCAGAGAAAGTTGTGGGAGTTGTAGGGAAAGTGAGGAAGTAGGGTAGAAAATGCAGGTTGTCAGAAAGGAGAAGAGGCTAAGCTGGGGCCAGATGATGCGCTGAGTCCCGTCAGCACAGCAGCCAGGAAGGATAATCGCCCTCCTCGCCCCTTACGGGGTATTTCCCAATCATTCAGGTCCCCAACCCTAGTAAAACTGTGGGAGGTACATAGTATCTTTCAGCAGCAATACCAGTGACAAAAGACGCTTTGGAAGGGTAGGATGGACCAGCCTTTGTTGGCGAATGATAGCGAGTGGACTAGGCTTATGAATGTTGCGTCCCCCCTGTTCATTGGAGACCAGAGTTGTCTACTTAGGTTGTGTACCTTTCATACTTCCCCTAACTGCTCTTCTGTACAAACCTCTAAGACTTTCTGATAGAGATGCCCTTGTTGGGTTCTCCTTTTATTCTTTTAAAATAAATACCTTAGGCCAATAAACTCACCTCTTCCCAATTTGGTTGAAATTGCTGTTTTGATAAATTGTACCAACCTCCCTCTTTAAGAATCTGAAAAAATAAATGCTTGTGATGGTGACTGAACAGATTGGGGAGTGGGCAGCTACAACCAACACCGAGCTAAATGTCTTTACCCTCACCTGCAGTCGCTACGAATCCCACCAACGTGTATCTGTAAATTTTGTCTTAGGTAGGCAAGTGTGGGTCATAATGAGAATATGTATTGAGTTGTGTCTGATTCTCAGTGCAGCACCTGGAGATGTCGATCAGGCTAATGTAGGTGTTTAATTTTGGATAGCGACCACATCGGTGGGATGTCTCTACTGAGTTCTTTGTCTGGTGGAATGGTTTGTTGTGTTGTGGGAGGAGTTTTTAGTGGGTGATGAGCGGAGACTGGTTGTGAGATTCCTTTGAGTATCTAAATGTAGCAAGTCATTGGTTTTGCCTAGTTTCGCGGAGCTAAGAATCAACACAGGTATTGTGATAATACTAATACCACTAATTTTGATGGTAACATCAACCAATGCCCATTGTATCTGGCAATTGCATCTAACCACACAGACATCTGTTTGAGTCATCTACTAAATGGAGAAAAAAGAGAAGAGGGAAGGATAAGATAATAAATAGGCTTGGCAGGTGGAAAAAGAGAACAAAAGACACCTAAGAGAGTGACCAAACTACCATTTCCTCCAATCACAATTCCACTAGTTTTTGGTGAAAGGTTTCCCAATCCCTTTTAGGTGGGTCCATCCTGACATGGGAATGAAAAAAACAAGTAAAATGACCACTAAACAAAAACTTCAACTCCAACCAATTTTCCACAAGGTGGAGTTGAGGTTCTTCTAGCACTGCCCCTGCACAAGGCTATCCATCATTTTGTCCATGGGAAATAGGCCCTTCAGAGCAATAGCGTGAGTTGTGGTGGAGAAACTCTTCAGTAATAGTTCACCCCTTGGCATAAGTCCCATAGTGTGCTCCCTCACAACCACTCTCCATGCACAGTATTATATAATTGAATTTTGTTTATGTGTAGGCCAAAGGTTTATTCACATTGTAGTTTTTTCTGTTAGTTGTAAATTAGGCCTTAATCAACTTAATTTTATTATATTTATACCAGCCATGGCTTCGCCTCCCCCCCCCCCTACAGGAAAAGCTTGCCCTTTGCTACTAAGATTAAAAAAAATTTAAAATCTAAAAAAAAGCAGCCATGGTTAAATTTTGATCAATTTTTCTGAACTTTGCCAATTATAATAATTTTAAAAAGGAACTCTAAACTAAATTTCCCCCCCCTTTCAAAATATCACATTGCTAAAATATAGTTATAGAAGAAGATATATAAAAATAAATTTTCGGAACTTCACCATTTGTAATTTTTTGGGTTTTACAAAATTCACAAAATTTTGATACTTACGGCCGTATGCTGAGACAAATGTGAAATGCAATTTTATCAGATTTAGTGTAGCTTCACAATTATTTATAAATTTATTATATGCAAGGCTAAAATGTAAAATATATAAAAAAAATTAGGTTTTTTGCTCAAATGTGCATTTCACATTTGTTTTAGCATACAGCCGTTATTTCTGAACTTAACCATTTTGTTTTTTGATATTATAAAAGAATTATTAGAAATAACTTTGATAAAGAATGATAAAAAAACATAAGTCATAACCAAACTAAGATGAAATTATTATTCAAATACTCAAAAAGATTCCGTTCTTAAATTATAGAGTTAGTGATAATGATTATAACCTTAAATTTATATTTTCATATTACTAAATTTATAGATTCTAATGTTTCATTATTAATTTTTTTTTAAGAGTTCTGGCCTACACCTGGTTGACGGAGGACTTCAGCACATCAACGTTGCTGTGGTGGTCCTTGCAGTCCTTGCCCATACCTTGTCAATGGGATTAAGGTCATCGAGCGACTGCAACAGGCAAAATGCCTTGACCCATACACTCTTGCACTGTCTTGGCCATATGGGCCGGGACACCATTCTGGTGAAAAACGTAATCCGCCTTCTTTGTGATCTTTCTTACCCAGGGTATAGTTACATGGCCATGACCTTGAGCATCATTACAGAGGACAGGTGCTTGGTTGTGGACATGTAACGGACCTCAGAGACTTCCTGTTCCTAGCTTACCACGCGGTTGTCTACTTATTGATGATGATGACCGGACAGATCGTAAAGTTTTTTCATCAGAAAAATAAGAATTCAATTGCCATGAATCTTCAAGTCATTGAGAAGGCGACGAGAGCGCTCCAGATGTTGTTCTCGCATACGGTCGGTGAGCAGAGGCCTTTCTACGCCCCTCGCGGTCTTAACAGCTAAATGGTTGACAACTTGAGGTCTACCTAAAGACGGTCGATCTTTGAGGTCTTTCCCGTTCTTGAGCCTTTCTACGACTCTGTGGCAAGTTATCGGGCTGGTGTTGAGCCATTTGACAATGTCTGACTTGTTGTGGCTCACCCACAGGAGAGCAGAGATCGATTCTTTTAACTTCCATCTCTACATACCTGCACTCAATCGAAAAGATGCTGGAAAAGTAGACCCGTTAAGTTTAGTTGACGAAACATTTTCTATCACATAGGTAAACCTCTCGGAAGATCAATAGAGTGCGGTATCACTCTCACCGGCGAGCAAATAAGGTCCAAAGAGCACTAATCATGGCCCCCTTTGAGGGATCCATACATTAGCCAGAAGGCTTCCGTCGAAAAAACGGGTCACATCAATTCTCTCTGATGAATCATGTTGCTCTTGGCCAACATGCTTCCATCAGTGGAGCGAATAACCAGAAAGTTTTTGAAGACAGCAGGCTGGAAAATGCCAGGTAGTCTCTCAATGAGGGACCCAGACTTAATCAAGGCTCCGCTCAGCGCACTTGCGACTCTGGTCTTTGTCTAGGCTTCACTACCCATGAGCGCCTCAGGGCTGGACATGCCGATCTTGGTCTGGTCACTTGCCAAAGCGGAAGCGGATCCATTCTTCCCCAGAGCCCACACGGACGGAGAGGAATCCCTAGTCCTCTTTTGTCTTTTCTATTATTTTAGGAGGCTGGAGCGGAGTGAATCTGCTTCTTTCTACCTATGGAAGGTGGCCTTAGGCCAAACGGATCCGCCTCAGCTGTCAAAGGGGCCTCAGCTGTCAAAAGGGCACCAGCCCAGGGAGGAGGGATCCCCTAGTGAGTCATCGGGAGTCAGACCTGGGCAGATTCAGGTCACCTCCGTAATCATGTCCAGCTCAAGGGTGGCCAAGTTGAGAGGGGGACAGGCACGCCAGCCCCCTGCAAGTTACATATGCATGCTTCTTGGATGGTAAGGGGGCATGGTCAGATGGGCTTTGCTATCCCTTGCCCCTCTAATGGGGTTCGCCCTATCCAGCTGTTACCTTCTATCTTATGCAGGTGATACTACACTTTACTCTTCTGTTAACTCTCCTAGTAACAGAGGTGAAATTGCTGCGTCCTTGAACCGAGATTTGGCTAGGATCACTTATTGGTGTCAGCTTTGTGGCCTGAAAATTAATACTAACAAAATGTATTCTATTACTATCAGCAGATCCCGTATATTGGTTCCACCTCTTTCCTGTTTGCATATTTCTGGTAAACAGATTGAGGAAGATTCTAGTTTGCATTTGTTGGGGGTATTTTTTTACTCTAAGCTGACTTTTGAGAAGCACATCTGTATCTTATCTTCCTCAATTGTCTAGAAGACAGGCTTAGTTCAAAAATCCTTGAAAACTTTTGGTCGTGACTCCACAGTAATAAAATCTTTTTATGCTTTCATCTTGTCTCACTTTGAGTGCTGTGCTCATGTTTGGATATCTGCGGCCAACTGGATAGAGCTTTGAATTCTATTAAGTTCATCTCTCCTGAGCTTCCCCTTGATTTGTACCATCGGCGTCAAGTTGGCGCACTTAGTGTTTTATTTAAACTTTTTAATAACAATCGGCATCCGTTACATAGTGTCTTGCCTGGACCTTTCAATCTTGTCCGTGTGACAAGGTATACTCTTAGTCTTAATGATTTTGCTATGAATCCTATGAATGGTTGCACTGTGCAATTTTCTCGGTGTTTTGTTCCTTCATTGGTCAAAATTTGGAATCCCAATGATATTGTCTCTTCTCCTAACATCTCTACATTTAAGTCTCGATTAAATGTTTATTTATTACATTAACTCATTCATTATTTGGGCTTACTAGGGGCCTGTTTCCTTTTGTTGCCTCTGCCTTTCTCCAGTACCCCTGGTATTTTATGCGAATTCAATTCTGTTGTATCTGCACCCTTGGGGAAGGCTTTGGTTGCTTGATGATAATAGTAATAATACCACCGGGAATAGTCAATTTTGGAACACCTCCCTGCTCTCTTGGCACTCCCCTGTGATAGGAAAGGGGGGCCCACTGATGTTACAAAGTTTTTAAAGGCGGCTCCAATGAAGGGAGTAAGGGGGGAAACCCCTGAAACCTTCAAGAAAGGAGATGGAGAAGCACCCTCTCCGTTGGAATAAGTTTGTAGGGGGCTCTGAGGAAGTCCAAGGGAAAGGGGGGCATCTCCTTTTCAGCAGTGTAGCTGCGCCCAAGGTCTGCATCACAGATGGGAAAAGGTAAGCCCCTTTGCTGCATGGGGATGCTGAGAGGGTATCTTCTCCACCGATCAATGCTGTCCCTTGTTTTACCTCATCCTCCCCGGCACCTACAGGGAAGTAGGCCGCGCTTGGAGGCGGATCTCCAAGTGCTTGCGGGCGCCCACTATTTCTTTCACTTGTATCCATAGTAATATTTTTTAAAAAGAAAAAAAAACTGTGCGAATTAGATACTATGACATCCCAATGCCTTGTGAGGTTAGGAGACAAGTTTCCATATAATTACAAAATTCCCGAATGTGATCATTTACACATACTCGGCCTACAGGTTTGAGCTAGGATGGGCCTTAACAATTCAGCCTGAGATTCAGGCAGAATTGTCCTCGAGCTTTGACCATAAAGGATGTTGCTGACGTAGCTACCTTATATACAGTCCTGATCGTAAGTATACGACCAGTTGAAAAACTGTAAAAATGGACATTTCGCACCTTCAGATTCTTATAAGGTTCTAGGTGAAATTTCGATATACTAAAAGCTAAATTGTAGCTGAGTCAAACAAAGGTAGTTTAAACAGATTAAAGAGAAAAGACAGTTTACTCAAATGAGCTGCTCCTTAGCTGATCGAAATTTAAAACCAATACTCCCCAAAACATAAAAAGAAACTTCAAAACAGAATTAAACCTTCAGAATAAGGACTCAGTAGTGAGTGGCTCCACCATTCTTGTTGATAACCTCAAAAATTTGACGTGGCATGCCTGATACGAGGGTTTCTAAGAGCGACGGGGGAACATTACTTCACGTGGTGAAGATGGACTCACGAAGGGCATCCACTGTCATGAACTGATGTCCATTTTTGTAGACATCCCTGGCCATCCATCCGCAAATGTTTTCAATTGGGTTTAGATCTGGTGAACACGCAGGATAGTGTAAAAGAGGGACATCATTCTCCTAGAGGAAGGTCTTTGTCAGGCGGACATTGTGAATTGCCGCATTGTCTTGTTGGAAGACCCAGTCATCACCACATAGACGAGGGCCCTCCGTCGTGAGGGATGCCTTCTGCAGCATCTCTACATAGCCAGCCGCCGTTTGACGCCCATTTTTCCATTGAAGAAAAAAGCCCTCCACACCATGATGGAGCCTCCACCACTGTGTTGTGTGGAAAACGTCTCAGGTGGGATCTGCTTGTGATGACAGTAATGTTGGAAACCGTCAGGACCGTCAAGATTATTTTTTTTCTCATCAGAGAATAAAAGCTTCTTCCACTTTGCAATTTTCCATGTCTGGTGCTCCCTGGAGAACTCTACAAGGGCGGTTTTGTGACATTGAAGCAGACGAGGCGCTTTAAGCCGTTTTTTTTATTTTTCATGCCCTTCCCTCTGAGATGACTTCTAATGGTTATTGGACTGCAATCACCATCGGTGAGTGCCCTAATCTGACTTGAGGACCATGCCGTGTCTTGACGGACAACCCTGTTGATCTTCCTACCTAGTGCTGGCATAATTTGGGGGTCTACCACTTAACTTCGCTGTTCCATAGCTCTCGAGATCTTTCAGAAAATTGCAAATTACTGTTTTACTGCGTCCAATCTCTGCAGCGATGGCACGCTGCGACAAGCCTTGCTTATGCAGTTCAACAATCCGACCACGTTCAAATAATGAAAGTTTACCCACTCTAGGCATTATGACATCTTAACACCGTGAGCTCCAAACAATAAATGACACAGAATCCGAGAATTTGCGCAAATTTAGACTATTATACGCTGTGGTCTTAAACTTTTGATCAGCTCATTTTAGTAAACTGTCTTTTCTCTTTAATTTGTTTAAACTACCTTTGTTTGCCTCAGCTACAATTTAGCTTTTAGTATATCGAAGCTTCACTTAGAACTTTATAAGTATCGGAATGTGCCAAATGTTCATTTTTACAGTTTTTCAACTGGTCCTATACTTATGATCAGGACTGTGTATATGTGTACTGAAAGAAAGTGAGCAGAGTCGATGGACCAACAACCCATGCCTACCTAATACTCGCCTTAGATAGCGAGCTTTCTGCCCTTTACGGTATACATTGCCACTTGACTAAGGCACCGTAATAGGGCAAAAGTGCGCTGGGCAACCAGAAATTCTGTGGGTAGAAGAGCAAGTTTAGAAGTGGGTGGCCAGATATGTAAAAGAGAGAAGTAGAGATAGACGGGTCCACTGACGAGTAGGGTGGGTGTCGCCTATTATCATACCCTGGCGCTAGGTGGTCCCAGGATGCCATAATATAATCTTCCCCCAAGTACAATGTCTAGCGGACTGAACTATGTCCAGGTGAGAACAGTTCCGCTTGGTATGAAGTGTGGGTAGACAAAAGGTTGAGGGCAGAGCCATAATAATAAATAAAGTAGCGCTGAAAAGGAGCGAGGGGGAAGTGCATCAACCACTTTCCCAGCCCCCTCAGAGAGCTCATCTCGACGACCAAGTGACAGGACTTCCATAATTTGTATTCAGGCTGGGAGGGCCTCGTGCTCATCTAGGTGCTAAGTTTAACAGGCTACACACAGTACCCCCCCCCCCTTTGCGGGGCAATGCAGAAAAAGAGGGTGAGAATTGGGGTGGGGGGCTGATATCAGAGTCTCATGTGTCACTAACATATGCGAAGTATCTAGGATGCATATGGTAAGCGATAGTGGAATAGATGAAGCACATTGCGGTCATAAGGTCTTAAATGGTAGAAAAGTCTTGGGGGGGGAATAGTGTTAATAGGGGTTTGTGTGTGGAATGTGCCAGGAGGCTGCATAACAGTATGCTGGTGGCAGCATTTGTGCATGGGAGTGAGATAAGGTATGGAACGAGAAGGAAAGATCAAGTGAGAGCAGTGCAAATGGACAACTTGAGAGAGATGCTTGGTGTGCAAGTTATATAGTGAGGACCAACTGAGTAAGCCGTGTTTATGGTGTAAATGAGGTTGAAACTTAAGTGTTCTGAGGTGTTATGGGCGTATAAGGAGTGTGGATGGAAATAGACCTGAAGTAGAATATACGAGAGTAAGGGTGTGAGAAGGAAAGGAAGAGGGCAGAAAAGGTGGTTGGTTGTTGATGTGAATGAGTGTTTGAGAGACAAAGGGCTGAGCAAGGAGGAACTGGATGGTATTGAGCATCGAGGGGATCAGTGAAGGGGGATCATAGAGAACTTCTGCCATGGCTGAAAACTCTTAGTGGAAGAAATGCTACAGCATATAACACCCTGTCCCTATGCAGGGCTAATTTATCTTGGAGTAGAGGGGGTGGCCTTGTGCCCAATAGGGAATAGAGGAAGTGGAAGGAGCAGGTAGTTATAGTAGCGTTAATGCACACCGATTCCATGTTGGGAAAAACGGGCCTACTCCTGACAAGAGCGGACACACAAAATTTCTCCGCTCGCAGGGGCAAACGATCTATGAGGCGGTGAGTCGACTCTGGGATTGCACACAGACAATAATCTGGCCTCCTACATCATCATCACAGCCAATCCCAACACTGTCGCCTATTCCTCACTCCTCGCTTCACTGCCGAAGGGGTTTACATATTTCCGACAATGGTTCACAGGGGCACTAAGAGCCCGGCTCGATAGTGATGACAAACAGTATTCAGTGCTAGTAAGGGTTCCCTGCTCAATGAGGGTGATTTTCTTCTTCTTTTTTTTTCTTAAGAGCTCATCTGGCTCAATGAGGGTGGTAAGCACTACTCACGCTATCGGCACATTCTACACCAAGAAAAAACAATTCCTGGACCCACGGGCTTACCAGCAACTGTCGTTTTAATGTTGTAAATTTCATTGTACGGTCAGAGAACTTTGTCCACGATTGAAATAGGAGAGATGGCACAATTAACTACTTAACATGGCGCTTGATTGCAGGAATAAAAAGGAGACTTCATTTTTATGTTCGGGAGTTGAGTAGAACATATGGAGAACTTAGTAGTATCAGAGCCTTTGAACGTAGGCAATAAATATTTGAACCAAAATTACAATATATTTACAATGATTTTACAACTTATAACAGCTGCTTAGTATAACTTCTGGTTAAGTTGGGTTCAAATGAATGTCTTGACCAATTTTCTTTCCCATAAACCTTGAATGGCCACACAGTGTACTCCACTAGAGATCTACAACCCAACATTCAAGCAGGCTCCAAGATATCTTAGGGAGCTCTCTAAATCCAATTCTGTTAAAATCCTAAACCTTTTTTTTTTCATCTTAAAGACGTCCCCCTCCCCCCAGTACCATCAGAATAATGCTCAGGACTTGGGCAAACTTATTTACCCTTACCTCCTAGCAATAAATCCTTTAACAGCACCAATTTACCTTTCCTTGGGAGTACAGATTTTTGCCATATCCTTGGCAGAAAGAAGTTTTGAAGGGAAGTTGTGTGGGCCCATGATACAAGAGGAAAGGCTCAAGAAGCGACCACAGCGCAATGTCATTTGCAAAAAAGTTGTCTGATCCCATTGCCTCATATGTCCAGCCAGGTGCAAAAATTGCTGTTGATAAGTTGTATTCCCTTATTATTTTCAAGGCCTGGAAAGTAAAGCAGGGTTATGAGCACAAAATCATATCGATGTGACTTAACCACCTAACTCCAACAGTTATCAGAAACACCAAGAGTCCCACAATGATAGTGGGAGCTATTGCAATGGAGTTAGTTAGGTTTCCCACTAGGAACCTGACTCCACCATCCCTTTAGATAAAAATTGATTAAGAGCGAGGACACGGAAAAGAATGATAGGGGACTTTGCTTTATCCTGGATGAGGGTTTAAGGGCCCCAAACTAAGAGCCATTACAGTATATAGCAACCAATGCAAAGACGATCACTATTGGGATTCCATCCCAGGATCATTTATACCCAATGTGGCTTAGCTTTGCTCAACATAAGCTGTATTAGCAATCGGCGAGGCCATAGTATAAAAAGTGGTAAGGGAGTAAGACTACCATGACCATGTTGTAAGCTGTGCATCATGAAATACCAGTAAATTTGAGACCACTTTCTCACAAAGTGGAGTCGAGCCATATCAACGGCAGCATAAAAAGGAGATTCAGGGACACGGTTTCCCATGCCAATATTTTTTTTATATTATATTATTTTAGTATGGCCATTTAGCAGTTGCGGACAAAGGAACAGGAAACAAAAATAACTAAATGAAAACTTAGCAATACACTAACTTATACTAATTTAAAAATAACCTAACAAATAAAAGACAAAATTAAGACACTCAAATGCTAGAAGGAAGGGAGAGCCCCCTTGCTCAGGGGCTAAGTGTACAATCAACAATTAAATGGAATGGAGGAGGTCACCCTACAACCTAGCACGCAGAAGCCCTCATTCAGCACCAGGGACAAATGGAAGCGACCAAGCTCATCCAGCATTGGGATGGTTAGTGTGCACATAGCTCCCCCAGGGTAGGATATTCAACCAAAATGTTGAGCACAGTCAGGGAAGGATGGGGGGATAGCAGCCGCCTTTGCAGAAAGGTTCAGGGGAGCACTCAATGCCAGGACGTTGCGTCCTCTGAATGCATCCGATTAGGAGATGACAGAATATGGCATGATACTTTAACTTCCCATGCACCATCTCCCATCTTCTTTGTCATTGATTGATCCCTGCCATGTAGTTTGAGTAGAAAAAAATCTTCTGGCAACCTCTAGCGAGGGTAGAGCCAACGAAATTACATAGAAAAAAATTTAGCTGTTGGTCGAGTGAATCAAAAACTTTAAAAAAAATATAGCTACATGGGGCACTCAGGCATCCGTGCATTAAACTAATAATTGAAATAATTAAATACTATGGAGAAGGCTCCATCCGACAAAAAATAAATCACGCCACAGTCCAGCATGCAAGAGTCCTTCCAAGGAGTCGAGGCAAGTGGTAGAAACCTGTATCACAGCGGACTAGGCTCAGTGGAGATCTGTCACCGAGATGAGATGAGAGCTGTTGGTGAATGAGGAAGACGCCGAGCTCGCGCCAAGAAGCGCAAAATGCTGTGTATATGGCGAAAATGAGCGGTATCTCCCTAGGATCGCCAAGAAGGGTCTCTAAAGGAGATGGGGGAAAGAGACCAGTCGCTCCTCAACAGACCAGAGTAGTGGACAGAGTCCATCTTCCGCAAGTCACCCTAGGGAGCGGATGCATAGAACTCTCTGACACAAACAAAAGACATACGCCCTGATTACGGGGTAGGAATCCCTAAAGGGCACAGGGGCTGCATCCGGCACCTCGAGGGCGGTCGAGCAGGCCAGCCGATCAGCTGCCTCGTTGCCCGGGACCCCAACATGAGCCGGAGCCCAACAGGGAGGGTGGACCGAAGAGACTCCGTAGAGGACACCGCAGCTGCCCCAGCACCGAGGTCCGACTTCGAGCCGTCAGTATAGACGGGACACTGGTGAGCATGAGAACACGCATGTTCAAGAAACAGGTACTTTAATAGACGAGGGTCAGTTGACCCTTTCTCGAAAAGCCAAAAAGCACTACAGACCTCAGGAGGGCGGACGCCATAACACGGAGCCAGTGGGAATGGGAGGGCCAACACCCTGGAAACACCCAGGGAGGAGAGATGGTCCCCAACTCGGAGCCCCAGAGGCCGGGGTAGAGATGGCCGCCGATCAAAAGATGCCGAAGAGGACGGGGCAAAAAGGCACTCGTGGAGTAGGGATGAAGGGTATTGCTGAACACGAAACAGGAATCGTAGGCACACCTGCAGCCGGTGGTATGGCAAGGGAAGCACGCCACCCTCAACAAAGAGGCTAGGGATGGGCGAGAGGCGAAAGACTCCACTACTAAGACGGGCCCCAAGCGAACGAACAGGGTCAAGTATCTTCAAGGCTGAAGGAGACGCGGAAGAATACACCTGGCAACCGTAGTCCAGCTGGGATTGGACCAGTGCCGAATAAAGCGACCACAAGGTGCGCCTATCACCACCCCAAGTGGTGTGGGATAAAACCCTAAGCAAATCTATAGCCTACGAACAGGACGCCCTCAAGCGATGCAAATGGGGTACCCAAGTGAGCTTGCTATCAAGCGTTAAACCCAAGAACCTAAAAACGGAAACCCTTTGAGACAGCACGATCCGACACGGAATCAATTGCCAGCTGTAATCGACGGGCAGCAGAAGGCAGGCGGGGAGATGAACAAAACAACGCCGTCATCCACAAAGAGAGAAGCCAAAAACCCCTCCAGAAGAGTGACAACGGCGAAACATGTCCCACTCAAAACATACCCTTGAGGACCACCCACCCCTTGAATCCGCAAGCCTGAGAAAGCATCCCCAATACGGACCTTAAAATTACGGGACGATAAAAATTCTTGAATAAAAACCAGTAAAAAGCTCCTCATACCCCAATCATATAAATGACGTAAAACACCATATCTCCAGGTGGTATCGTAGGCCTTCTGAATGTCGAAGAACACCTGATACCTAGAGGAAAAAAATGAATGAGGTGGTCAAGAGTACTACGACCGCTGCGAAAACCGCACTGAAATGGAGAGAGGAGCGAGTTGGACTCCAAAAACCAAGTGAGGCGAACTTGGACCATCTTTTCAAACAACTTACTGAGGCAGCTCGTAAGAGCAATAGGGCGATAGTAACTGGGGACCAAACCGTCCCTACTGGGTTTGAGGACGGATAGATTCCTTTGACCCAAAGCAGGTTGTAGAGGTCAACCAAAAATACCTCCGAATGGGGATGGAGACGACGGAGAAAGTCGTAGTGGATGCCGCAGCGCATATACGGAAAGAGCATTATAAGAGTAGGTGGCGCACGTGGTAAATCTAAAAGGCGAGATTCTATGGCGACCTTATTTATGATCGAGAAACCGTCGAGGATAGCTACCAGCGCTACTCACTGAAGCTTCGCTGACCAACCGGCCATCGGACACAAGCGAGCCTCCGATGACCAGAGTGGGGACGGCATGATCAGCGTGGCAACCACGGATCTTATTGACCCGCTTCCAAACCCGAGTCAGGGGCGTGAACGAACAAATGGAAGATACATACCGGCGTCAAGACTCACGGCGGGCACGACGGAGGGTCCTTTTGCGGATGGCACGAGCCCGGTTCCGATCGACCCTATTCGAGACGGTCGGGTTCCGCCTATAACGGAAATGGGACAACTGATAGGCAGAAATAGCCGAGGCGCAATCCTTCGACCACCAGGGCACGGTGGAGCGCCCCACAACAGGGCACCTTCGTAGAACGAAGCGCTAAGCAGCCTCTAAAATATGAGTAGTAAAATATGAGATGGCTGAATCTACGGTATCGAAGGAAACCCAGGAGGCATCAATAAAATAAGCCTCCCGGAACCCAACCCAATTTACTCGCCGCAGATCCCAACGAGGAGGGAGGGAAAGGCACGGGCCAGAAAGGGCAGCCGAAAGGACTATCGGGAAGTGATCACTACCGGAAAGGTCGTCCCGAATCGACCACCGGAAGTAGAGGAAACTGTGGGGCGAACATAAGGACAAGTCTACAGCACTAAACGAATCCGTTTTAACATAAGAAGTAAAGTCGCCGGAATTTAAAAGACAAAGGGAATTGGATAATAAGAAGGACTCGAGCACTCCGTCCTGGGGATTACGGGCAGTATCACCCCAAGATGGGTGGCGAGCATTAAAATCACCAAGTAATAAAAACGGGGTAGGTAACTGACTTGTGAGCTCTAAAGGTCAGACCGACTCAAACTAAAATCCGGGGGGATGTATACAGAACAAACAGTTAAAAGTTTGGAAGTAAAAACCCTTGCAGCAACAGCCTGCAAGGTTACTAGTACGGAGGGAAAGTGGCGCAGAGAATAGGGAAGAGGAAATTAAAATCGAAGCACCACCATGGGACACGCCCCCGGCCGGGGGGGATGGAATTAAACACCCGGAAATGCGGAAGTGCCGGGAAGGGGTGAGCCCAAAGCTTATTTTCTTGCAAACAGACCACCGAGGGCCGAACGTTAGAAAGCAAGAGCTGGAGTTTGTCCCACTTGGGGAGAACCCCTTGACAATTCCACTGTAGGATGAGAGACATTACTGTCGTCTCGACACCAACGTTGGGATTTTAGTGACGGAGACCGTCGAAGGTTCCCGACTACTAGAAGGCCCAGAAGGGGCAAGCGACAAATTGCGATGAGCCGGGGACGCACCCGGCACGGATTTGGCAGCGTGAACGGCAGGAGGCGACAGCTGAGAGCCAGACCGAAACCCACAACGTAGAGGGCTCATGGCCCGGAGGGCTAAGGGAGATCGAGCAGAGACGGACGAGAACTAAGATGCGAAGAAGGTGGAACAGAAGGCGGAACATGGGCAGAGGGTGAGAAGGCAACAGAGTCAGAGGGTAAGGAGGGAATTGGATCAGATGGAGAGGAAGGAGCAGAGTCAGAGGGTGAGGAGGGAACAGGTTCAGAAGGAACAGGGGTAGGAGGCAAGGGAGACGAAACTGGGGTAGGAGACATAGAAGACTGCACAGAGGTAAGAGGCAAGGAAGAAGGGACCGGGGTAGGAGGCAAAGAAGACGGAACCGGGTGAACTTCCGCCCGGACAATGACATCGGTGATGCCAACGGGGGAGGCCAGCGAAGACCGGGGAGGAGAAGATATCAAAACAGACGACGCCAGCATCGACGCGAAGCCACGCTATGGAAAACCTCCACAATTAGCGCAACATTCATGATTCCCACAAGAGGAGCCATGATACGCCAACGCACAGGCCACACAGCGACGAGCCTACCTACAATTACTGCTCCTATGGCCAAACTGGTGGCAATTAAAACAACGTCTGGGGAGCTCGACATAACGGGACACAGGGACACGAAGATAACCAGCACGAACAAACTGGGGCAGATTCTGACGCTCAAAGGTAACTATGATCATACTCTTAAGAACCTTAGCGGGACCAACAGACTTAGAAACCCTACAAACGTCCGTAACCCTCTGGGACGAAAGTTTATCTTTTAGTATCGAAACATCATATTGCAATAATTCGTTGGAGCGAATCACTCCCTTAACAAAATTAAAGCGAGAGTGGGGCAGGACCGAAACCAGGACCTCCGAAAGGGAAGACAAATCCCGCACGGCGCCACACTGCTCTCGCGAAGATACCTCAACCACTAAGTCGCCACTACCACGGGCCCACATACGGCGGAGCACATCACAACGGGACTCAAACTACTCATTCAAATCAAACACGTCCAATTTAGAAAGCGGAGACACGGAACTGGAATTCAGCACCAGAAAACGAGGATAATCCAAATCAGGATCTCTCTCTTCTGCGAAGGGATCTAACAAGTGCAAAAAAGGGGACTTATTGACCATATAAAGTAGAGTATAAAAGGGGGTGCGAACTCGCGGAGCGCAGTTACTGTCTACCGTTGAGACACCTACTCGGAGCGCCGGCCCAACCAGGAGGGTAAGCCCGTCGGCCCCTGACTCAACCATCGTTTTAAAAATGGCCGGCCAGCCTCGGAAATTTACCAGTTGGTAAAGCAAAGACCCCTAAGAGAGCCACAGCAGCTCAGGCACCCACCAACCAACACAGGCAGAACCAGCTAAAGGGTCGCGTCCCCTGACGGACAGCTCTGATACACCGAGATCGACAAACAAACGTAGATGGAAGGACGATGCAGGGTGAAAGAGAATTGATACAGAAGACGAAGTAGGGGTTAGCAGAAGGAGAAAAAGGATGCCAAGCTGGAGCCGGACGGGGCGCTGAGTCCCGTTAGCACGGCGGCCAGGAGAGCAAATCGAAGAGATTAAAAGGTCGACTACTTAGAGCGTAGGGAGAACATTTTTCGGCTACACCGGGGAGATATAGTGATGATCAAGACAAAGGGACAATGAGGACGCCATATTCCTGCCTAATGGACCCAAGACGGGTCCCCCTACATGTATGCGGAATCGACGATCCATAAAAACTCAGGCAGAGTCTCCATGATACCGTAGGCGTTCTCCAGATCAAAGAATACAGTGGCTAAGTCTGGTCTACAAAGGAAGGCTGAGCCGATAACATTTTCCAGCCAGCCGAAACAGAGCATCCAACATGGAGTGGAACTTGCAAAAACGAGACTGGGCAAAAGGCAATGTGGTTTCCGATTTCCATGAAATAACCTAACCTAACAACCATTTTCTCCATCAACTTGCGGATGAGGGAAGTTTGAGAAATGGGGCGGAAACCAGCCAGGGAAGAGTAATCTCCCCCTGCTTGTGAAAAACAAAAGACAATATATATTTGCTAGGAATCTGGGAGGATACCCTCTGTCCACATCCTGATAAACAAGCTTCACAATAAGGCCATGTTTCTTACACTCAGGTGTCAGAGCATGGTGTACGGGATATCGTCCGGACCATGGAAGGTATCTGCACAGGAATTGAGAGTGGAGCGCAGCTTCCTTATCGTAAACAAATCGTTGTAGGGTCCTGAGCCTTGGGAGGTGAAGACTTGTCTACGACCTTCAGCGAATCAATGACTTGCTTTAAATGCTGGTGGAGTAGCACCCGGGTTAGAGAATACGGAGAAAGCAGTCGTGAAGGATTACACCACAAACCCAAGACGAGATTGCTGTCCTTTCATTATGGAAGATGGGATGGGGCTCTTTCACAATGAGTGAAGTCATTTATCAGCGATGAACAGTGGTGGGCATGCTTCACAACATACTAAAACCTGGCCATCGCTCAACAAAATTCACTTAGTAAAATCGTTGGGGTGGCACGCAAGGCACATATCGGCATATCGCTTCTCTCTGAGGGCCACCTCACACACTGCCAACCAAGGAAGCGGACGGCGTGCATAAGGGCTATACGTCTCAGTAATGCTAGTCCCGCCCACGGCGATTAGGGTGCTGAAGAAGAAAAACGGCCTCATCAACCGATCTAAATTCCTTGAGTGATATATATAGAAGTCACTCATTTCGTGAAATGCGGGCCAGGGTGCCGCTCAAAGCACCACCCAAGTGGTTTTTCCTGAGGCAGTGGCAGAAAAACATTTGAATGGGTAGGAAGTCATACCCTGAAGGTCATCAACCTCTCACCCGCACCCAAAAAAAAAATCAGGCTGTTCGTTTGGAGAGCAAAAGAGACAGATACAGTCAAGATAATGAAGAGTTTCTTGACAATAAGTGAATTCATCTACATTTAAGACACCCAGACTGGGACATTCAATAAGAATGTACAGAACAGTCTGGGGGGTGAACGCAGTCGTCACAGTACAGCGCAGGCGAGCACTCCATTAAATGGAAATACGTCCCGCGAGTGTGTCCAATTCAAAGACGGCAGAAAGCAGCCTGAAGCCATCGCGGCAGTGGGGGTAGGTCCATGGGGACAGTCGCGGCACAATGGCACGCAACCTTAAGTTCTCCTCGACCATCTCCCATCTTCTGAACCCGTACTCCTGCCATGTAATCGGTGTGAGGGAAAGCCACTGGCACGAGAGCTATATCGAGCTCTCAAAGGAGTTTCCTAGCCCTAAACCCAAAGGGCTTAGAGTATGGTAGCCGTCTCTCGGTGGCATAGGCACCGTCAGCTGCGGATGCAGTGAGAGCTGTTGGCGACTGAGGAAAGCGCCGCGCTTGTGTGTATAAGAGAATTATGTACTGTGCACAGCGCAGAGCGAGTGGTATCTCCCCAGTATCAACAAGTAGGCTGTCAATGGGATACGTGCAAAAGGCTCAAGTCGACAGAAGGACGGTGTGATGGATCGAGTCCAAATTCCGCAATACACGCTCGACTATGGATGTATAAAACTCGCATCCGTAGTCAAGCTTAGAAAAAAACAAAGGATCGATAAAAAAGCAAGGCAGTAGCCCTGAACATCACGGAACGAAGAATATCCATTGTGCGGATACAAGAGACCCTAAGGCTGCGAATATGAGCCTCCGAGGTGAGGCATTAATCAAATACAAGACCAAAGAAATAGTGCGAGTCCACCACTTCCAGGCGAACCCCATTTAGAACAAGTCTGGGTGCGGGTGGAGCCGCGGATGGCGGCAGAAGGCAACCATCTTAGCCTTGGCCAATGAAAACCGAAGCCTGTGCGCTTCGGCATAGCGAGAGACGCGATTCAATGCCTGTTGGAGTCGACGCTCCAGAGTTGGCATCTGAGCCGCGCCAAAAGACATCTAAAGGTCGTCCACATAGAGCGTAGCGAGAACATCTTCCTGCAGCACCGAGGTGATGCCGTTGATGCTCAGGACAGTGTAACACTGAGGACACTTCCCTGTGGAATACGCTCTTCTTGCTCCATTCGACCTGGGAGGGCTCCCCCACACCCGTACGCGGAATCGATGATCTCACAAAAAATCAGATATAACGATTGGGAAGCATCCCCTCACTCCCATCGTGTGGAGAGTCTCCATGATATCGTATTGCCATGCGGTATCATAGGCCTTCTCCAGATCGAAAAACACAGTGGCGTAGTGCTGTCTACGAAGGAAGGCCTCGCAAACGGCACAAAAAATGCAAGCAAAAAAAAACAGAAAACAAAACAAAAAGCAGGAAGGAAACGCTTCGGGGTCAGATGAAGGCCAACCTTCCCCAGGCACAGGATCATTAAAAAACCCCCAGCAAATCGAGTCAAATAAAATTAAGTTCAGCCTACACAAAAAGTCAGATAGTCCACAAGTCTATGTGAATGAACCTATCCAATGTACAAGGGACGAGTGGTAACATGCGCGAAGATCACCCAGACTGAGACATTCAACAAGAATGTAGGGTACATTCTAGGGGACAACACATGTCGTCGCAGTAAGGTGCAGTCGAGCGCTCCGTTAAATGGCAGTGCCTTCCGCGAGTGTGCACAATTCGGAGACGATTGGGGGGTAGGTCCATGGGAACAGTTGCGGCGTAATGACAAGCAACTTTAAGGTCACCTCGGCCGTCTCTCATAATCTTTCTCAAGCAGCCCGAAGGGCTGAACTGAGTCCTGCCGTGTAGTCTGTGCAAGGAAGAGCAAAATGCTGGTCTAGTCGACCAGGCGTCGCGGGACCTTTGGCGCCTCATTCAGCGCAATCGAAAAATGTCATGGAACCCGTGGGTTCACGGATACCACAAACATGAAGGAGGGGAGGATCCCAATGCCCCCATATCACAATTCGCTCTCCTAACCGGGTACGCGGAATCGACGATCTCGGGTAATCTCCCATCAGATGGTCTCCATGATACCGTATCGCCATACAGTATCATAGGTCTTCTCCAGATTGAAGAACGTAGTGCGTAGTGCTGCCTACAAAAGAAGGCATCGCCGACGCATTTTCCAGTCGGAGCAGGGCATCCAAAGTGGAGTAGAACTTGCGGAAGCCGCACTCTGCGGAAGACAGATGGCCTCCGCTGTCCAGCAAAAAGGCTAGTCTAACATTTACCAATTTCACCATCAACTTGCACATGCAGGAAGTTAGAGAGATTGGGCCGAAACTGGCCAGGTTAGAGTGATCTCTACCCGTTTTGCGAAAAGCGAGCACAATACTCATTTGGCAGGCATCTGGGAGGATACCTTCTGTCCAGATCCTGTTGAACAAATCTAACAGAAAAGCCATGTCTCGCTCACCCAGGTGTCGAAGCATGACATACGGGACATCGTCCGGACCAGGGCCGCAAATCCCTCAATATAAACATGTCCTTGAAGTGTTCTCCAGCAACATCACGCTGTGTAGTGAATGCTTGCGGAACAGCACTCAGGCTAGAGAATGGTGATAAAGCGGTCGCGAAGGATTCCGCCATGGACGCGGAGTCCGAGATTGCGGTCCCATTCTCCTGGAAAATGCGAGGGAGTGCTTTGAGAACTTGCACCGATTCTTTTTGACTCGCTTCCACACCTCTGCTAGCGGGGTCATCCCATTAAGTGAAGACACGTATGAAGGCAGGAAAAGTGGCGGCCGTGCTTCGAAACAGCGACACTGAAATAGTTCAGGCAGCGCTTATATGGCATAAGGCTCCTGTTAGAGGGCCGTCTCACACTCGGCTGACAACCACAGAAGCAGTCAGTGTGCAAAGCAGACATACATTCTACCCATAGTTGTTAGCCCCACGGCAATGAGAATGCCAGAGAAGAACTCAACGGCCTCATCAACTGACCTAAACTCTTAGACTAGGACAGTGAAATCACTCATTTCCTGAAATGTAGACCAGGGGGGAAGCTCTCAAGCGGCAGTTCAGAAAATTATATTTGAATGGGAAAATGATCACTCCCATGGGAAGCCATCGACCATCAAGATGTGCATCCGGGGATCACAGGTATAGATCAAGACAGGTAAATTAAGTTGTCCTCGGGCAGTGATACATAAACTCATCCACATTTAGGACACCTATCTCCAGCTCATCAATCAGGTCAGCAAGGACCTGACCACTGAGGAGGTGTGTACCGTTCAAATCCCTGAGCAAGAGAAAGGGCCTTGGCAACCGTGCAACGACGCGGCGGAAGTTCCCCACGTCGAAGTCTGCTGACGGTGGAATGTATATGGAAATAACAGTATCCCTCCTATCCAGGGGCAGCTACACTGCTACTGCCTGAAAGGAGGTTTCTAAAGCAAAGAGAAGAATGAAGACATCATGCTGGGTGTAAATGGGGCATCCTCCTGCCTGGCCCACATCCTGTGGTGGTGGGGTCGCAAAACCATTATACAGGTATTAAAAGCAAATTCATAATTACAAAAGTGCAAACCATGAAAACAAACCCTCATTTGTAATGATAGTGAAGGAGGAAATGTGTAAAGATAGAGTTGTAGGTATTTCTTATTTTTTCAAAACCAATACACCATTATTTGTATTTAAAAGGATTAACTTTCATTGTTCATACATTTTTTTAACCCTAAAGTACCACACAGACAAAAAGGGTCCCGAGTGTACAACTATCACTTGGATCAATTTATCCTCTTATGGTTTTAGGCCTATGGAAAGTTCCATTGAATTCTTAATGGCAATTTTTCTCCAGAGCTGAGAGGGTCCTCCATTTTCTTAGTGTGGCGCTTTAAGGGTTAAGAAGCTGTTGCTAGTCTAGTTGATATGATGTTGGTCTCTTGGTCTTGTAACATCAAGGTAACAGCTTCAATCATAGCAATAGGGGACAGAAACATCAGTGCACTTAGAAATCTGGCAATTAATCGGTGCATGTGATGTGTTTACCCCTAAAGGGGGCAGTAGATCTTACACAGGTCATCACGAACATAGCTAATCCCAACACTGTTGTCTTTCCTCTCCCATCTTCGCAGCAAAGATGCACACTTCTCTATTTGAAGGAATCCTGCTGATGGGTATCCACATACCCCTGATGTAAAATGGGTTCTGTTCCCCTGAGGTGACAAAGATTCCTACCTGCTCAAGGGTTAGGGTAAAAAAAAAACAACAACTTACTTCCATCGCCCCAAACCATAACTGGCCCCTGATACCCTCAGGCTCACCAGCAAATGTCAATCTGATTTAATGCAGGTTTCTTCTCCTCTTCAGGACAGGAGATCACATCCATGAGCGAATGCAGATGGCATAATAAATATTTTTTTAAAGCTAGACTAATAAAAATGTCAACCTTTTTCAAACTATCTTTAAAAAATATATATAATTATAGAAATATGTTTGAGAGTAACATGGCACTTAGACGTAAAAAATATCAAATACTGTGGTATTTACAGCCATTTTAAGTTGTTACCTTTGTGGGACATTGCATATTTAAACAAACTAACTATAAAGCAACGAATGACAAGCTTCAATGGGCAAGAAAGAGTAATTTCAAGCTTCCCAAATAGGTAATCAAATTAAAGTTGTAAGAAAATAATGAATTCCAATGGCAGAGAAGTATCAACTATTTGATACACAAAACCAATTATAAAAAATGTGCAAACAAATACCCACCTTATGGGAGTTGTAGCCTCCACCTTCCCAGAAATTCCTGCCCCAAACATCCACGCCAACATACACATCCTGTTGTCTCTGCTGAGCTGCGAGAGCAGTTGCCTTCAAGTTTTCCTCTTTCCAGGAATAGTTGAGAAAGATTCCATCACAAACATCAAAGAAGAGTCTGAAAATAAAAAGAAAATTATCTAAAGTTCTTAAATCAGGCCCCACAAGCCTAATGGCACATAACCCTCTTAAATTTCCAGAAAAAGCTCTTGAAAACCGTTCTGGACAAACATTAGATTCTGTCATCCATTTAGATTACTGAGATGGGTTCGAGTTGAAAATAGCACCCTCAGGAGCAACTACTAATTCTTTATATTCCACTAATCCTCAAGTTTTAATGATTATAAACCTGGCATAATGAGGTCAGTTTTCTTTTCTCCCTATTAGTAAAAAAGCAAAGAAGTTTATATTTAAACATTCTGTGGCACATAGAAAAGAAAATGATAAATTGAAATCAAGGATCAATTATAATTAAGAGAAATCCTCTAATTCTTTTTACAAAAGGGAAAAATCAGCATACTCTGGCACATAGAAAATAAAATGATAAATTGAAATCAAAGATTAATTAAGAGAACAAAGAGAAATCCTTTAATTTTGTTTACAAAAGGGAAAATCAGCAGACTCTGATCCAACTTACCTATTCAGTTTATTTAGCTCATTCTGCCAAAGGAGTAATCCATCTTTGGTGACACTATCATACCAGATCACCTCAGAATATGGATTTTGACTATGCATTCTCTTTGTCAGCTCTTCAACAAAGTAAGCAAGATGCTTCACCTAGCAGATTTTAATTAGGTAAAAAAACAAAACAAAAAAACAACTAAAACCTAGCCTCCTTATATAGACCTTTAGTGTCTAGTAGGCATTCCCAATAAGAAAAGATGAGCAATTAGGACCAACAAAGAGTTAGAAATTAGAAAAACATTCGAAGATTGGGATTTTTTTTTATCTTACAATCTTTTCATAGTAGTAACAAATGAGGGTATCACCACTGAACAAGGCAAAGGAGCATTACCTTATCAGGTTTAATTTTATTCTCAATATTCACCAGCCAGCCATCAAAACGGTAAGTACAGGCAATATCCACAAGGTTGTTTAGTGCAGACTCTATTGTAGCATCATTAGCAAGAAGGGTATCGCAAAGACTTGCCCCTCCATCCCATTCAGTTATTATTGTTCCTGAATTAGAAAAATTCTTAGTAACAATTAATTACACAAGTAATTATGTAAATTTAATCTCAAGATTTTTTTAAATTTAAAGAGCCCATCTGGTGACTGCCAACTCAGGCAAAAGTCGCTGTAATTAGCGAAAAGCTTAATACTAGGCTATATTAAAAAACAAGAAAATAAAGATAAAAAGTAACAAAGGCAAGACACAAGTTTAAAAAAAAGAGAAAGAAAGCCAAAACGAGGAGACAGGCTCCGGTGTCGGGGGGCATTTAACCTTGAGAGCAGATAATAACCCCATACGTTTGAAGAGACAATTTGGTATGAAAAAATGATGGGTGGATTTGTGCTTGAAAAGGCATAAAGGGGTAGAAGTGGGGTTGGGTAGTTCTAGTGGCATTGATGTGTACTGACCCAACTTCTAGACATCCCTGAGTTGAGTGGGAATACCATCACAATGAGGGAAATGAAGGCCTCTCTACCAGAATTTTTTAGGCATATTGGCCATTACAGCTATTTTATCTATTACTTTCATCCAAATTCTATCTCTAATTCTTTTCCTATCTTATGGCATTATATATATATATATATATATATATATATATATATATATATATATATATATATATATATATATATATATATATATATATACTCATATCCAGCTACTACAAGAACTTCACCAGTTATTGCATATTTAAAAATCGATTCTCAACACTATAGAGATATTTGAAGCAAGGCAGTTCACAACAATAGCACTTTTAAAAAATATATGAATAGGTCTAATTTTAGATTACCATCACCATGATTATGCTAATGCTTACTATTACTTTATAAGGAAACAGCATGGGCCACCACTTTAAACAATGGTGAGTGAGGGATTTGTCTCATTTTCTAACTTATATTTAAAGCCCACTAATTAGCAAATAGCATCACATGTACATAAGAAAAGAGTAAGGTTTCTGCCTTTTGAAAACTCAAAATCAACCAACTTTTAGACCAAGACTATCACTAAAATTACCTAGTATTTTGACACCATGAATATGTGCAGCAGAGACCCAACCAGCGGGAGGAATTGTTACAAAGTGATGGCTGAAATATACAAATATGTCAATTGCAGGCCAATGATAAAAGCGATATGAATCACTGTTTGAACTTCCATAGCAGAACCTGAAAATAAAAAAAAATTGAATAAACTTAAGGGGATACCACATTCATTTTTTCAACTTTTTACTACATTAGATTATCGTATATGAAATTAAAGCTCATTAAAAGCCCTTTTATTCCTGCCAAAATCATAATAATTTACAGTGCCATTTTAGTGATACAGGGAGTTCTTTTAGAACTCCCTCCTTGAAACCTGATATATAAATAGCTATAAAATGACTAAAAATTAAGCATTCAAACTCAATTCAAGAGCAAAAGATGCACACATGATTTAGTTATCATTTGAAATCACTTTTCTTTAGTTCCATTAAAATTTGTGTTAATGGTGGACTAAAACATATATTTTTTGGACAAGGTCAACTGTAGGCTTTGTTCTCAGTTGGAGGGGTGGGGGGTGGGGGTGTTAGGTGAATAGTAGGGGTGTTCTAATGACCTGGAATTTAGTTCAATCTATATTCGAATGATGCTAAAAATATAAACCAGTTCTCAGGCGCCATTTTTTACAAAATATATACTCTAAAAAAGTGCATAAATTTGCCATAAAATGATATAAAAATCAATGGTGTAGTATTTTGGGGGGTTTTTTTACAAATTAACTTCAAATATCTAAGAAAAAATTTCCACGAATGTATATGATTTTCCATTATCTTAATTTTCACTATGTTCTAGTCATATTGCTAAAAAAATAATTATACCATAAAAAGTGCATAAAATTTGCAATAAAATGATATACAAAACCCCAAAATGCAAATTTTGAACGAAAGAATTTGAAAAGTAACTAATGAAAAAATGTGCTATACCCTTAATACCAAGCACTGTCAATTTCAGAGGCAGAATAAATAATGAGCACAAAATAACCACATGTAGCATGGGACTACAGCTGTCTCCCTCATTGTATTTCATTTATTCAGGCATGGATGAGCTATAACTTAGTCAAGTGGAAATACCAGTTCTAATTTTAGCAAAGTTAACCACATTGGGTGTAATTAGCTACCAGATGGTGCTCCAATTCAGGTTGACTTCAAGGTAGCCGCCGCTATACACTGTAGATAGCCATGGTTCAGATTCCACATTAATTAGTAGGTTGACACTGAGAAATAAAAAGAAAATACCAATCTTTTTTTTTAGGTACAGGCTGTGGCGGTGGCAGTGATCTAATTACTGCCCCTTATCTGTCCCCCTTTCTAATTCGGGCCAAGTCCCCTAACATATTTTAGGTTCTATTTCTTAACCTGGCCTCTCTAAACCCTCTTAAACTAAATATATTTAAACTGTCACATAATTTGTCTCATCCCCTACCCACACACAGAAATATACTTGATCTTGTCACTTCTTTCCAACTTGCCTCTCCAAATGAATTTTTTGCAGCACTTTCTAGGCAATACCTTATCTAGTTCTGTTTCTCTTCCCTTTCACTTAATCTGTGCAAACCCTTGCCACCATGTCTCATCCTCATCTGCTCTCCTCTATTGATCAAGAAATGAGCAGGGATTTTGCCTCACTTGACTGAACAACTCTTACATAGAGGAGGGGGAGTTAGTACCAACCTTTTGATATATCCCCCTTAGAATATGGAGATGGTCAATATGAATGAGAAAATACCAATCACAAGCCATTTAATCAAGCCTGACCTCACTGTACATATGCCTTGAAGTTTGCACTTCCCAAAAGAGCGTTTTGACTCAAAATCGCCTCACAATATTGGTAAAGACCTGGAATACCATAAGGAAACTCAATATTATTGATATTAAATTTATTTGAGACAAATAATAATGTACATCAAGCACAGCAAGACCAGAATGTGTGTCCATACTAGTGTTCAATTTGAGTGTCCAGAGTGTGTTAGTGTTCAACAACACTATCAACAGATAGTCAGTAATGTAGAATTGTGTCCATGGCTTTATTAAAGTCTTCCAGTATCACTTCTGCGTGGGAGGTAATGTTCTTCGGGTTCACTGCATAGGTGTTGATTGGAAAATTCTATGGTCTTTCATGAGACGAAATAGATCACTTGATTTTGGCAGGGAAAGTGATGTGTCTCAAGCATAGCGAACCTCCAGGTACAGGCGTTCTACCTTTGTGTATTGGTTGTTGTCTGTGTCTGCCACATACTCATCTACTGCCGCAGCTGAGGTGAATGGTCCTTACATTTTTTTCAACTTGTCCAAGTCCTTGTTTTTTTGCCAATCTACTGCCACATTGGCAATCTCTTTGTCCTGCAGGCTGTGTTTCTTCAGTTCATCTTGCCTTGTGTTCCATGCCAGCATATTTCTAGTAGCTTTCCTCCTTTCCTGACCACAAGGCCATAGGCCCTGAATGACCCTGATTGCCATCTGTTGATAAGATCCATTGACTTACCTTTGACCTGTGCTGCTGATGCACTGCCAAGTTGCTTGGCACCTCTTCTAGACACCTTGAAGTTAACAAATTCAACACTGCATTTAGTTTAGGTTGTGAATTGGTGCCTTCTCCAACTTCTCTGGGTCCATTTGAGTGACAGCATGCTTTGTAGACTCATCATTGTCTCCAAAGGCAAAGATATCGCCCTTCTGCCTCTGAAAGCCTGTTGCCAACTTGGGAAGGATCCTCTTCAGAAGCTTAATGACCTGTGGTTGAAATGAGGTTGCTACTTTGAGTATGGCATGGCAGACATCTTCATCTACTTTGTATGCTGAAACCTTTCCTGGGACACAAAATTGAAGGCTGGTTCCTGAACCTGCAGCAAGGTGGCCACATCTACCTACTCCAGTTCCTGGTACAGCTGCTGAAATGCTGGAATGATCTTACTGTAGGTTGTTTCAGCTGAAGTCAAAAACAGGTAGGCTCGACTAGATGTTCAGTCCAAGAAGGGCACCTGCAAAGTACATCACCTCCAGGAAGTCCAAGTCCAAGAAGCACCTCATAATGCAAACCAACTGATTAGTACCATGTTCGTATTTCTGCAGAAAGGATGCCACATCTTCCACATGATAGAGACTGATGGCACAGATCAGTGTCAGGCAATTGAAGCACTCGCGCTTGGGGATGACAGACTTGTTTGGTTGAGGCGTTATGTTGATATCAAATTCATGTGCCTGGTTCCATGGCTTGTGATCACAGTCATGCTTGTTGAGTCGAGTCATAGAATCGAGGGCTTGTTCAGTCTCACATGTTGCGTTTGTTGTTGCATTGACGATGAAGTTTGAGTAGATTTTGTCTCTACCCAGCGTGTTCTCTATTTCAGCTCACTGTTTGTTGATGACTCAATTAAACAGAGCTGGGTGTACATTGCAGAACAGGTAATCTGGGATGTGTTCAGACTCTTAGAATTTTTGCCAATAGCTCATCCACTTTCAAATTGTGAGCTGTTTGGTTTGTAATTACAAAGTCTATCTTCTCAAACAGAGCTTTAGATGCAACACCACTTGCTGCCTCCAGGATTTCAAGAACGGCCACCCTGAGAGCAGCCAAGTTATTCCTGGACTCAGAAGTAATGCTAATAGTCGGTAGGGCCCGGTATGTTCCATTGACAGTGATACCCTAAATGGAAAAGAGCCAGTGCCCTGCTTCTTTGAACTGTCATCAGATTAAGTCACAACTACTTATTCATCAGAGTTCATGATCTCCTGGACGATCTCATCCAGCGCCATAACTTCAATGCTCTTGCCTGCATCCCTGACACTCTTGGATTCTGGCAGGGTGTCCAGATCAATAATTTCTCACTCATCATGTGCTTTCCAGTTTCGCCCCAAAATCTTGTTGCCAACTACGATCACAGATGATTCTGCTTGCCACTCAGACATATGGTAGCAGCTTTTCAGTTTGTCAACAGTCTCGTAGAATTCTGGTCAGACTTTTTGTATACTTTCATGGATGTGCTGATCAACAAGGCAATTCATCATGCTGCTGAGTGACTGACTGTCACTGTCCGCCGCTTCTTAACACTTGGACCCTCACCTTCTTCAGCAGAACTATGACTTTCAACATCAGAGTAGGTGTTATCTGTGTCAATACCACCATCTTCAGAATCAACTGTTCACTGTCCTCAAAGGATGCAAATGACACAGAGATTTCTTTTTCCTTTTCACACTCAGCTCTCATTCTCTCTAGGCTTTGCATATCCCTACTCCATTGCTTTCATCCACTTCCTGTCTACAAAGTCTTCACATTACATTTTCTTCTGGGTTCTTTGGTCCTCAAGGAAGGCCTATTCTATTTCACCCATTTTCACCCCATGTTTCAGTTCCATCTTCTTGCGTATTTCAGAGCCCTGGCAGAACAAAACCATCAAACTGTTTCATCCTTTCATTTAAGCCCGCTGCTCTCGCTTGAAAACTGTCACTTTGTCGCTGTTTCTGTGTCTGGATCAGAGCGACAAATTCACAGTACAGCTTCAGAATGTGTTTCTTTATGTGCCTGGTGTGGATGGTGTACAGATTGCATAATAGCCAGTGTTCCTGAACCAGCTCTGCCAGCAGCTGAGCTGCTGCATCCTTGGAGCGCTGAGCTTGGGCTGCCTGCTTTGGCCATAGCAAGTAGAGTATATTCTGTATGACATCTTTGCTAGGTGGGAGCATTCCATGTGGGAAGTCTTCCTGGAATAAGATCTCGTGTCTACACTAGCCATATCTATTCAACCTGAAAAAAAAGAAATAGTATTATGTTCTTGCGAACAATTATAATATAATTAATATATTCCATTATATATTATATATACTATGTTATATATAAATTATATTATATATATACTCCGTTAGTTCTCTTGAAAGCACCCAAAAAAGAATCAATTATCATGCAAAATCACACAAACATCATATTTTGGGGTGATTTTGAGGGTGACAACTTTCAAACAGTATGTACAGGAGGGTTAAGATGATCCCATGGACCAAATGTTGGTATTTCTGGATTCAGGTAAGCCTAGACCATAATATTAGTGGGGTACCGCATCAAAAGTATGACTTTTTCAAAATACCCTCCCCCCCTACCAAGTTACAAATTACATCAATGAATCCCCTTCTCTATTTTCACTGTTTCACTGGATTCTTTCCTCCTGCTTTGATGACCTTCTCCCTACCTCCAATGGCATGTTCCTGGGTCCTGGTATGCTCTCTTGAGTGGAAATTATTATTATATTAGGTGTTTTACCACCGTAGACACCATAGGGTGATTTAACAGTGAATCTCCAGTAGAATTATATATCTAAAATTTGGGGAATATAAGAAGCAATCTGGAGTATAAAAAGGGTACACGAAAATAAGAGATATCTATTATAGTGAGATCAGGAGCTTTCAGTAAAAAGGCATAAAAATCAAATTTAAGTCATATTTAAAATCAAATTTCTATTAAAAGCATAAATATCTAACTAAATAACAATATAATAGTAATTTGGATAAAAGCAACACATTATAGGTCTTGAAAGAGACCTATGTCTGTTAAATATCGATACAGGAAGCCATGTAGATTACTGTACTTGTTCCCCAATAATAAGTCCAGTCTATAAGGACCTGGACCAAAATATCTTTGACGATATTCCATCTTGAGTGGAAATAAATGTAGGCAAGACTGAGAGGTACCTTAGGGCTGCTTGCACTCATATTAAGATGTGCTAATAGCTTCTTCTATCCTACTCCCTCGCTACTTCTCGCGTTTACCATGAAGCCCACACTTGCTGTATACTCACTAATAATAGGTCCCTAGGAGGAGATAACCTCTTTTCCCTCAGACCATCTTGGGAGATTTAAGGGAAAAAACCTTTGACCTTACAGCCTGTGGTGTAGGCACCCCCAACATTACCACAGTTAAGTGGGACCATAATGAGGGAAATGTTAAGAGTGGAAGGAGGCTGTTGCATGCTGAGGAAATTTTATACTACCCCTTTATGTGCTAGTTGCCTATGCAACAGCTATGTACTGGAAGTTCAAATGCAACCTCCTCCCACAGAATACATCCAAGTGGGATGGTCCCACTCCAAGATTGCCTCTATGTGTGGTCATATCATATCCACTTGAAAATGGCTGACCACTACAACTCTATTGCCCTACAGGGTGGCTCAAGATTTAAAAAAAAAAAGCCTTGTGTGCTGCCTGCCACCAAAGCAGTACAGCCACTAATAAAAAAAAAATTCACACACTGTTCAAGCTTCTTATTCATCTCTCTTCTCCGATGTCAGTGTCTTCCATTCATCACCCCTACTAAATAATTTGCTTTCCTCTCTGACAAGAATGTTATCTGCTCTGGGATTCTCTCAGCTGTTGTTCCTTGCCACCGGGCAACTCTTCCTTCCCTCCTACCGCAACTCTTCCTTCCCTCCTACCACAACTCTTTTCCTTCCCCTTTATCCCTCCTCCGCTCTTTGAAGATGACCAGTTTTCTTTTTGGTTCTTCCTGTGACTCTTTACTGTCAATTCCTCCCTGTTTGTTCTTCTTTACTTAATTGACATCTTTAATACCTCCTCCTCATCTGGTGTGGTACCATCTGATATCACAAATGCTGATATTTGCCCAATCCTCCAAAAACCTTGCCTGAACAGCCCGGGAAAGATACTGCCCTATTTCAATACTCCTGGCACCATACTAATGTCCTTGAAAAGTTGGTGCCAGCTGAGATCTTCCAGTTTTGACTGGAGGTAGGGCAGAGCAAAAAATCAGGCATCTATTTAACAGAATGCCTTGCCTTCCATTTTGGTACTTCTCAATATTGCAGCAAAATTTTATCATAAGTTATCTATCACCTTTACAACTTCTTGGGTGTCCCTGGAACCACCTTTAACAGAGATGCAGTTTGTTTGTTTTTTATTTTAGGAGCCTATCTGACAACTGCCTGCTAAGGCAAATGTCGCCATACTCACACCACAGCCTATATTAAAAAAAAACAAATAATATGTAAATAACAAATAACAATGATAAAAAAAAAGACAACGCTAAAAAAACAAAACAAAAGGCAACAAGAATTAAGTGCACTCAAACATCTGGGATAGGCCGAGATGCAGTTTGGTGTTCCACAAGGCTCCATTCTTGGCTTCTTCCCTTTGCTATTCTTATGCATTATCTTTATCATTCCATTTCTATGTTGATGAAATAAATCTCTTTTTCACAGCCTTATTAACCGAAACTCTCACTCACTTCATGAGAGTAGATGATATAGTAGGGGTAAAGCCTCCACTACACCTGAAACCAGGAAGAATGGCACAGCCTCCTAGCCCCAGTGTGTACCATGCAAGTGGGTGTCAGGTGTAGCAAAGGCAAGTAGGTGACAGCTGACATCTGTAGGATAGTGTGCACATTTAGGTTCATTGCTTGCAGAGAACTGTGGCTATATACAAGGTGTGGATGGTATTCATTCAGATGATGACTGTCTCATTTTTTTTAGATATATTTGTCAAATATGGGTCAGTTTGGTCTTCATCACATGTTCTGTCAACCTCATTCAAACCCGCCTGTGACTTAATTGACAACCTCCAAGTTACCTCAGAACCAGCCACAGGCCTTCATATCTATCTTATTTTTTAAACCCCCGAAGACCCTGGTAATCCTGGCCAACAGTTTGTCCTCCATGTTAAGACCGGATTTGTTCATCTCTCATTCCATTGCACCCAAGACAAATAAATTGAGATGGTTGCAGTCAGGCGAGTTGGGAAGCCAAATGTAAGGCTCTGAAGAATCAAAGAAATTCGCTGACAGCCAGACCTGGGTCTTACAGTTGGTGTGACAGGGTGTATAGTTTTGCTACCATACATAAGGCCTCCCTGCAGGTACCTGGTCGATCCATGGCTTCACCACTTTATTGTCAGTGTTCAGCCTAAGACCCTAAGGGAAGAAGTGGGGTGGCATGACATCAACTTTACCTGGGCATATCCTTGGGTGGAGCAGCAAGGCACCTATTGTTCCAGTAGTTTATCTTCTGGTCTTGGCAGAAATTCTTCTCATCAGAGAACAACAGCATGTCTGGATCCAACTTGTTGATCAGCTCTTACTCTGCTTGACTCATTTTTCCTGCATTGCCTTGGACAGAAATTGTCCCTTCATCTTGTATGAAAAGTAGTGAATGTTTATATGCACCAACAGCTTGAGTTTTTCATCCACACCTTACTACATTGCAATGTTATGCATCAAGTTTCCTAGATCATTGTTGATGATCTCCTGGATTACAGAGATGAATTCTGATGCTGTCAGATCATTGACCATGGGTTTTCCACTATGCTGTTGTCTATTGTCAAATCCTGAATCTTATACCTCCTTTCTGACCTTTTCCACCATTCTTCTGCTGACAGTGAAGAAGTCAGAAATCTTCTTGTTTGTCCTTCCTACATAGATTCCAAGGAGGACTCCATGCCTCTTCCACAAATGGGTGGGGGGGAATTTTCCTATAGTCAATTGTTTTGCAAAAAATCAAACAAAAATGGTTATTGTTTTTAAGAAAAAAAAAAAAAAGGCCAACCAAAAAGGTAAAAAAAAGAGGATAAAATTACCAGGTGAAAAGTGCAAATGGATACCATCTGCACCCTGCAACTTCCACACATTTTCACTTTCTTTACATCTCTCCTTACAAACTTTCTAAGGAGGATGCCATCATTGCTTCAAATTTAATTTAAATAAAAATGCATTCTTAGAAATCTAGCTGCATACAACATTACTGAATGTTTCTTAAGCCCTTTATGAAACTCAATCATGATGAAATGATAGTCAATTCTCTCAAAGGCAACATTACTTATCTCTTAAAATCATCTCTCTGCTTTCACTATTTCATTAGCTTCATCTGTTTCCACTTTTGAGATTTCCACTCATGCTTTTATTACCTCCTCCACACTTCTTTAACTACCTTCTCACTGGCTTACACACTTCCACTCGCTAGAAAATATTCAACCTGCGTTCTTCTGCACAGGGAAAATCTTGCACAATACATCCTGCATTATGATCAACACTGTCTGTCCTTTCAATCCATAATCACTTTCATATCCTCCTTACATATATGATCTTAAACATGGCAGTAGCTCTACTTTATTGAAAGGAACTAGGCCCGTGAACACCTAAAATTCCAGCTATGCATATAACTGCTGGTTCATCATAGTCATGTGCAATGAATGCAAAGGTGATTGTGCTTTCTTGATACTTGCTACTCTCCCCCCCCCCCCATTGCCTTAAGATCCACCTCTTCTCACACACACAAAAGCCTTTCCTTAGTTGGTAGGCATTCTGTTAAAGACCAGGCAGGGCCTTGAAGAATAGCATAATAAAATGCTCATTATTGTAATAATTTTTTTTTGCTCATCTGCTAACTGCCTTCAATGGCAAAAGTCATGGTAATTAAGATTCTATCCTAGTACTAGGATATTCTAAAATGAGCAAAAAAAAACAACAAGCATGCTCCGGCATGCTTCACGAGTACACACAGTAGCAACCCTGCTTATCCTGATATGGGGAGAGGTATGTGAGTGAAAATCACAAAATTACCCATACTGGGGAAATTCAACAAGAATGTGCCAAACAGTCTGGAAGACAATGAAGTCATTACAATAAAGTGCAGGTGAGCACTCCATCAAATCTGGTGCATCCACAAGTGTGCCAAATTTGAAGACAAAGAAACCTGAAGGCATTGCGGCATTGAGGGGGGTAGGTCCAGGGGAACAGCCACAGTACAATGGCACACAAGTTTAAGTTCCTCTCATGTTTGGCAGGCATCCAGGAAGGCTGCGCTGATTATTATTATTATCTGACGGACTACAATCCCTGGCTGGTAGAGCAGAATGCTATAAACTCCAAGGCACCGGCAGAGAAGGTAGTCCCATAAGAAAAAACTAGAGGAAAAGAAAAGGAGACAGGAGAAAGACACACACTCCTTGACACCTCAGCAGGAAGGAATGAGCACCAGTTTTAAACTTTCAAATTTCCTGAGATTCAATGACAGGACTAGGGAGCCCATAACCTGGTAGTTGCTGGAATGAAGCATCTAGAGTATTGAGCTGTGTTACATCTCCCAACCGTGAAAGCTTGGCTATTTGCCTTAGTGGCATTCCTAGTTAACCGAGCTGGAAAAAAATAATCAGGAAGTTCACTGTACAAAGGATGGTTAGGATTGTGATGTATCCTATACAACATACACAGTGAACTCACAGAGCGGTGGTGCCACAAGTCAACCTCAAGATCAGGAATTAAAAAGTTGCATGCTCTCAGATTCCTGTCCAGGAGCTTAAGATGAGATGCTGCAGCAGAGGACCAGACAGGAGAACAATACTCCAGACAAGGAAGTATGAATGAGTTGAAACACTTCCTTATACCAGGAATGTCTTAAAAGATTCTATAAGATTTGCTAAGGAAACCAATCTTTTTGGCAACAGAAGAAATAGAGCGCACATGTTGTCCAAAGGTAAACTTGCTGTCAAACAGAACCCCCCAAATTTTAAAAGATGACAAGTGTTCAATACATCGTTTATGATAAGAACAGGATTATTGGGGTACAGAGTTATAGATCTACTAACAATTATAATTTGGGTTTTATTTGCATTCAGCTTCATACACAATAAATTACACCAATCATTTATCTTTATTAGATCTCTATTCAGTGAGTCAAATATCAAATGACTTTGAACAGGAGAAGGTATGACTGCTATCAAAGTAACATCAGCATAAGCAACTAGTTGGTTTTCCAGTCCAACCCACATATCATGTGTATATGGAATGAATTAAAGTGGGCCCAGAATACTACCTTGGAGAATACCAGAAATCACCCTTTTCCACTCACCAAGCTGCACATCCACAACTACATGTCTACGGTAAATCAAGATATTTTTGGGTGTGTTTGTAATTTTAGGACCCTGTCTGGTGATTGCCTACTTGGGCATAAGTTGCCCTAATCATGACAGCCTAGGACTAGGCAATTTTAAAACAAAAATATGCAAAGCAAAAAAAAATAAATAAATAAAAAAAGGGAAACAAGCAAGAAGCAAGGTCCAGCATTGGGGGGAAGTCCGACTCCCCCTGGCACAGGAAGGTGCGATCTATCAAGAAAATTACAAAAATTACCTTAAACAAAGGGGAGAAGGCCGGACTCCTCCAAAAAGTTAAGTCCACAAGTCAATGTGCATGAACCCATCCTGAGTACAAGGGATAAGCGTAGCAACCCAGCTTGTCCTGGTACCGGGACAAGTACCGTACATGAATATCACCCAGACGGGAAACATTCAACAAGAATGTGTCGAACAGTCTGGGGAACAATACAGTCTTCACAGTAGGGTGCAGGCGAGTGCTCATCGAGTGGCGGTGCATCCCACAAATGTGTCCAATTCAGAGACGACAGAAAGCAAACTGAAGCCTTCGCCGCATTGGGGGGTAGGTCCATGGGAAAGGTCACGGCACAATGGCATGCAAATTTAAGTTACCCTTGACCATCTTTTTTGCCATGTAGTGAGTGTGAGGAAGAGCAAAACGCTGGTCCAGTTGCCCAGTCCTCGCAGACTCTTTGGCGCCCTCATTCCCCGCAATTCCTAGATGTCCAGGAACCCAGCAGAAGATAATCTCAACATCCGCCAGGCTTGCTGAAACTGTGTTATCACAGATATCATAAACAAGGGGATGTGGAGATTCTAATCACCAAAAGCATTTAGGGCACTTTGTGAGTCACTATAAATCACAATCCGGTCTTCTAACTGGGCAAGTCGCGTAATCTCACGTACCGAGTGGTGCATTGCCACAAGCTCATTCGTGAAGACAGATGCGCGCCTGGCAGAGGAGATATGGCCGGGAAGCAAACCCCTTCATGGGACTTGGAGCCATCCATATACACTGGCACAGTTCCAGCATGACACGAGGTGTGCTCCAAAAAGGCCAAACGCAATACTCCCGGCGCTGTAGAAGCTTTGGGACCAGAGGCATGGCGATAAATAGCCAAAGGGGGTACCCTCCAGGGTGGCATCCTGGGCAGAACCAGGGGCGCCACCCTCCTGAGAGCTATACCTAGCTCTCAAAGGAGTTTCCTAGCCCTAAACCCAAAGGGCTTAGGGTATGACTGGCGGCTCTCAGTGAGATAGTCACTGTTTAAATCAGCTGCATATGCAGTGAGAGCTGTTGGAAACTGAGGGAGGCGCTGGGCTCAGGTGTACAGGAGAATAGTGCACTGTGCACGGCGTAGAGTGAGAGGCATCTCCCCAGCATTGACAAGTAGGCTCTCAATGGGGAAAGTGTGGAAGGCACCAGTCACCAGAAGGTCGGTGCGGTGGATCGAGGCCACCGTTCGCAATACACGCTCAGCTGCGGATGCATAAAACTCACATCCGTAGTCGAGCTTCGAATGAACAAATAATCAATAAAAAAGTAAGGCAGTAGCCCTATCAGTGCCCTAAGCACTGAACATCATTAAACGAAGAATATCCATGGTGGGGGAACAAGAGACCCTAAGGCTGTGAATATGATCCTCCCAGGTGAGGCATCAGTCAAATACAAGACCAGGAAACAGTGCGATTCAACCACTTCCAGGTGTACCCCATTGAGAAACAAGTCTGGTTCAGGGTGGAGCCATGGATAGCGGCAGAAGTGACCACCTTAGTCTTGGACAAGGAAAGCCGAAACCTGTGTGCTTCGGCATAGCGAGATGCGGTTCAATGCCTGTTGGAGTCGAAGCTCCAGAGTTGGCATCTGGGCCACACCAAAAGATTGAAAGGTCGCCCAAGTAGAGCGTAGTGAGAACATCTTCCCTAGCAGGGAAGATGTGTCACTGAGAACACTTCCCTGCTTCATTGGGCCTGAGAGGGCACCTCCCACCCGGAGGTGGAATTGACAATCTCATAAAAAATTCAGATATAAAGATTGCGAGGCATCCCCTTGCCACCATCGTGTGGAGAGTATCCATGATACCGTATCGCCATGCTGTACCATAGCCTTCTCCAGAGGACCTAGCAGAGGACATTTTCCAGTCTAAGCAGAGCATCTGATGTGTAGTAGAACCTGTGGGAGCCACACTGTGCAGAAGACAGATGGCCTCCGCTGTCCAGAAAAAAGGCTAATCTAACATTTACCAATTTCTTCATTAACTTGCACATGCAAGAGGTTAGAGTGATCTCTCTCCGGTTTGGAAAAGCAAGCACAGTAGCGATTCACCAGGAATCTGGGAGGATACCCTTTACCCAGATACTGTTGAACAAATCTAAGAGAGGCCATGCCCCGCTCACCCAGGTATCGAAGCATGGCATATGGGACATCGTCCGGAGCATGGGCAGTGTCCTCGCACGAAGCAAGAGCGGATCGCAATTCACTCAGAGTAATCCTGTCATTGACATCACAATATGCAATGAAAGCGGGAGGGTACTGCAAGAACTTGCCCCAAATCCTTTTGACTCGCTTCCACAAACTGCTAGAGGGGTCTTCCTGTTAAGTGAAGACACGTATACTCACCAAGAAGAGCAGCGGGCGTGCTTCAAAATATACCGGAAACCTAGCCCTAGCCCAATGAAATTCACTCAGAGTGAACTCGGTTTGGCAGCGCTTATAGCGCATATAGGCATAACACTTCTGTTTGAGGGCCGTCTCACACTCTGCTGACCACCACTGGAGTGGTTTGCATGCAAAACAGCCAGACCTTCTAGGAATAGTAGTTAGGCCCACGGTGATGAGCTTGCCGGACAAGAACTCAACAGCCTCATCTACCGACCTAAACTCTTCAAAGTCAGCTGACGGTGTAATGTAGGCAGAAATAACAGTATACCTCCTATCCAGGTGCAGCTGCACAGCTACTGCCTGAAAGGAGGTATCTAAAGCAAAGAGAAGAACAGACACATCATGCCAAGTGTAAATCACACATCCTCCCACCCGGCCCCCATACTGTGGTGGTAGGGTCGCAAAACCCTTATACCCCAGTAGGGTGGGCAGAATGTGTGTGTGAATGGGAATGGTTTTTTTTTTCATTATATATATATATATATATATATATATATATATATATATATATATATATATATATATATATATATATATATATATATATATATATATATATATACACAATTGATTTTCATGTTTTGTTTAAAATGTTTTTTCTCTTCCTCAGCTAATTGTTTGTATATCGTTTTTTTGAAAGGCCACTCTATTAAATTACAAGATAATCCTACAATTTGTAGAGTTGTGGAGACTGTAGGGTTTGAGGTACACCATAAAGTTATTGTATGTCCTGATAGGACAGAAGAGCTTTTTTATAGCCTCGAAAGTGCGACCAGATCGCATTATTATACCGAGCTCGGAGGCAGTAGCTTTTTGTTAAGACCTAGGCAATTATTGTAAACACTCGAGTGGCATCCGGCAGAAATATCCCTGAGTGTAAAACGTGGGACCTTTTCTTTTTTGTAGTTGGTTCCAGTATCTGTTAGGCCTCTTTTATATGATTGCATACCGGTTTTGTTTGCTCATTTCTCTCTTTTGTTTCTTATTTGTCTTTTTGGTTACTCATTCGTTTAGTTATATTTAGATAAATTATTGATTGGTGATAGGATCATTTGTATATATATGTATCGAAATCTCAAGTATATTTACCCCCTTATATCTTGTAAATATTTCCTCCATATTTTTTGTAATTTTTGCGAATAGAGGACTGTATATCCAATCGATTCATTCTCCCTCAGGTTTTCATGTCCAATTTAGTGTAGAATTGATTGATTATTGATTGTTTAAGGGCCATGCAACTTCAATCAAGTTATTGTCCCCCATCAGAAGGAAGGAGGAGAGGCTAAGCTGAATCCTGTCAGCACGGTGGCCAGGATGGCAAATCGCCGCGCCCCTTATAGGAAGACGAAGTAGAGGTTAGCAGAAGAAGAAAAAGGATGCCAAGCTGGGGCAGGACAGGGCGCTGAATCCTGTCAGCACGGCGGCCAGGATGGCAAATCGCCGCGCTCCTTATGGGGAAGTTAGTGTGGTAAGTGGGTTGGATCAATTGGGAGTTTAGGGTAGATTTTTGGCCTGTTACATCATGACCCTCTTCAGGCGTGTTGCCTCCTGTTAGTGTAACAACTATGGAGGTGCGCGGCCGTTTCGCCTTACATGAAACGGTCATGCTGGGATAAGGGAGGGGAGCCCTGGTTTTAGCCAGGGCTGGGTGTGAACCCTTTGTGCCGCCAGCTCTACCAGGGAAGCACCCGGGGTGTGTAGAACCAGCAGAAGGGTTCCGAATGGGCACGGAAACGACCGTACTCGTAGGCCTGGAGGGGCCAGGAGCAGAGGGTTTGTCTTTCTCAACATTGAGGCATAGGATGTCCCGGGCCTGAGCCTGAATGGACAGGATTTCCTTCGCAAGGAGATACGCACCACATTGCTTCAAAGAAGCGGTGTGCGGCTCTCTGCAATCGACACCCTTGGCCACACACGATTTGGACTTAGCCTGTGCGGCCTTGGAGCAACTTACACAGATTTCGGGTAACCCCAACTTTGCATATCAACAGGAGCGATTAGTATGGCCGAAGTGGCGACAGTAATAGCACCTCTGCAGCAGTGGCACGAATACCCTCACCCGGTAGGGATACCAACCGGCACGCACCGACTCAGGGAGCTTGTCACAGTCGAACGTGACGAAGAGTGTAGGGGTAGGTCTTGAGGACCCTCCCTGTTTTCTCATCAGATGTTTGACCTTGACAGCCCCATGGGCAGCCAGCTCTAAGGTGATGTCATCTATGGAGTAATCCACAAATTCCCTCGCATAAATTACTCCTTTCACAAAGTTTATGGTAGAGTGTGGTGTCACACTCACAGGTGTGCCATCAAGTGTCCAAAGGGCATTAATCATGGCCACCTAGGAGGGATTTGACGCATTCGGCAAAAGGCTCCTGTCTGAAAAATGGGTCACCTTCAGCTCTCTACCAATCACACTAGCTGAAGCTCTCCTCTGATGGATCATGTAGCCCTTAGTGGAGTGAATAACCAGGAAGCGTTTGAAGACAGCGTGCTCAAAAACTCCGGATAGTCTCTGAATGAGGGGTCCTGATGTAATCAAGGCTCCGCTCTGCACACTAGCACTTTTGGTCTTAATCAGGGACCCCGCACCCAGGGGAGGCAGAGGGGCCAGACGTGCCGACCTTGGCTTTGCCGCTTACCGAAGTGGGAGCAGACCCATCCATCCCCGCAGCCCATATACCAGAAGAGAACTTTAAGATGATTCTATACCACAGGTGGATACAGTATATGGCTAATTGCTATGACAGGGGTCTCAGACTTTAGAGACCTAAATGCAAATTTTTCTCACTAAGGAGTGTCCGGCAAGTCATACACCATATGGAAAAGAGGGAACTTTATTAGAGTATTTGTTCAAAGTTCTGACCTCAGGGATACCAGGCCAGCAATTTCCACCAGTAGGATGATCTCAATGCATTTGATCTTGGGGTCAACATCATTGTATAGCTGCATTATGAAACATGAAAGAAAACCAATTAACTTATCCCCTAATGTGTGACTTTAGGGACACCCTGTATCATTTTCCACAAGCATGAAAAAAAAGAAGAGGTTATTAAAGGAAGAGATTTCCAAACCTATGTGCAGCTTGACAGTAATCAAAATAAGCACACTGGCACACATGTGCTAATGGGCATGGGTATGAGAAGCCCTGTGCTATGAAGTTAAACAAAACTAGGATCTCATCAAATACCTCAAAATACTCATGTGGCTCATAGATCATGGAATGCATTTTCCCATTCAGCTAAGTTCTAGCCTTAATTTAAAAGTTAAAGCTAAATATAATGAGAAATTTTTTAAAAAATACCTATCATCAAGGTATCCTCCTTTGAGATCATGACAGACCAATGTTCGAATGTGAGGTGATGGAGTGATACTATTTGTCAGGGTATTGAAGGATGGTGACTTCGGGGTAAGTGGGGAAAGAGACGCAAAAAATTCTTTTATGGGTTCAGTGGCTCCCCATAGTAAAAGAGCATCCAGCGATATCAAAGGATCAACTTGCATATCCTAATATTATAACAAATTATCTGATGAATTATGCAATTGTATACTTAAAACTCAATTCTGAAAGTTTAAAAGATTACTTCTTTTATCATAAAATAAAATTTATACAAACCTAGTACCTGTAAATAGATGGGAGTAGGAAAAGGGGCAAAGAAAAAATAATAGCGTAGGCGAGTTGCGAACAGCTTCCCGTGTCACTGGACTACTGTTAGCCAGCAGCGAATCCACTCAGCCATCCTGAGTCTCATTCAAACAAAGCTTTTAAGCCACTCGCCTGCACTTCTCGTACGCTATACAACCCCCCTTCTAGAAGCGGAGTGTGTATGAAGAAATAAAGAAAGCCCGTTTGGAAATGTTATCCAAACGCTAATGCTCCCCCTCCCGGGTCTGGGCACCATTGTTGATAGAGGGGAGTAGGAAAAGGGGCAAAGAAAAAATAATAGCGTAGGCGAGTTGCGAACAGCTTCCCGCATCACTGGACCACTGTTAGCCAGCAGCGAATCCACTCGGCCATCCTGAGTCTCATTCAAACAAAGATTTTAAGTGGCTCACCTGCCCTTCTCATACGCTATATAACTGCCTGACAAAACTCATTGTACACTGAAAAGAAACCAATGCCCTTCCTGTTTTTCTCCTCCTTGGGATAAGATGTGTAAAATTGGATTGTTGTAATTTATACAGAAATTGGATTTTTTTTTTTTTTTTTTGTGTGTGTGTGCAAATGTCCAGCAGGCAATTGAGTGTTTGTTTTTTTTTAACTCTAGCCACCCTGTAGAAACAGAGACAGTTGAAGAGGGGTCAGTCATTTCCAAGTAGATATGACATGACCACCTAACTTGGATGCAATCGTGGAGTGGGACCACCCAACTTGGATGTATCCCACGTAAGGTTAAGTTGCAATCATACTCCCACTCCCTAGCTATTGTATTGATTGCTAGCACAAGGGGGGTGGTATAATATTTCCACAGCATGCAAAAGCCTCCGTTCCCTCATGACAGTCTTACAAAAAATGCATCCCACTTAATCATGGTAATATTGACAGAAATCCGAACAATAACTACTAACACGAAAAACAAATGAAAACATGGTTTCATGCTTACTAGGTGCTGAAATAACCCTCAATGGTATTTCAACTCAGCTTATAGAGCAGCTGTACTTTATCGGCTCCTTTGATAGCTAATATTAAGGTGGTGCTCTATTACCATTACCTTACCGCTTCTGAGTCGGTTGTTCGATTTATTGAGCCTACCCAAGTAAGTTACAACATGGTAGTGGTGTAGTGGGCCAAAAATCTAGACTAACCCCAATCGATCCAACCCGCTTCCTACACTAATTCGGATGTGAGAAATCGAAGGAGAATGAAACAGATTGTATGTACAGTCCTTTACTAACAAAAAAAAAAATACAATAATAATTACAAATATAATTATAATTTATATTTACAAGAAAAGTGTGCACACTTCAAAATGAGGCCAAATTCCCCAATCCAAACAGGATACCCAAAAAATTTATAACGGGCGAAGAGAACAAATTTACTTAAATATATCCACACAATGAAATGAAGAAAAAAAAAACAACCGAACGAAAAAGGGGCATGGGACTATCACTTGTGCGCTGGAGGCGGGTGGTAGTAGGCCAATATAAAAGGGGGTAGGCTCATCAGCCAATGAAGGTGGGCAGTGTAGGTAGCAAGCGAGGTATGAATGCCCTCCGTCTCAGGGCTGGGTGGAGCACTCGCCTAGAGAACCCCTCTTGCAGTCTGTCCAAGCTTCCACTCTCTAAATGTACATCCAAGTACGCACAACGAATTCTAGTTAATAGCTTTTACAATTCTTTAAATATTTATCTTTATATTTATATTTGACAAAAGATTTTTTTTCAAAATATCTTTTGATAAAAGATTATTTTAAACAAAGTACAATCTTTTATCCATACCCAATTAGAGTGACAGGTAGTTTGGTTGTTTTTCACCTTTGTCTATCACTGTTACTAACTTGGGAGGATGGCTTCTGTGGAACAGGGCCTCCATGATGAGATTGTGAGACTGAGGCTGGAATTGAGGCAGAAGGAGGAGGAATGTATGTTGAGGAACGTGATTGATGGATTCAAAAGTGATGTGATGAGTATGGGTGAGAAGACAGACAGGATGAGGAAAGAAACGGACGAGAGACAGAAGCAGGTCGACCAACGGATGAAGGACTTGTATGACATGATGAAGGGGTCAGGACCAGCCCCAGAACCCTCGACCTTGACCCCTGCTCCGACTGAAGGGGATAAGACTAATGGGATCAATGGGAGTGTGTGCGAGTCTAGAGAGGATAGGGTGATTATGAGTGATAGGAAGGACGGAGAATGGAAGAGAGTTGAATGCAACAGAAGAAGGAAGACTGGTTCAAAGGGGAAGGATAGGAAGGTAAGAGGCAAGAGTGTGGACTCATTGTACTCGGATGAAGGAGAGAGTGATGGTATGATTGGTATGAGTGAGAGTTAAGGCAGCTCAAGTGAGAGTGAAGTGAATGTGGGAAAGGGTATTTTGATAAGGGAAGTGCCAAAGATAGATAGGTTTAGGTTACATGGTGGGAAAAGTGTGGAAGAATTCTTCTGGGAATTTGAGTGATATTGTAAGCTCAAGTACCCAGAGAATAAGGGATACTGGATGAATGTTTTGGGGGAATGTTTGGAGGGAAAAGTATTGGAGTTTTTCTGCGTGATTACAAGTGTGGGGGAACCGAGGTATGATGTGGTGAAGGAGAGATTGATTGGGCAGGTAAAACGAATGAAAGAGAGTGTGAAGTATAAAAGGGTGAATGAATGAGAAGGCTCGAATGGGGAAGAGTGAAAGTGTGAACATGTATGCACATAGGCTTGAGAGTATGCGAGAAATAGGTATGGTGATGATGATGTAAATGAATGTAAACCACTGATGAGGAAGTTTCTGGACACGATCCTGCAAAAGGTGAGTGAATGGCTGAGTGGAAAGAGAAAGGAGAGAATGAGACTGACAGGTGAACGGTTGATGTGGGAGGATGTATTGGAGCTGTTGGAAGATGGACGATTTGATGATGAAAGCGATCTAGAAGAGGATGAATGGTACAGTGTGAATGTTGGGGGTAAGCCCAGGAGCTTTCCTCCACCCCAGCAGTTTGTCAGCTACAGGGATGCCCTGAAGGCTGAACCAGCTGGAGTGATGTCGAACTTCCTGGGCCGACAGAATGGATGGGTAAATGGAGGGTGGTCGAATGGAAGGGGACAGATGAATGTCAAGTGTGGGAACGGATATATGAGAGAGAAACCGAGGTATGTCCCAGCAAATGAGAGACCAAATGGTGTGAGAAAGATTGTGGAATGTCGTCGGTGTGGAAGGAAAAGTCATATGTTGGCAGAATGTAGGTGGACATCTGGTGCATGTTTTGGGTGTGGTAAGAAATGGCATATGATAAAGGATTGTCAGGAAAGTGTGAAAGAGTGCTTCGAGTGTAAAGAAATAGGCCATTTGAAGAAAGATTGTCCGAGGTTGAATGGTGGAGCAACTGCTGGGGGAAGTATGAAGTATGCTTGTGGTAATTGTGGAAAGGCTGGTCATTATGCGAGGATGTGTCGTGAACAGAGGAATGTATGTAGCTATTGTGCGATGGAAGGACATTCGAGTGAAAAGTGTTGGATTAGACAGAGCGCAAGGTGTGAATGAAAAGTCTGAAGCGGGAAACTGATTTGTAAGAGTGTACCTGGTGAAGTATCCTCTGGGTGCATGAGTGTGAGTAATGTGTTGGTAAGTCTGTCTAGTGTGAAAGTGCTGTCTGGTAGGAAGTATGAGTGTCTGAGTTTGAAGGTGAAATTGAATGGAATTGAGTGTTTGGCTTTAATAGATTCTGGATGCAAGACGAACTTGGTGTATAAAGATGTCCTCCTGTCTAAACTACCCTGTCTAAGTGCAAGGGTAGTTTGGTAGGTATTGGTAATATGAGTGTGTCTGTGATTGGAATGATAAGGTCAGCTGTACGAATGCATGGTATGTTGATGAATGAATGTGAATTCTCTGTGATTGATAAGGTGAGTAGTGAGTATGGTGTGATTTGGGGGTATGATTTTATGAAAATGAATCGTATGGTTGTGCATCCTGCGAGTGATCAGATTGAGAGCAAGATTGGGAAAAATGGGGTGTATAAGTTGTATGTAGGGAAAGATGGTAGTGTTTTGAGGAGTGTATTTACTGGTATTGAGGTGACTGTGTAGCGGGCCGAAAAATTTAGACTAACCCCAATCGATCCAACCCGCTTCCTAGACTAATCCAGACGTGAGAAATCGAAGGAGAATGAAACGGATTGTATGTACAGTCCTTTACCAACACGAAAAAAATACAATATTTACAAAAATATGGGTAAATATGCACCCAATGAGCCTATATATATATATATATATATATATATATATATATATATATATATATATATATATATACTAAATCAATCCTATCTTGGAACCAAATCAATCAAAAAATATATACTAAATCAATCCTATCTTGGAACCAAATCAATCAAAAAATATATATTAATACTAAGAGTGCATATACAAAAGGGAACAACCAAAACAAGAGACAACAAAAGAGGAGTTTTCTTACGTGGTACCACGGTTTATTATTTGCCGGCTTCCCCGGGGGAAAATCTTGTTGGTAGTCACTCTTGTGACAAAATTGGGTGTGCAGGGCTTATGGTGCCTGCCACCTCGGAGCTCAGTTGACTTTAAGGTCTACTCAAGTACTCTTAGAAGACTTCTTTAAATATCTTCAAAATATTTTCTTACAGTGGCTCTTGCAAAATGCAGGCAATGTTTTTGTTTGTTTTTCTTTTCTTTTCTTTTTTTTTTCTTCTATTCTGGTACTTTAACGCTGTCTCATAAAATCTTTAACATTTAGTAGCTAAAGAAAAAACATGAGATGTTAAATAACCTTATACATACAACATGAAATCAAATACATATGTACAAAAGAAAATATAATAAAAAACCCATTCCCACTCACACACACATTCTTACAGAAGGAGGGAGAGGGTACTTAGAAAAGGGGTGGGAGAATGGCCCTTTTACACACACTCACATTCGCTCCACCACACCTGCTATGGAGAATGTAAGGCTTGTGAAGGGTGAAAGGGTGTCTGTTAGAGTGAGTTGGAGTAAGGATGTTAGTTTGAATGTGGGTGAGAACACTGTGATATTGGATGGAAAGGATGTGTGTTATAAGGTAAGGCGTGTTGCTTGTGTGTTTGATGGCTTGATGAGAATGAATGATCCGTTTGTATGTGTGCAGGCGGACCCCAGGGTGAAAGGACAGGTGAGAGGGATCCAAGTCGGAGATGTACTAGGTCACCTCTCCACTGTCAATGAGGTAGGTATGGATGATAGCACAGATGTCAGGGTGAATGTTGCAAATGAAAAGACATGTGAATGGACGTATAATGAAGTGAAGGGCATGGTGAAATTAGATGGATGTCTGACTGAGTATGAAAGGGAGGATGTGTATCGAATGATATTTGAATGAAAGGGAGCCCTCAGTAAGGGTGATCTGGATTTTAAGGTTGCAAAGCTCCCGGAATTCAAGATTGTCCTGAAGGAGGACTCCCCAATCTATCAGCGGCCCGAGGCATTTCCAACGTCCGGTTGCTGATGAGATTGAGGAGGAGTGTTTGGAATTAGAGCAATTGGGGGTGATTGAAGAGAGCAAGAGTGCATGGAATAGGCCAATTGTGCCTGTACATAAGCCGGATGGAAGATTGCGTCTGTGTGTGGATTATCGAAAGGTGAATGATAGGACTGTGAAAGAAAGGTTTCCGATGTGTGTGCTAACTGAGTGTGTGTATAGTATGCATGGGATGGAGTGGTTTATGAAGCTGGATCTGGTACGGAGGTATTAGCAGATGCCCATTGCTGAGGAGAGCCGGCCAGTAACTGCCTTCTCTTCCACAAAGAGGCATTATCAGTTCCAGAACCTCAGCTTTGGGTTGGCTAATGCTCCTGGAGCCTTCCAGCGGGCAATGAATGTTGTGTTGAGTAAGAATGTGATTGCGTTTATAGATGATATTTTGATTACGACTGAGACTTTTGAGGAGCATATGAGATTGGTGAATGATGTGTTGAGAACGTTGGAGAGTGTTGGTGTGAAGGTAAAAGTGGCGAAGTGTGAATGGTTTGCGAAAGTGGAATTCCTTGGGCATATGGTGAGTGATAATGGGTTACGAAAGTCGCCGCAGTATGTTGAGAAAGTGCGAATGTTTCCGAAACCGGTGAGTGTGAAGCAATTGAAGTCGTTTTGGGGTTTGATTGAGTTCCAGCGAAAGTTTATACGTGATTGTTCTGATGTGAGTAAGCCTCTGACTGAGTGGATGGGCAAGAAAGGTAGTACGGTTGTCAGGTGGAATGATAAGATGAATGAGGCGTATGAGAAACTGAAAGAGGCAGCGGCTGAAGATGTTGAATTGGCGTATCCAGATTATAGTGTGAATGCTAAAATGCTTGAATTGTATACAGATGCGAGTGGGTATTGTATGGGAGGTTTTCTGATGCAAGAGCAGCGTTTGAATGGAGAGAATGTCAGGCGAATAATTGGGTATGTATCCAAGGCTATGAATGTTGCAGAACGAAAGTATTTGACTGTGGAGCGAGAGTTGGCTGCGATAAGGTATTGTTTGAAAGTGTTGCGCCCGTTTTTGTATGGTGTCAGGTTTGTGACCAAAACAGATCATCAACCTCTTGTGTATCTGCAGCGTATGAAGTAAGCTGATAGTAGGATTGCAAGGACTTTGGAAGATTTGAGTGACTTTGACTATGTGATTGAGTATGTGCCTGGTGAATGGAATGAAGTGGCTGATTTGATGTCAAGGTATCCTGGTACGAATGATGAAAATGTGTGTGGAGTGAGTGATCCTGAGTATTTGCCGAAAGGGATTATGAATGGAAAAGAGAGTAAGGGTGGTGGTGATTCCTTGTTTGAGAGTGTATGTAATGGTTTGCAAGATTTGAAGAGTGATGGAGTAGATGTGAGAGTGCCCGATAGTGTGGATGACTTAAGGAAGGAGGTAATGAGTGAAGTATGTAGGAAGCCTGAAAGCATTGGTATGGCAAGGGTGCAGAACTTCACAAAAGAATTGAGAGCGATGTGTATGCAAGGGGTCCCGCCATTTCAGGAAATGTTGATTGTAGTGAGTCGTTTGTATGGAGTGATTGTATATGTGCACTTTGGCGGTGAGAGGCCGATTGTGTACAAAGATGAGAAGATGAAGGGTTTGAATGCTAGTGTGGTGCATCTGCAGTGTTTGAGCAGTGTGCACTACAATTGGGTGATTGAAAAGTGTTCATATATGAGAGAGAAGAATGATTGTCTGGATGAAGACAAATGTGTGGTGAGTGATGATGTGGGAGTTGATGATGGTGTAGATATCAGTGCTGATGTTGGTGTGCTTGTTCCTTTTGTGTATTGCAAACATGGTGGACCTGATATGATGGAAGCGAGAGTGAAAGTTGGTGAAAGGTTCTTCTGTGGTTTGATTGATACTGGAGCACGTCTTTAGTGAATGAGAGGATTCTGAGTAAGTATGATGAGTTTAGATGTTGCGAGCATAAACCTGTGAAGTTACAGATAAGTGGATTAGGGAATGGCATGATAGTGGCATGGGAACAGGTTAGTCTGAAAGTGAGTTTCGGTAACGGTGTGAATGTGAAGCATGACTGTGATTCTGAAAGATGAGCAAATGCCGTGTTGTTTCTTGCTTGGTGTAGACCTTATGAGATTGAATGATTTGTCTTTGGATGCTGATAAGGATTGTCTTATGAAAGGCGAATGTGAGGTGATGAGGTTGAATGAGTGTGCGAAGAATGTCGTCAAATTTTGCGGTATGATTGAATTGGTCATGGATGATGAGAATGAGATTTTAAGTGATGATGATATTCTAGAGATGCAAGAGATGTGTCCTTTTGTTAGTGAGTTGAAGAGGTGTGTAATGATGCGTGTTGATTTGAATGAATGGCCTGAGTGTTTAAGTGATTTTAAAAGTATGCTAAGGATCTTGTTGTTTGTATGGATGTTGTATATTTTGTGAGGCATGTGAAGGGTGGTGATGATATGTATGTACCTGTGATGTCCTTGGTTGGTATGATTGGTCTGGTGAAGGTTGTGCATAATAATTATGGGCATATGGGTAAGTTTAAGCTGTGGGAGTGTATGAAGGAGCGTGTGTTCCATCTGTATCTGAGAACTATTGACAATGATGTTGCAACTACGTGTGAAAGGTGTCAGAAGCAAAAGGTGCAAGGTGTGCAAGTGAAAACACAGATGCTGAAAGTTGATGCAAAAGAACCGTTTGAATTGGTAGTGATTGATTGTGTGTTTTTGTCAGGTATGAGTGCTGGGAATGTTGGTATGGTTGTTATGGTTGATCATAAAAGTAAGTTTGTGTATGCAGCGCCTGTGAGAGATAAAAGGAGTTGTTTTTTCCTGTGTGTGTATGGAAGCCTAAAAGATGTCTGAGTGATAATGGGCCTGAATTTGTAGGAGAGGTGTTTGAGTAAATGTTGAGAGAGAATGGTGTGGAGCATGTGAGAACGACTCCGTATGTACCATCTTCAAATGGATTTGCTGAACATACGATAAGAACCTTGTGTGAGATGTTGAGAATGATGAGTACGACATTGAATGACTGGGATGTGTGTCTGATGAGAGTGTTGTGGGCGTATAATTCAACTGTGCATAGTGCAACTGGAATGTTCCCATGTCAGTTTGTGATGAATTTTGAAAGGTGAGCGAAAGATAGGTTTCGTGTGAGTGAAAGTGAGCAGAGTGTATGGCGTGAGGCACATGAAAAGTTCCGTTCATTTGAATTAGGTGCAAAAGTAATGAAGGTGAAAGAAGTGAAGGGTAGGTTGAATGTGTCAAAGATGAGTGAGAAGTTTGATGGACCTTATAGAGTTGTGAGAGTTTGGGAAAATGAGGTGATGTATGTTTTGGAGAGTTTGAATGACGGTACGACTGAGAGTGTGCAGGCTTATCAGAGTCAGTTAAGGAGATGGAGAGAACCTCCTGACTACCTGGTGAGTCATCCAGTGTATGAGCTGTGCAGATGATTAGATTGAATGTGATAGTATGGATATGTCTGGGAAAGAGTTAGTCTTAGTCTCGAGTAGTAGAAAGCGTACAAAGAAGAGTGAAAGGAAGAATGCAAGTACGAATGAAAGTAAGTCTGAGCAGAGTCTTTCTGGTATGGGGTATCTTGAAAGGGAGATTGAGTTTTTGCGTAAACAGGTGACTGATTTGGCTGGTATAAGTAGACGAGTGAGTGAGCTGCCTGTGCCTGATTTTTCTGGTTTTGGGAACAGTATGAATGATAGTGTGTTTGGGCAGAATGAACCTAGTGTTGCTGATTTGGGGGTTTTATGAATGGTAATAGTAGGGGTGGGTTTGATGTAGTGAATGAAGTAGCTGATTTTTCAGGTTTCTGGTATGCCTGTTGAGAATACAGGGGATGTGAGTGACCTGTCTGTTTCGCAAGAGTTTACCTTGAGCTGGATGAGAGCTGTGAGTGAGGAGCTGATGAATGGGGGTATGAAGAGTGAAGGTTCTGAATGGAAGAGTATGAAAGAGTTCTGTCGTGAGATAGGAGAACTGGTAATGAGGGCTAAGAGTATGGTGGATGAGATGATCAATAGTGACGATGAGACTGACAGGATGACTGATGAACAACCCCGACTGATTGCTACGCGTAGCCAGGGACCAGTAGACAAGTGTGAATGGGTGCAGAAGGGTGTGATTGAGTATAAAAAGTACCATGAGTAAGGATTGAGAGTGTATTGTGAGTGACTGTGGTCGAATGGCTTAAGGAAGGAGGGGTGTGGTGGAGCGAATGTGAGTATGTGTATAAGGGGCCATTCTCCCACCCTTTTTCCCAATAACATAACATAATTTCACGGATGACAAAAGCCACAAGGGCCTATCAAAGGTCATCCGCCTCTGTCAAAACCCACCCACAAAAAGCACCATCACCAGGGGAAGACAAAATCAAAGTACCCCACAATATAATATAACAGATGACAAAAGCTACAAGGGCTCATCATAGGTCATCCGAGTCAAACAGCCTCTTTTTTAAGGCACCCAAACTCCCAGGAAAACTACATCCAGCGGATTGCGTCCAGAAACAAGGGTATCACCAATCAAGGCTTGTCAAGAACTAAATCATGCAGCTATAGATATATACAAACAATATTAATATATACAAAACTTAGGAACCATCACAACCTTCCCTCCCCATAAACTCATCCAACCTACTCTTAAATACATTTAAATTTGGACTACCTACTACCCTCCGCGGCAATTTATTCCAGAAGTCCACCACTCAATTGGTGAAAAAATATTTTCTTAAATCCAACTTACACCCTTGCTTTTTAATTTTCAAGTGGTGACCTCTAGTCCGATTTCCATCATCTAACTCAAAAAACTTGCTAACATCCAATTTATCTATCCCGGAAAAAATTTTAAACAGCTCAATCATATCCCCTCTCACACACCTCCTTTCGAACGAGAACATATTTAATACCCTCAGTCTATCTATATATTCAAGGTGCCTCAGGGAAGGAATAATCTCTGTTGCCCTCCGTTGCACTGACTCGAGAAGGTTAATATCGTGTCTAAAATGTGGGGACCATGCCTGTATACAGTACTCTAGATGTGGCCTAACATAAGAGTTATAGAGTTTAAGAATAACCTCCTTACTTTTGTAACTGACATTTCTCTTAATGAAACCCAGCACTCTATTTGCCCTATTTCTTGCTTCAATACACTGCTTAGAAAACCTTAATGACTTGTCTATTACTACTCCTAGATCTTTCTCCTCCTCTACTGAGCTCAGCCAATGCCCATCCATTTCATAGTTAAATTCTCTATTATCTTTTCCCATGTTAATAACTTTGCACTTATGAAGGTTGAAAGTCATTTGCCACTTATGTGCCCAGGATAACAATTTATTTAAATCCCCCTGCACTTTAAAATTATCATCAATATCTTTAACTACAGCTGCTAATTTGGTATCATCCGCAAAAATTGACACTTTATTATTAACTGCCTCCCCAAGATCGTTTATATAGATGAAAAATAATAATGGACCGAGAACTGATCCCTGAGGAACCCCACTGATAACATCCCTCCACTCTGACTTTACACCATTTAGCACTACCCTTTGCTTCCTGTCTTTCAGCCACTCGGCTATCCAATTTGAAACCCCCCCACATATCCCAATCATTTTTAATTTATGAACTAGTCTCCTATGTGGTACCTTATCAAATGCTTTACTAAAATCTAAGTAAATTATATCTACATCCTCTCCCTTATTTACTTGATCTGTTACAAACTCCAGAAAGTCTAGTAAATTAGTCAAACATGATCTACCTGATCTAAACTCATGCTGAGCATCGCTGATTAACCCCTCCCTCTCTAGATGTTGGCAAATGCCTTTTTTAACTATTTTCTCAAGAATTTTACAGACTACAGGAGTTAGGCTAACCGGTCTAGTTATTTGGATCCTCTTTACTACCCTTCTTGAAAATGGGGACTACATTCACTCTCTTCCAATCATCGGGTATTTCTCCATATTCCAGTGACCTAGTATATAACTTCTCCAGAGCTATTGAGATACTTTCTACCCCTTCTTTAAGTATCCTAGAATGAATATTATAGGGGCCGGAGGCCTTGGTAGTATCTAACTCACCTATTAGTCCTTTTATCGTCCTCCGATCCCCACTAATGGTAGTAAACACCTCTTTCCCTGACCCATGAGTACTATACATAAGACAATTTAGTTTCTCCTTTGTAAATACTTATGCAAAATGACCATTTAGTACCTCAACTATTTCCTCATCAGTTTCTCTCACAACCCCTTCATATTTGATAGGTCCTATTTTAACTCTGCCAGACTTATTAATTTTATAGTAACTAAAGAACTTTCTAGGATCTTTGTTGCTATCCTGAGCTAATTTAATTTCTAACACCCTTTTGTTCTTCTTTATAATCTTATTTAACTCATTCCTGGCCATTCTATAATCACTTAAATTTTGAATATTATTTTCTACCTGTAATTTTTTATATGCCCTTTTCCCCTTTTCTTCTCTGAAATTTTTCTAGCTATCTCCTGATTCAACCATAATGGTTTCCTACTTTTGTTCCTAATGGCCTTCATTGGGATACAGTGTTCTTGGACTACATTTATTATATGCTTGAAAGTATCCCACATACCATAAGCATTTTTACCTCTGAATTCTACATCCCAGTCTACAAAATTTAAATTTAGCAAGCTTCGGAGTTTTACATAATCTCCCTTATGAAAATTTGGAACTTTTACAGCATTCTCAGTTATTTTACCCTTCTCAATTCCCAAGTTAAAACGAACTATCTGATGGTCACTATTTCCCAATGCTTCCCCAAATGTCAATTCTTGAACTAAATGATCACTGTTAGAAAGTACTAAATCTAATATATTGTCCCCCCTCGTTAGCTCATTAACAAATTGATTCAAAAAATTATCCTCAAAGCATTCTATGAACCTGCCACTTGTTCTATCCCTACCTATCATATTTTCCCAGTCCACAGAGTTTAAGTTGAAGTCCCCAATAAGAACTGCATCTGTTTCACATCCCTTACTTATTTCCATTATCATTAGTTCATCTATATCATCAGTCTGTCAAGGTGGCCTGTAAAAAGCTCCCAAATGCACCATTCTATTTTTACTGAACCTAATATCTATCCAAAGTGACTCAACTCCATCCTGCTTTATTGAAGTATTTAAACTTGAAACAATGTTGTTTTTTATATAGATAATTATTCCTCCACCAATCCTACCTGTCCTTTGACTAATGTACATATTATAGCCCTGTAAATCAAATTCACTTATACTGTCACTAAATTCTATTTCATTAACCCAGGATTCAGTAACACATAATATATCTATATCCTCATTGCTAATATAACTAAATAGCTCATCCTTCTTGTTTCTAAGACTACGAGCATTTGTATAGAAACAATTTAACCCCCCTATCCCTGAAGCACCTCTTGAAACCTGAATGACCTCACCTCTATCGCCTTGGAACCTATTTCTGTTATCTGCCAAGTCCATTCTACTTTGAGTACTATAATGTCCTCTCATAATTCCCTGACCACTATTAGTATCTAGTTTCCCACCTGCAAAGACCTAATAACATGATCATACTCCTCCCACAACCCCCCCCCCCCCTCCTACTCAAATGCAGTCCATCCTCCTTCTGTAAGAATGTGTGTGTGTGAATGGAATGGGTTTGTTTTGTTTTTTTTTGTTTATTTTATGTATAAAATTGATTTCCATGTTTTTTTCTTTCTTTCCAGGCGCCATATTCTGGAAAGATTAACACACTTGTAAGTTACCCCTGTAATAGAAGCTAATTATTTATTATTGTTAAATACCAAAGGCCACTAGTATATGACAAAGGTTCCAGGCCATGTTCTGTCTTACTTGCTTGAGTGTAAAATAGTTTAGCTTTAATGAAAGAGGGCTTAAAATAGCCACACAATTGTGACAAGGTCAGTTATCTTAGTCCAAACTCGGAGGCGCTAGTTTTGTATACAAAGATTTTTGTTGTACCACGTGAGGCCATCTTTTGTTGTTCATTGACTGTAGTAGTCTAAATTTTATTTGGGTTGTTCGATTTTTTTTATAGAATTGTTTCTTAAGATCGATTAATAGTATTTATAGGAAATTTAGCAGTATTTTTTTGTGTGAATAGTAATGAGATCTCCAATATTATTGTATTTTTTTTTTGTAAGTAAAGCACTGTATATACAATCTGTTTCATTCTCATCGATTTCTCACGTCCGAATTAGTGTAGGAAGCGGGTTGGAATGATTGGGATTAGAGCATAGATTTTCGGCCCGCTACAGTGGTACTCCAACTACCCGTATTATGGTTCTTGGATAATTTCAAACTAACCCTCATAGCTAGAGTGGTCTGTTGCAGTGGGGCATAATTGATGGGAGTGTGGGTCCCATAGTCCTCCTTTAACAAGGTACCTTGGGAGATCGAGTTTGTGTTCGATCTAATTGGTTCGGAAACCATTTTTCTTACTGGATCGTTAATGGGCATGGAGCTCACTAAGACTTAGACTTTTAGTGGTAACTCCATGGATGCTTCATTCTGGGGGCAGACTACTGGGGGTAGGGGATACTCATTATCCTCATCTAACATCTGAATCGGTTTACCTGGGTGTACCACATTGATACCTCCATCTTGCTCCATCATCACCCCCTTTGGCTGGGTTTTCATCGATGGTACTTTCCTAGGTCTAGGCTGGGCAAAAACGGCCTCGACCTCCATCTGATACTCGATAGATGCTCTTATATGTGCAAGCAATCTTTCTTTTTCTTATCTCTCTTCTCTTTCAGCTTTCACTATTTCTCTTTCCATCTGTATTCTTTCTTATACTTCTCTTTTTATATTTATTCTTCTTTCTTGTGCTTCTCTTTTCTCTTTATTCTTCTTTCCTCTGCTTCTCTTTCCACTTGCACTAGTTCTCTTTCACTCTGTATTCTTATTTTTTCTGTTTCTCTTTTTAACTGTATTATTCTTTTGTTTGTTTTACTTCCCCTCAGTATTCTCCTTTCTTCGGCTTCTATTTCCCACTGTATTCTTGCCTCTTCATCTTTTCTTTTCCACTCTCTTCTTCTTTCTTTGATTTCTATGTTCCACTCTCTTATTTCTTCTTCATCTTCTATTCTCAGTTCTGCCCAGACATAGTCAGCCATATCTTTGCCTTCTAGTCCCAGAATTTGGCCTTCTTGGAAGAATTTTCCGAACGAATTCACACTTTTCACCGCTGTACACTCAGGTACTTATGCAATCACTAACCAGGTAGCGGGCTGCCTAACTTCCCTTAATCCCAATACTTGGCTGATTGGAATACCACTCTGACAACAAATTAATTAATAACCTTGACAGGCTAATCATGTGAAATTTATCTATCGATCTTGTTATGTTTTAATCTTTCCTCAAATGCTTGGCCCACCTTTACTCTTCCTGAAGGGAATACAAGACAAATTATAGTAAGTTCTTCCAATACCCATAAAACCTGCCACCAAGTATTTATGTTGTAGTATCGGAAGGACCCCACACACCTAAGACCAAATATTTATGTTGTGGTATAGGTAGGATGGAGTGCGGAAGGGTTGGTAGTTACGGCTTGTTTAAGTACTACCCCCCCAAAAGGGACTCCATGACTAACATTATACCTCTCTAAGAGTGTTATATATCTTTAATTATTATTATCTAGGGCCTTGACTTCTTTAAACTTTAAAGGTTCCCTGTGCCAAAGTAGCGATTCAAGGATAGAATAAAAAAATTGTTAAAACAAACAAACTTTAATTAAAACACAAAAACAAAATAAACATGAACCACAGAAATATTACAAACTAAATACACAGTAAGGACTTCAATAATTTCTAAGTAAGGCTTTCTAACTTGATCTACTTGACATTATAAGAACATAAGAAAAGAAGGAGACTGCAAAAGACCATTCATGGCCTACACTTGGCAGCTCCTGTTCCAGTCAACACACAAAAGATTTCTTACCAGAGAAAAGTCATCAACATTGTCACCCTTAACAGGAGTTTGTCAGATCTAATCTACAATATACATAAAATGCATCCAGAGGATTATGTCCATTCATGCAACCGCAAAATATAATCTCCCCACTCCTTAGAAAAATATATACATATGTACATAAAAAAAAAAGTCAGTCCCATCTAGCAGCTTCATCCATATATTTATCTAATCTATTCTTAAAACTACCCAGAGAGGAGGCTTCTATCACATGTCTAGTGAGCCTATTCCATTCATCTACCACACGATTTGTAAACCAATTCCTCCCAATCTCCTTCCTAAACCTATACTTATCAAGCTTAAACCCATTGCTACGTGTCCTGTCATGTTCACTAAGTATAAGAACCTTACCCAGATCCCCTTTATTATATCCTTTTACCCATTTGAAGACTTCAATCAATTCCCCTCTGACTCTTCTCCTTTCCAATGTATGTAGATTTAGTTTTCTGAGCCTTTCACCATAAGGTAAGTTCCTTAGCCCACCAATCATCTTTGTCATCCTTCTCTGCACAGACTCAAGCAAATCAATATCCTTCCTATAATATGGTGACCAAAATTGTACTGCATAGTCTAGATGAGGCCTAACTAGCGCCAGATACAGTTTTAGAATGACTTCAGCACTCTTATTGCTTACACTCCTCCTAATGAATCCCAATATCCTATTAGCTTTATTCTTAGCATTTAGGCATTGCTTTCTAGGACGAAGGTCTGAACTTACCAAAATACCCAAGTTCCTCTCACAATCGGTCCTCCCTAAAATTCTCCCATTTAATTTATAACTATTCAATGGATTATTTCTACCTATACTAAGTACACTACATTTGTCTATGTTAAACTTCATTTGCCATTTCTCGGCCCAATTGGACAGAATGGTCAATTCCTCCTGCATTACAGGAGGTTGACCCACCACTCGCTTTAATTAAAAAAAAAAAAAACACTAACAGCCTTTACTGGCTTCAAATACCTTTGTGGATATACCTTGGAACAGGTTTGAGTCTGACCTTGAACTCAATGAGCTCCTTTACCTCGGGAATGTTATGGCCTCCAAGCCGTGTACCAACCAGCCAGATAGAGGTTATGGACAAATAACTTGAAAGCCGCAAAGAACTTTGGCTCGTGTGGCAGCTGAAGAGTCACACGCCTTCGGTAGGAAAGGATATCACCACGGGATAGTGAAAGAATGTGCCTTTCTCCTCTTCGGAATACTCTGGGGAGTAATTTGCACTGTCTAGTGATGTGCTAAGGTTTGACTACTTTGACTCAGGGGAGTGCTGGAGGGAGTGGACTCTGGGGGGGATGGGGAATCTTCTTCAAGGGCGAGGACTATCCCTGTGCTTTAGGATGCACCAGGATAGGAGGGGGTCTCTCTGACGAGAGTAAGTTGAACTTGGTTCTTAAACCAAGTTAACTTGACGTTCGGTGTGATCACCGGGTAACGGGCTCGAGGAGGAACTTTTCTTCTTTCAGAATTCCTCAAGGATGAGGACTATCACGGTGCTTTGTGCTACACCAGGATAGGGGGGGTTCTCTGACAAGAATAAGTTGAACTTAGACAAGTTAACTTAAAGTTTGGTTTGGTAACGAGGAACTAGCTCGAGAATGAGCTGCTTCTCAGTCCCTTCTCTTGGTAGCCGGGGGCTCTTGCAGGGAACTTCATTGCCTTGATGACTAACCAAATCTACCCCATATTTCCCAAGTGTTTGTTATTTATACCTCATCACCCCACTGTGGCAGGGGTAGGAGAGGGGAGCTTGTGGATGGGCCGCAGAAGAGTTCTTACTCCAACAGGTTTTTCTCATGCCGTGGTACTTCTGGTCTAGATGGGCCTTCGAGCTTGAGCAAAATGCATCTCCAATTTCGTACTTGAGGTGAAATTGAATACACACTCATAGGGAACATCTTGCAGTTTTAACCGTTTTGCTTTTCATAGGGGCGAGGGGCTGTGGTTACGAGATTGACCCAAGGTGACTACACAGACCGGATGTTTTGCAGTCAATGTCCCGTGTCTCAACTGAGAGGAGGGAGAGGGTCGATTCCCCTACAGTCTCTTTTCAGTCTACATTTTATACTCTTATATTGTGATTTCATTTTCTGTGTAACTTATACACAATTTTATTCGTCTTCAAGTTAAGATTTATACCCGGAGACCTCCCTCCCTCTGGTGGGTTAGGTATACAGCCAATAATTAAATATTATAGAAGAGCCCCCTCCCAAATTCAATTACACGAGTTTGCTGTGCAGGAATCCTTCCCAAGAACTCAGAGGAGGCAGTAGCAATCCAGCCTGTCAGGGTACTTAGATAGGTACTGCTCATAAGCTCTCCCAGAATAAAACATGTTCAGAGCAGCGCTCAATTCTGTATCTGCATACAATTCAGAGGCAACAAAATATGCTGAAACAACGGAGGCATTTTTTTTTTTAAAGAAACTATCTGGCGACTGCCTAATGAGACAAAAGTCACTGTAATCACATTACAGCTTAATACAAGACTAGATTAATAAACAAAAAAAGTCAAACAAACAAAACAACAAGGAAAAAAGGGGGAAGAAGGAAACATGGTCGGGCATCAGGGGTAGGCCCGCCTCTCCCCGGCACAGGAACATCCATTCAAAAAAAAAGTTGAATAAAATGGCAGCCCGCCTCCTCCAAATAAGTCAGATAGTCCACAAGTCTGTGTACACAAACCTGTCCAGAGTACAAGGGACAAATGGTAATGACCCAGCTCATCCCGATACCAAGACAAGGAATGTGCACAAAGATCACCCAGACTGTAAAATTCAATAAGAATGTGCCAAACAGTCTGGAGGATGATAGTCATTGCTGAATCTTACAAAACGGAAGAATGTCCATGGCATAGGTACAAGAGACCCTAAGGCTGTGAATATGAGTGTCCCAGATGAGGTGTCGGTTGAAAACAAGACCAAGGAAACAATTCACCACTTCCAGGCGAACCACATTTAGGGAACAAGTCCCAGTTGGGGTACAATGAGAACATCTCGTGGCAGCATCGAAGTGATACCATTTATGCTCATTGCAAAGAGTGCAGTCTCTCCATGATTATATGTGTACTGGAGGAAGGTGAACAGAGTCACTGGCCCAGCAAACCTTGTACCTAATACTTGCCCTAACCAATGGACTTTCAGCCCTCGGAGCAGGTAGTAACCTCACAGTATGCACTGCCACTTGACTAAGGCTCATAAGAGGACAAAAGTGCACCAGGGAACCAGAACCTCTGTGGATAGAAGAGCAAGTGTGGAAAGTGGTAGGAGGGTAGGTATATAATAAAGTTGAGATAGGCAGGTCCACTAATGAGTAGGGTGGATGATCACCTATTATTAGGTGATCCTAGGATGACGTGCAATTCACCAAGGTACCATGGCTACTGGACTGAACTCTGTACAGGTGGAAACACTCTTCTTGATACAAAGTACAGAGAGAAAAGGTTGAGTGGATAGCCATTATGAGAATAATAAATAATATTTTAATAATAATTAATACTAATCATAATAAATATATAATACTAATAATAAAAATTATACTAAATAATAAAAATAAGAATGATAATAATGTTAATAATAATAACAATAAAAACTCCCAGCCCTACAGGAAGAATTGAAATCAACCCAGTGACAGGCTTCCCTAATTTGCACTTAGGCTGGGAGGATGTGCAGCTCCTCGGGATATCAAGTGTAACAGGCTACACATTCCAAAAAAATGATGGGGCTTTGTGATGCTGCCATTGTGCAAACAATGATGAGGCTAGGATGGCACTTCTCTAATGAATTTATGGATGCATCCTCTAATTAATGTTATAGATGCATTCCCTAATGAATATTATGGATGCATTCTCTACTAAATATTATGGATGCGTTCTCTAATAAATATTATGGATGCGTTCTCTAATGAATATTATGGATGCATTGATTTTTGTCAGCTTAATCTGTAAAGAACATGTGAATGGTGTGAGAGTAAGGCTGAATCACTGAGTGGACATTGATAGAGCATTTTGGGAAGACAGGTTCTCAATGCAATAGTATTATTTGAAACCATTTTTCTTAAGGAAGGGGTATATTTGATATATATATACACAAGGGGCGGTCAATAAGTTTTGTAAATCGGTAGGGCAAAACAGAGGAAGGGGGATGGCTGTTTGTGGGGGTGTTAGGACAAGTTATGACAAGTCAGGACCTGCAGCCACACGCTCCTGCCTCGTCTATTTAAGAAGCAGTAGCTGATAGCAGATCGTCAGTCACAAATTTTTCAACAATGGAGAAGGTTGAGCACCGCACAGTGATCAAATTTTTTACCAAGGCAAGAATGCAAAAGAGATCCATGAATGCATGGTTGCAGCATACATCGACACCGCCCCTTCCCATGCAACCATTGCTCGCTGGAATATGGAGTTCCACCATGGTCGTGAGTCCCTTGAAGATGACCCCCATCCATGATGCCCATCAGACATGACCAATGAGGACAATGTGGCCCATGTGGAGAGGATGATCCTTGAAAATCGACGGGTGAAGGTCGAAGAAATCAAGCGAGAACTTGGAATATCACATGGAAGTGTTATCAACATCATCCACGACAATTTGGCCATGACCAAGGTCTTTGCCCGTTGGGTCCCTAGAAACCTCACGCCCCATGATCGACTTTTAAGAACATAAGAACATAAGAAAAGAACGAGACTGCAAAAGACCATTCATGGCCTACACTTGACTTTTCAACGTCATCAAAGTCCACAAGGCCAGAGTTGCACAAGCTGCCCTGCATGAGTGCAGATTTGAGGAGCTCAACCATCTCTGGCCCCTAGCAACTACTTTTTATTCTGCCAGCTCAAGGCTACAGTTCATGGATGCCGGTTTGGGGATGATGAAGATGTCCAGCTCGCCATCCAGGAGTGGATTGAATAGCAGTTGGGAGATTTCTGGTTGTCAGGAATTCGAAGCTTCAGGGACAAGTGGCACAAGTGCATTGAAGTTGAGAGTAGTTATATTAGAAAATAATAAAACACTTTTCCTCATATCTTGTTTCCTTATATCCGAATTGCAAAACTTATTAACCGCCCCTCGTATATATATATGGAAAAAGGGGTGTATGGAATTGAATTAGTGTTTTATAAGATTTTATCTTGGTAATACTATGGGCAGGAGCAGCAACAGCTTCAATATCAGTATAAGAACATAAGAAAAGAAGGAGACTGCAAAAGACTATTCATGGCCTACACTTGGCAGCTCCTGTTCCAGTCAACACACAAAAGATTTCTTACCAGAGAAAAGTCATCAACATTGTCACCCTTAACAGGAGTTTGTCAGATCTAATCTACAATATACATAAAATGCATCCAGAGGATTATGTCCATTCATGCAACCGCAAAATATAATCTCCCCACTCCTTAGAAAAATATATACATATGTACATAAAAAAGTCAGTCCCATCTAGCAGCTTCATTCATATATTTATCTAATCTATTCTTAAAACTACCCAGAGAGGAGGCTTCTATCACATGTCTAGTGAGCCTATTCCATTCATCTACCACACGATTTGTAAACCAATTCCTCCCAATCTCCTTCCTAAACCTATACTTATCAAGCTTAAACCCATTGCTACGTGTCCTGTCATGTTCACTAAGTATAAGAACCTTACCCAGATCCCCTTTATTATATCCTTTTACCCATTTGAAGACTTCAATCAATTCCCCTCTGACTCTTCTCCTTTCCAATGTATGTAGATTTAGTTTTCTGAGCCTTTCACCATAAGGTAAGTTCCTTAGCCCACCAATCATCTTTGTCATCCTTCTCTGCACAGACTCAAGCAAATCAATATCCTTCCTATAATATGGTGACCAAAATTGTACTGCATAGTCTAGATGAGGCCTAACTAGCGCCAGATACAGTTTTAGAATGACTTCAGCACTCGTATTGCTTACACTCCTCCTAATGAATCCCAATATCCTATTAGCTTTATTCTTAGCATTTAGGCATTGCTTTCTAGGACGAAGGTCTAAACTTACCAAAATACCCAAGTCCCTCTCACAATCGGTCCTCCCTAAATTTCTCCCATTTAATTTATAACTATTCAATGGATTATTTCTACCTATACTAAGTACACTACATTTGTCTATGTTAAACTTCATTTGCCATTTCTCAGCCCAATTGGACAGAATGGTCAATTCCTCCTGCATTACAACAGCATCAGAATCAGCCTTAATGGCCCTACCTAGCTTAGTATCATCAGCAAATTTACTCAGGTCACTACTTATACCTATGTCAAGATCATTAATATAAATTAAGAATAGCAAGGGACCCAAAACAGATCCTTGCGGAACTCCACTGCTAACACACCCCCACTCAGATTTAACTCCATCTATACTAACTCTTTGCTGTCTGTCACCAAGCCATGACTGAATCCACCTAAATATACTGCCATCGATCCCGTGTGCTTTAACTTTGCTCAGAAGCCGTAAGTGTGGCACTCGATCAAAAGCCTTACTAAAGTCCAAGTATAAAATATCATAGTTTTCATCCTTATCTGCTGCTTCATACACCTTACTATAAAAAGACAGCAAATTAGTCAGGCAGGATTTACCCTTACTAAAGCCATGCTGTGATTCTTTTATCAACTTATGCTTATCCAAGTGATCCCTAATATTCCTTGCTATAATAGATTCCATTATTTTCCCTACCACTGATGTCAAACTTACTGGTCTGTAATTAGACATATTTGTTTTATCCCCTTTCTTAAATATAGGTATCACATTGGCTTTCTTCCATGCCACTGGCACAATGCCACTCTCCAATGATTTTCTATTTTTTATTTTCCTATAAATGCCCTTTTTAATGCCAATATAATGCTTAATTTTATCTGTCATCCATTTTGGGTCATTATTTTTAGTCCTAATCTCCTTATAAGGAATGTTAATCATCTGACCTGTAATTAATTGCTCAATTATTCTTTCATACTCCTCTTCAATTGTAATCTCTTCCTCCTGGTGATTATTGTCTCCACTAACTGATATCATTGAATAAGAACATAAGAAAAGAAGGAGACTGCAAAAGACCATTCATGGCCTACACTTGGCAGCTCCTGTTCCATTCAACACACAAAAGATTTCTTACCAGAGAAAAGTCATCAACATTGTCACCCTTAACAGGAGTTCGTCAGATCTAATCTACAATATACATAAAATGCATCCAGAGGATTATGTCCATTCATGCAACCGCAAAATATAATCTTCCCACTCCTTAGAAAAATATATACATATGTACATAAAAAAAAGTCAGTCCCATCTAGCAGCTTCATCCATATATTTATCTAATCTATTCTTAAAACTACCCAGAGAGGAGGCTTCTATCACATGCCTAGTGAGCCTATTCCATTCATCTACCACACGATTTGTAAACCAATTCCTCCCAATCTCCTTCCTAAACCTATACTTATCAAGCTTAAACCCATTGCTACGTGTCCTGTCATGTTCACTAAGTATAAGAGCCTTACCCAGATCCCCTTTATTATAGCCTTTTACCCATTTGAAGACTTCAATCAATTCCCCTCTGACTCTTCTCCTTTCCAATATATGTAGATTTAGTTTTCTGAGCCTTTCACCATAGGGTAAGTTCCTTAGCCCACCAATCATCTTTGTCATCCTTCTCTGCACATACTCAAGCAAATCAATATCCTTCCTATAATATGGTGACCAAAATTGTACTGCATAGTCTAGATGAGGCCTAACTAGCGCCAGATACAGTTTTAGAATGACTTCAGCACTCTTATTGCTTACACTCCTCCTAATGAATCCCAATATCCTATTAGCTTTATTCTTAGCATTTAGACATTGCTTTCTAGGACGAAGGTCTGAACTTACCAAAATACCCAAGTCTCTCTCACAATCAGTCCTCCCTAAAATTCTGCCATTTAATTTATAACTATTCAATGGATTATTTCTACCTATACTAAGTACACTACATTTGTCTATGTTAAACTTCATTTGCCATTTCTCGGCCCAATTGGACAGAATGGTCAATTCCTCCTGCATTACAACAGCATCAGAATCAGCCCTAATGGCCCTACCTAGCTTAGTATCATCAGCAAATTTACTCAGGTCACTACTTATACCTATGTCAAGATCATTAATATAAATTAAGAATAGCAAGGGACCCAAAACAGATCCTTGAGGAACTCCACTGCTAACACACCCCCACTCAGATTTAACTCCATCTATACTAACTCTTTGCTGTCTGTCACCAAGCCATGACTGAATCCACCTAAATATACTGCCATCGATCCCATGTGCTTTAACTTTGCTCAGAAGTCGTAAGTGTGGCACTCGATCAAAAGCCTTACTAAAGTCCAAGTATAAAATATCATAGTTTTCATCATTATCTGCTGCTTCATACACCTTACTATAAAAAGACAGCAAATTAGTGAGACAGGATTTACCCTTACTAAAGCCATGCTGTGATTCTTTTATCAACTTATGCTTATCCAAGTGATCTCTAATATTCCTTGCTATAATAGATTCCATCATTTTCCCTACCACTGATGTCAAACTTACTGGTCTGTAATTAGACATATTTGTTTTATCCCCTTTCTTAAATATAGGTATCACATTGGCTTTCTTCCATGCCACTGGCACAATGCCACTCTCCAATGATTTTCTAAACATGCATGCTAGGGGCTCACTTAACACATCCTTACATTCTTTCAAAATTCTAGGAAAGAGCTCATCAGGACCGGGTGCTTTACTACTTTTGATTTTATCAATTTCCTTTGTGATCAATATATCCTTTAATTTCTCTTCATCATTACCCCGAAAGATCATTGACACCTCAGGTATATTTAGAGTATCCTCCTGTGTAAATACTGAGAGAAAAAAGTCATTTAGCATTCCAGCCATTGAGTCCCTATCACTCACTAATTCTCCATTGGAATCTATAAGTGGGCCTATTTTATCTCTAACCTTAGTTTTGTATAATTGATAAAAACTTTTAGGATCTTCCTTTGCCCTATTTGCCACTTTAATTTCATAATTTCTCCTTGCTACTCTAACTAACTTTTTAACATCTCTTGCTAGTTCATTATATCTCTGCCTTAAGTGATCCTCCCCATTTTTTATTTTCCTATAAATGCCCTTTTTAATGCCAATATAATGCTTAATTTTATCTGTCATCCATTTTGGGTCATTATTTTTAGTCCTAATCTCCTTATATGGAATGTTAATCATCTGACCTGTAATTAATTGCTCAATTATTCTTTTATACTCCTCTTCAATTGTAATCTCTTCCTCCTGGTGATTATTGTCTCCACTAACTGATATCATTGAATCTATTCCTGAATTGATTTCATTGCCTGGTTTCTGTACAACTGCCTCCAGGTAAGTCCTTAGCCCATTATAATTTGCTCTTCTAAAGTCAGGAATTTTAACATTGTTCAGGCTACTATCAATACCATTCCATTTCATCTTGAATCTAATTTCACAATGGCCACTATTACCCAAATTTCCTCCAATCTCAGTATCCTTAATAACTTCTTCCCTATTTGTCAGAACTAAATCCAGTATATTATTACCTCTAGTGGGTTCGTTAATAATCTGCCTCAGAAAATTATCTTGGACAACATTCAAAAATTCCTCAGCCTCCTGATCACCCACAAGAGCTTCCCAGTCTATATTTCTGTAATTAAAATCGCCCATTAAACACACATGCTTACTTCTACATGCCCGTTCAATCTCCTGCCACAGAAGATATGAAGCTTCCTTACTAAGATTTGGTGGTCTGTATAATAATCCTATGACAAGCTTGTTTTTACCTTCCTTTACATTTAGCCATAATGACTGTGTTATCATCTAATTTAATTGTACTGTTTACACAACACTGGAGATTATCTTTAATATAAATAATAACCCCTCCTCCTCTCTTCCTATTCCTATCTGTATGGAACATGTTAAAGCCCTCAATCTCAACCTCAGGTTTAAAGTGATTTCCTGCCAAATCAAGCCATGACTCTGTTATCGCAATTATATCAAAATTCTCTTCACTCGCTAACGCTCTTAAGAGATCTATCTTATTCCTTATACTCAGACCATTTGTGTAGTATATTTTTAAGGTTTTTTTATTATTCCCATCTTCATTGCATCGTGCTTTTCTATTCCTAGTTATCTGCTCATTCACTTGTGCATTAGTCCCCCTATAACGCATCAGTATGCCCTCTCCCTTAGCTATTCCTCTATCTCTGCATCCCTTCCATTTCCTACACCTGCCCTCTATTCCTGTTATTCCCTTACCTCTAACAGCTTCTAGTTTCCCACCCGTAAGGACCTAATCACACTATCCAGCTCCCCCCATAGAACCTCAACACCTGCCCGACTAAGATGGAGCCCATCCATCGCATACAACCTCCTATTCCCGTAAAACCCTCCCCAGACATCTACAAACACCAATCCTAACTCCTCACACAGTCCTTTCACAAATTCATTCAAACCAATTGCACGCGACAACCATTCTACCCCCACATCCAATCTCGGAAGCACACCAGAAACAACACCTTTTACCCTGCTTTTACTCATCCTTTCAACTAACCTTTTATACTGCTCACGTAACTCACATGTACCCACCTTCTTTACATCATTCACTCCCACATGCGTAATCACAACTGCATCCCTCTCACACCCAGAAACCAGCCTATCATACCTCTCACAAACATCACTTACACCAGCACCCGGCAGACAAACTCTCATTCCCTTCCACTTACTATCACTCAACTTCCTATCTAAATACCTAATCTGAGAGTCACCCATCACTAGCACCTCAGTCATTCTCCTATTCTGTCTTGGCCTAACATTACCCTCCCTCCTGCTCTCAGTCACACTACCACCCATCCTGCTTTCATCCACAATCACACCAGGCAAATCACTTTCACACTCTTCCTCTCTCAGGACATTGAATCTGTTAGTCAACCTAACAGGTTCTATGTCCCTCTCATTCACACACCTAACCTGTCCTAACTTATCTATCCTATCCATTTTCACCCACCATTCATCATCACTCACAACTTCCACACTGTTCCCAGTCCTAGCCCTATCTTCCACCCTCTTAGCACTAATCTCACCCTTCAATCGCACACTTGCATCTCTTCTCACCTCAAACACCAAATCATTCAACCTCTTACATTCCCCACTCAACCTCCTAACCTCCCCTTCCAGAAAACACACACGGCATTCAGTTACATTCACTCTCCTTTCAACTCCACATGCATCACACACCACATACACACTACTTTCAAACGGCATGCTCTCACCATCTATACAAACAGCCATACTCTCAGAAATTTACTAAGGTAAAAGTTAACACTCACCAAAAAAAATTCTTGCTCAGGATTGCTGCCAGTTATCTTCCCCAAAAGTATTAATCACTAATGTATTTATTACACAGTGATTGATGTATTAAATAAATACAAGAAAAACTATACACCCAAATCAGTATTATATCCCAATCTTACAATGAGAATCAAGAGCTTCCTGCAAGACAACCTTCCAGAACAAAGCCAGACAGCCAACTGAACAAAGCCAGACAGCCAACTGAAAGGTCACTCTAGCTTTGCCATAATCCAGGAATTTCACATTTTAATGAGATTCCTTACTAGATATTGTTAGCAAACTTTCTTTAAAAGGAAAGGTGGGGAGTTAAAGGGAAAAACATTGAGCTTGTATAAAAAAATAGTTGCATGTGTTCACAATTTTATAAATAAAAACATTCTATTGTTCAAATATTGAGATTATAAACTCACTCCTTCAGGGAAGCTTATATTCAAAGGAAAATATCAAATAATTAGGCTTTTTGCACCTAAATACAAAATGAAGTTAAATGGCTATTGATTGTGTAATTTGCCTTTTGGTAAACCATATGATAGACATTACTTTAAGAAATCCCAAACAAATGAAAGATATAAACTGCTACACTAGAACAGTCCAGAAGTGTCAATAGTACAAATAATTTTGGTCAAAGCACTAAAGACATGGGTAAAAAAAATAGAATACACTTAGGAGACTTTTAAAGACTACCCAGACAGCCAGACTATACTAATGAGCTAATGATCAGGAAAATAAGGAAAGGATGTGAAGTAGATACAGTTATTCTTAGTGACTTTAATTCAGATTTGGGGACTGGGAAAATATGATAGGGAGGGATAGAGCAAGTTGTAAGTTTATAGAATGCTTTGAGGATAATTTTTTGAATAAATTTGTTAATAAGCCAACAAGGGGTACCAATATCTTAGATCTGGTTCTTTCAAATGATGATCACTTGGATCAGGAATTGACTGTCGGGGAAGCATTGGGAAATAATGATCATCAGATGGTTTGTTTTAACTTGGGAATAGTGAAAGGTAGAACATGAACAAACTCCACAAAAACTCCAAATTTTTATAGGGGAGACTACAATAAATTATAAAACTTGCTCAATCAGATTAGGTGGGATATAGAATTCAGAGGATCACTTAAGGCAGAAATATAATGAACTAGCAAGAGATGTTAAAAAGTTAATTAGAGTAGCAAGAAGAAATTATGAAATTAAAGTGGCAAATAGGGCAAAGGAAGATCCTAAAAGTTTTTATCAATTATACAAAACTAAGGTTAGAGATGAAATAGGCCCACTTATAGATTCCAATGGAGAATTAGTGAGTGATAGGGACTCAATGGCTGGAATGCTAAATGACCTTTTTCTCTCAGTATTTACACAAGAGGATACTCTAAATATACCTGAGGTGTCAATGATCTTTCAGGTTAATGATGAAGAGAAATTAAAGGATATCTTGATCACAAAGGAAATAGTGACAAAGGAAATTGATAAAATCAAAAGTAGTAAAGCACCCGGTCCTGATGAGGTCTTTCCTAGAATTTTGAAAGAATGTAAGGATGTGTTAAGTGAGCCCCTAGCATGCATCTTTAGAAAATCATTGGAGAGTGGCATTGTGCCAGTGGCATGGAAGAAAGCCAATGTGATACCTATATTTAAGAAAGGGGATAAAACAAATATGTCTAATTACAGACCAGTAAGTTTGACATCAGTGGTATGGAAAATGATGGAATCTATTATAGCAAGGAATATTAGAGATCACTTGGATAAGCATAAGTTGATAAAAGAATCACAGCATGGCTTTAGTAAGGGTAAATCTTGTCGCACTAATTTGCTCTTTTTATAGTAAAGTGTATGAAGCAGCAGATAATGATGAAAACTATGATATTTTATACTTGGACTTTAGTAAGGCTTTTGATCGAGTGCCACACTTACAGCTTCTGAGCAAAGTTAAAGCACACAGGATTGATGGCAGTATATTTAGGTGGATTCAGTCATGGCTTGGTGACAGACAGCAAAGAGTTAGTATAGATGGAGTTAAATCTGAGTGGGGGTGTGTAGGCAGTGGAGTTCCACAAGGATCTGTTTTGGGTCCCTTGCTATTCTTAATTTATACTAATGATCTTGACATAGATATAAGTAGTGACCTGAGTAAATTTGCTGATGATACTAAGCTAGGTAGGGCCATTAGGGCTGATTCTGATGCTGTTGTAATGCAGGAGGAATTGACCATTCTGTCCAATTGGGCCGAGAAATGGCAAATGAAGTTTAACATAGACAAATGTAGTGTACTTAGTATAGGTAGAAATAATCCATTGAATAGTTATAAATTAAATGGGAGAATTTTAGGGAGGACCGATTGTGAGAGGGACGTGGGTATTTTGGTAAGTTCAGACCTTCATCCTAGAAAGCAATGCCTAAATGCTAAGAATAAAGCTAATAGGATATTGGGATTCATTAGGAGGAGTGTAAGCAATACGAGTGCTGAAGTCATTCTAAAACTGTATCTGGCGCTAGTTAGGCCTCATCTAGACTATGCAGTACAATTTTGGTCACCATATTATAGGAAGGATATTGATTTGCTTGAGTCTGTGCAGAGAAGGATGACAAAGATGATTGGTGGGCTAAGGAACTTACCTTATGGTGAAAGGCTCAGAAAACTAAATCTACATACATTGGAAAGGAGAAGAGTCAGAGGGGAATTGATTGAAGTCTTCAAATGGGTAAAAGGCTATAATAAAGGGGATCTGGGTAAGGCTCTTATACTTAGTGAACATGACAGGACACGTAGCAATGGGTTTAAGCTTGATAAGTATAGGTTTAGGAAGGAGATTGGGAGGAATTGGTTTACAAATCGAGTGGTAGATGAATGGAATAGGCTCACTAGACATGTGATAGAAGCCTCCTCTCTGGGTAGTTTTAAGAATAGATTAGATAAATATATGGATAAAGCTGCTAGATGGGACTGACTTTTTTTATGTACATATGTATATATTTTTCTAAGGAGTGGGGAGATTATATTTTGCGGTTGCATGAATGGACATAATCCTCTGGATGCATTTTATGTATATTGTAGATTAGATCTGACAAACTCCTGTAAAGGGTGACAATGTTGATGACTTTTCTCTGGTAAGAAATCTTATGTGTGTTGACTGGAACAGGAGCTGCCAAGTGTAGACCATGAATAGTCTTTTGCAGTCTCCTTCTTTTCTTATGTTCTTATACTTTAAGATGTGGGACACTTTTAAGCTTATACTAAACATAGTCAAGGAGCAGTGTATTCCAATGAAGGCTATTATGAAGAAATGTAGGAAGCCGTTGTGGTGGAATCATAAGATAGCTAGGAACATTTCTGAGAAGAAAAGGGCATATCATAGATTACAGAGAGAAAGTACTTTTGAAAATTTAAATTATTATAGGTCGACCAGAAATGAGCTAAATAAGATTATTAAGAACAGCAGAAGGGTGGCAGAAATTAATTTACGGGGTATGGATCTTCCAAATTACCGAAACATATTGGAACATAGACGAAATATTATGAAGCCAGGACCGGGGAAACAGCAGAGACGAGCGCGTGCCGCGGATCTTTAGGTTTACCCCCAAAACAACTTGGCCTATGAATTTCCGTAACTTGGGTAGTTAGGCACATTCATAAAGCCCTAGAAAACGAGATGATGAAACCTTGATAAAAATACAAAGGACATAAAAGACCTAGTGACATGTCAAAACTGCATAAATCTACACAATTTCCAATAAGTCTACACATTCGCTCCTTGTATGTTTAGTATTTTGAAACTATGACGTCACATTAACGCCGCGTCAATAAGTACGCATACACTTTAGTTTTGTGTTCACTAAGATGAATATTTTTTTTATTATTATTTAAATTAACTTACTCTACCTGAACAACTTCGAACGCCTATGACTAACATACTCGAATTTGGGACTTATAATTATAACTAATTTTTGAAAGAGGCTTTTTCCAAATGATTGGGAAATAGCGAATGTAGTGCCCATTTTTTAAGAAGGATACATTTAAAAACATCCCTACCAATTATTTCTGGCATTAAAATGTATTTTTCTTACGTTTTGAGTTGTAATGAACGCGAATATGACGGTCAATACTGCTGCAATTTACTTACTTTATGGATAAAATTTGCTTTATTTATAATTAATTTAATTCAATTCGATTGTTCATAGCACACCACAAAAAAATGAACGTTAGACCGCCAAACGAGGTCCAGCAACCGCCTTTGAATTAGAACTAATGCTAGACTTTCAAATTATGTAAATTATGAGTTTTTAAGAAATAGCAGAGTGGTCAGATGGAACCTACCCACCATTCTAGGAGAGTATTGGGAGCGACCTCCACCCCACTTTGAAAGTTATCGGCGCTATTAAAGGGGCAGATGGAGTTGATTAACCACTTATGACTGAATCACTTGGTAACGGTTTATAAGACATAACATAACATAATTTTACGGATGACAAAAGCCACAAGGGCGTATCAAAGGTCATCCGCATCTGTCAAAACCCACCCACAAAATGCATCCAAAGGATTGTGTTAGATCATGCATCTACAATATACAATTCGAACCATACGCAGGAATGTGTAAAAATAAAAAGCCTCATCATCAAGACTCGTCAAGAACCAAATCAATCGTAATATACAATAATAAAAAAACTGCATCCATATTATTATATTGTGGGGGACTTTGATTTTGTCTTTCCCTGGCGATGGTGCTTTTTGTGGGTGGGTTTTGACGGATGCGGATAACCTTTGATAGGCCCTTGTGGCTTTTGTCATCCGTGAAATTATGTTATCTTATGTTCGGAATGAGTCCAGAATACACCGAACAGTTAAGCTTCCTTCCCCATATAATCATCTAATCTGCGTTTGAATACATTCAAGTTTGGAGTGTCTACTGTCTCAGATGGCAAACTATTCCAGTAATCTACCACACTATTGGGTAAAAAAATATTTTCTAACAGTCAAACTGCACCCACCTCTGTTATTTTTATTTTTAAGCGGTGACCCCTAGTCCCATTACTACCTTCAAACTCAATATAACTTGCTAAAATCGAACTTATCCATCCCAGAACAAATTTTAAAAAGCTCAATCATATCTGCCCTCACATATCTTTTCTCGAATGAGAAAATATTTAGTACCCTCACTCTATCTTTATATTCAAGTTGCTTCACGGAAGATATTATTTTTGTTGCCCTCCTTTGTAGTGTAGCGGTCTATACCCCTACAAATGATATATATATATATATATATATATATATATATATATATATATATATATATATATATATATATATATTCATATATATATATATATATAGTGTAGTGTACTAACGGCATACTTTTAACTGTGATCAAAGCGGTGCTCGCTGCCTCAGTGTGCCTGGTTCGAATCGCTTCCTTGCACGGATTTTTTCGAAAAAAGGTAATAAAAATATTACTGCAAGGAAAAAGTATTCCGTTTTCTCTTTCAATATATATATATATATATATATATATATATATATATATATATATATATCATTTTTAGGGGTATAGACCCCTACAGTACTGACTCTAGCAGGTTGATGTCATGTCTAAATGTGGTGACCATCCTTGTATATCGGGCTCTAAATGTGGCCTAACATACGAGTTGTAGAGTTTAAGGATAACCTCTTTATTCTTGTTGCTAACATTCATCTTAATGTATCCTAGCACTTTATTTGCTCTATTTTTTGCCTCAATACACTGCCACGAAAACTTCAGTGACCTATCTACTACTACGCCTAAGTCCTTCTCATTATCAACTGAATTCAGCCAATGCCCATCCATTTCATGGCTAAATCCCCTATTATCCCTTCGCATGTTATGAACTTTGCATTTTTTAAGGTTAAAAGTCATTTGCCACTTCTGAGACCAAGCTAATAACTTATTTAGGCCACTTTGCACTTTAAAGCTACCCTCAACTTCTTTGACTACAGCTGCCAATTTAGTGTCATCAACAAAAATTGACACTTTGCTATTTACACCCTCCCCAAGATCATTTATATAAACTATGAATAATAAAGGGCCTAGAATGGATCCTTTAGGCACGCCACTGATGACGTCTCTCCACTGTGACCTCACCCCATTCAGCACAACTCTCTGTTTCCTGTCTTTCAGCCTTCAGTTATCCAATTCCAAACTCTACCACATATCCCATGCATTTTTAATTTGTGAGCTAGTCTCTTATGTGGAACCTTATCAAAAGTTTTGCTAAAATCGAAGTAAATTGTATTACCATTATCTCCCTTATCTAATTTTTATCAACATAATCCATAAAATTCAGTAAATTTGTTAAACACGATCTACCTCTTTTTAAATCCGATCACTACAGTACTCCCCGTCAGTAATGGAGTGGGTAAAAAAATAGTGCATAACATTACATAGGTAGATACATATGAAATACTTTTAAGGGGCACATTTAATATCGGACGGTTTTTACAACATACACACAGGGCATTGACACTTACATAAGTGCACTGTGCATGCCTGTACTTAACAGCCCTAGTTATGCTATTTCTGCCATATAATACAATAATAGTAAAATCTAATAAATTTATATACAATTTATCCACAACTTTGTACTATCCTTCTTTATGTTTCTACATAATATAATACGACACTTAACAAACGCAAAATAAGGCATGCAATAAAACTATAGAGGCAGCGAGGCGTGTATATATCTATGCTTCTTCCTTTTTTATTAAATGTTTCGCTACACTAATGCCTACACAAGGATTAGAAATACATGAACGACGGATCCCTGGCAAACGGCTTGTCGTTACTTACAGTGCCGTTACAAATCTTTATAGAGTTCCAATTACGCTCATATGTGAGGGTTAACAAGGAGCCTATTCTGGCTTGCAACGTATATTTATTATAATTTACATAGACGAAAACTATACAATATTACTTTTCAGAGATATATAACATTACTATTTTACAACATTATTTATTGGAATATATTGTGTACATATATATTATTCACGCAAGGAGTTATTTTTATTCAAGAACACCGCTATATCTTTCATTTTAGATTATTCGTATACGTGTACCAATTACAAGCCTTTACAGAATTTACATGACACTCATCTGTCAGGCTTCATAATGAATCAATTTCGCCTTGCAATGAACGCTACAAGGCTTGCGCGTGCGTACCAGAACATCTCACTTTTAGCTGTACTGAACTTAAGCATACTAAGTTAACCTTTAAATTAATGTATAGGCTACATGGACTGTGTAAACCAACAGGAGTTAACTTTATATTAACAATTAAACGACTTTGTATATTAATAAATTGCTCGGTCTAATATCCTTCTCTCACCACCGGACATATAAAAAAATACTGAATTTGGGCCGGTAAAGTGATCATTACTGGAACATAACACTCTCTACACTTGTTATTAATAAGTTAAAAAAAAACATACCAGAACGTATGGCGTGAGTTTCGTCTGGCATTATCTGGTTCTAATGTTGATAGCAGTGGTCCGGCGTATAGAAATGCGTCCCTCTACCATCCTTCTTGCAGCTCCTTCGAAATGGTAGGCCAAAGATGATGGAGATAGCCAGGTCCTCTTCTTCTTGGGCTCAGAGTGCTTCTGAGTTCGATGTCCTTGCTTGGGACTCTCGTATCCCTATGAGGGTCGAACCAAGTAAAACATTCGAATGAAAAATTTAAACGCTTCACACATTGAACCATAAAAATGAAAAGACAGACTTCCCGGTTTGTATTATTCTCTTTCGTAAATGCAAGATAGACTTCCGTGTTTGTAGTATTCTCTCTTTTGTAAATGGAAAGTTAAACTCCGCAGTATGCAGTATTTTTTTTTGTAAATAAAGGAACGAAAATCCTAGTGTACTCGGTCGGTGAAGGAGCTTCCTGAAACCGTTGCCTCCTGTGCCGGATAGTGAGGTAAAGTGCCAATGTGATGGACCTTTTTGGAGCACAAATCGTGCGGGTGACAGAGAGCGATATTGTTGAGTCGATTCTACTTAAAGCTTCTGTTATTTTTTTTGTAAGACTCGTAGAGAAGAGTTCAAGTCATCGAGGTCGCCTCCCCAAACCTTTACCTCCTTTACCGAGAATACACATTCGGTAGCGTAGCGGGATCCGAGCTCTGATTGAGCGCTTAAAAATTCAGAAAATGGATTTCAGCCATGTTTACATGCGAAACAGTTTAAGCGTTATTAACCTTTTAAATCTATCGTGACACCGACTGGACAATTATTGCAGTGCTTATGTCTAAGAGCTGATTGGTCAATTTGTTAACGCTAAGCTCTGTTATTTAAAAAATGAACATAAGTATGACAATTAAATGTATCTCAATCCTGACTGGTTGAATTTTGTAGAATTATGAGTAGATAGAATGACTATTTCTATAGGTATTTCTTTGTGGAGATAGAGTTAGCAACCATTATTATTCAAGAAGAAAGAAGTTGTCATTACCGTTTGCCATTTCAAGGCTTGTTCCAACTGTTTACCAAGGAATAAAGAATCCAGCTCAATATTTTCCTTTATCCTAAAGAAGCTCGTTGGTCACATAACCCAGCCTGCTACATCGAAAAGAGTTCCCCTTTTCGCATATTTCCCCAAAATGGGACATATAACGTCAAAATACGCTATACCTATATCCCTTCGTCCTGCTTGGCGTCGGTCCGCTGTAATAGCCGCAGGAAAACGCTCGACTGTCTCAGAAAGAAATGAGGCCAATACGTGGAAAAGTTAAGTCTTCTCTTCTCTAATTTAGAAGATGTAAAATTGGACCTATACAATTCTGAACCAACTTATGACTGTTGTTTCATAAAAGATGGGCTGCTGGATGTTGACAGGATTCACGAAGTCCCCTTTGCCTTGTCTTATCTGACGATGTTTTTTTGCGCCCATTTCTTCTATACCTTCACTGTCCGGTCGAAACGAAGGGTCACCGTTATGGGGGTTATTAAAGAAGCAGCAGAGGTATTGGTTAACCACTAATAGCTGGATCACTTGGTAACGGGTTTTTAAAGGCGAATTAAGTATCTGACTCCAACGATGAATTTTTACAGTGTTCTTATTTTGGCTGTGCTTACCGAAAGTTTAGGATAATCGAGGTAAAGAAGGACGTTGCAAAATATATACTTTATTCTAATATTGGTCTAAACGGGGCAAGCGGCAGGTCACGAAGTTACTTTGTGGGTGACTAGCAGTCTATATATGTATATTCAACGCGAAGTATTAAATTCTGAAAGGACAAGACTTGGTGAATTTAAAAGGGGTTCTGTGAACGCCAATACGGGTATGACAATACTTCCGTCTTTCGAGAAATCTATTCTGAGACGTGAAATGTATATTTAGGCCTTGTATTCTTCTCATTGCTCGCTTATATATACGCTTTCAACTTCAGAGGAAGGGAGGGTAGACTTGCCTTCGGGACAGGTCTTTTTCGTCGGAGCTCATTATTTCCAACCCCTGGGAGGAGTTTTGAACGTCTGTGTATTACAATTTACTTACATTTCCCAAGTTTTATCTATCTAACAGGAAACACTTGTCGCAGCTTAATGATACAATTCCCTTTGGTCCCCGGGTTTATTTAAGCCGGTGTTCCGTAGACTTCCATCTTTCGAGAAATCTATTCTGAGACGTGAAATGTATATTTACGCCTTGTCTCATTGACACAAGTGATTCTGACCTTTCGCGCCTTCGCACATTGTTTGTCTCGCGTTTACTTCCAAAGGTTGCTTGCCTTATATATATATATATATATATATATATATATATATATATATATATATTACATTCCTTATTTTGTATTCAAATTCATAGATGTAAATTAATCTATGCATTCCGTATTCCAATTTTATACATTTATTTTATATGAGTGGAGTATGCTAGGATTTAATAAGATCACTGCCCATCCATTTTGTGGAGGTGTTTACTGGGCCTATTGAATCCTGCAATTTGGTGCCAGTAGCCTACCTCTTACATAATCCGAGTACTACAGAGTAATCACTGGTTGGAATCTTCTTAAAATGTACTCTTCTTTAATTTACTTATTAAAAATGGGCACTACATTCGCTATTTAAAATCATTTGAAAAAGCCTATATGATAAATTAGTTATGATTACCTATAAGTTAAATAAAAAACGGTTGCCAGACGTCGCTAGAAGCTCCAATGTTCATTGTTTTTATACATGTCCAAAGAAGGATATGCGATCTCCGGACAATCGGATTATAGGATTGAAATGAGGGGCCTCAGGAGTATCATCGGCACCAACTGGAGATATAGAAGGACAAATGTAAGTGTAAGAGATGAGTTGAATATGGATGAAGCCATTACGGGTGTAATCAGAAGGAAGAGAATCAAGTGGTTTGGATATGTTATGAGAAGACGGCTAGAAAGCTATGTACGACAAGCCTATGCAGGTAGCTTTCAAGGTAGGAGACCGAGAGCTAGACCACCCAAGAGATGGAGGAGCCAGATCACTGTGGATTTTGGGCTGCCTTTGAACAAGTGTGAACAGCTGTCTCGGGACAGAATGGACTGTGGGGAGAGACAGCAGGTAGACGCAGAGCAAGGGATCGTTATGAACTGCGGCCTTAAGTCAAGTTAAACTAATTAGAAATAAAGCAAACCTTTTATCCCGAAAGAAAATGAATTGTAGCGGTATTGGACAGCACATTCATGTTCCTGAAACCTAAAACGTAAGAAAAGTACATTTTAATGCCTCAAATAGTTAGTAGGAATGTTTGTGGTGCCCATATTGTAAAATAGGTAGGCCTGTGCCACCCAAATTGCAGGATTTAATAGGCCCAGCGAGGAACTCCACAAATGGACGCTCGGTGAATCTATTAAATTCTAAGAATGGCTATTTGTATAAATTGTAATAAATAAAGAACCAAAGAAAATTAGAAAAAGAAACATAATATATATCAAATAAATATAAAGCAAGCGGTTCGTCACGGTCACGCGGAAACACATCAACATATGCATGCTGGAAACAGCTCTCAAAGATCACCACCTGAACAAATACGAGTTTCGCGCACACACAAACATACATGCGCTGAGGATATTTACAGCCAAAAAGGTCACAATGGGAGACAACAGGCAAGTTGAACAAATACAAAATTTCACAAAGAACTGTAGGAGACAAGCGACTCCCTATAATTAAGATAAATCTGAGACATGGAAAATATGTAGGTGCAGCAGATACACATAGCTTTCGGAACTCTGCCCAATGGAGATAAGTAACGAACAAATTAGATCACTGGGTCCTCCCCACGGATAAGTCAAGGTCACGAGAGACAGACATTCATTCGGCAGCAGTTAATCCATTCGATCATTGAGTAAAAAATTATTAGTCAAGATCAGTGAATCAGAATCAGCCAATCAAAGAATCAATCAGTCCCTTAGTAGCGTTACGAAAACCCGTTAACTCGCCTAAATCCTGCTGTCTTTAGACTCGATACTTCGCGTAAAACAAAAGCCTACTCACTAACCGCAAATAAGTCGAGACATTTCCGCTTGCCCCTTTTTAGTAGGCCTATGGGCGGTAGGTTTCCAATGTAAATTCCTCTGTAACTGGGTGGTATTTACAAGGATGCGACTCCAAAGTGAAAAAAAGGGTCTCTTCTTGTTTACTAGTCTGAGTACATTGGTGATCGTAGCTTCCTCAAAAGGTAAAGGGAATTTTTGAGCTGGATTCAAACGTCTTTATTCGGCGGGAGCGTGGACTTGTTTTCAGGGTAAGAACAAAAAATAACTGCTCCCCCCCACCCCACACACAGAATGCTACACTATATATAGTTTTTTACTAAAAAATATGTAATACAAAGATTAACTAATCAGCGTTAAGCAGATTTTTAAGGACAAGTTTACGTTAATTTATTCTTTCACACATACGTTACGTTAGCTGATTCTCCAGTACAAAATTGACCAATCAGCGGTAAGGCAAATTTTAAGGGAAAGTTTGCGTTCACTGATTTTCAAACATAATCGTTACTGAAATTCATTTTTCTCCTGACAGACTGATTCAGAAGACTTCATACGTACTCCGAGCGAAGGATTGAGTGCCTGATAAAGCAAAATCTACATTTTCATCGGAGCGAAGAAAGGAACATACTAGAAGGAAGATAGAAGAAATATGTGCGCCTATTGGACTTATTGGATATTCATCCTGTTTCTTGAAGGCGGGTTAGGTTGGCTAAAGGGGGATCTACCTTCAATTTTCGCCTTTTTTTCGACTGTTCTTCTACATCTTTTCACGAACCACGAAGCAACATAATCCGACCACCACTGCGCTCAGAACTACTTTAAAGTAGGGAGTAGTGAACCTCAGAAGGAAGTCCCGTTAGGAGGCACGTAGAAGGAGGGTACTTAGGACCACGGGCCCCAAATTTAGTGGAGGCACCTAATAGCAATAGGACTAGATAGGTAGGGTGGTCGAGGAGTGCTTCTGTCAAATTGAGGTATATAGGAACCCATAGGAGTAACGAAAGTAAAGAAAAGAACGGATTGACACACACTATTTTTCAGATTGATACGTAAAGATGAACAAAAAAATACTCACTGAGGAGAGCTACAAAATAACATTGAACGCCATGGGCGCTCGGTAAAAGAAAGAATATGGCGGGAACGCCTCCATCAGGGGAAAGGAGACAGACTCGAGTGTCATCGTGTCCCCCTAAGGACCATTGATAATAAAAACAAGCCGGAACGAAGACAATTAATAGAAACCTTATTCGGAAACCTAAAAGTTGCCTTAATAAGAGTTTTAGACGTATCCAATGGGTACATCGCCATCTGCCACAACGAGCGTAATGTCGAAAAAATCGTCTCAGCAGAGGGTACAGAAATATTATAAAGCCTCGGACTGGAACCCAAAATACCACCACAAATTACGGCAAATAGGAGTCTCATATGTAGAAAAATTGATATTTGGGTAGGCTATCACACAAAGGAAGAAATCAAAATGGAAGTCAAAGCAAGACAACCAGGAATTGAAATTCTCGAAGTAATTAAAATCGCAAATCACACACACGTATTTAAAATCGTGTGCAGAAACACAGAAATGATTAATAAAATATGCCAAAACGGACTATTACTCTTTGGCATGCGGATTCCACCAGAGAACATGGAGATAGAGAGAGGCACATCAATATACAGATGTGCTTCAACTGTTACAAGATGGAAGACCATACTACGAAAAACTGTACAGATACAGAAGCAAGCTGCTCTGAATGCGGACAATGGAGGCATTTCTGGAAAAAACTGTGCTTAACCGACGGTAAAGAAATGCCTTAATTGCGAAGGATTACACAGAACGATGGCTATGACCTGCCCAAAAAGAAAAGAAATCAAAATGAAAAAGGAAAGGAAGAAAAAGACAAACGGGGAAATTAAAAATAACAACATATGTTGGAGTGGCCAAGGCTACAGTGCAACATATGAGGGAAACAAAAACTTACTTCACAGTACCAAACGATTCCTCAATGGAACTCCTCACGTGCATACTTTACGCGCCCGTGATGAACATTGGAAAACCGGCAACTTTTTCAGCAACATTAAATACACTTCTCGCGAAGAATGGCATGAAAAAAAATGGGGTTCCCAGAGAACCGACCTTCCTCGGAATCTTAAACCTGAATGTGGCAAAACCCACTGGTAGCGCGAAACCAAATACAGGAAGAGAGGAAAAAGAAAAGGAAACGATAACCGAGAAGCAAACGACTTCGAAGGAGACAGAAAAGAAACAAGAAGAGGATAATGACTCAAAACCATTTGAGGCAGCAAACTACAAACTAAAAATATATGTAAGCAATGAATACCCCTTAGCGACGGGGGTGAAAAGAAATGACATCATTAAAGCCCTAAGAGCAAGTAGAGCGAAGTGGGCGTATAAGGGGATTACGGGACGGCATGATGAGGATAAAGATGTTGTTGAGAACCTACTCTTCAATAACAATATACGAATCTATCCGGGCGATTGCGTTACCTTGCACAGGAATACCTACACATATTTTCCATGTGATAAATACAAAGCTGAAGAGATCGAAAACACGAAGAGAAATACTAGAGAAGCAACAAAGGACAACTGAAACGGACCATAGCGTGCCATGGCTCACCATCCCTTCTATGAATTAAAAAAACGGGAGGAATGGGGAGCCATTGAAATGCAAGCAACGAGACAGTTCTAGATATGAAAATAGAATAAAAATCAACCCGACTACGACTGAACAACCGATTAATACAACTATCCCAATTATATCAACTAAAACGAACAAGATCACCGGAAATTAACAAGATTTTAAGTACCGAAGAAGACAACTGAAAAGTAAACAACGAATAATAAGTACAGAGAAGAACAAGGAAGAACAAGATGGAAAAAACAATGAGGGAAAATCCTCACTTCAACAAAAGGAATAAACAAATACAAAAAAACAAACAAAACGAACATATATCATAAAAAAATAAACAAAACAAACAAAATAATAAATCAGGTAAAAGTTAAACAGAAACATAATGGCATGAATACTACATAATACACAGAATGAAAAAGGAGAATAAATTAATTATAAGGAAAGAGAACGAAAGTGAATATAAGACAGAGATTAATTGGTCTCCCGATAACTAAAGTTAAGCAACTTGGGAATAAAAAAACGTGAAAAGGAACGAATGAAAGATAGATAAATGCAGTAGGGGTGGTTCGATCCACTACTATAAGCCCTCTTCTAAAGATTGCTCCGGACTTCCTCCTAAGCACTTCCCCATCGGTTCACTTAAGCTGATGACGTTAAGCATGAGAGGCTTCTCCAGGCTTCCTCCTCTTCTGTTCCCCCCGGTCGTGGGTGGGGAACAGAAGGGAGGAGGACTCGCGAGCCGCATTTCCCCCCCCCCCCTCCTCCAGAAAGAATTCTGCTCGGAATTCTTGGACGAAGTACATTGACTATTTATCTCCTGCTACCCAGTAAAGGAGGTAACGGTTTCAGGAGGTTCGAAAAACGCCTTCGCTTAGTAAAGGACTGTGAGCACCGCCGACCAAAGATAACAGCCTAACGGAGAGTCCAACGGAGAATTTTCATTCACACTTAAGAAAGAGATAATACAACAATTTTTATTCGGATAATTAATAATTAAATAAGGGCTTAAATTTAAATCTCATTGCTCCCGCCCATCATCCTGCGTGAGAACTTGCCTAAGATGTCTGCCATTCATTAATTTCGTCTTACCTATGCCGGACACTTGGACTGACATAAGTAAGGATTAGGCGTTACAAAAATGATCAATCAGATTCAATGATTATAAAATTTCATAAGACTACAAAATGCTCATCTATGAAGTTGTAGGGAGCGCGTTATCTAATAGGTAGGCTCCTGGCACCAAATTGGAGGAATAATAGGCTCAACGAGAAGCTCCGCAAAATGGACGCTCGGTGGAATTAACAAATCAGAATAAATTCCCTTTCATGTGAATAACAGGAATACTATGTATAATATGAGAATAAGTAGATGAAAACACATATGCCAATTTGTACGTATATTACATTAATTTGTATATGGAAATGGAGAATATATATATATATATATATATATATATATATATATATATATATATATATATATATATATATATATATATATTCATTTGTATGAATAAAAGGAGACAAGCGGTCGTCGGAGTAGCTCGTGGGTAGGCACAAATATACGACCACGAAAGCTATCAAATTGGACACCTGACTCAATAATAGTAAACTTATAAACAAATAATTCACGTCTTGGGATAGAGTTATCAGAAGACAGGAGTCTACGAAGCACCTGGGTAAATACAAATTCCAACCAAAGGAAATTATAACACAGGTCTGTAAAATGGGTTCATAGAATAGAGATAAAATTATCCGAAATATGTAAGTATATTGTAAATATGCAGCTGTTCAATAACTCCGGTCAAGAATTGGAACTAATGAGCCCGGCGACGGAGGCTTGTCTCGCAGACGAGTCTAGGCTACGCCGCCCTGGAAATGAAACCGTATATATAGTCTTGCAAGAAAGATATATAATTATTATATTTGAAAGGAAGAAGTTCGATTCAGTTAAGGCATTAAGATCAGTTCGTTCTCATCTTAGCGTTACAGAACCCCCTTTAATTCTTCTAAGTCTTGTCGCTCCAGAATTCAATACTTCGCGTTGAATAGGAAAACTTGCTTGTTGCCCACAAAGTATACTTGACGTGCTGTTCGCCGCTTTAATAAGGCCTTATTAGTGTAAAAGTAAATTTTTGCTACGTCCTTTCTCAAAGTCCTTCTTTACCCCGATTACCCGTAAACCTTCAGTAAGCCTAGCCAACAATAAGAGTACCCTTGAAAAAATAATCTTTGGCGTCAGATAATTCCCCATTCATATAAACTAGTAATTTACTGCTATAACTAGTTACCTATGTATAAATTGGTAACTTATACCCCAATAAACTGGTGACCCTTCGTTTTGACCGGACAGTGAAGGTATCAAAGAAATGGACTCATCAACCAATCATCAGGCAAGGCAAGGTGAAAGGGAGTTCGTAAACGCTATCAACATTTAGCCGCTGATTTTCAATGAAACAGCAGTTGCAGGTTGGTTTCAAATTGTGTAGGCCCAGTTTCACATCTCCGGAATAAAGAAGGAGGAGACGAAACTTTTCCATGTTGTCGAGGTTTAGTGAGTGGGTAATCCCAGTCCCACTTCCTGGAAATATATTTTATTACCGCACCGAGGTGAAGCGGAGGTGAAGTGTATCCAATACACATACCTTAGCCACGTCCGGTAAATAAGAATAACCCCGGTGCGTACCTTTTGATCAAAATTCAGATGATGATCTCCTGAGTGTGTCCCCACTCAGTAAAAGCCACTCATGGATGGATCGGTGTAATATTGAGATTTAAGCCGAGTGGATTGCTTAATAATTGCCAAAGGATCGTCCAAAATAGTTAAATACACAGATAAAAAAATAATCTTCAATGTACATGAAATTGAAATAAGCAACAGCGTATATAAATATAAATGGAATTAATCTTGTACTGAATAAATAAGTCTACAAAAATGTCGTGGAGATTACTTGAAAATTACTCACTAGGATGCTTGCGTCTTAATGGCACCCGACAGAACGAATGGAATATAATTATTGAGTTAAACACTGAATTAAACACTTCTAATACTTGAGGTTATGGGATCGGGATAAGAAGTCTAGTTCACAAACAAACTGGTGAAGTTAAGGGAGGGGATAATTCAATTAACGATAACTTTGAGTTCATAAGTATGTTTGAGAATGACGGTGAAGTTCTTCTTCTGGTGACGATGATCGCACTTAGTCCGGCCGTCCGAGGTTACCGAATGAGAGGGTAATCCTAGACCGGCGATATAATGATCCTATGCCGGATCACGAAAGTGAGCCAAACAGTGACTCAAATCGGACTTCTTCCTCGAAGTACCTGTCTGATTATTCGGCTCCTGGGGTGGGTAGCCAAAACCGATTACCTAGCTACGTCTAGGGTAATCCGCAGAGGGAGGTCCTGTGTAACCTCAAACTCTGAAGGGGAGGGGGGAAGGCTGCGAGAAGTTTGGCACCTACAAGTACCGTGACGGTAACAACCAATTCCCCGAGAAGTTCCTTCCTTGCAGCGAGCGAACGGTTTCCTTTGTGGATCGGGCTCCACACACTTGACGTAGGTCCAAGATCTTCTGCCCAAATCCAAGAAGAAGTTTTCCTTTTATTTCCTTCGCGAGCAGAAATCGAGAGAGAGCACCGAATTCTTGTAAAATCCGTATCGCCGCGCGAAAGACCTTTTTTCATCTGTGACCAGATAGTATGTCTCTCACACCTTCGAACGATCTCGGAGTTTACGATGGCGCAAAAAAAAGCGACAGAGAATTCGAGGCGAGAGGTGCATTTATGTACGCGGTATTTAGACTTCTACACATGTATTGGCCTCACTTCCTCCTGAGACCGCCGATCGTCTTCTGGCAGCCATTATATCGAAACAAATTAATCAGCCTTTAAGGGCGGAGGTGATTGGGCTATTCTAGAAGACCAAGCCCGATCTTTTCGAAAAGCTCATCGCATCCTCTACGCTCACAGGCCGACCCTCGACTAATTTGGAAGAACTACGGAAAACAGCCCTTCAGGTAAGAGTTGGTGAAGAGCTTGTGCGACACAAGTTTATACAGTCCTTGTCGGCTAACATCGCGCCTATAATCGCCACACAAAAAGAACTAACCCTGCCCCAATTAGGAAAACTGGCGGATGAACTTATGTCATCTGATAGAGCGCAGTGCTTTAGTGTAAATACTTGTAGTGAGTCGAGAGGACTCAGTGCCGGTTACGTGTCCAACGCGTTTATGCCCTATAATAATACTGATACGAGTGATAATCATTTAAATAATTCGGCGAGAAATGCGCGGTCAGTGCCCAAAAGTGATCACAGTACGTATAATACACCGGAAGGATTGCGACCCTTCCGAAAGAACCAAAGACCTGTAGTATGCCGTTCACATGTGTTTTTTTTGGAGAAAAAGCTAAGTTTTGCAAATCCTGGTGCCTAAGGCCAAAGAGGGTAAAACAAATGCAAATTAAACCTTCATCCAGGCCATCTTCGCCATCCCAGGCAAAAACTAGCTGGGCATGTCATTGCAAGCGCCGCCGCTGGTATGCTGTCAGTTTTCACCGTCGCCGCTAAAATTTGTAATAATAAATGCGAGTTTTTAATCGACGCTGGGTCGAGTGTATCGATAATTCCGGTTAAATTGTAGAAATCGAGTGAATTGCGTGAGTCCAGTATAAATACATATTTCAACGGCCAATGGCGGAAAAATAAAAGTGCACGGCGAGGTTCACACGTACATAGTGATCCCTAGTCTTCACCGATAATTTAGTTGGTCATTTGTAGTCGCGGATCCCACCTCACCGTTATTAGGGATTAACTTTCAGAGGCATTTTAATCTTTTAGTGGATTCTGCGCGTAGCATACTTACAGACAAACAAACCAAACGCGTCTGAAGTAAGATTATCTAGAGAGCTTGCGGAGCCTTAATTATCAGTGACCTTCAGCACCTACCGCTCCATTGCAGAGCCATATTGAAAAAATATGAGGCTCTGTACGGATCCGCACCCGCTCAGTCCTCCTCGTCATCGCCACACTCAGTCGCCCATACAATCGAAACTGGTAGTGCTCCACCGACATTTGCACGGCCAAGAATAGAGAAGCTACAGGTTACCAAAGCAACTTTCGAAACACTATTGAAGGAGTGGGCCGTGCGCTAGTCTGAGTCACCATGGGCTTCGCCAATTCACATGGTGCAGAAGAAGTCACCCGGTGAGTACAGGGTGGTCAGTGATTTCCGAGCGCTCAATGCGATCATGAAGCCCGACAGGTATCCGTTACCGAGGATTCAAAGTGTTATGAACCATCTACATGGCAAAAAGGTCTTTCCATAAAATCCTTATGAATCCTACAGACATAGAAAAGACAGCGGTCACAACGCCGTTTGGTTTGTGGGAATACGTGAAGCTCTCATTCAGCCTCCGGAATGCAAGTTGCACATTCCAACGGCACATGAACAACCTTTTTCGAGGATTAGGGTTCGTTCATGTATATATAGACAACATCCTGATATTTTCAGACAATATGGACGACCACTTGAAGCATTTGGATCAAGTCTTCAAAATCCTGGCCGAAAACGGTCTGAGGATATCCCTGGAGAAATGCAAGCTGGCAAAGGAAGAAATCGATTTTCTAGGGCATCAAATTTCGGTGGAAGGAATTTGCCCACCAGCCAAGAAGATGAAGGAAATTGAAGACATGCCATTACCAAGAGATTATAAGGGACTTCGATGATATTTGGGCATGTTGGGATTCTACCGAAGCATGATTCCTAATTTTGCCGTGATTGCAGCTCCATTGACCGAGCTTGCACGCCTGCAACCTAAGACTCGTGAGCTCGAGTGGAATAATGAGGCACGAGTAGCATTTGAAATTTAAAAATACCAAATTGGCTTTAATCGGCTCCGTTAAGCTCTGTCACCCGCTGCCCAATGATTCACCGTACCATCTAGTGACGGATTGCTCCCAGTACGAGGCAGGTGCTGCCCTTCATCAAATGGTAGAAGGATTGCCACGACCAAGCTAAGCCGGACCCAGCAAGCATACTCCGTCTAAGACAGAGAGCTCTTTGCGGCGTATCTTGCTGTTGTCCACTTCAAGCACATCATAAAAGGTCACCATGTTACCTTGTGTACTGATTACAAGCTATTAGTATCTGCTTTTCCATCGCCATTAAGTGCAAAAAAAGGCATAGAGCAACGCCATTGGACAGCTATTTTGGAATACATCAGCAATGTCGCCTACGTGCGTGGTCAAGACAATGTAGTCGCTGACTGCCTTTTAAGGAACGTCAATTCGGTCTAAATTGACTATTTTGACTTCCAAGCTTTGGCGGCAGCGCGGGATAATGATGAGGAAACGAAGGAATTTTGTTCGAAATTAAAATCTTTCCCTTTTCCCGGGGAAGCTCATTTGTGGTGTGAAATAACATCAAGATACCCACGACCATTTTTCCCTATGGCGTGCAGAAGGAATATCTTCAATCAATTACATATCTGCCACACCCTGGAGTCAAGGCTTCACTTCGTCTTATTAAATCACGATATTTCTGGCCCAATATCGACAGGGATATTCGCTCTTGGACAAGATGGTGCCTCACATGTCAATATTCCAAGATTAGTCGCCACACGAAATCTCCGACCGTCTCCATTGGCATTTCATCTTCAAGGTTCGAAACTGTGCATATCGATACATACAGTTGGACCACTCCCACCGTATACACTGCCTGGACAATCCTACCCATCACACAATCGGTATTTACTTTCGTGCATCGACCGAGCTACAAGATGGATAGAAGCACTACCGATTCCGGACGTAAGTGCCGCAACGATTGCGTTAGCTTTCCTAGACGAGCGGATTTCTAGATTTGGAGTCCCGCTTTACGTAGTGACCGACAGAAGCGCCCAATTCGAATCCCAGCTATTCATGGAACTGTCTGCCTTCGTTGGTTTTCATCGTCTCCGCACCACGGCGTACAGACAGTCCACGAATGGGATGGTGAAAAGGGTACACAGGACTCTGAGTTCTCTATAATGGCCCGTCGACAAGGCTGGCTGGTGACACTTCCAATTATCCTTTTAGGCATTCGTTATTTGCCTAATGACTCGGGATTTTCACCTTTCACAACAGTCAGAGGAACCACACTTCTGTGCCCGAGACCCTTAGTCTAGTCATCGCCATCGCCATCGCCACCGAAGACCGACTATGAGCTTATTAAAGAACTGGCATCAGCCATGGCACAAGTCGATTTTACCTGGGCATCCATAGGGCACTTGCACTCGGTTCAATACTTTCGTGACCCAAGATCTATTGGAAGCAACTCATGTGTGGGTCCGAATAGACCGCGTTTGCAAACCACTAGAAGCACCATATGCTGGCCCTTTTCTGGTGATCGAACGCAACAGCAAAGTCTAAAAGCTGGAATTCCATGACAGAAGAAGGGACACTGTCTCAGTGGACAGACTGAAACCAGCGAGATTACCCCGCTTTGCATAAGGATGACGTGCCGGGTAATCAGCGACGCCCATGGACGAAGGCTGAACACAGGAGGAGGACCAGGCGTACTTCGCCTCGTGAAGTACATGTAAGAGAAAACGATGATACCTCAAACAATCGACGAGACACCTTTACAGGAACCGGAGAAAGTAACAACAACCCGGAATTTGACGCGCTCCAATAGACGAGTTACATTTGCCAGGGATTCATCATTCATATACTTAAGAATCGTTGTGTAGGCATTATTGTAGCGGTACATTGAATAAAAGAGGAAGAGGCATAAATAACGGGTGTTCCATTAAGACGGATCAGAGTTAGCAGTAGATAAAACAGTGTTATTGGTGAAAATTTATTGATTTTACTATTTGATTATGTTATTTGAGTCATGGCAATTATGTGTGAAAAATAATATCGCCTAAAGTTCCGCCGAGGCTTTGGCGGCACTCCTCCACTCGATGGTCAAAATTTTTGATGACGTCTCTGCATAGTTGCTTCTCGATCTCACCAATATGCCTTATTAGTTCATCCTTCAGCTGTTGAATTGTTGTTGGATTATTGGCATAGACCTTATTTTTGAGATGACCCCAAAGGAAGAAATTGAAAGGCGTTAAGTCACACGATCGTGGTGGCCAATTGACCTCGCTGTTTCGAGAGATGATGCGACCTGGGAACTTCTCATTCAATAAAGCCATTGTTGCATCGGCTGTATGGCATGTGGCGCCATCCTGTTGAAACCACAAATCTTCGACATCCATATAATTCAATTCAGACAATAAAAAGTTGGTTATCATGGCACGGTATCGTTCACCTGTCACCGTAACAGAATTCCCGGCATCATTTTCGAAGAAATACGGCCCAATGATTCCGCTAGCAAAAAATGCACATCGAACAGTGACCTTTTGTGAATGCAGTGCCTTTACAACAATCTTCCTGGGATTTTCATCAGCCCAAATGCGACAATTCTGCTTATTAACGAATCCACCAAGATGAAAATGGGCTTCATCACTAAAGATGTTTTTTTTTGCGAAAAATCATCATCGGCTTGTCTTTGCTCGCGCACCCAATTGACGAATGTACGGCGCTTCAAATGGTCAGCAGTCTTCAGTTCTTGTGTCAATTGAATTTTGTAAGCGTGTAGGGTCAAAAATAAATAAATGAGAAGAAAAATGTAGAGACAAATCTTTTGTGAAAATTCGATGTAACGTTGTTGTGGAGAGGTTCAATTCCTGCGCGCAATGATGAATAGAGGTGGCTGGATCTTCGGCCACATTCTCGCGCACTGCAGCAGTGTTTTCAGCTGAACGGCGTAAACGAGCACACAATGGCGTTTTCATATCTGCCACCGACCCCGTTTGTTTGAATTTACGAACAATTTTCCCAATTGCACTCTCGGTTGGTCGATTATGTTGACCCAAAAAATCGCGAAGTGCCCGAAATGCGTTTCTGTTTGAACGTCCATTTTTTTAATAGGCTTCGATAACTTTAACAAATAGTTCGATTGGTAAGCTTTCCATGGTTGAAATTGCCAAAGACTGAAGTTGTTAAATCTGAAAGAAAAAGAAAAAAAAACCATGAGACGCTTAAACTTAACTCACATTTAAAATCGGTCCAAGTTAATGGAACACCCTTTATATACACGCCTTACTGCTTTATAGTTTGTTTTTTTTTCTTTTTGCGTATCATATTATATTTGTACGGTGTCGCAACTATAGCGTTTGTAGAGGAATTAAAAAGGATGGAACCAAATTATGGATTAAATTATGTATCATAGCATTAATATATATATATATATATATATATATATATATATATATATATATATATAATTTTATTGTTTGGCAGAATATGGCATGATGAATAGGCCCGTTGTGAGCACAAATGTATGTACTTATATAAATATCGATGCCCTGTGCGTATGTTAAGATGCTGTCAGGCATTTTGTGAGCCAAAATATGTATTTGATATGTATCTACCTATATATCTATTATGGACTATATATATATATATATATATATATATATATATATATATATATATATATATATATATAATTTTATTGTTTGGCAGAATATGGCATGATGAATAGGCCCGTTGTGAGCACAAATGTATGTACTTATATAAATATCGATGCCCTGTGCGTATGTTAAGATGCTGTCAGGCATTTTGTGAGCCAAAATATGTATTTGATATGTATCTACCTATATATTTATTATGGACTATTCTCTCACTAACTCCATTACTATAGGGGAGTACTGTTGGGAGCGTGTTATATAATAGGTAGGCTCCTTGCACCAAAGTGCAGGAATAATAGGTTCAAAGAGAAGCTCCACAAAATAGATGCTCGGTGGACTTAGCATATATAGATACACTCGTATATTAATTTGTATGAATAATATGCGACAATCGGTCGCCGGAGTAGCGCGCGGGTAGGCACAAATATACGAACAGGAAAACTATGAAATTAGACACCTGACTCAATAAGAGGAAACGCATAAACAAACGATTCCGGTCTTGGGATGGAGTTATCAGAAGACGGGAGTCTACGAAGCAACTGGGTAAACACAAATTCCCATCAAAGGAAATTATAACACAGATCTGTAAAATGGGTTCATAGAATAGAGATAAAATATCCTAAAATATGTAAGTATATTGTAAATACACAGCTGTTCAGTAACTCCGTCCAGGGGTTAGAACTAATGAGCCCGAAGACGGAAGCTTGTCCTGCAGACGAGTCTAGGCCACGCCTCGCCTGGAAATGAAACTGTATATATAATCGTGCAAGAGAGATATATGATTAATATTATTTTGGAAAGGGAGAAGTTCGATTCAGTTAAGACATTAAGATCAATTCGTTCTCATCTTAGCGTTACGGAACCCCCTTTAATTCGCCTAATTCTTGTTGTTCCAGAATTCAATGCTTCGTGTTGAATAGGAAAACGTGCTTGTTGCCCGCAAAGTATTCTTGACGTGCCGCTTGCCCTTTTATAGGCCCTTATTAGAGTAAAAGTATATTTTTGCTAAATCCTTTCTCAAAGTCCTTTTTTACCCAGATTACCCGTAAGCATTCGGTAAGCCCAGTCTTCAATAAAAGTACTCTTGAAGAATCATCCTTGGAGTCAGATAAATCCCCATTCATATAAACTGGTAACTCACCTCTATAAACTAGTTACTTCTCTATAAATTGGTAACTTATAGCCCCATAATGTACTTTTTAATCAAATTTAAGAATAAAGGCCATTATTAATGTACTTTGGAATCTAATTTAAGAATAAAGACCCCAATTTAAGAATAAAATTATTTTTTTGCCGTGTCCTTTAAAAATCTTTTTCTTACCCCAATCACGAAGACACCTTCGGTAAGTCCAGCCTAACGCATATTTCCTCTTGAGAAACTATAAGGAGTCAGAACCAACTCAACAGGGGCATAAAGTAGGCCCACTATTTAAAGTCATCGGATCCCGTCGAGTCAATTCTACCGGAACCCTCTCCCGCACACTGTTCTAGACGGGTCATTTTGACCAGTGCAACAACAACGAGGACTCTTTATTACACCCACTTATAATTACCCACAAATTGGTTACCGTTGCACGAACAAAATAACAGGACCTTTCACCCCTCCCATAAACTGGTGACCTTGGAGTGGCCTTTTTGGCTGATAATTATTCCCAGCACGCGGATGTTTGTATGTGCGCGAGACTCGTATTTGTTCAGGTGGTAACTTTTGATAGCTGTTTCCAGCGTGCATATGTTCATGTGTTTCCGCGTGACTCTGACGAACCGCTTGCTTTATATTTATTTGATAGATGTATAATTTAATATATGTTTTTTTTCTTTTCAAATTCTCTCTGGTTCTTTATTTATTAGACGTGGCATATTATTTCCTTAATTTACGCAAATAGTCATTCTTAGGATTTGATAGATTTACCGAGCGTCCATTTGTGGAGTTCCTCGCTGGGCCTATTAAACACTGCTCTTGGGTGCCACAGGCCTACTTTAGACCAGTACGTTTAACAAAACAATTGGATAAAGGAGAGAATACAAATGTCAATTATTTAAATTTAGCAAAACTTTTGACAAGGCTCCACATAAAAGACTGGTTAATAAATTAAAAATCTAGAGATAATGAGCGGTCACAGGGTTTTTTCAGGACTGCTCTCCGTCTCGTATTATTTTCTTTGTATATCTCATGACTTCAAATATTAAATTAATGAGTCTGAAAAATGGACTATGTTTTTTTATCAAAGTTATTTCTAGTAATTCTTTTATAATATCAAAAAAACAAAATGGTGAAGTTCAGAAATAAATATAAGTATCGAAATTTTGTGAATTTTTAAAAACCTATACCATATCTGTAGGATAACCTACAGATGAAATCTACAGAGGGGTAAAAGTTATGCAAATTTAGATAAAACTAAATTCATCAGCAGTTAGCAATTTAGTAGAATTATCCGAACGCAAAGATTTCTTGCAGAGAGAATGGGCATTGTTTGCCTCGCAACTAACTTTGGTTCAATCTCATATAAGTCAGGTCATTCTCTTACCAGCTCTCATCCAGGTCATATGCTGCTTCTTTCTGTTCAAGACCTGATCGTAAACCTGCACCAACAAGCTGGTCTTTCAATTGGAGCCATTGCTGAGACCGATTTTCAAGTACTCCAAAGTGCAATGCATAATATTCTGTCAATCAACGACACAACCTGTTTATGTAAGGCTGGTAAACCAACCGGTAGGCCAAGGAAAAATACAACCATTGCCCAAATTGTGATAAAAGACTGTTTCAAGGTGGATACAGGATTTTCTCGAGAGATTTGTGAGTTTTGGGCCATTAATGTCTCCAGGCAGACTGTGTCACATAGGCACAAGGAAAACAATTTTCACGCCCGCACACCCGCCGTCAAGCCATTGATCAGGCTGAAAAACAAGAAAGCTTCTCTTATATTCTTCATTGTGTAAATAATACATGGAGGGATGAGCAATGGAGCCAATGACACTTTATTGACGAATCAATTGCACCAAAGAGTGTAAATTTGAGCAGAGGAAGTAGCATGGTCTGGGCCGTGATATCGGCAGAAGGCACTAGGACACTTAAACGCTTACGGGGCGCATTGAATGCACTGGTGCACGAAGAATTGCAGCGATAGCATACTTTGCCCCATCCTGCGAGCCTCCGACGCCCAACCTTCAATTTTTATGAGGATAACGACCATTGTCATAGTGCCAAGTCGAGGAAGACCTTCCCAGACGACGAGCATATCACTTTTATGAACTGGCCTACACAGAGTCAAGGCCTGAATCCCATTCAAAGTGTTTGGAAAAAACTCACAGAGAAGTCTAAAGCGAGGAAACCGAAAAACGGTTCAAGGACTCAAGGAAATTCTTCAAGATGAATTGAGCAAGATTACTGCGCAAGAGGTTCAACCTTTGTTTCGTTCCTGTGACAAAAGATGTCAAATCATCAGGGAGAATAAAGACCTCAACTCTAAATACTAATTACTTATAACTTGTACAAGTGTTTTCTACTCATAATTTAATCGCTATATGTCGATAGAAATTTGTTTCTAGTGTTTTCGGATCATTTTGAACCCTTAAATTTTCTATTAAATTGCTTATTTCCTGATAACTTATAGGTTATAGTACACCAATTTTGGAAACCTTGTATTTTCTCTAGCAAAAGTTATGGAAGTTGTTCTAATCTTTTGGGGCGGTAATAGGTTGAAATAACCATTATGATTCTGTCTAGGTGAAAATCTTTAATAATATTAGAACCAATTAAATGTGTATTATAGCAATATAGCCTAGCCAGTAATTGGTCGTTATATTGTAGTTGATTACACTCTCTCTTAAAGCATTTTGTAATCCATACAAATATAAAATCCTATCTATGTCACGAGAATCCCACCTTAAACATATATACGTTTTCCTACAATCTGACATTTGTCTTACTTCGTAGCTTCCTTTTCAATAACCACATTTTTATTCGCGCCCAAATGTATCACGCTAAAAGGGTTCCTATCTCTATAACGTTACTACAAATCTTGATTGAAAATACAATTTAATAATAAGTGTTTCAGTTTGAACATTATAAAAGAGAGATAGAGAAAGTGTGTGAATGATTACAAAGAGTAATGACGAATAGTTATGGCATATATATATCTATGTACAATGAAACTACTTTTTGAGCACAACGTTCGTTAATTGAACCGGAAGTAGTTTCGGTTTGAAGTTTTCCATACCATCATCAGCCGTTAACTGAGAGAAATTGACAAAGAAAACAAGAAATACTAAAATATACAGAAACCGGCAACTGACATTAATCATGAGGCATTAGATAATCACCTAAAACTGACACCTCCTGATTAGTGTCAGTTGCCGGTTTCTGTATATTTTAGTATTTCTGTTTTTTTTTGTCAATTTCTCTCAGTTAACGGCTGATGATGGTATAGGAAACTTCATACCGAAACTACTTCCGGTTCAATTAATTCTGTGATCCAAAAGTGGTTTCATTGTACATGAATTTACTCGCTATTGGGGAAAACATTGTCTTCATATATATATATATATATATCTCAAAGTAGCGCGAGAGAATGATGAAAATGAATCCATTAAACCACATTGAAAGAGAAAACAATAATTTTTCCTTGCAGTAATATTTTTATTACCTTTTTTCGAAAAAAAATCCGTGTAGGGAAGCGATTCGAACAGCGAGCACCGTTTTGATCACAGTTAAAAGTATGCCGTTAGTACACTATGCTACTCTCTCTCTCTCTCTCTCTCTCTCTCTCTCTCTCTCTCTCTATATATATATATATATATATATATATATATATATATATATATATATATATATATATATATATATATATATATATATATATATATATATATATATACATGGGATAAATGTTAATTAATGAATACATGTAATGGAAATGGAACACAAGTGACGGGAAGCCACGGATGATCAGTAGCAGCCTCTTGCTTTCTTTCTGATTCCCCCAAACGGGCTGAGTACATTCTCTCGAGAATTTCTCAGAATTTACTTCGCACTTCGTCACTTCCGTTCTTATTTGGAATTGCGTAAATTTCCTATTTTCATTTACCACATGCCCATGGTTGGTGCCCTTCCCGCTCGTAGTACCTCTTCCGTTCACTTTGCAGTTGATGCTCGTTATTTTTAATTCACCCTGCCTTTACTACCGTTTTTCGATATGTCCTTGGCTCTTTAAACGTTGTATCGGACGCGCGCTCTTTAGTATTTCATTGGCTTCGGGCAAGCTACTCTCTCGCCTCCTACCCCTTGTTCAGGCGACTCTAGCGTAAACTCAAGAACATGACATAAACGCAAGCATTGACTAACTCTTCTCAGCTCGAGGTTTCAGAAGTCGAATAAATTACAAGGCAGACTTACCAGGCATATGATTGTTGACTTTTCTTTGCCTTTTAGATACAAATGTGTAGAAAAAGGTTCGATTAAAAAATAAAGAAATGAAGTAGCGTGCGATGAGCTGCTAACAACGAGCTGCGGCGCTGAATCTCCGTTAGCGAGAAGCGTATCGTATGCGCCATACTTTTTTTTATTTTGCCACTCACTTATTAAGTATAACATTTCACTTTTTAATTTCTTTAGGTTATTCACCTTTTCTAAATTTGTTCCTTCTCTCCATATTGACTGATATGCTCTGTTAATCTTTCTGTTCTTTCTTTTAATCTCAGCTGTCCATTCATGTTGTTGATGGATACGGAAATTGGTCTTGGAGAAGATTCTTGAGTCTGTTGCTACCAGGGCATCAGTAAATTGCTTCAACTCCTCGTCAATTTCTTCGAATGAAGCATCTGCCAAGTTGTTTGGAATAAATCCATTTAGTTCTTCTGAATATTTTACCCAATCAGCTCTGTGATACTGCTTCCTAATAGTTGCAGGTACTTGTATTTTTATTCAATTGTAGTAGCATCCCAAAGTGATCACTACACCCAATTGGTACCAGTTTCATGTGCATATTCAGCTGCATATTACAAGTGCTTAATAAAATGTCTGGCTTCGTAGCCATAGATATAGGTTCGGGTTATCTGGTCTTACCCATTTGAGGATATTTATTTCAAGTAGCATTTCTAAGTTCTGTCCAGCGTTATTTCTTTTTCTATGTATAACTGCGAGCTTGACAACGTGCGTCTAAGTCACCCATAAATAGTGATGGGTTTTCTAAATCAAATATCATTATGAAGTTATTTACTGGTAAAAAGTTTCTTCTTTGGGGTTGGTGCTCTGTTTGTACCTCTAATGATGTTAATTTTAGTTATATTTTAACGGCTATATATGCTTCGTCGATATTTCGTATTTCTTTAAATTTAAGGCCTTATTATTTTGGTATACCAACTCCGTAATTTCTTTCTCCTGTTAGGATGTTTGCTATAAGGGTGTAGTTAAACTTTTCGTCGCAAAAAAGAGTTATTGGCCTCCTTCAGAATTTTATTCGTTTAATGGCCTTAAACCACTATGAGCATTGAGGCAGGACCTCCAACTTAATGTGGGATCGAAATCACGGGTCACTAAAATACATGTGGCAGCAATAACAATGCCATCTAGAATCACGACTTCATCCCGCAACTAAACACAACCAATGTGGTTTAAGTTCTATTAAATGGTGGATTAGTGTTTCTACTTGCCGCTTTCAAGTTCGTATCTGCCTCTGTGAGAGCTGAGTCAGAACAGAATGGAAGGCGTTTAACCTTTTGCAGGTTTCAGTCTTCATTTATTGTTATTATTAATAGAAAAAAATGGATGCCAGTAAAGACGTAGTCCAAAATACGAGGGGCGGTCAATAAGTTTTGTGAATCAGTAGGGCAAAACAGAGGAAGGGGAATGGCTGTTTGTGGGGGTGTTAGGACAAATTATGACAAGTCAGGACCTGCAGTTGCATGCTCCCGCATCGTCTATTTAAGAAACAGTAGCTGATCGCAGATCTTCAGTCACAAATTTTTCAACAAAGGAGAAGGTTGAGCACCGCAGTGATCGAATTTTTGACCAAGGAAGGCAAGAATACAAAAGAGATCCATGGACGCATGGTTGCAGTGTAAACCGACACCGCTTCTTCCTATGCAACCATTGCTCGCTGGAATATGGAGTTCCGGCCGTGTCGTGAGTCCCTTGTAGATGACTCCCGTCCAGGACCCCGTCAGACGTGACCAACGAGGACAATGTGGCCCGTGTGGAGAGGATGATCCTCGAAAATCGACGGGTGAAGGTCGAAGAAATCGAGCCAGAACATGGAATATCACATGAAAGTGTTATGAACATCATACACGACAATTTGGCCATGACTAGGGTCTCTGCCCTTTGGGTCCCTAGAAACTTCACGAAACCTCACGCCCCATGATTGACTTCAGCGTCGTCAAAGTTCGGATGAGCTGCTGCTCCTGTACAACCAAGACCCGGCGGGATTCAAGTCACGCATAGTGACAAGTGATGAGACGTGGGTCAATAACTGGGATCCCGAAACCAAGCTCGAAAGCATGGACTGGAAGCACAGGGGCTTTCCGACCCCCATCAATTTCTGGACCTAACCCTCAGCCTGGAAGATTATGGCCACCGTCTTCTGGGATTCTGAGGGAGTGTTGATGGTGGACTGTGCCCCTCGTGGAAGGACCATCACAGGCCAATATTACGCCGAGGAACTGGTTGGGTTGAAGAAGTGCATCCGTCAGGAGCGGCGCGGCAAGTTGACACGCGGTGTCCTGCTCCTCCACGACAATGCCCCTGTCCACAAGGCCAGAGTTACACAAGCTGCCCTGCGTGAGGGCGGATTCGAGAAGCTCAACCATCCCCCCTACAGTCCAGATCTAGCCCCTAGCGACTACTTTTTATCCCGCCAGCTCAAAACTACACTGCGTGGATGCCGGTTTCGGGGACGATGAAGATGTCTAGCTCGCCGTCCAGGAGTGGATTGAACAGCAGTCGGCAGATTTCTGGTTGTCGGGAATTCGAAGCCTCAGGGACAAGTGGCGCAAGTGCATTGAATTCGAGGGTAGTTATATTGAAAAATAATAAAACACTTATCCTCATATCTCGTTTCATTATATCCAAATTGCAAAACTTATTGACCACCCCTAGTAACCTGCTTTGAAAATCATCGGATTTCCAAAGAAAAGAATTTCTGTGAACTGGAACTCTGTTCATCTATGACTATTACTTGGCAAATTGTTTCTTTTCGAGGACCGTCACTCCATGTGTCGGCCATACTCGGAGAAAGAACTAACTTTCTCGGTTAGGATTCTCATACATGTAAGGTTTACATAAATTCGGTCCCTTGAGAATTAGCTATTACCTCCTACCGATTACTATGCAAAGAAATGATTATTTTTTCTTTCTTTTTAATTCATCTATTATCTGTACACTTCCCTTCATTCAAGCCTTTTATAGCATCCTCATTTCTTTCCAGTCTCTTATATTCAGTTCAGCCTTATATTTCCCTATTAGTTCATGTATTTATCATTCTAGTCGTTCATCTATTCTGCCTTTCCTATCTTTAGAAGTGTAGAAGACTTTAAAAGAGGAAGAGTCATACCTGGTAATGTATTTGCTTCAATCGAGGCAAGTACCGAAGTACCAAAGTAGCCAGATTTGTCGGGTCCTGAAACGCATTCGCTTCGATGGTGTCAAGTTGCAGCAGTTTCTCCATTGTCAGTGTTTCGAGGCGATGGAACCCTGTGAATGATCATCGCGATATGGTCTCAAATGTACTGGCAATTAAACCGATTGAAGTGGCTTTTGAATAAGCTCATCATCATAGGTATGAATATCACTTTTACTTATTAAACATATTACACCTGTCGCCTGCAGGAGAGGCGCGCCTTCCTGGTACCAGTGCTTCCGCTAGTCTCAGGCCTACTTGGTTTTTATTCCTTCTACGTATCTTCCTTTCCCTTTTAATTTGACACTTTTTCAGAAATATTTTATCACTTATTTTCTTTGGTGTGTCAAGTGTAGTATGGGCAAGTACGGCAGTCGACATTTTAAGAAATGCGTGTAGTCCCGCTCCTTCACCCCTAAGTAGGGATTAGATGCTGGTGGTAACTATCGCCACTAGAGTCACTGCCTAGATAAATTAGCATACCTAATAATTTTGACAGAATAACTGAAATATTTCTTAGTTTTCGATTGATTCGTATCTATTCTAACTCGTGCAGTATTCTGTCAAGCCGAGACCCTAACTGTTCAATTGATGAACTGTTCATCAACTCCGTTGGAAGATGGTTCCATCTATCACAGATATTGTACGAAAAAAAGTTCCCGCAAATGCTAGTCTTAAATTCGGTTAGATCTAACTTGTAAACGTTGTTTCGCGTGGGATTCATGTTATGTGTGCTGGTTATTATAGTATCGACTTAGATAGCACATAAATATAATTACCGGCATAAACAAATTAGTTTGTTTGAATGAACGTTGAATTTGGAGATTAGTCCTAAACCTGACGGAGTGCAGTAAACACCCGAAGGATTGAATACGAGATATGTACGAAAATGGTATTGTATTTAAGAATTAACAGATAATAACACAAAGAAATAATATATAATTGATTGGATATAATACACGATGCAAATTGGTATACACCCAGGGAGTGACGTGAGATATATGAAGGATTAAATGCGAATTTTGGAATGATATTTAAAGGATATGTAAAAGATAATTAAAAAGGTAATTCACAGGATTTAACAGGATATTAAATGGTAATTAAATGGATGTAAAAAGAGGATATTAAATATATATAAAAAGGTATTTAAAATTATCATAAATGGTAATACGTAAATTGGGTTCTGTAACAAATGAAAATAAATATAAGTAGAGTACTCACACGTTATGAGTGATTTGCAAACCTGACGTTGGAACAATTTATAAACGAACCTTGTTGGATGGAAGCGCGGGCAAAAGTGAGAGAGTGAACGCTAACAACATTTTGGGAGTATTGGCAGTATATATATATATATATATATATATATATATATATATATATATATATATATATATATATATATATAAGGGACTGACTCATCACTCCACTCGCTTTGTTTGATAATATTATATATAATTGTTTATCTCCCTCCCTCTCTGGGATCTTTTCTTCAGGGGTTGTTCCCAGAGAGGCTCCGGCCTTCTCGTGGAAAGGGAGGTCAGCCCTGGGCCCCTTAGGGGACCCATGGTGCTGCCAACAGGACTTTTAACATGCCCCTCTTTCTTTCCTCCCTCCCCTATTACGTTCTTCCACTGCCCTTTATTTCCCCCTCTTCCTTCACCTATCTAGTGGCCCTTATCAATACCCAACCTCTGCTCGTCTCATGGATTGATTCGAAATTGTTCTTTCATAAAGGTGAAAGAGGCTGGGCATTTCCACCGGCTATGTCTACCGAATTCCCAAGGAGAAACCCATCGTTGGCCTCTTTTCTCCGTGCTTAGGAGAACTTGGGCAGCCTCTTAGGTTTCTAAAGATGGTGTGGTGGATCCGTATCCATTCTCCAAGAGGACATACCGGACGTAACTGATTGTATAGTTGCAGTAGTGCCGGGCCCTTGTAGGCCTCCATGGTGGAGAGTCCCGAGGGAGGAATGCGAAGTTTTTTCTTTTTGCAATGGCTAGCCATAAACCAAAAACCCCCCCTTCTCGTAAGGGTTCTCGTGCCAAACGTTCCTTAGCTCCTCTTTCAGCCTTCCCTCACTCGTTGGACCCCTATTCCAACGAAGTAGACCCAGATCTATATTATCTTCGCTTTCTTGTCATGAATTCATCATCCAACACCCCACTTAAAGAAGTCGATGTGTTTGACGTCAATGAAACTTTTGAGTCCCACTGTGGTGAACCCCGCTGGATGTGGTCAAGAGGTAGTGGTGATGTCGTAGTTGAGGTGTCATCCTACTCTCAACACAACCTTGTGCGAAATCTATCTTCGATAGCTGAAATTCCAATAACTGTCTCGCCCCATCCGCATCTGAATTTTGTCAAAGGTGTCGTCCGTTCCAACAAACTAAAGGACTACGACCCCACCCGCCTTCAGAGTAAGCTTAGTGCCCACCGTGTCACACACGTACACAGGGTAACTAAAAAATTAGGCTCCACTAGAGTCCTAACCGCCACACTGATTTTAACATTTGAACGACAAGAACTGCCGCAGTATATTAAAGCTGGGTACCTTCGTGTCCCGGTAAGTCCCTACATCGAACTACCCATACGCTGCTTCAATTGCAATCAATTTGGAAATGCTGGCCGTGCCTGTCGGCACCCTCGCTCCTACGTGAATTGTAGCTCTGAGTACCATAGCCTCGAATGCACCAAAACACCCCGCTGTGCCAACTGCGGAGGTACCCATAGTGCTGCGTCAAAACTCTGCTCTATAGTTTTATATGAAAACGAGGTGCTCGCTTTGCGCGACTCCCTACGTCTAGATATATGAGAGGCCCGCCAGCGTGCTCGAGCACAAACCTCACCACTCAGCCAGCTCGTCTCTGACGTTTTACGTGACGCTGGACGAAACCGACCATCACGCACGAGTTCCGACCAGCCTGAAGCACTTCATCCTACATCTACTCGCAGCGTCGGAAACATTCAGAATATGCAGTCGAAGCATCGCTCTCACACCGAGATAACCAATGTAGCTCCCTCTCTCCAGCAGCTCTAGCTGGGAGAGACGCTCAGGGTGAGACACTTAAAGACATCAGATGCTATTTGAAAGAATCCTCAACATCGACCAGTGAAGGTTCATCCACCCGGCTCCGAGACCCAAAGCCCAGTGGTAAGAGGAAGGATTTCTCACCTGGGTCATAGACCACCAATAAGCGGGCAGCCTCTGGAGAGGACTCGGCCAAGCCCAGAGAATCTTCAATGGACTCCTCCCCTATGGCTAAACATTCTTTTTTCTTAAGTCCGTCCCGCCCTTCACAGGACTTAGACCCCATCCTGATCCAAACGATGGCAGATATATACCCAGCTCCACACACCTCGCCCAGATCACCTGTTCGTTCTGCTTACCCTTCAACCCATGATCCGATGGAAGCATTTAATACTCCAACATCACCAATCGCGGCGGTTGGACCAACTCCTCAGACACCGAAAATACCCTCGACTCATGAATCTGGATCTACCGGCCGAAAATCCCTTCTCGATCTTCCTTTTTCACCAGGTTGTGAGCTCGAATTACAATCAAGGGCCTCAGTCGGCTCTCCAAAACCCACGAAAAAAGCCCCAGTTACTGCTCCATCTAGGATCTCTCCCCCTGCAAAAGCAGGCTCCTCAAAATCAGCGCTCCGTCTCTTAAGCTCTTTGGAACGAACCTCAAATACAATATTGGCCACAAAAGAGAAAAAGATATCCACAGTAGTATCTAATCGTCCCACATAATATCTTCCATTTTAAAATGGAATTGCCAAGGCGTTCTTCCAAAGTGGAAAGAACTCAAAATTCTTTTGACGACTATCCACCCCGCTGCATTTTGTCTTCAGGATAATAAACTGGGTATACGGCCCTTTCCGCCGGTACCCGGCTTTCTCACTTTCAACTCTATTGCTGCTGCTGGAAGCTCCTCTCATGGGGGGTGGCAATCATGGTATCTTAATCCCACCATGTTTCTCCCATCCCCCTACATACTACCCTCCAAGCTGTTGCCATGAGGGTTTTTCTTATTAAGCTATTTACCGTTTGCACTATTTACCTTCCCCCTTGTTTATCATTGTCAAGACCCAAACTTTAGAACTTATAGACCAGTTGCCCTCCCCATTCTTATTACTATGAGATTTTAACGCCCGTCACCCATACTGGGGTGACATCACTCGAAATGCCAAAGGCAGTGTTTTAGAGTCTCTTTTATTATCTGACTTTCTTTCTGTTTTAAATACTGGTGATTTTACCTCTTATCATGTCCAGACGGACTCTTTTAGTTGTGTTGACCTGTCTGTTTGTTCTTCGGATTGCTGCACGGAATTTCGATGGTCAATTCTGGACGATTTCCATGGAAGTGACCACTTCCCTATTGTCTTGTCGGCCCTTCAAGTTAGCCCTCATATAAACATGTCCCTTAAGTGGAACTTAGGTCATACAGATTAGGAAGGTTTCCAAGAGGCGTCCTTCAAAGGTGCATCCTTAGGGACCTTCAATGGAGTGGACGTGGCAGTAGAATACTTTACATCGATTTATCTACAATGCAGCAACACAGACCATCCCACGGAGGCGACCCGCCACGGGCCGCTCAACCGTGCCCTGGTAGACCTCGACGTGTGCAACAGCTATCAAAAATTACAAGTTAGCCCATGCCCGATTCCGAAAGAACCCAACTTTGTGCAACAAGGTCGACCGAAACCGAGCTCGTGCGCTTTGCCAAAGAACCCTTCGTCAGGCTCGCCAAAATTCATGGCGCCGTTACGTTTCATCAATTTCCTCTATGACACCTACTGCTAAGACCTGGAACATGATTAATAAGATCAGGGGCCGTTATGCTGATCATAATACCTCCACACTCAACTTAGACGGTTTGCTGACCATTTCCGCGCCGTCAGCAGTGTCAGCCGTTACGATAAGGCTTTTCAATCCTACAAATCAAAGGAAGAATCTCATTCTCTCAACTTCACAACAAAATCTAACCTGCCATATAACGCTCTATTTAGCATCCATGAGCTACATAGCGCTTTGTCCCTTTGCAGATCTACTTCCCTTGGTCTTGACGAGATCCATTTCGATATGATTCGGCACCTACATTCACACTCTACTCTCTTCTTACTTGATTTGTACAACCTTATTTGGGTGAAGGGGTTTTACCCCTTATCATGGCACATTGGGATCATCCTTCCCTTTGTCAAACCGGGCAGGGTATGGGTTGGACGCAGATCACTACCGCCCTATAGCTTTCACCAGCTGTTTAAGGAAATTGCTGGAAAAAATGGTATTGGAGCGCCTAAGCTGTTTTCTAGAAACCAATCACCTTCTCTCTCCATTTCAATGTGGCTTCCGCAAAGGTCATAGTACACTTGACCTACTAGTACGTTTCGAGGGATCGGTCCGAAAAGCTTTCTTATTAAAGCACCGAGTCCTGGCCATATTTTTCGATATTGAAAAAGCCTACGACACAACATGGAGATACCGCATCTTGAAGCAGCTATACGTTTGGGGGATGAGAGGCCTTTTACCGTCACTTATTCAAAGTTTTTTAGCATCTCGATCCTTCAAGGTACGTGTTGGAGACGCATACTCTGACCTGCAACTCCAAAATGAGGGAGTTCCTCAGGGCAGTGTTTTAAGTGTCATGTTTTATAATTGCCATCAATGATATTATTTCGTCTCTCCCAGAGGGTGTATCGGTAACTCTGTTTGTCGATGATTTAGCACTATACTGTTCCTCACCTCGCCTTCCATTAGCAGCACGTCGGCTACAACTGGCGGTTGATGCTGTATCCAAAAGAGCACAACTTAAGGGATTCCGCTTTTCCACGAACAAAACCAAAGCAATGTATTTCCACCGAGACAGAGGGGTTCTTGTTCCGCCATCAATCTCACTACAAGGCGAAGATATAGAGTTTGTCTCCGAGTTTCGGTTCCTTGGCGTAACTCTCGATCCAAAGTTATCCTGGTTACCACACCTACCCCGACTTCGAACAGGCTGTATGCGGGCTCTAGACATTTTGAAAGTCCTCTCACACACTTCGTCGGGCAGTGACCGACAAATATTGTGGACATTATACACAGCCCTTGTCCAATCCAAATTGGATTATGGCTGTCAAATTTACTCATCGGCTTCCCCTTCAGCCCTTAAAATGCTAAACCCCATTCAAAACCTTGGAGTTCGCCTTTCTAGTGGAGCCTTCTGTACTTCTCCTGTCAACAGCCTTTACTGCGAGAGTGGGGTACTCCCTTTGCCCTACCATAGACTTCAAATCTGCATGCGATACCTGTGCCGAGTACAGCAAGCCCCTGTATCAGAGGTCTACAAATGCCTGTATGCTTCCGATTCAACGGCGGCATATGATAAGTTGCCATCTTTACCCCGCCCCCTGAACCTTCGCATAGATCATCTCTCTAACCTGGGTACTCCAAGGGTCCTTACCCTCCCCCTAGTTGGTGTCCTCCTCTCCCCAGTATGTACCAACATGTGGAGCCTGGAGAAGTCCTCCATGGACCCTCGCATCATTAAGAGCCTGTTCTTAGAGCATTCAATCTCACACAAACAATGCTACACACTATACACGGATGGCTCTAAGTCGGACGGCGGCGTGGGCGCAGCAGCCACCTACCCAGGAGGAGAATTCCTAACTCTATCTTTGCCGCCAGCAGCATCCATTTTTACCGCTGAACTTTCAGCAATCCTTTTAGCCTTTAGACTCATCCGAATTTTACCTTTTAGTGATTTGATAATTTTTTCTAACTCAATGAGTGTTTTACAGTCAATTAGATCTTTTAATGCGTCCCATTCCCTGGTCACAAAAATTTGCAACTCACTGATCCAAATTGCGTCCCTATATAGAATTATTTTTTGCTGGGTCCCTAAGGAGCCAGCAAAGGTATAAGATGTTTGCAGCCCGAAGTCGATCGTGCTCACTCAGCATACTATTGAAGAAGTGGAGTAGATTTGTGAGACACGATTGGCTTCTACGAAACCCATGCTTAGAATCTAAGATCAAAATATGAGATTCTAGGGGCTCAACTATGCGACCAGTAATTATGCTTTCTAGCAGTTTACTCACGATGGGCGTCAGACTAATAAGCTAATTAGCCGGGATTTCGCGCTCTCCCTTTTAAAAATGGGTATCACGTTCGCCATCCTCCAGTCTTCTGTCACCTGTCCCATTTCAAGCGAATCATTGAAGATCGCAGTAAGGTGTGTCCCAACCTCACTGCTTACCTCATTAGGGATTCTAGGAAGGAAACCATCTGAACCAGGAAACTTATTTGGGGTTCAGATTCACAAACTTAGCCTCCACTTCATCGTTATCTACGAGTATTTCTTATAAGGGGTTCCATTCTTAGAGGTGAACTTTCGGCCTCAGAGTGAGGCCAGATACTTCCCTCCTAAACACGGAGGCGATGTATTTGTTCAAAACGTTGCCAATGTCCGGGTACAATTATCACAACACGATAACTTCATCTTTCAGCTGGTCTATGTGATGCGAACTGGTTTGTAGCTGTTGGTATGCAGGAAGATTTCTTTCGATTTCTCCTTGCAGAGGGACGTGACTCGAAGTTCCTCGCTGCGTTTAGCTCAGCGCACCATTTTTTTTATTTTCATACAATTTTATCTGTACTGGAAAATGTATTCACCGCTATAGCTGGCTGTCCAGTTGCTGTTGGCCAGTTTTCTACTACAAATTGCCGAAGCCATGCCGCAGATGAACCACTTCGGTTGTTTGGACATTTCGCTTACCTTTTTTTCATAAGGAACTGTGCCTACTGTGCCTTGAAGTGGCCCTTAAACTTCAGCCAGTTGGACGTGGCTCCATGGGCAACTCCAGTTTCCAGCCAACCTATCGCGCTCCGAAGGCCGTCTAGGTTAACTTGTCAGTAATCGAGTATATAGGCAGCGATGCAATCGCGCGTGTTGCAGGGCAGGGAGCGTTAACGAAAAACGTGATTGCTTGGTGATCGCTCCCGCCCAAATACTCGTCCACGTTCGGTACTGTGACCGTGTCACCCTCGGTGGTGAACACCAAGTCGAGTACGTTCCCACCTCTCCTCCGCTTTTCAACCCACTGTGTCAAATAGTTATTGTCAGCGAAGTCAATGAGTCACCTCCCTTCCTCCTATCTGATCTATCTTCCCAGTCAATCGCTCTGCAGTTAAAGTTACCCCTGATCAAACTCGGGTGACTGTTCAAGCTTAGTATATAGGTTCGAATCTGACTCTTCAGAGTGAGTTTGCTACCTGTACACGATCACCAACCGATATGAGGACCTACCTAGATACATAGCTACCCCTAGAGTCTAGTGATCTCTTCTAACATTGCAGTCGACCTTGCCTCGTTAAGGCAATTTCGGATGTTTATCATTACTCCGCCACTTCACGATACCTTTGATCACGGTGAAACATCGCATAGCCGGGGATCACCGGCTAACTCGGCCGTAAGTTCGTCCCACTTGTTCAGTATCGACCTAGCGTCGAAAATAGGACTTTAAGGGAACGATGGCTATTCCGCACATTCCCTACCCTAGAACTACAGAGTTTTTCCTCATGTGCTCCCGGATTCGTTTAAGGTAAGAGGGCTCCATACTCCCCTTGAAATGATGTACTGTGCAGTCACCCGCTACGGAAGTCCAACACTTACTTCTCTACTTGGAAAAACAGATGTCGTCTAGGGGCGAGCGGTCTTGACTCCTTCTTCAGTTGTCCATGAACGTTCGCATTGCTTCGTGTAGTAATTCCCTCCCTTATCTGACCTGTCTTTTTTCATTCCGCTGTTTGCCTGTAGTCGGGCCTTAGTGTACCCCAGTGTCTGACCGGTAAGGCCCATGTTGCCTTAAGCAGACAGAAGGCATTCTGGTCGATTAAATTGGCCAGTATTCTTAGCTAGACCGTTAAGATGGATCCCATCCTCAGCGTAAAGCTCGTCGCGTCCAAAGAACTGGTGTTGAACGGTTCTTGAAATTTCTCTCCTATCAATGCACAGTTGTCCTCCCGGCTTATAATACCCATAATTTGCTAAGTACGTGTGCACTAGTGAAATTTTTGGGTAATACCTATTCCTACCAACACGCTCTTATCGGTCTTTGCGCGAATATCATCCGTAATTGTCATCGCCCTCACCAAGATGCTTTCAGTGTGTTCTAACCCCCAGCGGAATAAGAAGAGATCCTTTCCACTCGCCATCGAGACCATGACTGAGTTCCTGGAGAAAATACTGATCTTCTTGTCCTCCTTTCCAAGTTCTCCTTTGCCCTGAGCCCTAAAGCATCAGACCTCCCAACAGTAGCCCTGACCGTGGTCAAGGTGGTTCTAGAGGCCTCAGACCTAGCAGTCTCCCACCAATACACATTGCATCTCCTCGTCAAGAAGAGAAAAGGGATTTAGGGTTGTCCTGGTTCCCTCATGACTCCGTAAGTCGCCTTCTTATTCTCCCTCGCCTCTGCGAATTCCTTATCAAGCCTCCGACCGTTATTGCTCGATCCAGCCACTACAGTGTACCTTCCAGTAGCCCCAGCTACAGCTGCTATCCACCCTTTCTCTTTTCTTTTTCTCTCTCTCCCTCTTTATTTCATTGGCTTTGGGAAGTTTGCCTGAATTTTCACATTGCTATCGGCAATTTCACCCACGACTTTGGCAGTATCCTTGCCTTCATCTGGGTTAGACCTCATTCAGGCTACGCCCGACGGCGCGGGGTTCACTTTAAGACCAAATGAGGACGTCACAGCGTCACCATAGCTGCGCTTGGCACTGCATTATCCGCCCTCCTCCCTTGCAGCCCTTAGGGAAACTTAGAAACGAACTATACCCGGACAGGAGTCTCTCACCTCTCTTTAGAAGGCCTCGCACCTTGGCCCATTTTTCCCTCTACTCTGGCTCCCAAGACACTCCCCCTCCTTGAAGAGGCCTTAGCACTCTTCATATTCTCCATAGGACCCTTGGCAAAAACCCTTCTGACCCAGTATCAAGGAGTAACAAGGAGTAACAAGGAAAGAAAGTACCCTAGAAGATCTTACGGTCAATTCAAAGAGGGTAACTTTGGACTAGCAGTCGAGCGGGCACATCTCTGCTCAAATGCTTTATGTCCTTAAACGACCACTTTTCATGACCCTGTCTAGTCTTGACTTGAACTGGTCAACAGATTCACTGTTGACAACTTCCACTGAAAGTGCGTTCTAACTACCGCAGATACTGTAGGTGAAATTTTTTTCCACACAGATCGCGGTTGTAACGCTTCAGTTCAAGTTTGAAGCCGTGATTTCTTGTTCTGCTCTCAGCAAGTGTGAAAATATCCCTGTAGTCAACATTGTTGAACCCTCGAAGTATTTTGAAAACTTCGATGAGCTGATCACGCAGTCTACGGGTTTCCAACGAGAACAGATCTTATCCCCTTAATCTATCTTCATAACTTTTATGTCTGATAGAGGGAATCAGTTTGGTTGCCCTGGCTTGCACGCGTTCCAATCTCGCGATGTCCTTTCTAAATGAAGGACTCCAGAATTTTACGGCATACTCCAGGTGCGGTCGGACGAGGGAGTTGTACAGACACAGTACTATGTCCTTGTTCAGATATCCAAACTGTCACTTTATATACTCTAACATCCTTTGGGCTTTCTTCTCCACCTCAATACACTGTTTCGAGAACTTGAGGTCACTGGTGGTAGTTACACCCAAGTCCTTCTCAGTGTCACTCGATTCAAGAGCAGTACCCTTAAGAGTAGAGGGTGATTGGGGATTTCGGTGGCCGATGTGCATCACTTTGCATTTGTTTACGTTGAAAGGCATTTGCCATGTATCAGACCACTCCCCAATCTTTCGAAGATCATCTTGCAGGCGGGCAGTATTTCCATCCTTTGCAACGTTCATACCAAACTTAGTATCGTCGGCAAATTTGGAAATCTTGGCAACCATGTAACCGTCTATGTCGTTGACGTAGATGATGAATAGTAGTGGTCCCAGGACAGAACCTTGAGGCACTCCGCCAGTAACGGGAACCCAATCAGAAGCCTGTCCACTCACCACCACCCATTGCCGTCTGCCATTTAGCCAGTTTTCTATCCAGCCGGCTACTTTTCTGTCTATGCCCAGCGCTCGCACTTTCCGGAGAAGGCGGCGGTGTGGTATCTTATCAAAGGCTTTCTGAAAGTCTAAGTAGACCACATCCACCGCCTTGTCCCAATCGTACTCACTGAAGACGAAGTGGAAGAATTCCACAAGTTCGTCAGACATGACCGTTGCCTTCGGAAGCCGTGCTGGGAACTCCTCAGTAGCAGGTTTGACTCTAAATGTGACGTCATTTTGTCCACCATCATTATTTCCATGAGTTTACTAACTATCGAAGTCAGACTGATAGGTCGGTAGTTCGACGGTTGGCTACGGTCTCCTTTCTTGAAGATAGGAGTCACCTCCGCCTCACGCCAGTCTCTAGGAACGCATTCGGTCCGGATTGACATGTTGAAAATTGCGCTCAGGTGTCGTGACACTTGATCGCGCACTTCTTTCAACACTTTAGGTAGAAACCCATCCGGGCCAGGTGACTTATTCGTCATTAGGTCAATGATCTTATTTTATATTTCTCCTTCGGTGAAGTTCATATCCTCCAGCTTTTCCCCCGAGTAGGAATCCGTTGGCTGGAGGATGGGACCACACTCTTCAGTAAACAGTGAAGAGAAGTAGTCGTTGAGGAGGTTAGCATTTTCTGCTTCTGAGTGCTTTAATGTCCCCTCCTCATTCCTAAAAGGGCCAATCGTTCGACGGATTGGTTTACGGCTGTTTACATATCAAAAAAACTGATGGGATTTTCTTTACAGAGTCTCACCACTCGTAGTTCCTCAGACCGCTTAGCCGCCCTTATGCTGGACTTCACTCTCCTGGATAGCCTCCGGCATTCGTCAAAGTCACCCAAGATCCTCGATTGCCGATACACATTTCTCTTCTTTCTAAGCAGTTGGCCGATTTCTTGATTAAACCACTTTGGTTGAACAGAAGACCGACGGGAGCATTTCAGAGGGATGAAACGCGATTGAAGCCTCATGAATGTGGCTTTGAAACTGTTCCACGAGTCTGCAACAGCCTTGCACACTTCTAACCTCGCGTCAGTCAGTCCAGCACGTAGACCTGCAAAGTCTGCTCTTCTCAAATCAAGTTTCTTCTATTTACTGGTTGCAGGCCCTGCCTTGGGGACTTTGACTACAAATCTAATTAGTCGGGGGGGTCACTGCCACCGAGCTCTTCGCCAACAAAGAGGTCCTCAACGATGTCATTCTCAGAGGTGAAAATAAAGTCGAGGATATTTCCTCCTCTCGTTGGTTCTCTCACCCATTGAGTCAGGAACTCGTTGTTCACGAACTCCAGGAGTAGTGCGTTCTCGCCACAGGGTTCTCTGGTTTCCCAGTCAACTTGTGTGTTGAAATCCCCCATGACGATATACACTCTCTCTTTTACAAGTTTGCCCAACAGCTGGTACAAAAGGTGTAGTGAGTTTTGTCTCTCAAATAATTCAGCACATGTGTCGAAAGGTTAATCTCTCGAAACTCTTGAGCACAAAAGGTGTAGTGAGTTCCGTTTCTCAAATGATTCAGCGCATGTGTCGAAAGGTTGATCTCTCGAAACCTTTAAGCACAAAAGGTGTAGTGAGTTCCGTCTCTCAAATGGTTCAGACAAAATGTGCCGCTAGGTTTTTAATTCGGCCAGCACAAAATATGTCGTAATCTTGTTCTTTCAAATATCACAACACAAAATATTTCACAATCTCGGCCTCATAAATAACTCAGCAAAACAAATCATTGTTAGCTCCGTCTCACATGTTTCATCACAAAATATGTTGCAAGCTCGGTCTATTAAAAAGTTAGCACAAATGTGCCTCAATTTGTCTCAATAATGTGTCGCAAAGTCTTAAATTGTTCAGCACAAAATTATAGAATTACGAACCACAATGTTTCTCAAATTCGATCAACACAAAATGTGTCGCAGGGTCTCTTTAATTGTTCAGTACAAAATCCGTTGCAAGATATTTCAAATAATTAAGCGCAAAATGTGTCGCAAGTTCTCTCAAATCGTTAAGCACAAAATGCGTCGCAAAGTTTCTAAAAAAAATGACTACAAAATTTATTGCATTCTTACTAATAGTTCAACGCGAGATCTTTTGAAAGCTTACAGTAGTCTCAAATCATTCAGCACAAAATGTGTCGCAAGTTCTCTCAAATCCTTCAGCAAAAAATGTGTTGCAAGTTCTCTCAAATCCTTCAGCACAAAATGGTCAGCAAAGAATGTGTCGCAACTTCTTTCAAAATGGTTAGACACAAAATCTTTCGCAAGATCGTTTTCTCAAATAATTCAACACAAACTGTCTTAAGTTCTTTCAAATCCTTCAGCACAAAATGTGTCGTTAGGTTTTTCAAATCGGCCAACACAACATGTGTCGCAATCATGTTCTTTCAAATATCACACAATATATGTCGCAAGGCTGTAACAGATTGCTTCTTAAGTCCAGTGGGAGCCGAATGTGTGAAGATGAAAGAATAAACAAGAAACAATAAGGATTCTTTTGTAGCTTCTCGCCCTTCCAGCTTTTTTCGAACTGCCTTTTCTTCAAGGCGGATGAGTTTAATAAGTTAAAATAGTCGAGATCAATTGAATCTAATTTAGTATTATCCAACTTAACCTAAATTAGCCTAAAAAAACGCATCTTTCTTGAAAGAAAAGGCAATTCGAAAAACGCCAGAGTGGGAGGATTTACAAAGGCCCCACATTGCGTTCAATTGTTTCGGAAAGCAATGAATTAAAGTGGTCCCCTCAACTTTCGAACTTCTTCACGCAGATCTCGAGCTTTCGAGATCCACTTATCAATATCTGGGAGTAAGCCATTAATCTCGAGAATAATGGGAAGTTTCCACTCATCAACAAATTGGGATTATAAATGATGTCAAAGTTGGTAGTTTCGAGGAAATTCATTTCATCATGTCTGGTTCCGAAAAGATCAATAATATCGAGAGGAGAACGAAAAGAAACATTATATTGTGGATATTTTAAAATAATTGCAGTATTTTACTGTATAATTGTAGGCTAGAATATAATATAGGTAAATAATCGTTACCAAGTCATTGACGATTGAATAAACATTAATGTAACGCCCTTCATATTGGCCCAGAGTTTATAATTTATTAAATAAAAGAGGAACCAACGTAGGAATCTACACCGAAAGGTTTGTATAAAAGGTATGCATCCCTACAGCACTATATTGTAAGACAAAATGGGTGCCAAGTACGTAGCCCAAGGAGCTGAAAGAGGAGACTATTTAGGGTGGCAGGGTTTGGAAGGGTGCTCTACCCTTCTGGACTTTCTGTTCTACAATGAAGGTAGGTCTCATCGTTGAGAGGGATGAGCTGAGTGTAATGGAGACGCTTGGTGAAATGCAAACTTATCCACTGTTACGATTGAAACCATTACGGATTCCAAGAACTGGAATTGAAGTCCGTACTTTTGGTCCTAAGGATTCCTTTGTACTTCCCCCCAACATTAAAGGACACTCATTCCCATTCTTCTTAACAACTTCTTTCTTGACATGGTTTTCTTCGCCATGCTCAAACAAACCTTCTTCCTTTACTCCGTCCCTTTGCAAATGACGCTAATTCCTCTTTAGAAAAATATAAGAATGTAACGTTTATCATTTTGCCACTACATCCAAGTAAAACACTTACATAGTTTATGTCCTAAACTCATTCCTTAACTCTTTTAAGAATAAATTAATGGAAACTTTCTTCTATTTTCTTTTTTTCCTCGCGCATTTTCGATTCCTGGCTTCGAATCGATTAAAGTGAAAAGGGAACAGGGAAAGAAATCCAGCTGTGGGATTTTCCAATTGAATTTTTAAATGGAGAAATTGTCCTTTTCCCACTATGTTCATCAAGGAATGTAAATTCATCGTTGAAAGGAGCGTCGATCGAAGAGACGATTCTATGGCTGGATTCTAAATAAAAAAAAACGACAGAAAGAAAAAAAAGGCAAGGTTTAGTTCCATTTTCGATGCGAGGAATGTCAAAGAATCTTCCTCGGTTTGGCTTCAAGAATTGATTCGGGAAAGTTGTCGCATTAATTCGAGAGAAATTGCAGCCGTGTCTGATATCACCCGATTGAGAGGAAATAGAATTCGTCTGAGAATGAGTATATCGAAAATGGCGCAGTCTCGGAAATTCCGTCATGTCCATTTCTAGCTCTCGCTCTTTCTCCGATGAAAGTACACAAACAGTTCGTGATCTAGGCTGCATGTGGGCCTGTTTCTATAATTATTGTTACCATCTTGTCCTTAGTAGGTTGTTGCAAATCTTTGAATTGCTCCTTCATGGGTTAGGAATTTAAGAATGCGGCAATTCATGGACGATTGTTTCTTTTTTGTTTTCCTTATATGAAATATTCTAGATTATCAATTTTTTTTTGTATTTCCATTCCTTGCTTATTTTAACCCTAAATAGTTCTGAAACAAATATTCTAATAAAAGTGTGCTTGAAATAACGTTTTAACACGCAAATATTTCTCATTTTCTGAAAATGAAGGATTCGAAATGAATAAATATTAAAGTTAATGAGAAGGATTTTGAAAATGATGAGAGCATATATCAGGATTATTATGTAGATTCATTATCTTTCTCAAACATAGAGAACCACAAACTGCGCACAAAGGTTCGTCCGAAACTATTTCTTGACAGTTCAGATATTATTATAATTAGTATTTTTAGCCTCACATCAGATTCCAGTCGAAGAGTTCTGGAGCGATAAAAGCGAGTCTAAGAAAAGAGAGCTTTAATTCTTTCAAGTTTTGAAGGTCCATGAAAGCCGTTTCCTTCAAACTCTGATCTGGGTTAAAGCTTAAATCCAAGAATTCAAGATAGACAAGTTCATCCAACTTGAAGCTCAAATTCAATCTAATTACACTTTTAAATTTTCTGAAAGTCTGCAAAATAACAAGCCAATCGTTGATTGAGGGCTAGACCAAATTGGATTTAACGCCCCGCCCCCAACTATTTCAGCGTTTATCCTTTACATGTTATAGAGCCAAAGAGTTAGTTTTCACTATTAAAATTGAATAAAATTGTCTAAAAATCAAGTTCTTTTAGGGTTATTATAATTGAGTTGTCTTCTTTTGCTATTTTATTCCTGACCTTAATAGGGTTGATTTTACAATGCTCAATTTGGTGACGAGCAGATTTTGCGAAAGCAGGAGCAGGAATGGAAATTACTTTTACACGATATTTACTCAATGGCTTCTCATTTCGTCACGCATGTAAGATTTTCATCTTCAGATGAAAAACGGAATCAAATATGAATTGAATATTCAAAACTTTATTAAGGAAAAATAAGGCCAAAGAATTTTGAGGTAAATATAGTACAGTTTTAGATGGGGAAACTTGATTACACAATGTTGAAAGAAATTGGATTTCAAGCAAAAGGAAAGCATTTTTGTATCTAATTTCTTATTGACAACCAAGAGTTTTATGAATATTCCTTATGCCCATTTAACCACAAATTCTTTGCGATATATATCTTGAAAAGCTTGTAGCTCAAGACCAATTAGATGGAAAATTACAAGAACAAGAACATAAGCCCAAAGATAAATTCTTCTTCTTAAGCTTTTGGACTCAACTTAGACTCCTTCCTCAGATGTGTTTAAGTGCGGGAGTCTTCACAAAGGGGGAGGTGGTCTCCCTCCCCCTTCTTCGTTTGGAAGCTGAGGAAGTAGGAGATGGTGTTCCACTGAAGCCCTCCCTTACATCTCTATATTCTGTAAGGGTCCAATTTGTGCCCAATCAGATCGGTCAGCCAGGAGTCGGGAAAGTGTTTTTCTGTTGGTCATGGACAAGTTTTCTCCTTTACCCTCGCTTCTTCGAAGTTTCGTTCTGGCTCTTTTTTCATAATTGGTGCTCTAGTCTATTTTTTGTATATCATTACCGATGTGAGGCCTTATTTGCAAGTTCTTGTTTCTTCCGCCACTCAGTTAGATTAGGCTTCTCGGGTTTGGGTAGTTTAGTTTACATTTGTTTCTTTTTTGCTCTTTTTCATTATTTCCTTTATAGTTGTGCAACTATTTGAGGCTATATAAAGCATCTCTTGACTGTTTTATATATACAGTGGATCTTTCTGTCGTCTTAGTTTTGTTCGGTTGCTAAACCAACGAGACTAAAGTCGGGTGTTCTACTGGATATAAAACTAGTGCGCAAATATGCGGGGAAAGTTGTTTATTCCCCCCCCTTCCTATATCTTCGAACCTTTTTTTTTAATACCATTTTAATCGGTTCAACCTTTGCCTGAGCATGGTCTCTGACTTCGAACTTCTGTTTTTTTCGTATTTGTTACTAAATATAGAGCTTTGTTAATAGCCTTTGTATTTTTTTCCCTGTATTTGATATGGAGTGCCATTGTTTGGGATGGTAAATCTATGCTGCTCTTCCCAGTGCTAGAATTTTTTTTCATCAATATATCTTTCAGTGTGTATTATGTTTTGATTGCAAGATTAGTTTTATATATTCTTTCGGTTACATGTTTCAGGTAACAGTTTGATGATATTTTGAGGCCCAGTAGTTTTTCTTTCGATATGTGCACATATCTTTTCTTATCTGCTAAAATATCTTCGACTTCGTTCCTTGATATTGGTATCAATGAATTTTATATTGTTATCTCCTATTTTCCAGTTTGTTTGATACTCGTTAATATTGCTAATTTTAGCTGCTTTCATTCCCGCCTGAAATTTCGCGGTCTTAAAGGGGCAGACATTGATCTAGCTAATATCGTCTGTGAATTGAATGTTTAAACTACCTAGGCCTTATCAGAATGGTCATATTAATGTAGGAGGGCTCAGACAGCCTCCCTGCGGAAGTTCCTGTCCCAATCCAAATTCTGGGTCCTTTTATGCACTTAAGGCCATTTTTTATTTCATTTCCATGATATAATAGCAGAGATTTATCTCCAGATTGTTGTTCATTTAAAGATTTAAGATCTTTTTTGTATGCCTCTGACCCAGACCTTGTCAAATGCTTTTTCTACGTCTCTCAAGACTATGTCGAAATGTTTATTCTAAGCTTTCACTTGTCGATTTTTTCCATAATTATCCCGAGGACATTTGTCGTGTCCCTTTTCTTTCTGAAGCAGAATTTGTATTGGTTATACACTCCATTTTCGTCTAGGATTTCTCTATGTCTTCTTGCTAACATTTGTCATTTTGCCCGATTCGGGAACAAAAAATATTCTTGCCAACTTGAACGCGTCTATCTCCTTGAGGGATAGAAACTTGTATCTGATATTGCTTAAGTTGTGACAGTGACTCTACGTGGTCGCTACACACAACTACTACTGGCTTCATACCCCATCTTGATTGGCATATTACAGGAGCTCACAACAGTGTCCTGTCTCGTGGTAGTTACTCATAATATACGTAGGATAGTCGGGTCCTCCTATCCTGAGGATGTTCCGATTTAGCAACATTTCCACGTGTGCTCATCTCATATTTCTCGATTCATTATAACAGATCGCTTGGCATCGTGTATTAAGGTCATTGCTGGAACTCCTATTCCAAAGATTGTCATAAAATTGTCCACTGGTAGTTGATTTCGCCTTGGATGTTGGTACCCTGTTGTCCTTATTATTGGTGTAAATTTTCTAGTTGAATTCTCATGGTCAAATTCATGTGCCTTGTCAATGTTACTTGTCTTCTTGTATTTTATACCTCTTTTAATTGCTATTGCCGCGCCGTCATAGCTTCCTCCTGTTGGGTTGATTAATATGACGCTGTAATTTCATATTTAATCCGTTTTTATTCCGTTCTTATTCTATGTTCTCATATTACTACAATATCTGGGATTATTTCTCTTAAAATATAATTTCATTTTGGACTGATTTTCCTTTCAATCCATTGGTGTTTATCTGCAGGATTATGGTTTTCTATATCTTCTTTTTCTTTTTCGTTTCCCTTTCGCCTTTGGGGAGGTGTGCCAACTGGTTCGTCTAAAATATTTCACTTTCGGAATGAACTTTCCGATTTTTACATCTTTGTAAGTTCAGTTTCAGAGGATACCAAATCTCCTGGAATTTGTGTCCTCTACCAGGAGCAGTCTTTTCACATCCTTATCGTCGTAGTTGCTTTTGTATGCCCATTTGATTTTTTTCTTTCGATGCTTGTACAATGTCCTTTAGCTTGTGCATTATAAGTAAATGAGTTGGGTTTTTTCGTATATATTTTCAGACTTAGGTCTTTTGCTTGCTATACGATTCCATTCTTTGAGGTTTCTTTAAGTGGTGAAGATTCTTCATCTGTGCCGCTTTCTTCTGATCTGAAGGTCTAGATTTCGTTCTCATTTTGGTAATTAGTCTGTTTTCTTATCAAGTTCCATAATTAGAAGATTTTCCTTTTTATTCAAAATGTTCATTCGTAAAAATTCTGATGATAGTATGATTTAGGAAAACCACATATCTAGGAGGATGTTGAGTATCTCCGAGAAGGTGCCTGATTTTCAAATATTTGCTAGATGTGCATATATGATGCAGCTAATAAATCCGATCCTATTTCTTGAAGAATTGCGATGTTCGTCTTGGTCTCCTTCATTTCCTGTTCTGTGGCTTTAGCTATTTACACGTAAGTATCCTTTTAGAATCGCTGTTTAGCTTTATTCTTCTCTTCTTCTTTCTTTCTTCTCTGTGACTGCTTTAAACTTCGGGCAATTCCTATCTATATATTTTGTGAGAACCCTTGCAATTTAGATATTTTTTTGTTCTAAACCTGGCAATCTCGCCAAACATAGTCTGAACCGGAGTATTAAAAAAAATCTTTAACAGGCCAGTTCTTCGTTGTGTGCCCCTTCAAGGCATAGCAGTTGCAGCACATTTAAACATTTAAGTATTTTTTATTTCTGTTTTCTGCTGGTCTTCTCATGCTCAATGCAAACAATCCGTTTTTTGGTTATTTTATTCGTAATTTATGTGATGTGGAACACTATTTTAAACATGTGCATTAGTTTTTCAAATTTGATTACCGAGTATACTTTGATTCTTTGGTTACTCTTCTAAATTTATTCTTTTAATTCTTCAGCTCAGCGTATTTATACCCATATATCTACCTTTCTGCAGATTGCACTTCTTTTTATTATTATTTGAGAGGATAATGTGAGGTCAATCATATTTTGCTGAGAATTTTCATTCCTTCGTTGAACGCAAGTTTTTCTACGTTGTTCTCCTTGTGACATAGTGCAACATAGCCGTTCTAGTTGGCTATTAATTTGATGAGCGCAATTTTCAAATGCTCATAGTGGCTTACTACTACTTTTCTTCTTTCAAGTCTATGTGCTCTGCCAGAGACTCAGAATGCTACTCCATTTCCATCTTTTTCTTTTCCTGAGCGCCCTTTTCTTTTGTTTTTTCCCCATTCATGTACAATTAGAATCTAACTTACGCTAATATGTAATTTCTATGAAAAAAGAGGTGTATTCTTTGCATTTTCCCACGAGATGAGGTTTCTCTAACTTCTTTCCGATTTCTAGCTTGTCCTCCTTTTATGGAGCGTACACTCTTTGACCACCCTACCTACGTAAGCATATCCCTGTCAGCGGTCCCCCAGTTAGGTTTTTGCTCATTGCCGCTATTCGGCCTACATTTTATTGATCACTTACGGGGTTTTCTTCACGGGTTCACTATACCCTACTATCAATTGCTTCTGAGATCTTGCCTGTGGTCGAGTTATGCTATGATTGGTGGAAAGAAAATGTGAGTCGAAAGTGGAAACAGAAGTAGAGATAGGCGAAGAAAAAAGGCATCGCCCTTCTAAGTCACCACTATCACTCTATGGGGGCAGAAGGGATCCCAAATCAAGCCAAAAAACTGCATTTATTTACAATCGAGCCAGGATAAGAGAGCTACTTCTTGGTTGTTCAACAAGCATAAGCAGGCCTTCGATTAAGAACCTTTCAACTGCCTGGCTTTAATTACCTAAAGCGTGGTCGATAAAGTAGCACCGAGGTGAACTCACTCCGTATTTTGCAAGGAAGTTACTGCATACGATCTCATATACAATGCCCGACTTGTCCTTCTCGAACACTTTATCCTTAATTTCTGAGCTGGTTGCGTAGTGTGTTGGTAGTTTTGTGTGCTACTTCTATACTACGGGGTGGGAGGAGTCGGGTTTATATTTCCGATGTAGTTGCCACGTACGGTAGTGTCACCTTCATTAGCGTAACTGCACTGCTCTTCTTGTGGTGACTTTTATTAATAGCTTTCAGTTTTTTTTCTTCCACCAGTAGCAGGCTGATACGATGGCGAATCAAAGCCCTATTGAAGGGAGCCTTTACTGTGCATAAAAAAACCTCTCAAAGAAACGATCCCCTCTTTCCTATTCCACTTCTAAGAAACATGAAGAAAGGGAAGGAACCAGAATCGGCAGGAGAAGAGCAGACAAGAAGTGTAGGAAATTTGTTAGAGGCGTGGCTCTGAGATGGAGAATGCACTAATAGACATATATATATATAAAAGTATAAAATTCCTTAAAGAAACACTTCTGTAATTATTTTATAATATATTAACTTTACTTCATTTTCTTTATACTCACATTTTAATTATATTGGAATTTTGTTTGGCATTCAAATATCTATTTGTTTGGCTTTCCCTCAAAGGAAGGCCCAAAATTAAAGACTTTACCTAGTTTATACCTTGGGCCTGCAATTATTTCATTATTTAATAGCCTTGACTTAATTTTTGTTTATAGTGATATTTCATTTTCTTGTATGGTATTTATTTACCTATTTACTTATTTGTAGTTGTAGCTTTCTAGGATGCAACTTCTTAATGATTTCAGTTTTATATCGCCTGTACCCTGTTTTCCCAATTTTCTAAGTTGATCTTTGAAGCTACTTTATCACCCTCACATTGGATACTTCAAGCAGCCAAGCAGTTCAGTTCCAAATGAAAGCTGGACTCTTGCAGGGGACGGTCTCATTCCTACGCTGCATTCTCTCTTTCCAACAGATATGCCCCGTCCGACGAGGCCTTAAAATTTAAATATACAATTCGCAGACGACATAACCCAGATAATCGTATGCTTTGTTAAAAACGCTAGATTTCAGCCACGTATGGCAGCAGTGGAAATTAGCATTATTAACAAATTGGAGAGAACCTTGAAGATAAGAGCCAACGATAGGAAATTCACAGTGATTTCAGTTTCAAAGAACAAGCTCTAAGATATCGTAGTGAATAGAAACATCTTAAAATAAACTCGAAGGGTTACGCGAAACATTCGACCGAAGAAATTGACATATCAAACACGACAAAACAACTATACTGTCTCTAATTTTGTTCTCTCTGTAATAACTATTGTACTCTACCGCCCCCCAGCTCCTTCCTTGATCTTTTTCTTGACTAATTTAGTAAACTTCTCACTAGTCTCTCCCCATCGGGTCATCTTCTCATCATGGGGGACTCCAACCTCCCAGTCACTAACCCTAATCTACCTGCCTTCCTTAGATTCCTTGACCTCTTCTCCCTTACTCAACACGTTTCTTGCCCAACACACTCCCATGGTAACACTTTAGACTTTGTAATTTCCGATTGTCAAATTGTCAACTTGACCACTTCTATCCTGTCTAATGCTATTTCTGACCTTTCCCTTATTAACTTCAACGTCTCAACCCCCACTTTTTTGCCCTCTCGGCCTCCTATCATCCTAAAGCCTTATCGACGGCTAGCCTCCATTGACATCCCATCCCTCCTTAATGACGTTGCCTCTAATTTACCCCCTCCCGACGCTCTCGCCTCCCCTGACCAAATCCTCTCATCCTTGGAGCAATCCCTCCTAACTTGCCTTAATGCCCACTCCCTCATTATTACTCCTTCGTCCTCTCGCCGTCACCACGCCTCATGGTACTCGCTGGAACTCCTATGGTTGAGACAGTCTTTACGTGCGCATAAAAGAGCTCTTTGTAAAGCTCGCTCCCCTGGGCAAGATACAACTGCTCTTTCGCTCACTTACCGTCTTGTGACATCTCTCTAATTGGCTAAACTGAAGTCTGCTCGTGAAGCCCATTTGCGTAAATTGCTAGCTGACACCAAGTCCCCACCCCCATCAGCACCACCATCCTCTCGAAATTCTTTGCTGATAAGGTTATCAACCTACAGGCCTCCCTCCCACGACTGCCTGACCAGGCCTTTCACATTCTCCCTGATCTCCCCCCAGCCGCTCAACGTATTTCCTGTCGTGACCGCTTTTGAGTTGTCTGCCTTACTCTCGCGCTCTAAAAAATCTGGCTTCCCTTGTGACTCGTCCCCCCCCCCCCATCTATTAATCGAAATATTGCCTGTCATACTCCCAATGCCCCTCCACCTGTTCAATACCTCCCTTGCTACTGGTGTTGTCCCTTCTTCCTTCAAATGTGCCAAAATCCGTCCGATCCTTAAAAAGCCGAAACTTAACCCTTCCCACCCAGCTAGCTACCGCCCGATCTCGCAACTTCCCTTCCTCTCTAAGGTCCTTAAGAGAACAGTTGTTTCGCGCATTAATTCGCACATCGTTGCCTGTAATATTGATGAGACTTACCAATCAGTTTTTAAAGCTGGGCACTCGACGGACTTAATGTTACTGATTGCTTACGTAGAGCTGCTGACCGGGGTTGTGCCTCCATCCTCATTCTACTTGTCCTCTCCTCTGCCTTTGATACTATTGACCATTCCATCTTGCTTGATCGCCTCCACTCTTTCCTTGGCATTTCTGGCGCTGCTCTCTACTGGTTCCGCTTTTACCTTTCGTCTCGCACCCAATCCCTAATGATTAACGATGTCTCCTCTGACCCCACTCCCATTCGCTTTGGTGTCCCTCAAGGCTTTATCCTTGGCCCTCTCCTCTTTCGTATCTACGTATTCCCTCTTAGCTCCCTCCTACGTAATCTCGATATATCCTTCCTCCTCTATGCCGATGACACTCAAATCTTTATTTCTTCTTCCCCTTTGACCATTGCCCACTCAATCTGTGACCTCCTATCTGCCTATTCTTCTATATCGGACTGGCTATCGGCTAACTTCCTCAAACTTAACCACTGCAAAACTGAAGTTTTTCTGGTTGGTACTCCTGCTCTAGTATACAAAGTTAAATCCCTCTTTCCCTCCCTCCCTCTGGGTGGAAACTCTGTCGCTTTCTCTGACTGTTCGAAATCTGGGGAGTTGTGTTTGATGAGCAGGTCTCCTTCAAGCCCCATATCCCCAATATTAATAAATCTCCCCTTTGTTTCCTCTGTAACTTCTCCTGCATTCGCTCTCACTTCGATCGCCAAAGTCTTGAGATTGCTGTCCACGCCTTCATTACCTCCCGCCTTGATTACTGTAACTCTCTTCTTGTAAACCTACCATCTTCCTCTCTACGTGTCCCTCAGCTAGTCCAGAACCATGCTGCCCGACTACTCCTCCGTCGCTCTCGCTTCTCCCCTTCTAAGCCCCTGCTTCAGGAACTGCACTGGTTACCTGTCAGATATCGTTCTCATTTCAAGATTCTTCTCTTCACTTTCAAGGTCCTTCACCAAAAGGCCCCAACCTACCTTTCCGCTGCCCTAAATACTCCTCGCTCGTCCCTCTGCTCAATGGGTGACCGCTATCTCAGTCTGTGCTCCCAAGCTTTGGAATGCTCTTCCAGCTGAAATTAGATCTGCTGCCTCACTTATCACTTTCAAACGACTCCTGAAAACGCATATGTTCAGGATTGCCTGCTCACCCACCTGATCTTAGCCCACAGCCGAACGTGCGCTCTGTGAAGGCCTCTGGCCTTGAAGAGCGCATTATAAGAAATTTATTATTATTATTATTATTACTTTGAGATATAACGATGAAAAAAGAGAGAAACTCTCTTTGATCTTATGGAGGACAACATCGATATATCCTCTCACCCCATTGTACCTTATCTCAAAGTCAAAGAAAATGGAATTCTAAAGAATGCAATATAAACCCTTTTAAAAAATAAAAAAGACGAAGAATAAAACATCAGAAACTGAGAGACTTTAGAAGTATTGCTCTCAGGCGGAGACTGTATCAAATAAAGGGCAGACGACATTTAGAGGGGAAATCAACCACTCGTCCCAATATTTACGGATCAGTTCGATATCTAGAAGAACTCTCCACTGAATTATTGTTGGTGTAGCGCCGCCAACAATGCAGAGGTTTCACTGTTAACATGAAGAAGTCTATAGAGACAACTTTCTCCGCCCATCTATGTTATTAAGCTCTAACGGGCAGTAAAGAATATCCCTGAAGAATAGTATATTAAACAGAAAGAATATTACATCATAAAATAAATAACTATTTATCCCCGTTTGGAATTTACTAAATCCGGGATGGGGGGAATTTACTTGACTAAATACAAATAGAAGAACAACCAAAATTCACTAAACCAGTAAGCCGAGCGAAGGCCTCCAACAGGAAGTAACCAACACAAAGGAAGCAAAGAGGTAGCAAAAAACAAGTCTGAATTGAACACCAAAGAAGAGAAAAGGAAGAAGAAAGCCTGAATGTGACCACCAAATGAGACACTAAGACAGGATAGCTTAACACTAATCTCGACCAACACATATACAGAGGGAGAATACTAACAGTAAGTTAACGTATGAATACCACCAATTAATTGTTAAATGAAAAAATAATTATAGGTACAAGAAAAGAGTCGGTCCACCCTACAAAACTACATGAAGAAACCTAAGTAAAAGTCTAAAAGTGAATAAAGAACCCATAGAATAGAATAATCAGTTCTCACGAAAACATTGATTTAGGAGGAAAATAAAGGCAATACAGTAATAGGATTAGAATGAGAAAGAAACCACTGTAATGACTATACCAACCTTGGTTCGGCTGCCGCTTTAATAAGTACATAGATCACAGCTGAAGGGAAAGGAACTGTGTGACAATGCCAGATTCTTTTAATACGCAATACTCCAAAAATAATAAAATAATGTATATTATGTATTTCTGAAGTACTCTCACGATAATTAAATTCAATTTTTTTATCCTTCAAAGTAACTTGTATCATATACACACACACATATATATATATATATATATATATATATATATATATATATATATATATATATATATATATATAGCAGGAATATGAAGACCTAAGTGATTATACTAATCATTTATTGGCCGGACGTTTCGGACCTTTACTAGGACCATCTTCAGCGACTATATCGTCTAATGAGAAGGGGAAGGAGCATTAATTGATAACACTTAAAAGAATGCATTAAAAAAAAAGCGGAAGAAGGCAAGTTAAAATAATAAAATTGACAATAATTAAAATTAAAGTAAAAACACTAATAATATATAGAATTAAATAATATTACCCAGTGGTATTTAAAAAAAAAATAGAAAGTGAAATTATAACAAAATGACTTGATTATCACGTACTAAAAGTTACTAAAGTAAACAAAAAATAACATTATATTAAATTGTAAAAACACACCAAAAAAAAGACAAAAACCCGAAAATAAATCAGAATGAACAAAGGGACTGACCTTAAACGTGGGAGTTGAGAAATCAACTAACTAAACATTTAAAATTACTGACGAAATTTATTCGGTTGGTCGGTTGGCTAGTTGATCTATTGAAGTGTTGGGTGGTTATATTGTGAATAATTTAATTGAGGAGGCGTAATTATTTAGGTTTGGATTTATTTTAATGATATATAGTGACTCTAAGATTTTCAAATCTAGAGAAGTTAAGGCTGAAGATAATATAGTAAATGAATTAGAATTAAGAGGATGATGGTGATACTCAGAGTGTTCCCTGATGGAAGAGGCTTCAGGTTTAGAAATGGGAATACCAGTCCTATGAGACAAACCCAAGTGCTTCGCGATCTTGCAAATGAATTTATTTTTTTTTAAATACCACTGGGTAATATTATTTAATTCTATATATCATTAGTGTTTTTACTTTAATTTTAATTATTGTCAATTTTATTATTTTAACTTGCCTTCTTTCGCTTTTTTTTAATGTATTCTTTTAAGTGTTATCAATTAATGTTCCTTCCCCTTCTCATTAGACGATATAGTCGCTGAAGATGGCCCTAGTAAAGGTCCGAAACGTCCGGCCAATAAATGATTAGTATAATCACCTGGGTCTTCATAGTCCTGCTACATATCAGATTCCCAAGGAACAAATCAATTACCAGTATATATATATATATATATATATATATATATATATATATATATATATATATATATATATATATATATATATATATATATAACTCAATTTAGAATTCCGCTATATTAAACGATTCCCCTAGAACCGCATTGCTTAAAATATGTTTCAAACATCTTTTCTCTTCCTTATTGGGCATTCGTCTTCCGACTCGCAAGGTTTGTTCAAAGTGTTCCACAATTCAGGTTAAAAAATTCATCTCAAACGTGTGAGTACTATATGCATAGGTGGGCGTTATCGCGATAACGATATTGGGTTATCGGGTATCTGATATTCTTTTCCGCGTTATCGATTCGTCGGTATCGCAGATATTTTTGGTTCCAATCTAGCGATAATCGATAATTTCAGTTTTTGGTTCTATCTTTGCACAGGGGCGAGACGCGCGTGCCTTGGAAGCAGAAATAGGTAGGTCCGAGCTACAAGGAGGATCCTCAAAACCTATGAGGAGATGAAGGAGAGCCTCATCAGGTAAGAAACTAAGAAACAGTATTCAAATATTCTTACTATTGTATTATAAAATAACGCTATATATATTCAATAATCAATATTGTATTATAATTTTGGATTTATCGCTTATCACCTTATTGGGCGATAAATTGATCGCCAGTTATCGATTATCGATTATCGCCGATAAGGTTATCGTGATACATTTTTTCGTCATCGCGCCCACCTATAACTTTCATTATTACAGACCCCAATTTACTTATCATTGTGATCCTGTTAACATTTAAGATCCCCTTAATATTTAATATCCAGTTAACATTTAATATCCAATTGACATCTATTTAATTTTCTGTTACTATTCATTCGATTACCAATTATTTTCTTGGGAATTGCATTTTTAATCATCTTACATATTTATTAAACAATAACTCGTATACCAATTTGTATCAAGTTATATTCAATCAATTCTTTGTTTTCAATGTTGTTAAATATACTATATTTTCATACCCCGTGTATTCAAACTTCTCGTGTTCACTGTATTTCGTCACGTAGCCCGAATCTTAAAACTTCAACCTTCATTTCTATCAATCTAATTTATGTGTACAGGATATTGCATTTATATGCTATCTAGGTCAATAATATAGTAACCATTACACATAAACAGGACTAGTATTTCGTTGTATACTCGTTCGAGCACTTTTCGGATACATAATTGTTCCTTTCATTTTCCTTTTATATTCATTTATTACTTATGTAGTAGGGTATGTTTGTTTACTTTTTCGGTGTGTTGAAACTTGCCCTATATTTTTTTGCGTTATCGTATTTTATGTATAAATTGGTTTAATGTTTTCTTGAATCTTTCTTCTAATATTTTTGAACTGTTGTTTTTATTATATTTCTCTGTGCTCGTCATCGATAAGCATGATATAGGCTAGGATTTCTTCTGAGAGATTTTCTTCTATTTTGTTCCATGTGGCTCATTCTTAGAGTACTAGGTTGATGTGTTTTAGGTTACTTCTTTGGCGAAGTTCTATGGATGAAATTCTTTCGGATCTTGGTATGTTTGTTATAAATCGGGTCACTTGGTATTGAATTATATATATTTTGATTGTTTGGGTTTTACTCACTAGGTGGTTCGGAATTAATGAGAAAGTTAAAATGGGTCGAATGAGGGCAAGGCATAGTTTCGGAATTTGTTCTTAGAGAACCCTCTAAACTTATTGAGATGTATCCGTCGAAAGTCATTTGGTGTGTTTTCTTTCTGTTAATTGAGATGAACATGATTTTTTTCTTATTTGTTTCGATTTTGTTTCTCCTTTCGTAATCATTATTCTTCTATATTTCACGTGCTGTTCTTTGTGCTATATGTATTCTTCGGCTTTTGTAGTGATTTAATACAACCTGAGATATGTCATCTGCTAGTTGGACATACATAGTATAATCTTCTGTCGGATGAGGGAGATCTCTTGCTTAAACAGTATAATGAGTGTCGGGCTAGGCATCATCCTTTGGGAACACCATCCTCTAAAGCAAATGGTTGACTGAAGTGCCGGTTTATGGTTATCATGGCTTTTCGTTTATCCAGGTAATTAAAGACGATCCTTGTAAGATTGTTCTCCATTTCAAGTTGTTAATTTTATTTTCACCCTTGATACCCATACTTTATCGAAGAATTTTCTAACTTCACGAAGTGTCAAGTCCATTTTGCGGTAATTTGCAATCTCGATAGCCATCTTTTCGGTTATTAGTAGTGCAACTGCTGTTTCAGTCACTCGTTCTCTGAGCCTATGGTGTGTAGGTTTTGATTATTGTTGTCTTCTAAGTAGTTTATAAATCATTTGTTTAGGAGTTTCTCATTTTTTTCCAATAAACTCCGACAGAAAGATGGAATGGAATTTTTCTGTGATGCTTGGATTTATAGGGTTTGGGTAAGAAAATCATTCTTTTCGTCTCAAAGAGGATGTTAAGTTAGTCATATCTAGACATGTATTGAAGATTTTCAGAATGGCTGCGTATGTTATTAGATGAGTTCTGTATGTGGAGTTTGAAGATCTCGTGTATCCATGAAGTAATCTACTTAAATGATTTTAGTGGTGTAATGTATTCTTGAAGTGTAAAGTGCATTCCTTCATGCCTTTGTTCACAGCCTTTTATTCACCCGTGAGTGAGATATAACTTCGGGATTTTTTTCTTTCATGCGTTGGGTTATCTATTGCTCGTATGCTTCCCTGAAGTTTAGGTTCACCCTCGGATTGATAGTAACAATTTTTTTCCCAGCTTCTCCGGAATTGCTCCTTGATGTCTGTCGTCGGTTATCAGATTCACTTGTTTTAATTTTCTTCTTTCCTTGGATTCGAATCCTTTTAGTCTTTTATACTGATTCAAGAACTTTGGGGGATTTTTTCTCTATTCATGTTAGCGATTTTGACTTCCATATTAAGTTCGTATTGTTCTTTATTAATTCACCTATTTGCATTCTTAAATTTCGCAAGTATATGTATCTTTCCCTGTTGTTTCCGTGTTCTTGAATTTCTTTGACAGTGGCTTTAATATTTTCTATTTTCTCATTTCTTGCATCGTCCCATGTTGGTGCTGGGATTGTTGTGTAGGTTATTTGTGTGTAGACGGTGTCTGCTTCTATTATGATTTTTTTATGTTGTCGACGTGGGCATCTATTTCTTCCTTGGGACTATTGTCAAGTGTTTATATCTTGTAGTTGGTAAGATGCTCTTTATAGCTCTTTATATGCATCCCAGTCAGTTTTATTCAGAGCTTTTCTCTTAGGTATCTTAATTTGGATGAGAGTAGTGGATATTCTGGTGATGAATCCAAGCTGATCTGAATGAGTGCCAGGCGTGGGAGTAGTCTGATGGTTGAAATTGAATTTTGATTTGTCAGGATGATATCTGGTGTGGTTAATAATCTTGTGAAATCAGGGCCTTCTCTTTGTACTATATTTTTTCTCATCACCAGCTGCAGTGTCTTGCCTGCGCCGTTGAAGAAGGTTATGTAACCTGCTTTTCTGCACCTCGCTTTCAGGTCGCCAAGAAGGATATCTGATGATGACTAGTGAAAGATTTTGTCGAAGTTGGGAGTGGAAAGATACGAGCGCCTGGGAGGTTGATATGTCCTTTCTTTTATTAGGTCTAATGTGGTCATGTTTACTTTAATAGTCAATAGCTATATACGATTCTTCCAGGTTTTTTATTTCGCAGAAGCCTAGTATTTTTTCATTTTGATCGCCGTTCCATCATATCGTGTTTGGATGTAGTTTGTAGTAATTATGTTATAGTTTGGAATCTTGATGTGAGCGTATTGCAAGTTTATTCAGTGTTTAGTGATTATTACATTTTAAATTATGATAGGCTAATAACGATAATCTCTTGAGTGAAAGTCACCCTTAGGGAAATGAGGTATTATTATTGAGGGGTGAGAAGTGGTTATGACGTATAAATTAGGAAGAATGTGCCTGGCTCTTTGATAGATCGGTGAGATTGAGATATTTTTCTCGTTGTTGTGGAAAAGAGTTCAAGAGATGATTCTGAGGTTAACGAGTGTAAGTAGAATTTTGTTCAAATCTTCTTTGGAGAACTCAAAAGAGTAGTGGTGAAGCCAGCAATTGCTAGCATTCATGGCCTGACTGCAAATTATGCTTGTATTTTAGCCAGGATGCGGCTGAAAATGTAGCCTGGCAGTCAGCCACCTTCTCTCACAATGTTTGAGAGAGGTGGCTTGATTGGGAGGCTACATTTTCAACCGCATCCTAGCTATCACTTTGCCATCGATGCGAACCCAGATGCGGGCAAATGTCTTCTTGAAACACACACACCCTTTGACTCGGCTCAGCAATCTGAACAAAGGAACACACGAACATACTTTGACTTGAGAGGATCAGCCTCGCGCTCTGATTAAAGATAGCTAAGTCAGGCCCCCATAATGAAAGTTCATATAAATAAGACAGGCAGAGAATTCCCAAGATAGGTAACATCACTATTATTAGTAGGATACATTCATCCCTCTTGATTCCGGGGGATTCACATTAATCTTATTGGAGTCACGAGTCCGTTCTTCGTCCTTAAATCCAGCCTTACTTAGCCCCAACTATCTAACGTAGAGGGAAACTTACAACAAAGCCGCGTAAGACTCGATTATCTCGGTTGCCCAAATTAAGGTAGACTTAAGCCAAGAATAAAGCCTACAAAACACCATTTTCCTTTAGAGGCCTTCCTTTAACCCAGTGATAACCAAGTTACCTTTCGAACCCAGCTTATAAACGAATTCCCCGTAAGAACTTTGGCAGTCAAAGCAAACTCGACGGTGAGACCTCAAACGCCTTCGTCTGACACCCCTTTACGGGTAGCCCAAGCTAACTCCAAGTTATTCCTCCTCTAAACTGTTCCTCGCCCGGCATCTCATAAACTAAGCGACCCATTATTAACTTAATGACACCATAAACTAGTAACCCTGACGAATAACATTCATAGATGCTGGTGCAACATTTATTAATAAAAAATGAGTACCTGGCAATTTGAAAAGGATACGAACCTTTATTTCCCCAATGTTGGGGAGGGGAGACTTTCAAAGCTGTCGCAAAAAATGAGGGATCTTTTCTGAGCACACTGGGAAGAGACAACGAAGTGGCATTCAAATGAGACAAATCATAAACACACCACCTATTAAATTTAGTTTAATTTTACGTGTTTATGTAGTTTAATAGTTGATTCAATATGATTTATCTTGGGGGAATTTCCTAAACCATTCTATACCTATAGCGAAAGTTTATGCATAACTCAGTGCATTCATAACTTGTCTTTGGTAAATATGTAGATTAACATTTGACCTTGTTGCAGAAAATTTATATTCAATATGTCTATCTGAATTGTCTGTTGCTATTTATTCGCCCAAAAGGCACTATTTTTCTAGTTATTAGTATTTGTAAGTTGTATTTTTTGAAACATCGATGCATTTGCTACTGCTAGCCATAACGGTGTGACTTCATAAGTCTCGGGTAAAAAGATAGATTGCTCGTGCCGATTCCAGAAATATCCATTCTCCCCGAAGATGATTAACATTACATTTAGGGAAGAACTAATTTAACTACGATATAAGTTAGGGCTAGTAGGTTATTTAAACAGATTTAGTTTTGGTAATTATACAGATTAATAACCAATATTCCCGCGAGAACGTAAACACCGTTGTATCATAGCCGTCAAAGAGAGCAGCTATTTTGAACTGAAGGTTATATATGCCATGGCAACTAGTGTCTAGAATAGGCTTCTTGTTTGGTTCCTTTCCAGCGGATAAAACAGCACGCAAACCCTTGCTCAAAATAAACCAAACGAACCCACAGAACCTAACCTAGCCTAATCACTTCTACAGAGTGGAGACGGCGTGCATCATCTTAAGGAGTGAAAACCAACGAGGAAAGCTCCCCCAGGAATTATTTGAAATGTTGCGTGATGTGTAACTAGGTAAAGTGAAACCGCGTGAAGGTACATTGCTATATGTGTGGCAAAAAACTTACAAATGCAAGAATGGCTTTAGTAAAACTGAAAGACCTTTACCTTAATTCATAATTAGCAGACAAGTGCAAAATTTCGAAAAATCGATGGAAATCGAACGCTTTATCCAACATGCAAGTAAGTGCTAAGTGAAGTTACTTTCGATGTAAATGTTCAGGAAGAAAATCATTTTTTTGCTGAATTTATTACACAGAATAGAACAAAAGTCGCATAGCTGGTAAAAACCTCATGAAGTAGTAGTAAGAGAAATTGAAAACGCCCCAGTTTCAGGTAATTTTATAAATCGAAGTAAAGTTATATCACGTTGTTTATTAGATGCTGTGCAATAATTTGGAAACATTTTTTGGCATTCGGGCTAAGAAACAGATTTTACTCAAACTGTTTGGATAATTCGTAAGGTTTATTAAAAAGGGAAATTTTACAAGGTGGAGCTTTTTCGAAAAAAAGGTCCGGCAGCGAATTAGGGGTTCGAGGGTATCGCGAGGTTGAAGTTAGGCTTAATGGAGCGAGGAACTGGCCCAAACTTCTTGTAGAAACTTTTGCCAATCAGTTATTGCTTCCATTGAAATTTTAAGCTCTTTAACACACATAAAACAGTTTATCAACCATTTGTACCATGCGTGAATGAAATAAGCGAGCGTCTCAAGAGATCACTTTTATTCTTCTAACCAAGTGTCTTTTCGCAATCCAACACTGAAATTGCATTCACACTTATTACATGGATAACGGCAACACGAAGATGCTAATGAAAGTTTCATAATGTCATTTTTTTCAGTCGATCTCCTAACCTGATCTAAACTTAGCTTAGCCGTAACCTCGTGATAGTCTCGAACTCCTAATTTGCTGCCGGCAAGCGCGGATCCATGGAAATCAGGGGGCTGAAGCCCCCTCCCCAATTTCAGACCCATTTATGTTTATATTATTTCTTTTTAAAGCCATGCTTGTATTCTGCTATTCAAATTGAGTTTGTAATAATATATATAAAAGTTTTTGTAATAATATAGAATATATAAAACTTATTTAAACCGTTGCGATCGAATGTATCTTATATGATGTCTAAAATGCAAGTAAATCTCAAATAATTATTAAATTCAGCCTTATACCTCGGATGACGTGCCCCAAATTAAAATTCATAATTTTCTGATATGTGGAAAACATCGGATCTGAGAGTTAGTGCTGACTCCTGTTTGAGTTACCGTTATTTATTATCAATGCTGTGTAAGACAACCATTGTTAATGTTCAATGTCCAAAGTCCTTTTCTCAGATTATTCAGGAGGAATTCAGGTTGGCTTCCCCCCAAATTTTATCCTGGATCCGCCACTGGCTGCCGAGCGTGTTCCGAAAATGACCCAACAAAGTTTCTGTTGCAAAAGGCTGCACAAATCGATTGTGAATATAATGCCTTATAAATAACACTGTCCAACAATGATTTTGCCACAGAAATGAGAAAGTAGTTTTCTATCGTAGTTTTTTTGCGTAGATTACGAAAATAACTTTCATGAAGTGTGTCGTAGAATGGACTCTCGACGATATACCATATATAACTATTCGTTGAGGGAACTTCTTTAATTATCTTTAGAGTGCGTGGATGTCTGGCGGGCCGATATTATGTATCTTCGATATGCTTAAGAAGTGGAACTGAGCTCAAGGATAATAATATTGCTATCATTAATAAAATAGAGTTTTATTAATAATAACTATCAACAATACACAAAACGGAAAATATTGACATAAACAGAAAATGGAAAGGGTCGTAGGGGCTCGGGCTAATCCGAGGGATTAAAAGATTTAAAAAGGTAAAACAAATATAACGTTAAAGAGATGGGATGGTTCGCTAAACCATTTAAAGCACAAGATAGAATTGACAAAAGGGTTAAATACTCAAAGGTAACGTTCGGCTTACGTAATTTTATACTAGTGGTGCAGAGGAAGTCGACGTGAAGGAATTTTCGGTCCGCTGGCTAGTTCCAGCCAAAGATGGGGGGGATAAAATGATCCTGACGTGGCGTCTTGGGAATGAGAACCGTTTTTCGACGAACGGCTTGAAGAACAATGGCTGTTCTACGTTGTTCTCTTCTGAACAACAGGGGGGGGGGTGAGAACCGTCTCTTGTCTACGGGCTCAAGAACAATGGATGTTCTAATGTTGTTCTCTTCTGAACAACAAGGGGGAAGGGTGAGAACCGTTTCTTGTCAACGGGCTCGAACGAACAATGGCTGTTCTAACGTTGTTCTCTTTCTGAACAACGAGGGGGAAGCCTTGTGGAATTGGCGTCACGAAAGGCTCGAACCTTGGCACTCAAGGGATATTGTCCTTCTGGACAAGTGATGGTGAATCTCGAGGTCGAGGTCTCTTGGTGCACAAAGTGAGAGAGGGTCGCGGTGATGTTTCGCGACGAAAATCTGGATCTCCAATCTGCTCTTAGTGGTAAAGTTTCTATCTAAATAGTCGAGACACTCCCTTGGCGTGGGGGACAATGAAGTGGGAGCTTCGAGGGAATGCACAGCCGAGCCTGGGAACAATGCCTTATCTGCCCATAAGCCTAACTCAATCTGGCGAGGTCGGCGTAAGGGGGCGAACGGGGGAAGATAAACCTCCTTGTTTAAACATTGACTCAGGTGGCTGCGATTAGGCGCCAAGCTTCAAAGCGAAGATGCACGTGGGAGCATCGTGGTTTTTAAATAACATGGGATAGGGGTTGAAATTAACGCGGCCTCAACCCGTTCTATCACAAAGTAACTTTAGTTCTTTGTAATCTGCACATTTAATTTTTTATTAATATTAGATTATTCAGTATAAAGAGGTATGAAATATTTGTTATTTTTATTTTATTTGAAAAATTACAAAGATAAGTGTAAAAAAAAGCTTATTCATAAAAAGAAATCAATAAGTCCTTTTAATACATTTCAAAGTGTGGTATTATAAAAATGTATTTAAAAACTAATGAAGATTTATGATTTTTTATAAATTGTTGAAATCTATAAAATAGTCATTTTTAGAATATTTAGGCTTCTTTTGATGTACAACAACTTGTCTCTCTGTGAAGAGTCCAGCAGAAGTCAGCAAGCATTGCAGGACTCCATTTTCCTTTATACCGATTTTCTATAGTAGCAATATCTTGGTGGAATCTTTCACCATGCTCATCGCTGACGTCTGCTGGATTCTCTGGAAACAAAGACAGATGGGAATGCAAAAAATGCACCTTTAGTGACATACTACATCCCAACTCATTATAAGACCTAATCAAATTCTGAACAAGAATGTGGTAATTTTCTGATTTGTGCCTTCCAAGGAGACCATTACATACACCTTTGAAACTATGCCAGGCCTCAAATTCTGGTTTGCTCAATTTTGCCTCAAACTCACTATCTACCATAAGTTGTCGAATCTGAGGCCCAACAAAGATTCCTTCTTTAATTTTAGCATCACTAATCTTAGGAAATTTTGTTTTTAAAAATAAGAAGGATGGCCGGTCATGCTTTAAGGCTTTGACAAATTGTTTCATTAAACCTAATTTTATGTGAGAGCCCATGTAAAATAGATATTAGTAGCAAAGTCTACCATTTGGGTTCGTAAGCACGTTCCGGGGCTCATAAATAACAATGGACATAAACAATGGACATATGATAATTACAATGCAATAGACGAGTACAACTCACCTTAGATAACGATGAACTCAAACCTAACAAAATTTACTGAATCAGAAGTCCAGAGTTCACGTCAGTAGAGTCAGGTAGGTAAGTTACTTTAGTATGTGTCGCGTAGGCCTATGTCCAGTTGGTAAGTATAAAATAGTAACTAGGTATTAGGAGTAGTAGTTTTAGATCCAAACGGGGTGACGGTCAAGCCAGAACTGCTAACATAGGCAACTCGAATATGCACTAAAACTCGGAATAGGAACACCGAAAACAAGACGAACACACAAACATATTTACATAATAAAAAGTAACTGTAATTGGAATTAAAAGTTACTACAGAAGTGGTGGCAAAATTGTTTTCCTTAGGAACCAATGGTTCACGTATGACATTATGACAACCTACTTTTGTCTCTTCTCTTAAAGGCCATTCTGACCGTATGTAATGTTCTCCCCAAGCTCTACTGTCTCACTGGCACAAAAAAAACACATGACCTTAAGGTCAGCACAAATCAACCATTTATGTTCACTGTATTTAATGTTTTTTAAAATAAAATCTAAATTCTCATAAGTTTCTTTCAAAACAACAGAGTGAGCTACTGGTATCGATAGTATTTTATTTCCATTATGCAGAAGCGTCAATGAAAAGTCTCCATTGACTGGGTTCATAATGTATATCTAATTCTTCAAAGAGACGTGGAATATTATTACAGTAGCATAAATTGTTGTCAAATGAAAATTTGTCTTGTAAATTGTTTGATCGAATGCGAAACTTAGTAATTCGAACATCTTCTGATACTAAATTTCTTTCTTTCAGTCTCGAGGCCAGTAATTCACTCTGTTGCTTTGTTAAGTTTAGATTTCTTACAAGATCATCTAGATCAAGTTGTGAGAAAGGTTTTGGAGTAGTATCAACAGTTTCAGGAACATAAATTTCAGTTTCTGGTTCACATGATTCCATATCTGATTCATCAGAGTTAGACTAAATAATTTCTGCAGGTAGTTCAGGTACTGGAATGTCTTTTGAGTGAGGTATAGGCCGAATAGCAGATCTAAGGTTGGGATATACCACAGCTGAAGCGCACTTCGTTGTTTTACTTAAAAGTATGGAAATTATATGCATAAAATTAAAAGTTATGTACATATGTGTGATTAAAATAAAGTGGTTCTAAACTTAATTAATTTTATATTTTTAAAAAATAATATTACAGTATACTACTTGAAAATATAGGGACAGTAGATAATAAACAATTACTTACTTTGTATGTCTACCAAACAGAAATAGCAGTCAGTGCCATGACCTTGGGGCTCTCGCCATACCATTGGAACACCAAATTGAAGGCTTTTTATTTTTCCTTTAGACCATTTTGATAAAGAATTAAAGCATGTCGTGCAACATATATGTGGTGCCATGATTTATCTTGGTCACCAATTTTACATCCAAAATACAAATTATATAGTTTTTCACTAGAGAATAAATTTTTCTTTGATTTTTTTTTAAATGTTACTGAACCACATATGTAGCAGAATTTATCTGGGCTATTTTTACACTGTCCTCTTGGCATTTTAATTAAAATTGTTGATTTTATTTAAAATTTTATTCAGTTAAATAACCTTAAAATAAGAAATAAAAAAATGAAATTCGTTAAAATCTTCAAAATTGACAAAAATAGTAATTGGCAACTTACAAAAAACCGGGGTCATTTCGATAAAAATGACTTCCATTTTTTAAATCTACACATAAAACTACATTAAATGTTATTCTAATCTTTGTAGTCTACAAAAATTTAAATTTGTAGGCAGGGGAATTAATTCATAAACCCGTACTATTCTTAAATAGTATGAATTTGGGGGTAGAAAGCCTTCTAGCAACGATCATGTTGAGAAGATTAGTCTTCGACGTTGAACTTATTCTGCTCAGATTTTGTCTTCTGTGAACATCTTCGGTTAGATGTAACTAATTGGGTTCCATAGGGATCGGAACTAGGACCCATTCTCTTCTTGATATATAAAAGTGACCTTACTTCCGCGTGAGCAAACCTTAGCAGAATAAATTTCAAGATTGAAAAATCCCTCTATTATTTCCACTTTATGTTCTGTCACTCACGAAACCAAGCTAGGTAACCTTAATTTCTAAAATATTATAATAAGATCCCTAACTTATGTATTTCATTTGAACACCAAAAGAAAACAAGAAATATTGTATGCAAACTGCTGTAGCTAGAATAACCATCTCAAAAGGTTAATTATTAGCTAAATTGGGCTGGTGTATAATGAACCTTTTGGCAATACTTCTTAACATCTTACAATTCAATGACCAAAAGGTCAAGATCCCTAACTTATGTATTTCATTTGAACACCAAAAGAAAACAAGAAATATTGTATGCAAACTGCTGTAGCTAGAATAACCATCTCAAAAGGTTAATTATTAGCTAAATTGGGCTGGTGTATAAGGAACCTTTTGGCAATACTTCTTAACATCTTACAATTCAATGACCAAAAGGTCAAGCAATCTGCGCTGGATCAATATCTGAATGGCATTATACCTTTAACTCGAAAGTTTAGCGCTGTAGTAATATACTAATAGCGTAATGCTGGAGATGTGCGGGTTTTTTTAACAAGTTTGCTATGTAATCAGAACTAATGGGATAGTTTTTTATATTATTTTAGTCAGATTTTATTTCTCATTTGATTATGTACATTTTCTGTGAACGATGACTATTGGACGTAATAATACGTGGTAAAGCGGAGGTAGCAAAGAACGAGGGTAAAAGTGCCAAATGAGAGAAGAAATCTTCTAAAACAAGGACAACTACACCAATAAACTTCTTAACCTCTTTCAAAGTGAAAGTTGTCACCTTAACGTCCACTTCATTTTTCAAAACCATCTTCGAAACTCGCTTTGTCACATACCCCAAATCACTACGCCTCTAAATATCACAATACACAAATATCTCTTAAATATTTTGAAATATCTAATAAACATGTGCTAGCAACCTTCACTCACCCACCCATACACACTCATACGCACACAAACCCACCTACACACACGCCTTAGGGTACCTATACTCCTTCCCTCCAAGTGTATCAACATGTTTACCCGAAATTCTAATGTGGTTGCATGTGGAGAACGAGCTGTCACCCTTAACTGAACTTATGATTACCATTAAATGATGAAAGGTTTCTCCCATTACAGTTTGGCTGCGTCTTCAAAACCTTCGCACAGACCCTAGTCACAAACGTCGATTGGGTCTAGCCCTTGCCTATTGCAAGGGCTACTTTGCCTATTAGAAGAACTACATTGGCTATTACAAAGGAGTACCTTCCCTATTAAAAAGCCCACCTCGCATATTACAAGGGCCGCCTTGCATAATACAAGGACTCCCTTGTTTATTACAAGAACTGTCCTGTCAATTAAAAGGACTCTCTTGTCTATTGCAAGGAATGCCCTACATATTACAAGGACCCCTCGCCTATTACGAGGGCTGCATTGCCTATTACAAGGACTGTCCTACCCATTACAAGGACTGTCCTGCCTATTACAAGGACTGGTAGAATAAGGGGAGCGAAATATGCCCTCGCCATCATCAGGATCTGTCTCGGCCCCGGCATCGGTTCTCTCTTGTTAATGAAAATTATTTTTAGGACAGAGGCTTGGATTAAAGGAGCGCCATGGGACAATTCGGGGGCGGGGGTTTACCTTTGAGGTGTGTGGGTGGTAGGTGGGGGAGAAGATTGAAACTGTTGACACTTTTTGTAACTTTGATGTAATATTTAATTTGTATTTCATTTAAATACATTTGTTATCCTGTTAATAAAAAAAATGTTGGGGGCGTTTGGAATCAGGGAGCATCGTGGAGAGATTCGGCGGGGGGATGGAGGTTTGAAAAAGGATCGAAATTGTTGCTACTTTGGGGAATTTTGTGGTAATATCTAAATGTTTTATTAAACCCACCCACGCACAAGTAACCCCGTCCGACCCCAGCTTAGCCTCTTCTCTTTCTTTCTGACAGCCTGTAATTCTCCCCTACTTCCTCACTTCTCCTACAACCTCTCACACAACTTTCTCTGGTCGGCCTCCCTTTTCTCAGGGTAGATGCCGACCTTCTTCTCAGCCAACTATCATAGATCGGGGCTGAGGAGGGAGGGAACAATGTTCCCTAACCCCTGAGCTCCGGTCTGGGGTGGCTGTTTTTTAACAACCTGCTTCATCCCCACCCATACCTTCCTCACATCGCTTTTCCTTTCCTCTTCACAATCGATATTTTTACGCCGTGTCTAAGGTAGAGCCGCCATGCCGAAGGACTGCCAGGCCACCAGGCGGGAGGGGTGGTCCTGAATAGCGGCACCTGGCTCTGCCAGGCCTGTACGCACTCCTTGCAGTGCGGGCTACAGCAAGGGGTGATGAGCTGTTGCATCCCGTAATGAAAAGAGGGTCACCATGCTCAATGATGAGTCCAAAAAAAGACCCCTTTAATTCCCCCTGTACCATCGACGGAGCCGCCCTCGGGAAGCTCCAGCAAAAAAATGAAGGTCTCCATCCCTGTGCTTGCGCAGGGGACCCTCCATATTTCTCTAACCGGAGAACAGGCTTAATCCTCTCCTACAACTACGGGTGTAGTGGACTTCCCCTTACCTCCTAATCTGGAGGTGCTTTCGGGTACCTCCCTCTTTCCAGCGGCAGTCTCTCCTTTTCTTTCCAAGGGGACTACCAGGAAATCCAGCAGGCAGCCCATTGCCGACCGCTCCCCATTGAAGCGGCTTGGTAGGGCAAAGCCCCTTGGGGGAGAGAGGGAAGCCAGGCCCCTTCGGTTGCTTCCCTCAAAAGACCTGCTGGCAAGAATATTGAACCTTGCCGGGGTCAAGGCCTGTGTCTCTCCACACCACCTGACTAGTGACAATACTGCCAACGGGACCTGCGAAGTCTTGGGGGGGGGGATGGCCAACTGGAGTCCCCCCTGAGGTAGAGATGGTCTTTGAGGCAACCCAGCCTCAGACGGTAGGGTCTTTCATAGGGGGAATTCGGGCTCGGCGCCAAGCACCGAACCCGAATCCGCCCCTATGCAAATTCATCCTCAAACGGCTAGGGCTTTCAAGGCAGTACAAGGAGGGAAGGGATCTCCTCCAACCAGTGCCCCTACGACTGCCAGGAGCTTCTCCATTTCGGAGAAAGACGTGGCTGAGGCCGGCCCATCTAGTCTACGGGCTCCTGCCGGCGGAGGGAAGAAGCGGATTCATTCCCCGCCCTCCCCTCCTAAAAAGAAAAAAAATAAGAAAAAGACCAAAAAGACTCGGAGCTCCTCTCCATCCGCGTGGGCTGTGGGGACGGATGGGTCTGCAGCCACTTTGGTAAGTGACCAAGCCAAAATCGGCACATCCGGCCCCTTTTTCCCGCCGGGTGCGGAGCCCCCGACTAAGGCTAAAAGTGCGCAGAGCGGAGCCTCGATAACATCGGGGCCTCTCATTCAGAGCTTACCTGGCGTTTTCGAGCCCGCTGACTTCAAACGCTTCCTCGTCATTCGCTCCACTGATGTCACCATGTTGGCCAAGGGTACCATGATCCATCAGAGGAGAGGATTAGCTAGTGTAATAGGTAGAGAGCCGAAGGTGACTCGTTTCTCCGACGGAAGCCTTCTGGCGAATGAGGCGAATCGCTCCGAGGCGGCGAAGATAGGTGCTCTTCGGACACTTCATGGCACCCCGGTGAGTGTGACGCCGCACTCTACCATGAACTTCGTGAAAGGAGTATTTTATGCGAGGGAACTCGTTGACTACTCCATAGAGGACATCACCTTAGAGCTGGCCGACCATAGGTCGGTCAAGGTCAAGCGTGTGATGAGAAAATAGGGAGGAGCATCGAGACCCACCCTACACTTTTCGTCAAGTTCAACTGTGATAAGCTTCCTGAGTCGGTGCGTGCCGGTTGGTACCGCTATTACGTAAAGGCATTCGTGCTACTGCCGCGGCTGTTCTATTACTATCACAGCTTCGGCCATACGAATCGTTCATGTAGACGTGCAAAGTCGTGGTCACCCGAAGTCTGTGTAAATTGCTCCAAGGCCGCACACGATAAGTCTAAATCGTGTGTGGCCAAGTGTGTCAATTGCAGAGAGACGCACCCTGCTTCATCGAAGCAATGTGGTGCATATCTCCTTGAGAAAGAAATCCTGGCCGTTCAGGCCCAGGATCGACTCAAATTCCGCGAGGCTAAGGACTTGTTTCTGGCGCGCCAAGCTCTGCCTGCGACGTCCTATGCCTCAATAGTTAGAAAAGCACCCTCTGCTCGTGGTGCATCCAGGCCAACGAGCACGGTTGTTTCCGCGCCCATTCGTAGCCCTTCTGCGGGTTCTACTCAACCCGGGCGCTCCCCTGGTAAAGCTGGTGGCAAAAAGGGTTCACACCCAGCATCGGTTAAAACCAGGGCTCCCTCCTATTTCCCCAGCGTGACCGTTTCCCGTAAGGCGAAACGGCCACGCGCCTCTACCGAGTCGTTAGACTCACAGAAGGCAACGCCCTGGAAGTTGGTCGCCAGGCCATCTTCCTGGGTTCCTAAAGCTGTCCCACGAAAGGAGGACAGCAACAAAGGAGCTTCGGCTCCTTTGCCCACACCTAGTGGTGGGCTGAGGGACTCATAAACAGTGGTTCCTCGAAAAGAAGGCCCCACGCCTCCGGAGCCGCAACGCCTGCCTAAGGTTTCAAGGCAGAGGGAGGAAAAGACTGGCATGGCGAGCCCAACCTCTCCCAATAAGTCCTCGAAGGCGACAGCGCCTTCAGCGCTTTGTCCGGCCAACAGCGCCCTAAGTTCTTCCTCCGGGAAGCGTACGGCCATTTCAGTGAGGGTCTTCTGTTCAAAGAAGGACCCCGCCTTTCCATCGAGCTAGGCCTGGAGGGCATATTCCTTCCAATGAATTCTTGTGGACTCCGGGCCAACTGGGAGGAGCTGGGGAGGCTCGTCTCTTCCCGGTTCCCGTTGGCTATTTTTTTGCAGTAGATCATGCTAGGCACGTGCCCCGCCTCCCCTCCTGGGGTATAAGGGTCTTGCGACCCCACCACCACGAGATGGCCGGGCTGGGGGATGCGCGGTTTACACCCGGCATGATGTCTCCGTTCTTTTTTTCAATTAAGATACCTCCTTTCAGGCAGTGGCTGTGCAGCTACACCTGGATAGGAGGTATACTATCATTTTTGCGTACATTCCACCGTCAGCTGACTTCGACGCGGGGGACTTCCGCCGCGTCGTGGCACGGTTGCCGAGGCCCTATCTCTTGCTTGGAGATCTGAACGGCAGGCATCCTCTCTGGGGAGATTACTCCATAAATCCCAGGGGACAAGTCCTTGCCGATCTGATCGAAGAGCTTGAGATGGGTGTCCTAAACGTGGATGAGTTTACGCATCACTGTCCGAGAACCGCTTCATTTTCTTGCCTTGACCTATCTTTGTGCTCTTCGGATGCACAGCCTGATTTTGATTGGGGGGTGGTCGATGACCTCCATGGTAGTGATCACTTTCCCATTCAAATATCATTTTCTGGGCGGCTGCTGCCTGAGTGCCCACCTCGGTGGTGCTTGGCACGGGCGCGGTGGCCTGCATTTCAGGAAATGACTGAATTCTCTATCTCAGTCGAGGAGTTTAGGTCGGTAGATGAGGCCGTTGAGTTATTCTCCGGCAACCTTATCGCCGCGGGCCTGACTATTATTCCCAGAACGTCTGGCCGTTTTGCACGCCGGCCACTCCCATGGTGGTTTGTCGGCCGAGTATGAGACGGCCCTCAAACAGAAGCGTTATGCCTACATGCGCTATAAGCGCCGCACGCACGATTTCACTGTCGCTGAATTTCGTCGGGCTAGGGCTAGGTTCCGGCATATTTCGAAGCACGCCAGTGGCTCTTCTTGGCGGGCATACGTGTCTTCACTTAACGGGAAGACCTCTCTGACAGAAGTGTGGAAGCGATTCGGGGCAAGTTCTCGAAGGGCCTCCCTCGCGTTTTCCAGGAGAATTGGACTGCAATCTCGGACCCCGCGTCCGTGGCGAAATCCTTCGCGACTGCTTTACGCATTCTCTAGCCGAAAGGCTGCTCCGCTAGCATTCAAACTACGTTGTGATGTCGCGGAAGGCCGCCGACTGGACTTTACCTCAAGAGGCAGAGAACCTTCCAACGACAGGTTTACTGTGAATGAGTTGCGTTCCGCTCTTTCTTTGTGCGCCGAGACACCGCCCATGGTCCGGACGATGTCCCTTACGCCATGATTCGACACCTATCTAAGCGAGGCATGGCCTTTCTGTTAGATTTGTTCAACAAGATCTGGATGGAGGTTCTCCTCCCAGATTCCTGGCGAATCGCTAACTGGGAAGATATCACTCTACTCCGGCTGGTTTCCGCCTAATCTCTCTAACCTCTTGCGTGTGCAAGTTGATGAGAAATTAGTACATGTTAGATTAGCCTTTTTCGTGGTCAGCGAAGGCCATCTGTCTTCTTCACAGTGTGGCTTCCGCAAGTTCCACTCCACGTCGGATGTTCTGCTCCGACTGGAAAATGCCGTCTGCGAGGGCTTCCTTCGTTGACAGCACTACGCCATGCTGTTTTTCGATCTGGAAAAGGCCTATGATACCACATGACGTCACGGTACCATGAAGACTCTCCACACGATGGAGGCAAGGAGACGCCTCCCAATGTTTATATGTGAATTTTTACGAGATCGTCAATTCCACGTACGGGTGGGTAGATCCCTCTCCGGCCCAAAGGAGCAGAAAGAGGGTGTCCCGCAGGGGTGTCCTCAGTGTCACACTCTTTGCCCTGAACATCAACCGCATCACCTCGGTGCTGCCGGAACATGTTCTCACTACGCTCTACGTGAACGACCTTTCGACCTCTTTTGGCGCGGCCCAGATGCCAACTCTGGAGCGTCGACTCTAACAGGCATTGAACCGCGTCTCTTGCTATGCCGAAGCGCACACGTTTCGGTTTTCCTTGGCCAAGACTAAGGTGGTGCACTTATGCCACCATTCACGGCTCCATCCAGACCAAGACTTGTTTCTTAATGGGGTACGCCTGGAAGTGGTTGAATCGCACCGTTTCCTTGGTCTAGTATTTGACCGACGCCTCACCTGGGAAGCTCATATTCACATCCTTAGGTTCTCTTGTATATGCACCATGGATATTCTCCTTTCCGTTATGTTCAGCGCTTGGGGTGATAAGGCTACTGCCTTCCGTTTTTATCGATCCTTTGTTCGTTCGAAGCTCGACTATGCATGCGAGTTTTATGAATCCGCAGCCGAGCGTTTATTGCGAAAGGTGGACTCGATCCACCACACCGGCCTTCGCCGGGCGACCGGTGCCTTCCGCACTTCCCCCATCGAGAGCCTGTTGGTCGATTCTGGGGAGATGCCACTCACTCTACGTTGCGTGCAGGGCATCACTTACCTGTAGGCGCGAGCCTGGCACCTCCCTCAGTCGCCAACAGCTCTCACTGCATTCGAAGCTGATCTCGACGGTGCCTATGCCGCCGAGAGATGCCAGTTATACCCTAAGCCCTTGGTGTTTAAGGCCAGGAAACTCCTTCAAGAGCTAAGTATAGCTCTCGGGTCGGTGGCGCCTCTGGTTCTGCCCAGGACGCCACCCTGGGGGCTACCACATATGGCTATTTGTCATCACGCCTCTGCTCCCAAAGCTTGTACAGCGCCGGGAGTATTGCGTTCGACCTTCTTGGAGCACACCTCGTGTCACGCTGGAACCGTGCCAGTGTATACGGATGGCTTCAAGTCCCAAGAGTGGGTCGGCTTCCACGCTATATCCCCTCTGTTTGAAGTCAGCTGGACTCTGCCAGGCGCTGCGTCTGTCTTCACGGCCGAGCTGGTGGCAATACACCACTCGGTACAGGAGATTACTCGACGTGCCCGGTTCGGAGACTGGATTGTTATCTATAGCGACTCACAAAGCACCCTGAGTGCTCTCAGGGCATTGGAATCTCCGCATCCCCTGGTTCGCGATATCCGTGACGCCACGGTTTTGGCGAGCCAGGCCGATGTCGAGACTATCTTCTGCTGGGTTCCTAGACATGTAGGAATTGCAGGGAATGAGCGTTCCGATGAGGGCGCCAAAGAGTCTTGGAGGACTCTCTGACCGGAACAGGATTTCTCTCTTCCTCACACTGACTACATGGCAGGAATACGGGCAGCTATTTGGACTGCTTGGCGAAGAAGATGGGAGACGGTCGTAGGGAACTTAAAGTTGCGTGCCATTGCGCCGCGACTGTTCCCATGGACCTATCGCCCAATTCCGCGATGGCTTCAGGTCGCTTTCTGTCGTCCCCGAATCGGGCACACTCGTGTGATGCATCGCTATTTGATGGACTGCTCGTTTGCGCCCTATTGTGACGACTGCATCGTCTTCCAGACTGTTCGGCACATTCTTGTCCAATGTTTCAGTCTCGGTGATCTTCCCGCACGTTACTTGTCCTGGTACCAGGATGGGTGGGGTTGCTACCACCTGTCCCTTGTACTCGGGACGAGTGCGTGTACCTTGACTGGTGGACTGATAGACTTTTTTGAGAAGGCCGGCCTTCTCCCTTTTATTTAACTAGGTTTTGTTGTTGTTGTTTTTTGTTATTGTTTTATTTCTAGGTCGCACGCTCCTACGTCGAGTGAAGGGAGACCTTCCCCCGACCAGGAGCTTGCTTTCTAAATGTCATCTCTTTTTATCGTTGTTTTCTTTTTAAATTTTTATTTTAAAGTAGCCTAGAACTAGGCTGTTTGTTTGCGGCGACTTATGCCCAAGTGGGCAGTCGCCAGATAGCCCCTTAACATCCCCCTCCAAAAAAAAACCTTTCAGGGCGGGCTACTACGAGGGGTAATGAGCGTGTGCATCCCGTGAGAAGACTAGGGGCACCATGCCCAATGATGGAAATTTAGAAAAAATACTTCCCCTTCCACCGTCACAATCAACGGAGCCGACTTCCAGCAGCTCCAAAGAAAAAAATAGAGGTTCCCCCCGTCCCCTGTGCTCTCGCAGGGGACCCTCCAAACTTCTGTAACCGGAGATGAGGCATACTCCTTTCCTTCGCCTCTGTGTGTAGGGGATTCCCCCTCACCCCATTGTCTGGAGGTGCCTTCGGGTACCTCCCTCTTTCCAGCGGCAGTCCCCCTCCCTCTTTACTTTTCACGGGGACTGCCAAGAAAGCCAGCAGGCAGCCGCCCATAGCCGACCGTTCCCCATTGAAGCGGTTCGGTAGAGCAAAGCTCTTTTAGGGGGGAGATAGAAGCCATGCCCCTTTGGTTGCTTCCCTCAAAAGACCTGCTGGCTAGAATACTAAACCTAGCGGGGGTCAATGCCTGTGCCTCACAAGACGAGACAAAAGACAATGCTTCCAATAGGACCTGTGATGTCCAGTGAGGGTGAATGGCTAAATGGAGGCCCTGCCCGAGATAGACATGGTCATTGAGGCAACCCAGCTAAAGACGGTAGGGCCTTCCATGGTAGCGAATCCGCGCTCGGCGCCAAGCACTGAATTCGAGTCTGCTCCTATGCAAGGTCCTCCTCAAACGGATAGGGTTTCCAAGGCAGTACAAGGAGGGGAGAGATCTCCTCCTCCGACCAGTGCCTCTACGACTGCCAGGACCTTCTCCATCTCGGAGAAGGAGCTTGCTGATGCCGGTCTATCTGGCCTGGGGGCTCCTGCCGGCGGAGGGGAGAAGAGGCTTCATTCCCCGCCATCCTTTCTTAGAAAGAAGAAAACAACAAAAAAAAAACGACTAAAAAGACTCGGGGCGCCTTTCCATCCGCAGGGGCTGCGGGGACGGATTGGTATGCTGCCATTTCGGTAAGTGACCAAGCCAAGATCGGCATATCCGGCCCCTCTGCATTCCCGGTTGTGGGGCCCCCGACTATGACAAAATGTGCTAGAGAGCAGAGCGGGGAATCGATTGCATCGGGGCCCCTTATTCAGAGATTACCCGGCGTTTTCGAGCCCGCTGGCTTCAAACGCTGCCTCGTTATTCGTTCTACTGATGGTACCGTGTTTGCTAAGGGCAACATGATCCATCAGAGGAGAGCTTTAGCTAGTGTGATTGGTATAGAGCAGAAGGTGACCCGTTTCTTGGACGGGAGCCTTCTGACGAATGCGGCGGTTCGCTTCGAGGTGGCAAAGATAAGTGCTCTTCGGACACTTGATTGCACCCCGGTGAGTGCAACGCAGCACTCTACCATGAACTTTGTAAAAGGAGCAGTTTATGCGAGGGAACTTGTGGACTTCTCCATAGAAGATATCACTCTAGAGCTGGCCGACTACGGGGCGTTCAAGGCCGTTCAACTGTGACAAGCTTCTCGAGTCGGTGCGTGCCGGTTGTTACCGATACCGCGTGAAGGCATTCGTGCCACTGCCGCGGCGGTGATATTACTGTCACCGCTTCGGCCATACGAGTCGATCATATAGACGTGCAAAGTCGAGGTCAGCCGGAGTCTGTGTAAATTGCACCAAAGCCGCACACGATTAGTCCAAATCGTGTGTGGCCAAGTGTGTCAATTGCAGAGAGCTGCACCCCGCTTCTTCGAAGCAATGTGGTGCATATCTCCTTGAGAAAGAAATCCTAGCCGTTCAGGCCCAGGATCGTCTCTCATTCCACAGGGCTAAGGACTTGGTCTTGGTGCGCCCGGCTCTGCCTGGGACGTCTCACGCCTCAATGATCCTGGCGCATCATGGCCAACGAGTATGGTTTCTTCCGCGCCCATTTGGAACCCTTCTGCGGGTTCTACTCAACCCGGTCGCTCCTCTGGTAATGCTGGAGACACAAAGGGTTCACACACAGCCCCGGCTTAAACCAGGGGGGTCCCTCGCGTTTTTCAGGAGAATTGGACCGCAATCTCGGACCCCGCGTCCGCGGCGAAATCCTTCGCGACCGCTTTCTCCGCATTCTCTAGCCGAAAGGCTGCTCCGCTATCATTCAAACTACGTTGTGATGTCGCGGAAGGCCGCTGACTGGACTTTACCTCAAGAGGCAGAGAACCTTCCAACGACAGGTTTACTGTGAATGAGTTGCGTTCCGCTCTTTCTTCGTGCGCGGAAACCTCCCATGGTCCGGACGATGTCCCGTACGCCATGCTTCGACACCTGGGTGAGCGAGGCATGGCCTTTCTGTTAAATTTGTTCAACAGGATCTGGATGGAGGGTCTCCTCCCCAATTCCTGGCGAATCGCTAACTAGGAAGAGATCACTCTAGTCTGGCTGGTTTCCACCCAATCTCTCTAACCTCTTGCGTGTACAAGTTGATGGAGAAATTGGTAAATGTTAGATTAGCCTTTTTCGTGGTCAGCGAAGGCCATCTGTCTTCTTTGCAGTGTGGCTTCCGCAAGTTCCACTCCCCATCGGATGCTCTGCTCCGACTGGAAAATGCCGTCTGCGAGGCCTTCCTTCGTTGACAGCACTACGCCATGCTGTTTTTCGATCTGGAAAAGGCCTATGATACCACATGACGTTACGGTACCATAAAGACTCTCTACACGATGGAGGCAAGGGGACGCCTCCTAATGTTTATATCTGAATTTTTACGAGATCGTCAATTCCGCGTACGGGTAGTGGAGCTCTCTCCGGCCCAATGGAGCAGGAAGAGGGGGTGTCCTGCAAGGAAGTGTTCTTAGTATCACACTCTTTTCCCTGAACATCAACCGCATCACCTCGGTGCTGTCGGAAGATTTTTTCGCTACGCTCTATGTGAACGACCTTTCGATCTCTTTTGGCGCGGCCCAGATGCCAACTCTGGAGCGTCGACTCCAACAGGCATTGAGTCGTGTCTCTCGCTATGCCAAATCGCACACGTTTCGGTTTTCCTTGGCCAAGACTAAGGTGGTGCAATTCTGCCTTCATCCACAGATCCACCCTAACCCAGACTTATGGTTGAATCGCATCATTTCTTTGGTCTTGTATTTGACCGACGCCTCACCTGGCAAGCTCATATTCGCAGCCTTAGGGTCTCTTGTACCCACGCCATGGATATTCTCCGTTCCGTGACGTTCAGCATTTGAGGCGCTGATAGGGCTACTGCCTTACTTTTTAATCGATCCTTTGTTTGTTCAAAGCTCGACTACGGATGCGAGTTTTATGCATCCGCAGCCGAGCGTGTATTGCGGAAGGTGGGCTCGATCCACCACACCAGCCCTAGCCTCGCGACCGGTGCCTTCCGTACTTTCCCCATTGAGAGCCTACTAGTCGATCCTGGGGAGATGCCACTAGTTCTATGTCGTGCAAAATACATTATTCGCCTGTACGCGCGAGCCCAGCGCCTTCCTCATTCGCTAACAGCTCTCACTGCATCAGCAGCTGATTTTGACAGAGTCTATCCCGCCGAGAGGCGCCAGTCATACCTTAAGCCCTTTGTGTTTAGGGCCAGGAAACTCCTTCGAGAGCTAAGTATAGCTCTCGGGCCGGTGGCGCCCCTGGTTTTGCCCATGAAGCCACCCTGGAGGGTACCCCATTTGGCTATTTGTCGCTACGCCTCTGCTCCCAAAGCTTCTACAGCGCTGGAAGTATTCAGTTCGACCTTTTTGGAGCACACCTCGTGTCACGCTGGAACCGTGCCAGTGTATACGGATGGCTCCACGTCCCAAGAGGGAGTCCGCTTCCACGCAGTACTCCCTTTTTTGCGGGGAATTAGCGCGCCGATGAGGGCTCTAAAAGACCACGAGGACCCCGCGACCGGACCAGCGTTTCGCTCTTCCTCACACCGACCGACTTCATAGCAGGAATACGGGCAGCTCTTTAGGCTGCTTGGCAAAGAAGATAGGAGACGGTCGTAGGGAACTTAAAGTTGCGTGCCATTGCACCGCGACTGTTCCCATGGACCTACCTCCCAATGCCGCGAAGGCTTCAGGTTGCTTTCTGTCGTCTCCGAATTTGTCACACTAGCGGGACGCACCGCCATTTGATTTAGCGCTCGCCAGCTCCCTACTGTGAGGACTGCGTTGTCCCCCAGACTGTTTGGCACATTCTTGTTGAATGTCTCAGTCTGGGCGATCTCCGCCCACGTTACCTGTCCCGGTACCGGGATGGGCGGGTCGCTACCGCCTGTCCCTTGCACTCGGGGGAGTTCGTGCACATTGACTGTTGGACTTCTAGATTTTGGGGGGAGGCCGGCCTTCTCCCCTTTATTTAACTAGGTTTTGTTTTTTTGTTATTGTTGTTTTCTTTGTAGGTCGCACGCTCCTGCGCCTGGGGGAGGGGGACCTCCCCCCGACGCCGGAGCTTGCTTCCTAATTGTTGCCATTTTCCCTTTTTATTGTTGTTGTTTTTTCATATTCTTATTTTAAAGTAGCCTAGTGCTAGGCTCTCGTGATTGCGGCGACTTATGCCCAAGTGGGCAGTCGTCAAATAGGCTCCTAAAATTAATTAAAACAAAAAAACAAACACGCCGAAGTATTTTTTTTTATTTATTCTCTTGGGTGCCTGTTTTTGGGCCCCCACAATGGAAGGTGCCTTAAATAACTAATATGAGAGGGCGTAGGAGAGTTGTGCAGCCTCTAGGCATCTATTGCTACAACTAGTCCCTTTCAGCTACTTAATTTCTATATTTTATATATTTTCACTTCACTTAACTTTACCACTTTACGAACCAATTTTCAAAAATATTTAAGCAGAAATGCCCATGTTGGTTTTCCATTTTTTATACATATAAATATTCATGTAGGATGTGTCTCCCATATCCCCTATTTTAAGGGTTAAGGGGGCTTCGTATTGTTGCCCTCTTCCTTCTCCTTTCTCCAATGAATCAAAATGCCTTCGTTGGATTACACGGCTTTTCTAAATATCCAAACAATTAAAAACTACTGTGCTGGAGTGGGGAAAAAGGGGTCTCAAACTAGATTGAGACTTCTTGGGCTTTATTACTACTAGACATGTCATTTTTACCCTTTATTCGCTACTTCCTTTAAATCTTCTTTCCATCTTGGCCGACGACTGACGGTGTAGGCTAGACGCCATCCTATTTTCATAATTCCTTTTGGAGGGAGAGGGTGGGCATGTTTGAAATAAGGCAACCTGTACTCCTTCGATTGACCCCCCATCTTCCCCCTCACCCCCTCATCTCGCTTTAAAAAAAAAGAGTCTCAGAGGATGAGACAAATCAGTACAAACTGAATCCAAACCTGCCCTTGAGAGTAAAAGGGTTTCCTCTTCACCTATGGTAACCGCCCCAAGTGGTTACCTATCTAGTGTAGAGGCGCCACCCCTCCACATCTCCCATCTGCATTTAGGAGGCATTTCCCAAACAAATGATTAAATAAGATGGGGTTCGTCCTCTCCCGAAAGGAGCCTGGAACTACGATAGGCTCTGTCAGAGGAATCACCTCTGCGAAATCCCCCTGTGGTATTTCCCAATTTATAGACCTAAGTTTGGATGGTTTCATGGGAAACGGTATGCTGGAACCCCCGATCTTCCTATTCTGTACCGGTGCGGCGGCGCACTTGGAGCTACAAGGGAGGTTATCTCAAGTCGACTGATTGAGCTCACAAAAAGAAAAGAAGGAAAGTTCCTACTTGGAGGGGTGGCCTCCAGAGAGTTTCGTGGCCGTCCAGCCTCAGGGTGCCATAAAAAGTTCCATAAATAGGGACAAACTCTGGTTTCTCCAGCCAAAAAGAAGGGGAAAAAAAGCTGAGCGCCGAGGACGTCGGAGACCTTAATTAGAAGGCTGCCAGATGTCTTCGAGCCCGCCAAATTTAAAGTTTTCGAGGTATTCCGTTTTAATTACAGAACACGATTGCCGCTGGACACATGCTGCCTCCGTGTATAGCTAAGTTTCTTGTATAAAACCAAGAATCTGTTTTTGGATGGGAGCTTTCTGGTAAATGATGCCGATTTACCCTGAGTGCTAAATTAAGTGATCTTGGGACGTTCAATTCCTCACCTGTGTGGATAACTCCTAGCTCTACCATGAATTTTGTGAAAGGGATAGTCTATCAAAGAGGAATGCTAAACTACTTCCTTGAAGTTACCACTGAAGAGTTGGTTGACCAGGGATAAGTCAGGTTTGAACGAGTGGCGAAGAAGGAAGGGGTGGTGGTCTTTTAACCCACCGCATGCGTACAGGCTGTTATCGCTATCGTGTAAAGGCATAATTGCCGTCGACGCAGACAGGTTTTCACTCATAACCGCGTGGGAAATACGAATCAATACACACTAAATCGGGTTAACAAAGAATTTATGTAGAGTAGTCTAAGAAAAAACCGACAGGGCGTGAGCCCTGATCGGGTCAAAGGTGGTGCCTCTCTATACCCCCTAGTTAATGCTTCGAGGCCCCGTAAGGGGCACGGCGATTTACTCTCATGGCTGCCGTGCTGACGAACCTCAGAGTCCCGTCCGGCCCCAGCTTGGCATCCTTTTTCTCCTTCTGCTTACCCCTACTTTGTCTTCTGTACCAATTCTCTTTCACTCTTCATCGTCTTTCCATCTACGTTTGTTCGTCGATCTCGGTCTATCAGAGCTGTCCGTCAGGGGGCCCAACCCCATGGCTGGATCCAACCTGTGTTGGTGGTGGGTGCATGAGCCAGAGTGGCGCTCTTGGGTGTCTTTGCTTTCCCAACTGGTAAATTTACGAGGCTGGCCGGCCATTTTTAAAACGATGGTTGGGTCAGGGGTCGACGGGCTTAGCTTACTGGTTGGGCCGGCGCTCCGAGTAGGTGTCTCCACGGTAGACGGTAGACAGTGACAGTGACTGCGCTGCGCGAGTTCGTACCCCTTTTTATACTACTTTATATGGGTAATAATAAAAAAATTCTCGAATTACGCCTGTCAATAAGTCCTCTTTTCCGCGCTTGTTAGATCCCTTCTCAGAAGAGAAAGATCCTGATATGGATTATCCTCGTCATCTGATGCTGAATTCCAGTTCCGGGTCTCCGCTTTCTAAATTGGACGTGTTTAATTTGAATGAGGAGTTTGAGTCCCGCTTGGTGTGCCCCGCGGTATGTGAGCCCTTGGGAGTGGCGATTTAGTGGTTCAGGTATCTTCGCGAGAGCAGTGTGGTGCCGTACGGGATTTGTCCCCCCTTTCGGAGGATATCCGGCAGTTCCTCCAGGCGTCTGCCCCCTGCTATTCCTCCCGTTCCTTTGCCTCGGCGCCAACGGAAGAGTTCCTCCTCACCCCGTTCGGAGTCCAAGCGCGCTGCCTCTGATGAGGCAGGTTTGGCCCCCGAGTCGGTTGTTGAGGCGTCCTCTGTTTTGATGTCTTCTCCCCCCCGGTCTTCGCTGGCCTTTCCCGTTGGCATCACCGATGTCATTGTCCGGGCGGAAGTCATACGGTTCCGTCTTCTTTGCCTCCTACCCCGGTCCCTTCTCCCTTGCGCCTTAGCTCTGTGCAGTCTTCTATGTCTCCTACCCTAGTTTCGTCAGCCTTGCCGCCTACCCCTGTTCCTTCATCTCCTTCTGAACCTGTCCCCCCTCACCCTATGACCCTGCTTCTTCCTCTCTATCTGATCCAATTCCCTCCTTACCCTCTCACCCTGTTCCCTTCTCACCCTCTGTCCATGTTTTGCCTTCTGTTCCATCTTCGCATCTTAGTTCTCGTCAATCTCTGCTCAATCACCCTTTCCCTCCGGGCCATGAGCCCTCCACATTGGGGGTTCTTAGCTGTAGCCTCCCGCCGTTCACGCTTTTAAGTCCGTGCCGGGTACGTCCGGGCTCATCGCAATTTGTCGCTTGCCCCTTCTGGGCCTTCTAGTAGTCGGGAACCTTCGACGGTCTCCGTCACTAAAATCCCAACGTTGGTGTCGAGACGACAGTAATGTCTCTCATCCTACCGGAAATTGTCAAGGGGTTCTCCCCAAGTGGGACGAACTCCAGCTCTTGCTTTCTAGCGTTCGGCCCTCGGTGGTCTGTTTGCAAGAAAATAAGCTTGGGGCTCACCCCTTCCCGACACTTCCGGGTGTTTAATTCCATGCCCCTGGCCGGAGGCGTGTCCCATGGTGGTGATTCGCTTTTAATTTCTTCTTCGCTATTCTCTGCACCACTTCCCCTCCATACTATCTTGCAGGCTGTTGCTGCGAAGGTTTTTATTCCCAATCTTTTAACTGTTTGTTCTGTATACATCCTTCCGGATTTTAGTTTGAGTCGGTCTGACCTTTTAGAGCTCACAAGTCAGTTACCTACCGTGTTTTTATTACTTGGTGATTTTAATGCTCGCCACCCATCTTGGGGTGATACTGCCCATAATCCCCGGGGTGGAGTGGTCGAGTCCATCTTATTATCCGATTCCCTTTGTCTTTTGAATTCCGGCGACTTTACTTCTTACCATGTTCAAACGGATTCGTTAAGTGGTGTAGACTTGTCCTTATGTTCGCCCCACTGTTTCCTCTACTTCCGGTGGTCGATTCGGGATGACCTTTCCGGGAGTGATAACTTTCCGATAGTCCTGTCGGCCGCCCTTTCTGGCCCGTGCCTTTCCCTGCGGCGAGCAAATTGGGTTGGGTTCCGGGAGGCTTCCTTCATTGATGCCTCCCGGGTTTTATTCGATACCGTAGATTCAGCGGTCTCATATTTTAGAGGCTGCTGAGCGCTTTGTTCCGCGGAAGTGCCATATTGCGGGGCGCTCCACCCTTCCCGGGTGGTCGAAAGATTGCGCGTCTGCTATTTCTGCCTATCAGTTGTCCCATTCCCATTATAGGCGAAACCCGACCGTCTCGAATAGGGTCGATTGGAACCGGGCTCGTGCCATCCGCAAAAGGACTCGACGTCGTGCCCCCCATGAGTCTTGGCGCTGGTACGTATCTACCATTTCTTCGTCCACGCCACTCACTTTTCCGTCTATGAGCTGCGGGATGCTTTGTCTCACTGTGGCTCCACCTCTTCCGGTGATGATTGCATCCACTACGACTTTCTCCGTCGTTTCCATCCCCACTCGGAGTTATTTTTGGTTGACCTCTACAACCTGCTTTTGGTCAAAGGAATCTATCTGTCCACCTGGCGTGTGAAGGTTGTTCTACCCTTTCTCAAGCCCGGTAGGAACGGTTCAGAACCCAGTCACTATCGCTCGATTGCTCTTACGAGCTGCCTCAGTAAGTTGTTTGAGAAGATGGTCCAAGTTCGCCTCACTTGGTCTTTGAAGTCCAACTCGCTCTTCTCTCCATTTCAGTGCGGTTTTCACAGCGGTCGTAGTACTCTTGACCACCTCATTAATTTTTTTCCCTGAGGTATCAGGTGTTAGCGGTGTCTTCGACATTCAGAAGGCCTATGATACCACCTGGATATATGGTATTTTACGTCAGTTATATGATTGGGGTATGAGGAGCTTTTTACTAGTTTTTATTCAAGAATATTTAAGGTCCGTATTGGGGATGCTTTCTCAGGCTTGAAGATTCAAGAGGAGGGTGTTCCCTAGGGGTGTGTTTTGAGTGGGACATGTTTCGCCGTTGCCATTAATAGTCTGGTGTCCACTCTTCCGGAGGGGGTTTTGGCTTCCCTCTTCGTGGATGACTTGGCGTTTTTTTGTTCCTCTCCCCACTTGCCTTCTGCTGCCCGTCGATTACAGCTGGCAATTGATGCCGTGTCCGGTCGTGCTGTCTCAAAGGGTTTCCGTTTTTCCGTCACCAAAACGAAGGCCATACATTTTTATCGGGGTCGTGGTGTCCTTGGTCCCCTTTCCCTCTTGGATGGCCCAGCGATTGAATATTTCCCCGTTTTTAACTTCTTGGGTTTAACGCTTAATAGCAAGCTCACTTGGGTACCCCTTTGCGTCGCTTGAGGGCGTCCTGTTCGAAGGCGATACATTTGCTTAGGGTTTTATCCGCCACCACCTGGGATGGTGATAGGCACACCTTGTGGTCGCTTTATTTGGCACTGGTCCAATCCTGGCTGGACTACGGTTGCCAGGTGTATTCTTCAGCGTCTCCTTCAGCCTTGAGGATACTTAACCCTGTTCGTTCGCTTGGGGCTCGTCTCAATAGTGGAGCCTTTCGCATCTCGCCTATCCCTAGCCTCTTTGTTGAAGGTGGCGGGCTTCTCTTGCGATACCACCGGCTGCAGGTGTGCCTACGATTCCTGTTTCGTGTTCAGCAATATCCTTCCTCCCCCGGTTATGAGTTCCTTTTTGCCCCGTCCCCTTAGGCATCTTTTGATCGGCGGCCATCTCTACCCTGGCCTCTGGGGCTCCGAGTTGGGGACCATCTCTCCTCCCTGGGTGTTCCAGGGGTGTTGGCCCTTCCATTCACACTGGCTCCGTGTTGTGGCGTCCGCCCTCCTGAGGTCTGTACTGCTTTTTGGCATTTCGAGAAAGGGCCTACTTCCCCTTTTCTATTAAAGTGCCTGTTTCTTGAACATGCGTGTTATCATGCTCACCAGCGCCCCATCTATACTGACCGCTCGAAGTTGGACCTCGGTGCTGACACAGCCGCGGTGTCCTCTATGGAGTCTTTTCTTCCGCCCTCCCTCCTATAGCATCCGTTTTTACCGCAGAGTTGACGGCTATTCTTTTGGCTTTCAATTTGATTTTATCCCTCGATTCTTCGGATTTTATTGTTTTTAGCGATTCCCGGCCTGCTTTGGTTTCACGGATTCGCTCCAGGCTGGTCAGAAATGCCTCCCATTACAGGGTGGCGTTCTGATGGGCTCCGGCTCATGTTGGGGTCCCGGGCATCAAGGCGGCTAATCGGTTGGCCCGCTCGGCCTCCCTCAAGGTGCCGGATGCAGCCCCTCTGCCCTTTAGGGATTCCTACCCCGAAATCAGGGCGTATGTCTTTTGTTTGTGGCAGAGAGAGTGGGATTCGTTCCCCTCTTCTAAGCTGTCCATTATTAAACGCTTTTTCCGTTTTTGGTCTTCTAGCTCTCAGCCACTCCGGTCTTAGGAGGTTGCTCTTTGCAGGTTGCAAATTGGGCACACGCGACTCACCTATGGCTATTTAGTTTCGGGTGGAGGCCGAGTTGCCCCCTGGTTGTCCCTTTTGAGGTGGCGAGCTGTCTGTGGTTCACATTTTAGTAGTCTGTCCCCGCCTTGCTTCTCCTCGAAGTTCTTGCTACCCTACCCTTTCTGGCGTCGCCTTTCCTGCTCGACTTCGCTTTATTTTATCAGAGGACTCCCTTCGGTTATTCTCCCTCCTTACATTTCTATCACGTAGTAGCGTTTTATCCCTTTAATAAATTATTTATATTTTTGTGTTTAAGCTTATTGTTTTATCTTTTATCCTGTGCCCTCCCCTGCGGCTGGCGCATGTCATTTGTTTATTGCCCCAGCCGCCCTTGTTTTTAGAATGCGTGCTGTATGCCCGTAATTTAAGTGTGCGTCTCTGTGTGTTGTACTGTTTTTCTAATCATTTGCTTTTCCCCATTTTTATTGAGTGTCTCCGACGCCTCTTCCGACTTTTTTCGGGCTACCCCGTTTTAACAGTGCTACCATTAAGAATCCATTAGAATTCGGCAGCTACCACCTTGTTTTCCCTTAAACTAAACTAAACTAATACTTCGAGGGATGAAGGATAGTAAGCGGCCGCGTTCATCCACCTAGTCGCTAGAATTAAAGCAGATAACGCCAAAGAAGGGGTAGCGGACTACCCTGTCCGTTTTTCTAATCCTATCCTTCGAATAAGGTTAGGTCTAAGGTAGTACCAACTCCCACGTTCCTTCCCATAGCTGAACGGGGACAACTTTTGGTCGGCTAACTCCAAAAAGCGAGGATTCGAAGCTGGAGAATGAGTAGGCTCGCGTGATTAGCTCACCATTATCTGCCAAGATTTCTAGATAATAATCTTTGGAATTCTGTATTCAAGTGGCCATCTCAGTGATGGCTTTGTTCTCAAATTAGGCCCCTTCAGAGGAATTACCAGCGGTTCAGGGACGAGATGCCGAGTCTCCTCTCTTACGTTACTATTAAGCTATTTACCTTTAAAGACCATTTTGGATGCACCTGATTCTACAATCCTCTCCTCCCTGGATTCAATGGCTTCATGCTCTTCTCCTCTATGAGAGGAAGCCTGCAAGTGGGTGCGCAGTTTATACCTGGTGTATTGTCTACAATACCTCTCTTTAGGAGGCAACAAATCATCTCCACCTAGATAGTAACTGAGACAGTTTGCCCTATTCGGGACCTGAATGGTAGGTTAGACCCTTGTCGAGTTGGTCTAAGAGCGGGAGATCGGTGTTACTAATGTGGAGGAATTCACACATCACTCACCTAGAACCGCTGCTTTTACCTATCCTTGTGCTCTCCTGATGGACAAGCAGACTTTTAATTTGAGGTGGTAGACGACTTCCATGTAGCGATTACTTTTTCATTCAAATATCTTTTGGTGGTTGCCGTCGCTCAAGGGGACTCTATCCACCCCATAGGTTATCCTGTGTAGACTGGCTAACTGAGTAAAGTTCATCTCTTTAGCCAGGATTGGGGAAGCTGGTGCGTTCATCCGATAGCTTTATGCGCCGTCGTTGTTAAGACTTTCCTCTTCTTTGCTCTTACCTTTTACTTTTGCCACCTGTGCATTGGAGTGTCAGCAGACATCTAAAAGAATTACGTGCTATTCAGGCCCCAACGCACCCAAAGAATGCATAGTTATCTGATTAGACTTCCAACTCCCTGGTTAAGTTTAGGAAAGCTGGTGCGTTCCTTTGCCCGCAGTGCCCTTGGGAGAAGGTAATAAGTAGGTGATCATCCCGCCTGCTTCTTAGTGGAACCACCTATCTCTATTTTTCTTCATTACCTAAGCTCCTTTACACCTCCCAATTTTTATCTTGCTATTTAGAGAGGTTCTGGTGGCTGGCAAGTGATGAATGTAAAACTAATACAGTGGAGGGTTATACCGCGAGTTCCCTGCCCTCTACAGAGGCTGAAAATCTGATGACCAGTGAATGTGAAAGATGGGGAGTGTACTAGATTGCAGACTCACTCTAGCACTTTAATCGCGCATATAAGGTGACTACGCAGTCCCCATTTTATATGGGGCAAAGATCAAATCCTGCATAAAACTAAGACGTAGTGTATGTAAATGCCTATATTCTGGATGTTTCTGATGAGATGAGGCTGTATCATATATCCCCAAGGCATTGAAATGCGATAAGATCCTTCTTCCTCGCATTTTTCCTTTATTAAATATTTTATTATTACCACAGAGTAAACGCCGCCTCTAAGCGCGCCTGCTCCACCTTGGTGGTGGAGAGGGCAAGGAAAAATAACACCCCTCTGACTAGTAGAAGGGTTCTATCAAAATCATTAACGGGCAAAAGGGTATCCCATCTGTCACCCCTTAATGGTAAAGAGGATGTTTCTTCCTCTACTAAAGAGCCGGGTAAAGGGGCTTTGCCTTTAACCCCCCTTTTCTGAGTTGCCACTCGGCAACTTTCTGGGGGTAACCATATGTCCCATTTGTTTTCTGCCGGAACTCCACAGGCGGCCGGATCGATCGCCATCTCGGAGATAGGTCAGGCTGAGGCAGACCTGCCCCGCCTTGGAGCTACTTTTGAAGGACAGAGAAGAGGATACAAACCCCACCATCCCACTATCCCCAAATAAAAATAAGAGGAAGAGTAAAAAGAGTAGAGAATCTTGTCCTTCCAAGAAAATCTCCGGGGTCAGGCAGATTTCTCACCGACCCAGCAATTGGCCAGGACAGGACTGATTCGTCCGGCCTTGGCTCCTCTCGAGTGTGGGAAAAAATGTAACTAAGCCCCACTCACCATAGTAGTAAACAAGGAAGAAATGGTCTACGAAGCCTCGGATACCTCATGGCCCCTGATCAATAAATTGACGCAAGTCTTCGAGCGTTTTAAGTTCATATGCGCAAGTGATGGAATTAAGCTGCCCAAAGACACATGCACAATAAGGAGCAAATTGCGTCCCATTTTTCGGACGAGACTCTCTTGGTCAATTTGAGTAAACGAGCGCAGGGTGCGAAATTAAATGGTCCTTATGCACTCAATTGAAAACATGTATGGGGGAAATCACACCCTGTCATAAACGTTGTAAAAGGCGTAGTGTATGTACGGAAACTGGGTAGACTACTCCGTACGACGGCCATCGCGATAAGGCATTTGTACCATCGCAGAGGTGTTACTAGTACCACCACTTAAGGCATACGAACACAACATGTAGAAGTTCCAAGTTTAGTCTTCTATAGTTATGTGTTAATTTTTCTAAGTCTGTGTATGATATAAATGTATCATTGCAGAGCCAAATGTGTGAATTTGCGTAGAATCTCACCTTGCTGTTTGAAAATGAGGCCCTAGTCCTGCTGCCTGAGGACAGAGTATTGCTCCTGAAAGCGGTTAAAGTGGCTTGGTCGCAGAGTGCGCGATAAGGCACCTCCTATAACTCTGAAATTAAGAAAGCTCCCTCCACTCCTGGCCTTCTCAGGTTGCGAACGCAGTAGCTACTCCACCCATTAGGAATCCTACTACGTGTTGTACATCCACTTGGCGCTACCCAAATCCAGCTGACAGCAAAAAGGGTTCATGTCCTGCTACAGCCAATACAGTGCTCACCATTCTCAAAGCGTAACCGTTTGCAAAATGCAAAAAACCCCCCGAAGTGGCAACTTATTCTACAGAGTTGCTCACCACGGCGAAGGGAACACCCGGGGAGGTTTTCAGTGACTACTCAGCTGGGAATTTATAAAACTGTCCTTCTAAAATAGGGTAGCAAAAGGTAACTTCGGCTTCTTTGCTCCTTTCTGAGGCTATAGGGGTGCTTTGGAAAGTCTAAGCCCTCTAAAAGACGAGAAAATCCAACCCTAAAGCTCTCGCCTGCAACAGCTGAAGTAATCGGTGCAGGAAATGAAGTACGCTGAGCAAGCCTTCACCAAGTAAACCCTCGAAAGCATTATTGCCTTCAGTGGATTCCGTGGTCAGTAACCCAATAGCCTTCCTCAGGAAGAACACCAAATTAGATCATAAAAGTAAAATACTCGAGAGGCCACCCTGGTAGTGCATCCACCCTGAACCACGCTAATAGCTTGGTAGGGAAATTTAGGCTTTCTCGGTTCTTTGTGAATCAATATTTGTAAACCTGTTTCAACCTGGTCTGCACAATATGCTAACACTAAGGTTATGTTTTCTTGATGCTGTGTTAGTGCTTTTATTTTAGTCTTGTCGTTTTTCGGGTGAACCACGCTAATAGCATCTATCCTCTTTAAGAACAACGCGACGCCACAAAGGCCTCAACGATAAAGAAAAGTCTTTCATCATCAGAGAAAGTGCTGAAGGCACCTTTGTTAATGTTATTGCGGAGAAGTTAGTTCGCCATGAGGACACGGTTAGACGATTTCTGAAGGACCCTTCGCTAAGAAAGAAGAGACCCGATTGTGGTACGTCTAAAACCGTGGCAACTAGGGATTTAGGAAATATTAGCCTACATTTACGTGGAAAATCCGGAAAAACTAGTAAAGTCACTTTTACCGCCGCTGGTCGTCCCCATGTAACTAAGACCACCAGGAACCGTATCCTAGGGACCATGGCTTCCGTGCTAGTTTCCCTGAAACCGTCTCCTTTAACGCCCCGTCACAAGAATTTGAGGCTTCAATGGGCTGGGAAGCACACGACGTTGGACATGAATTACGTTCTCTTCACCGACGAGATCATGGAGAACCTTGACGAACCTGACGTTTGGGAAAATGGTTGGGTCTATTTACGAGATGAACGTCATCAACGTTTGCGACGTCAACAGCATGGAGGAGGAATCATGTTGTTTGTAGGCAGGTATAATTAGACGCAGACTCGTTGGCCCAGTCAGGGTGCCTGATGAGGTTAAATTAACCGCAGACGCCTACTTCAATCTCTTGAAGGAGGTCTTGAATCACTGGCTCGATGATATACTGTTGTCATATCTACAGACTAGTTTCTATGCATGAAAACACTCCATCTCACTCTGCCAGGGCCACCCAAGCGTTCTTAAGCTCTTACGGCATAAAAGGTGACAATTAGATGGTGTCGCCGCCAGCCTCTCCGGATCTCACTACAATCTAAAGATTTTAATCCATTATTAAACAAGATATTTATGCCAATGGACATCAATTTTTGTCTAAAGAAGTTTTATGAGCGACCATCAAAGCTGCAGCAGAGGCAGTCCAAACTGCTGCTATTAAGAAAGCGACATATTCGATGCATGATAGGGTGTTTCAAGTCATCCGTTGAAATAGCTCCCATGTAGGTAAAAAATTGATTATTTTCATCAATCTTTTAAGATAATTATGGTTTACTGTTAAATATATACGCTAAGTATGCCTAATATATAAAATTATCCTTCGTTTAATCTAACATGTCTATATGGGCTACTCTCACACGGCATAATTAAATCAGAACATTAGTGTTACCATATTGTGCAGACCAGCCGGAGAAAGTTTAATCAAAATTGATTCACAAAGAACCTAGAAATCCTAACTTTGTTTCTAAGCTATTAGCGTGTTCAGATTGAAGGATTTTAGCTTTGTTGATGAGGTCAATGTGTTCACAGGCGCCATAATTACAACAGACATTGCTTTAATTCCTCGGACGGCTTGCCGTTTTTCACGCTTTCCTCTTCATTGGTGGTTTTCTGAATATAAGCAGCAACTCATAAAAAGAGAAATGTATTACTTTAAGTTTGTTTCGTGGAGATTTTTTCTATCACGCACGTAAACGTCTCGAAAGGTAGAAACACACGAGTGTAACAGAATTTTTGCAAATCCCGGTAAGGAAAGGTTTAGTCAGTCACTAAAAATTCCCCGTAAAGAAGTATAAGAAAATATATTGGTGTCTATTAAATACAAGATCAAAAAGAAGATGCAATATTTTGTATTAGACTCGAAAGAAGATTTCTATATATCAATAAAAAGAGCAAATTTAAAAAATTTAATATTGCTCGGTATCTTGGTAAACATTACGATCGGCGGCACGAACGATGGGACATAAAATATTTCGTCCGTGTTCCAATATGTTTCACCTTTTTGGAGTCAATTCAAGGGGACTACGATGATCCTGAGTTTCAATCAATTGGGGGGGGGGCATAGCCCCCAGTATATAATCATAATTGTTTATAGAATAATGTAAAAATGGCGCCGGGTATATTTGAAATAGGATTCAAACGCGCATGAATTGCATGCCCGGATGAACGAAACATACACGCAAAAAAATTACACTTTTTCGGGCGCTCCGTCGATCTTCATGCTTACCGGTATCTTTAAAATAACGCTCATCACCCTTAGAATATTTGCGTCTTCCTATAATCTTCACAGGTCCTCAGAAGAGAGTCAGAACTAAGAATTTCTTGAATGTTGATGGCAATTCATTTAAGTTAAGTTCGAATATTCGTGCTGTAACATAAATAAACAAATCTTATAATAGCTGAACTCATCTTCTCTTTGATATACATATTTTTTGTTCGTTATATTTTTAAAATTATTAGGGTGCTTTTTTTTAGTCTTATATTTAAAAGACATCATATCTGATTTATACCTAATAGGCTTGGGTAATCTTATAAAGTTTCGTTTTCATTAGTTTTCAATTAAAATTTAATTTTCTATACTTATTTTTATACGAACATGTACAAAAAATAGACCCAGTTAAATACTGAAACACCTTTTTTTATAAATTCAAAGAATGAAATACATTTTGAACATTAAAAGTGCATTATTAGTACTTTGTGAACTTCTCTTTAGCGGCTTTTAAGGATCCAACTCGCCTAGGTTTATCTTTAATAAGTTCTGGGAGTACAGCTTGTGGTATTTCCAATCATGATTGGGACATGGTATTCACCAATTTTGACCATGTTCCTGGTTATGGGGACTTTTCTGTAAAGTCTTGTCTAGTATTTCCTACAATTGTTCTATAGGGTCCATGTCAGGTGACTGACTGTGCCAAGGAAGTCGCTTGATGCCGCTTTTGTACTCCCATTCTTTTGACCTTTTTTATGTATGACAGGGAAGCCAATTTTTTTTTTCTTTTTTCAAGCTAATCATTTAAAATACTGGTAGAAGTCCATCTCTAAGAATGGAAATGTAGTCTTTCGAGTTTATATTGCTAACACAATCAACCAACTCTGACCTTCCATTGCTCCAAACTCCATGGCAGAAAAGCCAGCTTGGTTCACCGTTGGCTGAACCTATTTATATTAAACTCTTGAAGGGGAAATCTCAAAACCCATACTCTTCCACTCTCTGGAGATTGATTAAACCTTGATTCGTCAGAAAAAAAATATGCGGGGCCAAAATTCCAAAGGATTTTCGCTCATTTCTCCACCCATTCATTTTTCTCCATAATTAAAATACGTTTCCTTTTGGCTGCACATCCAATATATCAAAGAGAGTGCAGGTAATATGCTTCTGTTTCAGATTTATTTGAATCCTTTCTGCACCGTCGGAAGCTTTTAAGCGATGACTCTTCTCAATAGATCTTCAAATAGCACCAAGACGTGATTCAGAACGCCCAGGATGCTAAGGTCCTGATTTTGTTGATGTTTTATCACTTTCTGTAAATACCTAGAACTATAATTCTGTTAATGTAAGAAAGGAGTATTTCAAGATTCTGGGCAATTCGTCTTTGGTACAATCTCACCTTCAGATTGACCAAAAATCTCTCCTCTTCGAAAATATGAAATTCCTTTGGAAGTTTTTTATAAGCATATTTAATAATTACATTATTAAATTCTGAAAAGATGAAAACATATACTAGTCATAATACAGATAAACAATCGGAATAAATATATTTATCATAAAACTGTGGGTGACCATTTACTTCTTGCATGTAACAGGAACCATAGTCTTGTTAGCGGTGCATTGAAGCTACCGAGGAATTTCTCTCCGACCCTTCATATAAATGAGGATCAATAAAAACAAAATTCGATCACTTTCCGGTCGAATCGGGGATCGTCAGTGACTAGAAACGACTAAGTTGCCTTGATGACCCTTGACTTAGTATTCTTTCCTTCCTTTTGGGTGGAATTCCTCCCATTTTTTCAATTAAAAATGTGATTAATGGGCAAAAAACAACTGTGATTTATTTCAAACGAATAGGGCGTTTTTGGTGCTGAAATAATTCACGAATAGTCGCATTTTACCCATTAACGATATAGGTCAGTGACATATGATGGGGGGAATTCTACTAAAAAAGAAAGAAAACTTAATGGAAATAAAATCCGTAGTTTTTTTAAGCATCAATTTCCGTACACGCCCCATCATATGGGAGGTGCATAAAGCATTGATTATTATTGAAGTGCCTCAAATGACATTGAACCGACGAGAGTAGAAGCAAAGTAAACCTCAAAACACCAACAGAGGCTCAACCACATAAAACGGAAGTGGAGGCGGAAAGATTTGTCTATCATACTTGTCTATCATACTTGTCATGATAAGAGTCGCAAGACTAGTGGACATGTAACTTCACTAGACCCACTAAATTGATTTCTCGGAACACAGAGTCTTCAGACATCTCAATCCAGGCACTTAAAGAACCAGTATCTGTTCTAAAGAGAAAACTGGTGGCACCCAGGACTGAAAAATGACTCGCGAAAGAGTCAGCCTCAAGTAAACCAATAATAGGACTATGAACGAGTATCGGGATGCAACACTCGGAAACCTTTTAGAAAGGGTTTAATATACCTTTCTCTCAATAATCAGTTTCGTCCAGGAAAATAACGTACGGAGAACAGTCGTTATAAACCTTAAATCCTATAACCTGGAGGGTACCCTTGATACTTCCAGAAACTAATTCGTACAAAGCACATGTACTAAAACGTACGAATATGTACTCCTTGAATGAAAACACCAAATGTGTAAAAACTAAAACTATTCCTGTTGTTATGCTCCTTTATGGGTGAACTGGGATGAAAAATAAATATAATGACCAAAATACAAATAAATATAATGTATAAATACATTAATAAAAACGAATAAAAAAATACTAAAATATGATACATCGTTTGAAATCACTATATTTCAAAATTCTTCTAACTTCCTTTTAGTAGAAGGACAAAGTCACATTAAGAGCTCGCGTATTGTCAACGGTGCTGATGCAAACACTTCAGTCGTCCGAAGATTTTCACTAAAATTTGGACACCCAACTTTCATCTATACTCAAGCATAACCTTTGCGCTAATGAGACCTTATCAAACTGATAAAGTATCTCTAGATATGACGATACAAGCGAATGCAGCAAACTGAATGAATCAATCGCTTCTGTTTAGCAAAATACAAGGGGCGGTCAATAGGTTTTGCGAATCGGTGGCAAAACAGAGGAAGGGCGATGGCTGTTTGTGGGGGTGTTAGGACAGGTTATGACAAGTCAGGACCTGCAGCCGCACGCTCCTGCCTCGTCTATTTAAGAAGCAGTAGCTAATCGCAGATCGTCAGTCAAAAATTTTTCAACTTCCTTTGATCACCGCGCAAGGAAGGCAAGAATGCAAAAGAGATCCATGAACGCATGGTTGCAGTGTACACCGACACCGCGCCTTCCTATACAACCATTGCTCGCTGGAATAGGGAGTTCTGCCATGGTCGTGAGTCCCTTGAAGATGACCCCTGTCCAGGACGCCCGTCAGACGTGACCAACGAGGACAATGTGGCTCGTGTTTTCGAGGATGATCCTCGAAAATCGACGGGTGAAGGTCGAAGAAATCGAGCCAGAACTTGGAATATCACATGGAAGTGTTATCAACATCATCCACGACAATTTGGCCATGCCCAAGGTCTCTGCCTGTTGGGTCCCTAGAAACCTCACGCCCCATGATCGACTTCAACGTCGTCAAAGTCCACAAGGCCAGAGTTGCACAAGCTGCCCTACGCGAGTGCGGATTCGAGAAGCTCAACCATCCCTCCTACAGTCCAGATCTGGCCCCTAGCGGCTACTTTTGATTCCGCCAGCTCAGCGCTGCACTGCGTGGAGGCCAGTTTGGGGACGATGAAGATGTTCAGCTCGCCGTCCAGGAGTGGATTGAACAGCAGTCGGGAGATTTGTGGTTGTCGGGAATTCGAAGCCTCAGGGACAAGTGGCGCAAGTGCATTGAAGTCAAGGGTAGTTATATTGAAAAATAATAAAACACTTTTCCTTATATCTCGTTTCCTTATATCCGAATTGCAAAACTTATTGACCCCCCTCGTATATTGATATAAATACGCATGAAGCATTTTCTAGTTCATTAATTATAACAACACGCTCATTGGCAGTCGGATTATTTCCCTTATTTTACAAGTACAAACAAAACGGAGAAGCTGCGGCCGAAAATAATTGAAAGAACGTTCGCAAAGAAATGCTGTATTAAGGAAGAGGTTAAAATTTGAAAAAAAAGGTAGAGCAAAGTGCGAAAGAAAGGTGGGAGCATAAAGCTCTTGAATTTTGCGACACGACGAAGATTTTGAGCTTATCAAACTCAATACGAAACATTACACATGGCTTTCCTTCCTTATTATAAATAATGATAATAATAACACAAGAGATCTCGTTATTGCGAACTTAAGTTTCCATTGAGGGGACAAACGAGCTCGTCAAAGAGATTTGAGAGCCATTAGCTTGTGAATTCAGGAGGTGTGGAAGAGACTCAGAGAAGAGATCAATGTTGTCATCATTTTCACACAAAATTATCTTCATTCCTGCTTATGTATAGTCTTCATTCATTTACTGTTGATGTCGGGCTTTTATTCAGTTCCTGCTTATGTCGGGCTTTTATTCAGTTCCTTCTTATGTCGGGCTTTTATTCAGTTCCTGCTTATGTCAAGCCTTAATTCAGTTCCTGATTATGTCGGACTTTTATTCATTTCTTGCTTATGTCAAGCCTTAATTCAGTTCCTGATTATGTCGGGCTTTTATTTAGTTCTTGCTTATGTCGGGCTTTTATTCAGTTCCTGCTTATGTCAAGCCTAAATTCAGTTCCTGATTATGGCGGAATTTTATTTATTTCTTGCTTATATCAAGCCTTAATTCAGTTCCTGATTATGTGAGGCTTTCATTCAGTTCCTGCTTATGTCTAGTCTTAATTCAGTTCCTGTTTATATCGAACTTTCAATTAGTTCCTGTTTTTTAAGGCCTTTATTATGTAGGCGATTAGATTTAACGTGTTTTTACTTGCTTCGAAGCGCCAGGTCAAGGCGTCGCTTTTTTTTCCAAGGAGTAAAGTTTAATTGAACCCATTTAGAGCCATGAATGCCATTTAGCCATTTGAACCATGGGAAACCATCAATGAAATACCCATTTATCATCTTATCACAGAACGCCGCAGGGCATCGGAGGGACTTTCTCTCGTTCTGTTCTGCCTTTCCTTTTCGGGTAGTTAAAGTAGATAAGGCCAGTCTTTCTTCTTTAGGCGAAAGGATCCTTTTTAATTTTGATTTTTTGTTTTTGTTTCTGTGTTTTTCTCTTAGTCACTCTCGTTTCCTGAGCGGATTACTCTGTGCTTATTTCGAGTCCTATTTCTCTGTTTCCTTTCGTCATCTTATTTTTCCTCATTTTCTTATGCTTGGTCAATTAGAGGTGTTCTCCGTTTTGTTTATGCTGACTTTCGAGAAAGAGACCACTTCTTTCAGGAACTTTATTGGCTCTAGTCCATTGCCTTCGATAGTTTGTTCCATTCTTCTACGCAAATCTCATTCAATGATGCGAGGTTCGGTGGGTTTCTCATTCGAATTGCAGCCTTCAGTACTCGCCAAAAATGCTCAATAGAATTAAGGTCATGGAAGGAAGTTTATTTTTCTCTTTTTAAACCATTCTTTAGTCAATTTAGCCGTATACTTAGGATCCTTGGCATCCTGAAATTTCCTTTGATGTCCGCCATAGGATTTTTTCTCCCTTGAGAGCAGCTTTTCCTCCAGTATCTTTCGATACGTAGCATCATCTATTTTCCCATCAATGTTGCAGAGTGCTCCTGTGCCATGTGCAGACAACCTTCGCCGTGTCTCACAGCTGAGACGATGTGTATAGGATCAAAGTTCATTCTACCCTCCAAACGGGACGAGCATCATTTTGGCCGAAAATTATATTAAAGTCTCATCTGGCCATATAACATTGCCCCCAAATTCCCTTCCGTTTCAACGTGTTCACTGGCAAACTTTAAACAGTTCGTAACATGTTTTTTTTTATTAAAAGTAGATTTCTGTGAGGAGTGAAAGAATGCAGATCATTACGATGAGCTCTACTAATAGATCGTTTAGTTACTTTAGTCCCTGACAATTCCAGATCGCTTTGTATATCTTTCATAGTAATCATTGGATTACTCGTCAGCTTTCGAATCATGTAACATCAAGACCGATGGTAAATCTTGCGAGGAGCACCGGCTCTTGTCAAGTTGGATTGATTCCATACTAGCGAAGCTTTCAAAGCATACGGCACTTCACCTCACTCAGAAATAGTTCTATAGAATAATCCATCTGAAAGAAATCAAATTAGTTGCTGTAGAATAGCTCGAGGAACTTCTTTAACTTTCGGTATTGTTCAAAGCAAACCTCTAATATTCGGCTGTTTACACCAGTTTCGTTTCTAGAAATTTTTATAATCCTCGATTTTATTCTTTTCATCGAATTTATAAGATTTCTTACGTTTAGTAATAATTTTCTCGCATGTTATTAGCTACTTTTTTAGCAATCATTGTTATATACAAAGAAAATCTGTCTTATTTATATTTCTTCTGTTAAATATGTTTACTGAGTTTCCTGTTATTATTAAAACCATACGAATGCAGGATATATTTTAGAAATATCGAGAATTTAAATGTGCAAATACTCGTCTAACCTCACCATATATTTATCTTTAAGAAATTTTAGGCCTATTCAGAGATGAAACCAACATAGAAATCCTTGATTCGGATGATCTCACACCGTTAGCTCGGTCTGTGTTTGTTCGTTAAGGGAAATGAACAATGTTTTCAATCCAATTAAGAGAGTAGAAAAAAGTCAGAATGGCCAACCGGAAATATGGGAAGGCCTAGTCAGGATTACCAACGCAAAATGGTTGTTTCTATTTTTAATTATCATTATTTAGATTGTTTCTTAGTCCAAGAAGGACCCAAAGACTGCCATTTATAAAAGGACTACAGAAAACTGGAGAACTCTGATGGAGGTGCTCCAGAGAAGTTTAGTTTAAAAGAGAGGAAGCAGGAAAGTGCTAATGCAAGGAATCTCAGCCTCACAGAGGACAGCAATGGAAGTGGTGGCCCAATGAACTTAATTTAAGAGAGAAAACCCAGGAAATTGCCTCTCCTATAAATATTAGAATAAAAAAAGAAGATCCAAATGAATGCTGCTTCTCGAATTGGAGATATGGTAAGAGAGAGTAAATGCGATACCCTTCTGATAAGCTTGTTGCCCTCTAACCCGGCGATGACCGGAGAACAATTTCGTTTTGAGAAGAAATGCCATGAAAACTGTGATAATGCTGTTTTGCCTGTTAGTCTGTTTGTTGATAATGGCATTGATGATTTCGCGGTAACCTTTGTTCCTGAACATACTGTAACTGCACAACTATATGAAAGGATTTGTTTTCCTGCAAATTGGATCTTTTATTCATTTAGATATATGTTAGAGAGCTTCACTAACACTGCAAAGCAGATCAACTTCTATTTTAAAATAGTTTTCACGTGAGTCCTGATTCCTTCAATTTTCTCTGTATGTCTATCTTCATCTTTTATAAGACGCATTCCCATTCTTATCTCCTAGGATTCTTCGGTTGTTTTTCAAACGAACTTATATCTTATTTTTCAGCTTCTTTTTTATTTCCAGGAAAAATTTGCTGTTAATTTATTTTTACCTGTGTCGCTTTTTTGTAAAAAGGAGTAAAGTTCACTTGTACCCCTTTAGAGCCATGAGATGACCCATATGACCATGGGACAGATGGTTATTCACCCTGGAGATTTCAAATCTACCAACGGATTTGGCGCTGGGTGGCGCCATCTAGTGGCAGAAGCCTCACTTAGCCATTCAAAGGCACTTGTAAGTGATTTGAACCATTGGAAACCATCAATGCAATAACCATTTATCATCTTATCACAAAACGCCGCAGGTCTTTGGAGGGACTTTCACTCTTGTTCCAAGTAGCGTCTGGCGTTCCCCCTTAACTTTATTTCTATTGGTTTTTGTCAGTTGATTTGTTTATTTAATACTTTGTTGTTTCTCTATTTATCTTAACATGCTTGTCTAATCCAGTTTTTATAACGCACTTTTAATATGACTCATTTATCCTTTTTCCTCCACTTCATTTCGTTTTATTTCAACCGGTCTGTCGACACCACGTAGTGAAAGTTCGTTTGTCAGCCTCCGAGTTATGTTTTTCTTAATTCAACATTTTAGTGACCTTGTCACGTATTCTCGCTAAATTCGTTCGTTTGTTCTTAATTTTAGTCAACGTTTCTCTCTTTTATGATTTCTGTTATTCATTTTTTGTCTCAGCCCCAACTGATTTTTCACTTTGAACTACTAAATTTTCCACAATTAGATAACTAATTACCTGTTCTGTCTATGATTTTTCAGTTTGATTCATCTAATATTAACTCTCTATTGTTTGTGTTTGTCTGTTTAACTTCTGTCTCCGTAGGATTTGAATCCATTAATTTAGTGAAAACTTGCCTCCTACATATTTACTCTATGTACAGATATATTCACTTCGGTAACGTACGAGTAAATTATTCTATATACAACAGTATTCAAAATTTAGTTTTTCTTATCAACTTTCTTATTCGGATTACACAAACCTTCTAGACGTTTGTTTAATCTTATACTACTTTGTGTATAAACATGATTGCATTTGTCTTCTCCTCTGTTTCATCCGCCCATGCCGCCCAAAAGCTACGCTCTCCGACCGGAGAATTTCCACCACGCCTGGGTGACTACCTGGTTCGATTCCTGCAAGAAGAAAGGAAATAAAAGGAGGGCTACTTGAGTGAGTTGACGGCCCTCGAATCTGTGGCTTGCGCGCGGAGACTTTCCAAACTATCCGATCGTTAATGAAGATACCACACAATGTCATTTATCTGTCAGATTCTGACAAAGGGATTTTCATGTCCATATTTACTGAGCCGTAGCGGGTGGCTTTCCTTTGGCCCTTGAAGAGTTCTCTGCGCCGTAGTTGATGGCAAAACACAGTATTATCGTTCTTTTAACCATTCCCCACTAAAAAGGACCATCTCCTGGTGCTTGCTGGTTTGCTAGCAATAATCCTTCTGATCTTTGTGAATTTCATTATCCTGTTTTGTAGACCCCGCCCACAATTTAAAACGGGACCGGGTCAATTAACTTCCCTACTAACTAACTGCCTCATCTAACCTCAACTTGAACTATTCGACACACATGCTGTCCCCATTTTCGTTTGGAAATCCCATCCACATATTTTAGATCCTATGAGGAAAAAGGTTCTCACCAATCCTAGTCCTGAGCTGACTGAGACCTAACTTTCAACCATGGTTGGCAGTTGAATTTGATCCCAATGAAATATGTTAGATCCTTTTTTATTAACTGACCTCACAGGTTACGTGAATATTGGTTAAAGATCCTTCAATAGCTGCAAAGCGACGGAATCTGTTTTAGTGCTGTCTCATTCCCCTCCAATAGTTCAATGCCACAGCCTCAGAAACCATCAATGGATGTATACTAAACTCTAGAGTTATTTAGGAATGAATTCAGTCGTTATTTTGATCAAATAAATCTCTATATATCTATATCTCAATATGTCGGTTGGTCGCCGTTTTGCTTTTTTTTTGTTTTGGTAATAACATTGTAACTTTTCGGCCGATTCTAACGAAATTTGGAACCCTTATGTTGTTTTACATTCTCTTTCGAATGATATAATTGCAAAGGTCTTCCCAAGGTTAGACGGTGAATTATTTTGTTTTGGCAATAACATTATAACTATTCGGCCGATTCTAACGAAATTTGAAACCCTTAAGGTGTTTTACATTCTTTTTCTGATAATATAATTGCCAACGTCCTCCAAAGATTAGTTCGGGAATTATTTGGCAAGAACATCATAACTATTCGGCTGATTCGAACGAAATTTGAATCCTTTGTGTTGTTTTAAATTCTCTTTCGAATGATATAATTGTTAAGGTCCTCCTAAGGTTAGTCCGGGAATTATTGAAAGGTCATAAATCAGATAATGGAGAGCACGCGACTTTGGTCAGCAATCATTGTTACTTCAATGTGTTGCTAGGTGAATTTGGATATTCTCTTATCAAAACGTCCAATCTCTCTTTGTTTTTATCTAATGGCCGCCGCCGTTTGGCGTAATCGATGTACATTAGCTTACAACTCCATTGTAGGATGACATGTGCCACGTCACCAACCATAACCCATGATACGTCATAATTTGTCAGCGTGTTTTTTTATAGCATCATATACACATGCCACAAAAATTATAACACATATCTTGGGCGGGGGGAGGGGGGAGGGACGCACTGAAATTTAAATACAAATTCTACAAGTCAAATATGATTTTCTCTTTCCATACTTTATTCTTATATTTGCGTAAAAAGTTTCTAAAATTTTAAGGGATGCTTTTGTGTGCAATTTTATAATTAATCCAGGAGGGCAAAAAAATCACGAAGCAAATGTTTAACCTAAAATAAACCAGAAAACAAGCCTCAATGATCTCATTCGTCATATTTATCAGAGTGTCTCGATACGTGACGATAGAGTAAAAGATAAATGAAAATTTCGTTGTAAGAAATTGATATATTTTTATCTAAAGATTTCAGCGTTAAAATTCTAGGAAATCCGTGGAAATGAAGTGTATATTTAGCTTACGAAAGGTTTTTACCAAGCTAGGCTATAATTAAACAAGTTATTTAAAAAAAAAATAATGATAATTTTATCCCGAAACAAGAAGTCAGAAGTTTATATGATAATAATAGTGGTCTTTTGTATGGCGCGTTCTTCAATGCTACACCTCTTTCACAAAGCGCTCTCTACCTAGTAAGGAATGGTTTGGTAGAAGGCGGGCGTCTTTTATCAATTTTTAAAAAGGGAAGTAAAGAGGACCCGAATAACTTTAGGCCGGTAAGCTTAACTTCTATAGTTTGTAAAATTCTTGAGAAGATAGTTAAGAAGATGATTTCTGACCATCTAGAGAGTGGTAGGTTAATAAATAATGCTCAGCATGGGTTTAGAAGTGGTAGATCGTGTTTAACAAATTTATTGGATTTTATGGATTATTTAACTAAACAATTAGATAAGGGAGAGAATGTTGATGCAATCTACTTAGATTTCACCAAAACTTTTGATAAGGTTCCACATAGGCGCCTAGTTCACAAATTAAAAATGCATGGGATATGTGGTAAAGTTTTGAATTGGATAGCTGAATGGCTGAAAGACAGGAAACAGAGAGTTGTGCTGAATGGGCTGAGGTCACAGGGGAGGGACGTTATCAGGGGTGTACCTCAGGAATCCGTTCTAGGCCCTTTATTATTCATAGTTTATATAAATGATCTTGGGAAAGCTGTAAATAGCAAAGTGTCAATTTTTGCTGATGACACTAAATTGGCAGCTGTAGTCAAAGAAGTTGAGGGTACATTTAAAGTGCAAAGTGAATTAAATAAGTTATTAGCTTGGGCTCAGAAGTGGCAGATGAGTTTTAAAATTAAATAAATGCAAAGTTCCTAACATGCGAAGGGATAATAGGGAATTTTGCTATGAAATGGATGGGCATTGGCTGAAATTAGGCGTAGTAGTAGATTGGTCACTGAAGTTTTCGAAGGAGTGTATTGAGGCAAAAAATAGAGCAAATAGGGTGCTAGGATACATTAAGAGGAATGTTAGTTACAAGAATAAAGAGGTTATCCCTAAACTCTACAACTCATATGTCATGCCACATTTAAAGTACTGTATAAAAGCATGGTCACCGCATTTTAGACACGATATCAACCAGCTAGAGTCAGTACAAAGGAGGGCAACAAAAATAATACCTTTCCTGAAGCATATTGAATATGAAGGTAGATTAAGCTCATTTGAAGGAAGATATATGAGGGGAGATATTATTGAGCTTTTTAAAATCTGTTCTGGGATGGGTAAGTTGGATTTTAGCAAGTTATTTTAGTTAGAAGGTAGTGTGGAAGAATAAGGAGAGAGAGAGCGAATCCCCCTTGACTTCCCCAGATCGCCGTTAACCGCTCTAAATTCGTCTGCCCTATATACTGCGAAATTGGAACAATGGAAAGACCATTAAGGAGGCATCGCGACTTCGCGCTATGGAACCTTATCGCGACCCAAAGCAATTGAGGAAGTCTGTTGGCGATGAATCTCTCTCCCTGTCTAGATAATTTCGGAGTATATATATTCGAGACTTCGAAGTTCACATGCAGATTGTGTCTGAAGCCGCCGTCCAGTACGTTAGCTGTAACGTCTTCGTTATTCGAGAGGGAATCGACTACATTCTCGTCCAGAGAAGAATTGAGTGATTGTTGAAGAGCCAAGGAAGAGCTAGTCGTCACTCAGTGTTGTTTGTGGAAATAGTTAGGCGTGCTTCAACCCTTCTCACCACGTATTCGGATTTTAAGAATCGGAAATGCCATCCCCGAAGCACACTCCGTTTGCTTCTTAAGGATAAGAGGCCCCAAACTTCAGTTTCCTAAAGTAGAATTGAACGTCCCTTTGAGACGCCTACAAGTTCAAGGTCAAACTTACCTACCTGCTCCTACTCGCCGCATATCAAGGTAAAAGGGATTTAATCCCCGGTTCGTAACGCTCCTCCCACCTTTACGGAGTCGAACCTCAAGGATCCCCTTTGCTCGAGAACTTGCAAAATTGTAAAATCATTACTTAATTAATTAATTATCCCTCGGTTCAAACTTAATTGATAGTGGCAATCATCTTAGCAGTGAATCGTCAATATTTAATTGCATTGCCATTTAACTTACCCTATATGTATATGTAATATTTAGTGGGAGATTACTGGAATAGTTTGCCACCTGAGACAGTAGATATAGATAGTCCAAACTTGAATGTTTTCGAACGCAGATTAGATGATCATATGGGAAGAGATGGTTAACTTGGCAGGGAGGGGGGGGGGGTATTCTTCACTTATTCCTATGGATGCAGTTTTTTATTATTATATATTATGATCGATTTTAATTTTGATGAGTCTTGATGATGATGCTTTTTGTTTTTGACACAATCCTATTGATTGCTTAAATTGTATATTGTAGATGCATGATCTGACACAATCTTATGGATGCATTTTGTGGGTGGGTTTTGACAGATGCGGATGACCTTTGATCGGCCCTTGTGGCTTTTGTTATCCGTGAAATTATGTTATGTTATGTTATGTTATGTTAGGCCTCTCTCCCTCGGGCTGAGGAATTTTAAAAGGGTTGAGTTCTAACATCAACCTACGACATATAGAAATATCTATATTATATTAAACTAGTGTCAGGTTTAGTGGGGTTAATCTTGGTTAATCAATTAGTTAACCTTGGTTAAATTGTTAAATTGCTGGCTAATCTTTTCTTCGGTTTTGGAGATCAAAAGGTGCGGAATTACTAATTATCCAATTGTATTTTTCCCGTTCCCATTTTTTTATGAGTGTGAATTTATTTTGCGTGACTGTGCATCACCATTATTATATTCCTCCACGGAATTGAATTGTTTTCCTTCAAGGCCTAATTTCGTCTGCCGTAAGTTGAGGTACATTTAGAGATTGCATTGTTCCATGTATAGTTGTCACTAGGCGTGCTGTAACTCTCGTCTCAATCACAGTGAGGGATTTAGGTAAAATCTCGTCCCCTCCAAGTTTTTTTTGACGAGTGATCTTACGGATAGAATCCGCACCGTGCGGAGTAATTGCGTTATTTTCTGCGAGTATTTTTCTACTTTTGTTGTTTGTAATTTCGTCGGGTCAAGCAAAACCCGGTTGCACTTTCGTCCCTGCGTTACTAGAAATCCCGCCACATTCATTGTCGTGCGTTAATTTATTTCTTGTTGTCACTTCCATCTCGTAAAACCGGTAAAATGTCTTCGTTTGGAATTTTCAAGGCCCAAAATGAGTCACTCGGACTCAACGGAAAAACCTAATGGCCTACATCCAGGAGAAAGAGAGGTGAGAAAGAGCCGAAGAAAGAGAAAAGGAACGCGAAGAAAAAGAAAGACGCGAAGAAAGAGAAAAGGAACGCGAAGAAAAAGAAAGACGCGAAGAAAGAGAGAGGATTCGCTTACACGAATTGGAGATGTGTAGGGCTAGGAACGAGACGCTCTCCATAAATTTCCAAAACTCCAGATTAGACGAACGGCAGACAGTGACCATAAAACTCCCAGTATTCAAAGAAGGAGAAGACTTCGGGTCTTATCTCACCCACTTCCAAAAGATCTTCGAGGTGAATCATTGGGGCATCGAAACGGATGGCGTAACACAATTATTGCCCCTGCTGAGTTCCAAACTAAGGGATATTTTCATCTCCCTTCCTTCAGAGGCAACGATTGATTGCTCTTCGTTAAAAGCTGAGCCGTTTGCTGCCTATACTATGACCCCGGACTTCTACCAAGCTAAATTTAGGCATTGTCAGATTCAACCAAACCAGACCTCCCGTCAGTTTGGCTAGTCCCTGCAGCGTGACTTTAATCCTTGGGTTGATGCATCCAAAGTGCCTCATGAATACGATGCTTTGGTCGATTTCGTCCTCAAGGACCAATTTCTTGCGTTGCTCCTTCGGAAATCAGGTCCTTCGTGAAGGATCGGAAGTGCCATACTCTCAAGGAATACATCGAGGAGGCATACGTCTACGCGGCTAGCCACAGCTGCTATCCGAAAGAAGGGAAGAAGTCAGAACCCCTATCTCACAATTACAAAAAAAAGCAAGAACAAATTTGTTCCTAACAGTAGAAACAAGATCGTCAAGGTGACCCGGCCCACCAAATCCAAACCACTCTTCTCGTCAAAACACCGGAATATCACGCACTTTTCTCTCAAATCCCCTGCTTCGTCGTTCCCCAGGAGGACCATCGTTTGTTTTTCCTGTGGAATTGAGGGTCACGTAAGAAGCAATTGCCTTCAGAACTCGCAGTTTAGAAGCACTTCTTCTCACCAGGTGTACCAAATCAGTGCCACTTCTGCGCCCCCACCATCGCGAAATGAAGCTCCCTCTTCTTTAAACACGCCGAGTACCACTGGCCACCAGGTAAACTTTTTGTTTTATAAAAGTACCCTTGGGGCCCTCCAACTTGAAACTGGAGCAGTGAATGGTTGCGAAATCTCCACCGTCGTCCGTGATAGGGGGTGCACGTATATCATTGTTTCAGATGAACTACTTTCCCCTGTGGCTTCGGATCACAATAAGTTTGCCGTAGTGAATGATTACTCGGGGCGCGCCAATAAATTCCCCATTGTTAATTGTCATATTGAGTGCGCATATTTTACTGGTTTGGCTGAAGTCGTTGCAGCCCCCATCAAGTTTTATGCGGTCCTAATTGGTCAGTCCTCCCGGGTATCTTCAGCCTCCGTGGCTCAACCCTTTACCACCTGTTTCCGCGCGATGAAGGAACTTCAAGCCCATACACCTTTGGAACCCTCTTGTGCCCCAAATACCAGAGTGCGATGAGCAGTGACTTTGCTAAAGGTCAGATGGAATGCGAGTCTCACCGCCCCCTGTGGATAAAGGCAAAAACAAAACGTGCGAAAGCATTAGAGGGAATAAGGTGATTTCCTTCCTCATCAAGGACGACCTCCTCTATCGCGTGTGCACCGAAGAAAATGACAAAGAGTCCCGCACACTATGCGCACCTCAATCCCACATCCCTCTAATTCTTTAGACACCTCACGATAGTCTGTTTGCTGGCGACTTCAGCCACACGAAGACCGCCAAAAGGTGGATAAAATATTTTTATTGGCCTGGCGTGACCGACGAAATTATGCGATATTGTCGTTCGTGCGACATTTGCCAAAAGACGGCAATAAAAGGGCGAGCTAAACCTATGCCTTACAGAAGGAACCCCTAATCTCTTAACCCTTCTTTCGAGTATCTATCGATTTAATCGGGCCGATACACCCCCGTCGAGCGAAGGCCATAGATACGTTTTAACTCTGGTCGATTTTGCCACCAGGTTCCCCGGGGCTGTGCCCTTCAATAAAATTGACAGTATCCCCTGGGCCGAAGCTCTTATTTCCATCTCTTCCTGTGTGGGCCTACCCAAGGAAATTCTATCCGATTGTGGTCGCCAATTCACCTCGAATTGATGGAGTATGTCGGTAAATTGCTAATGATTAAACCCTTGTTTACTACCCATTTTCACCCGGCTGAAAATGGAATGTGTGAGAGGCTAAATGATTGTCTCAAGGCCATTCTCAAAATGTTGTGCGCCGATCAACCCACTGAATGGCCCCGCTTTATACCGGTAGCTCTCTTTGCCTACCGTTAAATTCCCCATCATACTTTAGGATTCGCCCCATTTGAGTTTTTATATGGAAGGAACGTTAGATGGCCCCTGAGTATCCCAAAGGAACTCTACTCCAATCAGAAATTGGATGAAGACTTGAAGACCTCTTACTCATACCTATTGGATTTGAGATAGAGGATGGAAAGTGCGCCGAAATTGCGTATCAGAACGAAATCAATTTGGAAAAGTATAAAACATACTTTGATTGCAAGTCCAAGGAAACGAAATTTAACTCCGGAAAAAAGTTTTGCTACTCCTCCCCACGGGCAACAACAAATTGTTGAGCCAATGGAAGGGCCCATACCAAGTAGTCTAGAAACGTGGCCCCGTCGTTTACCTCAATGAAACCCCCTCAAGAAGAAAACTTTTGCATGTTAACATGCTGAACCGGTACCACCGACGCGCGAGCATCAACCAGATAGTGGCAATTGACGAAGAATCCCTAATGGAATCTGGTTAACCCTTGGACCCCTTTAGAGTAATTCAAGTCGCCTGCGTGTAACAAGACAGGAAATACCCGTTGCATGTTTTGCCTGACACTAATAATTCCTCGTCTGCGGAAATTAAGATATGCGACCAGGTATCCTCTCTTCAAAGGAATCAATTGCAAGCGCTCCTGAGTCGCTTTGGTGACGTTATCACCGAGATTCCCGGTTGGGCCACCCATTTTGAGCACAACATTCAATCAACTACCCAGGAACCCATCCGTTCCAAACTATACCCTCTAATCCTACACCTCCGGGAAGCATTCAATGACGAGGTAGATAAAAATTTAATGTTGTAGATCATCGAACCTTCGGAGTGGAGATATTGTTTCCCGGTTGTTATGGTGAAGGCCCCCGAACGTCTCGTTTGGACGCCGTTGTCGTCTCACAACTTTAACGAACTCAAAGAAAAGCTGGTATCCGCTCCCATCCTCCGTCTCCCTAACCCGGAAAAATCGTTTGGCATTCGCACCGACGCAAGTAAGGATGGGATAGGATGTGTCCTCCTCCAGTATGGGGATAACGACGAAAGTTTTCCTGTCGCTTTTGCCAGTCGAAAATTACTCGCCCGCGAAAGAAATTATGCCGATAGTTTAGGTAAAAACCCGTTGGACTCTCTTTCAAACTAATTCCGAGCCATTCCCTCCTTTTTTTATTAATCTTTGTTCGTAAGGTAAATCTGTATATTTAACCGTAAAATACGGGAACGCGTATCTTACTTTTTTTTCATTTTTTTTGTATATGGTGAATTCCTTTTGTATATTTTTATTGTTAGCTTTGTATCTTGGGATGATTTTACCCTTGGGGAAGTGAGCCACATTTAAGTATATCATTGACAAAACGTATCTTTTGGCAACCACGCTGTAATATTATATAATCTGTGTATATATGCACGGCACATAGTAAAATAAAACCCCACTAGTTCCACTATTTTGTATTTTTGTTCCGCTTGAGAATTTGTTCCATGTATCCTCAACTTTAATCGTAATTGTCACGCGAATATAAGGTACAATCCCCTATTAATTATTTTCCGATGTCACTTCCTCCCCTAAAGTTCCATCTGGGGATGGAAGAGTGTCAGAGAGAGAAAGAGGGAGAAGACGCGCGCGCTCGTCTCTTTCAAGGTGGGAGAGAGAGAGAGAGAGAGAAAGAAAGAAGAGAGGACACACCTGCGCGACCCTTTTTTATCCACGATAACGAGGCGCAAAAGCTCGAAGGTCGTGATGGGCTGAAGGCTCGACTTCGCGGAAGCCTGAGATGTGCTTAAGAGCACGAACGGTCCCGCCTTGGATTTTCCTGCGATGGCCTGAATCGAGCAAGTCCACCTCGCCTGGCGAGGCGTCTGTCAGCTTGAACCCTCCCCCTTCGGGCACGGGGAAAAGCCCTTCTGTCTCACCCTCATAAAATGTCCGACGCTGGACTTGGACAGCAATAAGTAACCACTTGTGTCCCGAGTATCTCCCATCCTCCGTCCCCGTTAATTCCGCGGGAACCCTTGAAGATCCCGTCAAGCTGTATACCCCGTACTCGTTGGTTTCCGTTCCCCGAACCCCACGCATCAAATTCTCGATTTGGTATTCTAAACCTGAAGGCAAGATCTGAGTTCATCTCGCATAATAGTTGTTTGTCAAGAGGCTATTATTGTGGACTCTACGCCGTCTCTAACAAGGCAGGACTACTCCCTAAGACCAAATCTTTGAGTTAAGCGCAACACGCAACTCTCCTGTGCAAGATCTCCCCCCTCTCCCCTCCACCAATTTTAAGCCTCCGTTATTTGGCTTCGCGTGCGCTCAAGGTCATTTGAGCGTCCCATTTGTCATTGCCCGTTTGTTTGTACGGCGGTCGACCGCCCCAGGTAGTTCTTTGAAGCCGAGACTCGTGTACGTCTCTTATGTTTATATACCTTAATTAAAACCCTTTTAATTTTGTAAATATATTATCTGCATATTAGAAGGTATATTTTTGTACTCAGTTTCTATTACCCCAGAACCCACGCTCATAACGGACTAATCAGTTCATAGGCCTCTCTCCCTCGGGCTGAGTAATTTTGAAAAGGGTTGAGTTCTAACTGGTGTCAGGTGTGGGGTCACCCTACGACACCCACCAGTAACACCGGTTTTGGCAGTTTAATTGCGAAATTCTAACCTCATCGAACAATATCTTGTTTATTATTCTTTGATTATATTTTATAAAGTTTATCGAATTATGTTTAATATCTTGCTTAACTTTGTTGCCAAACTTAGTGGAATAATGTTCACTTGCCAAAACTTTGTAGGTTGTTAAAATGGTCACATTAGGAGGGAGAGGATGTTAAGGGGCCAAAAAAATCCAGCTCATACACAAAAAACATCGACCCGAAAGAAACATCCATCCCACGTCTGAACATATAGAAAGAGCTTATCGGCAAGACCAGACCAGCAGGGATATCTGCACTCGCCGTCACTAGGATCTCAACACCAGTTCAACACTTGCATAACTTAAAATAAAACCGAGGGAGTAACGGAGTTTTGGGAGTTTGGGAAATCTCCCATCTTCGAGTGAGTTTAATTAGGGGGCTGGTCAACTAGGAGAAACCTAGACCAGGATCTTCATCATTGTGAACCATCAAAGACCCAAAGATTCACTCAAGACTATTTTAAGAAAGAAAAGGAAGACTGGAGGTCCATTATTGTCTACTATCTACAGAGGTTATAAGGATTAAACAAATCAAACAGGCGTTTGTCCTAAGACTCTACGATCACCGTTTTAAAAAATATCATTGTCAACATAAGAAAGAATACAGTTTTATACGCAGTCAAGGGCATTAAATTCGATTCATTTGTGGAAAAATATATTATTTATAAACTAAAATAAAGCTGGGGGGAAAGGTCAAGGACAGTCCAATTAGAGGTTATTTGTCTCCATGCTGGTCCCATGATGGAAATAAATAAACTATAATTGGACTGTGCTGGGATTTTCCAACCGCCTTACAGTCATCACCAAAATCTTTGAGGCTACTATATTTCTTTTATATAACAAAATTCATAGAACTAATCAAACGTTACATTTTATTTTAGTATGTTTGTGTCTAACTTAAAGGTGAAATATGCGGAGAAATTAGAGCCCAAATGCATTTTATTAATAAATACACTCAATATTTACAAATATATCCCTTGTTCAAGACTGAGTCGATTCCTTTTCAAATACTAGAGACCAAATTTGTGATGATCTTTTGACTGATATTCCTCCATTTTTGTTCAATAAGGACCCGAAACTGCTCCCAATTGGATGGCTTCTGTTTATCTATCGCCAGTTTGATTATGACCACAAATTCTGCATGGGGCTCAAATATGACTAATTGCCGGGTCAGGGTCACAAAAGTTCGATGTTATTTTCGATCAAAACCTTTGTTATTGTTTTGTGACAATGTGCGCCATTTTGCTGAAAACTACAGTTATCACCCACAAATTGATCCTAAACTGTTGGAAAAGTTGTTGATGAAGCACGTTTTGGTACCATTTCGTAGTCCATCTCAGTGTTCGGACCGATTGGATTTTTGGGACGGTGTGCGGTTTTGTTTTGTTTTTAGAAATTTTGTCAATGCTGCATTTTTATACGTTGATTTAAAAAATGAAATTTATTATTTTAGAGAAATGGACAGTCAAAAAGTTATGGATGAGTTAGGTTAGGTTAGGTTAACTTATTTTAAGTTAACAAGTTAGTTTAGGATACTTGAATAATCATACTCTGAGACACAAAACGCCTTTTCTTTTTCAGTGAATGTCATTTCAATAGCTGAAAAGCTAAAAACAAAAATCATTAGACAAAACGTTGACGTGTTTCTGTAGCGTGCGGGAAGTTCAGGCGAGCGGCTTAAATGCCTTGCTTGAATGAATCTTTTTTGATACTCAGAATGGCTGAGTGGTTTAGGACTCTCTCTAACAGTTGTCCCGCGGTGCGGGAAGCGCGTTCGAAACTCGTTTCGCTACTTTTCTTTCTTTATTTTTCTTTGCACCCCTTTCCTACTCTAAGCTATCTATATTTCTACCCATATTGAAAAAATTGAGTTCAATTGAACGAGAATTGGCAAAGTTATTAGATTGCAAAATGATATAAAATTATTAGAAATATTCTGTAATCTGTATTTGAAGAAAGTGGGCGTCTAAAACTTGGGAAAGGAAAGTATAAATGCAGCGCTAACCAGGTAACGACATAATAATCGCATATACAATTGTTTATATAATCAAATTAGCGTTTGATAAACCGAAACAATTCAATTCTGAGCAGTTGCTGGTGGTTATTGAACAAAAATGGAGGAATATCGGTCAAGATATCACCATAAATTTGGTCTCCAGCATGAGAAAAGGAATTGACTCAGTCCTGAAGAGCAAAGAACATCATTATAAATATTGTCTGCGCCCATCAATTAATAATAATAATAAGTATTTATAATGCGCCCTTCAGGGCTGTTAGCCCTCCCAGAGTGCAGATTGTGTAGTGAGTGTAAAGAAAGTTTAGAGGGAAGAGAAGGCAATTCTGAAGAGATGAGTCTTCAGGAGACGTTTAAAAGTAGCAAGGGAGGGAGAGGATCAGTCTTCGGAAGGAAGAGCATTCCAGAGTCTAGGAGCACAAACTGAGAAGGAACGGTCACCCATCGAGCAGAGGACAGAACGAGGACTGTTCAGGATGGAATTAGGATAAAAAATAACATACTAAAACCAAATTTACTGTTTGATTAGTTCCCTTTATTTTTATATGAAAAAATATAGTAGTCTCGAAACTTTTAGCCATGACTCTAAACTTTCACGAGTCATCTCCAATCCAGGTCATTTTTAGTCGCGTGCACGCAACTCTATAAGTTACTACGTCGGTCGGTCGGTTGGTAACCATTTTACTTTTCAATGAGTTTTTGAAAGTTTTGAAGGTCGTAAGGTCAGATGATACGTTTGTTAATTGATAATACGTTTGCTAATTAAATCTCTTTTCCAAAATTATTGAAATAATTGAGAGCACGCGACTTGGGTCTATTGACCTTGGTCAGATCCATTAATTTCTCCTTCCTTATTACCGACCTCGCTTAATCACGGACGCTCCTCAATCAATCCAAGCAAGTGTCTGTATCTCTGACGTGAGGTGACTTTTGAAGATGAGGAAGCAATTCAAATTTGAATCAAATAAATGTTAATTCAAGTAAATATGTTGTTCATTAAAATTAACTATAAAAATTATAAGCTACTCACTTATTTGAATGTTAATTTTTTAAAATGTTATTTTTTAAAACTTTATTTAAATGTTAGGTTATTTGGGGGTTTATATTCACCCTCGAATTTTGGATAATATATATATATATATATATATATATATATATATATATATATATATATATATATAATTTAAAAAAGTGCTTTTAGAGGGGGGAGAGTTATGTTAGGCTATTGCAATCGCATCATATTGTTTTATATAACATTTTTTAAGTACTCTTGAAATGGGGGAAGCTTTGACCCCAATGCCCCCTCTTAATTGTGTGTGGTTGCAGCCCCACCCCTCATAAATAAAAAAAAATCCCGTAATATTCCTAATTCGAAAGCCTAAACTTAGATTCGAATTCAAGGGGCGATTTACTAAATGTCGTTAGGCCTCTAGTTTTTCTCCCGCACTCCTTGCTTTCAGACATATAAGCCTCACCACCGAATGCTATTTAAATCAATCATGTTTTCTTTAAAATTTGAAAATTGATTAATATAAAATTCCCATATCATGCGAGGGGCGGTCAATAAGTTTTGCGAATCGGTAGGGCAAAACAGAGGAAGGGGGATGGCTGTTTGTGGGGGTGTTAGGACAAGTTATGACCTGCATCTGTACGCTCCTGCCCCGTCTATTTAAGAAGCAGTAGCTGATCGCAGATCGTCAGTCACAATTTTTTCAACAATGCAGAAGGTTGAGCACCACGCAGTGATCAAATTTTTGACCAAGGAAGGCAAGAATGCAAAAGAGATCCATGAACGCATGGTTGCCGTGTACACCGACACCGCCCCTTCCTATGCAGCGATTGCTCGCTGGAATAGGGAGTTCCGCCATGGCATCCCCGTCCAGGATGCCCGTCAGACGTGAACAACGAGGACAATGTGGCCCGTGTGGAGAGGATGATCCTCGAAAATCGACGGGTGAAGGCCGAAGAAATCGAGCGAGAACTTGGAATATCACATGGAAGTGTTATCAACATCATCCACCACAATTTGGCCGTGACCAAGGTCTCTGCCCGTTGGGTTCCTAGAAACCTCACGCCCCATGATCGAATTCAACGTCGTCAAAGTCCACAAGGCCAGAGTTGCACAAGCTGCCCTGTTCGAGTGCGGATTCGAGGAGCTCAACCATCACCCCCTACAGTCCAGATCTGGCCCCTAGCGACTACTTTTTATTCCGCCAGCTCAAGGCTGCACTGCGTGGACGCCGGTTTGGGGACGATGAAGATGTCCAGCTCGCCGTCCAGGAGTGGATTGAACAGCAGTCGGGAGATTTGTGGTTGTCGGGAATTCGAAGCCTCAGGGACAAGTGGTGCAAGTGCATTGAAGTCGAGGGTAGTTATATTGAAAAATAATAAAACACTTTTCCTCATATCTCGTTTCCTTATATCCGAATTGCAAAACTTATTGACCACCCCTCGTATATGAGGGATTTCTTCCTTAATAAAAAAGTCATGAAATAATTGTTCAATAATCAAGCTGTCATAGTAAAATTTTAAACTACCATCACTCTCTCTTAGTAGCCCAACATTGTTCTTTATTGGCTTCCTATTATTTACTAGAGCCACTCTTATCTTAGGTTATCATATTGTTCTATAATATGTTGGGATGGCATGCTTCCCAACATTCTATATCATGATTTTTGTTTCCTTGGTCAACCACACGAGATCTTGATTATTATTAGATTTAGAAATTTAATTTTAATGCGGACATATTCTGTTTGCTTTTCTCTAAAAAAATTCTTAAAAGATATCCACGCATTGTTTACTCTTTGCTCGTCTGTATCATATCCCGCTAGGCCTACTTTTATGGCTTCATTCATTCTTTTAAGTGATAACCCCCTTTTAAACAAAATGGATGCAACTAAAGTTGTGAGAAAATGTGATTGCATTATTGAAAAATAATAAAAAGAAGTTAAGTGCGATTAATAATAATGAAAAAGAAACTATTATTAAAACAGGTAGGCCTACGCCAAAACTAGATGTCATCAAAAATTGTTGCACTCGCAAATAGAATGTAGGCCAATATGATAGAACATCTTGGCTTGTGGTTTTTCATACTTACAGAAGCTATTTTAGCATTTAGTTAATTTGGGGTTTATGCCCAGCCTCGAATTTTGTGGGCGCTTTGTTATAAATATCTCTATTTTTAAAATATACGCAAATGCTATTTCACTACTTAATGTGAGCAAATTTCTAATTATGATATTATGACGAAAAATAGATTGGCCGCCATATTGGGCGACACATTGTGAATTTTAAATCACATTATAGTGTATTAAATATCATTTTGAAGTGAATTTTTTTCTGAATTAATATACGAGTATCTAAGCACTTACTCGCAGCTACTAACTGATCTCAAAGATACGAGGGGTGAATCCATAGTGCTGCCAGAATCCAGGAAATATAAAAAAAATGCTTAAGATACAGAGTTTAGGCTATATAGCTGCTTCGATTCTCAGAACCAGTATTTAAATATCACCTACAAATTGTTTAAGCTTCAGAGCATAATAATAGTTACGTCATTGTGTCTTAGACCTTTTATTGCTTTTTACTAGATTCTGGCAACCAGGCAGGATTGCCAGATGCAAGCAGATGACTGCAAAGCTAAATTTACCTTTTTTTTTCCTATACAAATAGGTTAGTTTTTTCTTAATTCTAACACGGCGTTGAAATATCTACATAAAAATCATAAAACTCTAATGACTGTATATTATTGCTAAGAAAAACAAAACATCTTTTAAACTATTTATTCCAAAGCACCAAAAAGCAGAATTATAATTGCAATTAAGAGAAAAAAAGAGAAGTAGAAATCTCGACGAAAAGGATGCATTTCTTCAATTGCAGTCGGGCTCATCAGGGTCTAAGGCCAATTAGATTGAAAGTGAACGGTGCCGTATGGCGTATACAAGTATATGTAAGCACAAATGTGAGAATAAATTTGATTTTGCTGTCATATTAATTGTTGGGGTGAAATTTCTTTTTCTTTTCTTCTTAAATAGGGGAAACAATGCTTCCCTTGCTTCCATTGACTGCACACCAATGGTCTGTATCCAATAGACCAATCATGCCTTATGCAGTGTCTATGATGCTTACTACTGTTATAGTAACCACATTCCATAGCTGCATACATTGCAGTTTATTTTTTATTTTTTTTTAATATTTGCTTCATCCAAATAATGCATAAAGATGTTAAGAACAAAGAATCTGTTGCGAATTCAAACCCCCTCAATCGCGGCATGTGATTAACTTCTCGGCGCGCTTCATCCCTTGGTTTCATTCGCACCGTAAAATTTACTGTTGAGACATTACACGAAAATTTGCATCCACGCCTGCCTATTCATGGAGAAAAAAACATGAAAATGTTCAGCCCTTCCTGTCGACTCAGTGTGCAGACATTAAAAAAAAAATCATACATGCATGCCGACTCAGTGTGAGGACATTACACGAAAATATTCATCCCTTTCTGCCGACTCAGTGTGCAGACATTATATGAAATTTTAATTTCTGCCTGCCAACTCAGTGTGCAGACATTACCCTAAAATTTCATACCTGCCTGCTGACTCAGTCTGCAGAAATTACACGAAAATTTCCATCCCTGCCTGCCGACTCAGTGTGAAGACATTACACGAAATTTTTCATCACTGCCTGTCAACTCAGTCTGCAGACATTACACGAAAATTTTCATTTTTGCCGGCCGACTCAGTGTGCAGACATTAAACGAAAATTTTCATCCCTGTCTGCCAACTCAGTGTGCAGACATTACACGAAAATTTGCATCCTTGCCTGCCGACTCTCTCTCTCTCTTTCTTGCCTCAGCCCTCTTTGAATTACCTCTCGCGACCCACAGTTTAATCATAGGGACCCATTACTGACCAGCTAACCGTTCCTAAGATTTCGTATCTCTGTGCTGTTTCCTCATCTGATTATCTCTTTTCCACTACTTTCGTTGTGTGATAGAACGAGTTGAATCTGTGTTAAATTCAACTCCTATCCCATATTAGTTAAAACCTCGAGGAGGCCCACGTGCATCTTCGATTCGAGGCTTGGAGTCTTATCAACAGCTGCCGGACGTCAATGTTTAAACAAGGAGGTTATCGTCCCCCCGTTCACCCCCATTCGCCGACCTCGCCAGATCGAGTTAGGCTTATGAACAGATAAGGCATTTTTCTCCGGCCCAGCTGTGCGTTCCCTCCAAGCTTTCACTCCATTCTCCCCCACGCCAAGGAGATGTCCTGGCTATTTATATGGACTCTTTACCACTAAGATCAGATTGGAGATCCAGATTTTCGTCGCGAAACATCACCACGACCCTCTCTCCCTTTGTGCGCCAAGGGACCTCGGCCTCGAGATTCACCATCACTTGTCCAGGATGACAATATTCCTTGAGTGCCAAAGGTTCGAGCCTTTAGTGACGTCAAGTCCCCAAGGCATTCCCCCCTGCTGTTCAAGGAGAACAGCATTAGAACAGCCATTGTTCGTTTTGAGCCCTTCGCCAAGAAACGGTTCTCATCCCCCCCCCCTGTTGTTCAAGGAGAACAACATTAGAACAGCCATTGTTCGTTTTGAGCCCTTCGCCAAGAAACGGTTCTCATCCCCCGCTGTTGTTCAAGGGAGAACAACATTAGAACAGCCATTGTTCGTTTTGAGCCCTTCGCCAAGAAACGGTTCTCATCCCCCCCCCCCTGTTGTTTAAGGAGAACAACATTAGAACAGCCATTGTTCGTTTTGAGCCCTTCGCCAAGAAACGGTTCTCATCCCCCCCCTGTTGTTCAAGGAGAACAACATTAGAACAGCCATTGTTCGTTTTGAGCCCTTCGCCAAGAAACGGTTCTTCCCCCCCCCCCCTGTTGTTCAAGGGAGAACAACATTAGAACAGCCATTGTTCGTTTTAGCCCTTCGCCAAGAAACGGTTCTCACCCCCCCCCCTGTTGTTCAAAGGAGAACAACATTAGAACAGCCATTGTTCTTGAGCCCGTAGACAAGAGACGGTTCTCATCCCCCCCTTTGTTCAGAAGAGAACAACCTAGAACAGCCATTGTTCTTCCAGCCGTTCATCGAGAACGGTTCTCCTTCCCAAGACGCCACGTCAGGATCATCTTATCCCCCCCCCTTTGGCTGGAACTCGCCAGCGGACCGAATATTCCTTCAAGTACCTTCCACCGCGCCCTAATGAAGTTACGTAAGCCAAGCGTCACCTTTTGAGTATTGATCCCTTATTTGTCAATTCTATCCTGTGCTTTAAATGGTTTATCGAACCATCCCATCTCTTTAACTCCATTTTTGTTTTACCTTTTTTGATCCCTTAAATCCTTGGATTAGCCCGAGTCTCCACGACCCTTTCCATTCTGTTTGTGAATATTTTCCGTTTTTGTGTTTTGTTTATAGTTATTATTAATAAAACTCTATTTTATTAATGATAGCAATATTATTATCCTTGAGCTCAGTTCCACTTCTTAAGCATTGTTGAAGATACATAATATCGGCCGCCAAGACAGTAAAACGCACTCTAGAGATAATTAAGGAAGTTCCCTCAACGAATAGTGTTATATATAGTATCGTCGGGAGTCATTCTACGACATATATATATATACTATTTAATTTGGTATCAGGTGTGTAAGGTTTAACGCTATATCTTTGCAAACACTGGTCTCAGTCGAGTAAAGCATATTGTTATTCGTTATAATAATAGAATATAGTAGTTCCCTTTTGTTTTAACGATTGCTATCCCCTTTTTTTTTTAAACTTAAGAAGCTGGAGTAGCTCAAGGAACGGTTATAATAATTTGTTTGTTTTTTGTGATTTTAGTCAGTGGTTATTTAGATTGAGAAACCAAGTACGAATAGGTCAGTGCCCATATTTAGGTAGGCTAATTCTATAGAGGCATAATTCTTGTTGCAAGGAATTTTAGTTGGTTGACTAGTGTGCCCCAAGTGCAAAGATGACTCCGTTCGAAATCTTTAAAGCGCAAGGAGAGTCCTGTGGACTTTCCGGAAAAGAACTAACTGAGTACATTCTAGAGGAGCAAAGAAAAGAGGAAGAAAGAGAAATACAAAGAAAAAAGGAAGAAAGAGAGGAACGGATAAGACAAGCTGACCATCAGATTGAATTAGCTCGAATTGAAGCAGAATTTCAAAGAAAAATGGAAGTAATAGAAAGGGAAAGAGTAATCCGACGAGAAGAACGAGAAAAAAAAATCCAACGAGAAGAAAGAAGGACGGACTCGCGCTCCTTCCCAGGGAAGCTGACAAAGTTTCCGAGCCCCGTAAAACCCCAAAACTTCTTTCCCCAAAATCAACAACGGGACTCCAAACCTCCCGTTAAGACTTCTCCTCCATCTCTCTTCCCGAAGCGACCAACCATATGCTTCACCTGTGGTGTAGAAAACCACATGAGCTGGAATTGCCCCCAAAATTCTAGGCTTAAAAGCGGACCAGCCCACCAAGTTCACCAGATTAATGCAACCCCGGCTCCCCCGGTGGTGCAGACACAAGCAGAAACTTCTCCCCATCCGTCAGGCCACCAGGTAAATTTTTTTTGGAATAAAAGTTCAGCGGGAACTTTGAAATATGAGGAGGGCAGCGTGGACAGCTGTCGAGTATCGACTCTCGTCAGGGACACAGGATGTTCGTGCTTCATCGTGTCGCACGAACTCCTCCCAGTGGCCTCTAACCACGAAAAATTTGCGGTGGTACGTGACTACCTTGGGCGGGCGAACAGATTCCCCGTCGCTAGATGTTACCTGCAGTGTCAATATTATAATGGCTGGGCTGAAGTCATTGTAGCACCAATAAAATTCTGTTCCGTACTTATAGGAAAGAGCCCCCAAGTAAGTTTCGACCCTGTGTTTCAGGCCGCCCTTCCTCAAGGCCGAGATAAGAAAGAAGCCCAGGAGCCCGTCCCCATCAGAACCCCGATACCGTCCGATTTCTTGGAGACCCCTACCCAGGACTTTAGGACGGAAAAAGAGGAATGTGATTCACTAAAACCCTTAGGTGATAAGGCCCCAGACAAGGACACGGAGACTGTCCCTGGACCCCAAGAAATAAAGAACCCCCAACGCGCCCATGGAGATACCTTCGTAGAACTGGACGAAGCATCGGCGCTTGAAGAGGACTGCCCCGCGGAGTCCCTTAAGGTAATCCAGACAGTGTGCATCCAACCTGATGCCGATTACCCTCCTCCTTCCCTACCAGGCGAGTCTTTAGAACCCTCTGACCTGGATAGTGACGCGCAGCTGACACCACGTCAGAAGAGTCAGCTCCAAGAACTAATTAAATGGAATCACCATTTATCCACCCTATTAGCTCTTTTCGAGCAACTGCGTAAAAATGGCCTCACCATTGGCCCCAGCAAATGCCAGTTTGCCCACGAAACCATCAAATATTTGGGTTTCAAAATAGGACAAAGCAAGTTAGGTCCCCACGAGAACAAGATTAAGGCAATCGCCGACATGCCCCTCCCGATTACAAAGAAGCCATTAAGATCGATCCTAGGATCAGCTTCTCCCTATCAGCGATTTTTTTCGAATTTCGCTGCAATTTCGGCCTCCCTATGCCCCCTTCAGGAAAAGAATTTCTCCGATCGTTTACGTTGGAATGATGTCGCTGTTTCCCATTTTATTCAGCTCAAAAGTAAGTTCATTTCTGCCCCCATTTTTAAGTTGCCCAACCCGGAAAAATCTTTTGGGGTTAAGACCGACGTGATCAACGAGGGCATTGGAAGTGTACTCCTTCAATACGTGGATGACAGAACGAGTCATCCAGTTGCATATGCTAGTCGTCAATTATTACCACGCGGAAAGAGATATGCCACTAGAGAAAAGATAGCTCAATCAATTATCTGGGTCATAGACAAATTCAAGCTGTACTTGATATGTAAAGATTTTCAAATAGGAACCGACCACCGTCCGTTAGCCTATATTTGGAATTTGAGACACTCAAACGGCCGCATCATGCGCTGGAGTTTATTTACTCTTGCAAGAGTATCGGTTTAAAATAAATTATATCAAAGGTTCCGATAACCAGGTCGCTGACGCACTCAGTAGGAATGCGTTACCGAATAGCGTAGAACAATTGTATTCATAGGATTAGTATCTCCATGTAGGTATATACCGTCTTGTACGACTTAATTTAAGATTCTTTTGTAATATAGTTAATTAATGTATATGTCTGAATTTTGTAACGCTCAATGTCTAATTTTTTTTTATGTATATATATTTGTTCTTATTAATTTACGTATAAATTATTTTGTCCCGTATGTACTAAGTTTATAACATTTCATTGTTCCATGCCTTTTTTTTTTATTAAGTTGTATTAAAGGTTATTTTCCCCTGTAATCTAAAGATCAAAATAATCATGTATTGAGGTAATACTAGTTAGGTGCAGGAAGATACGGTTGGTACAAGAAAACGAGTTCCCTACAACGGAGCTCTATCGTTGTCCCTTCTCTCTTTTTTTTTCGAAGTGACAACTTCCCCTGGAATGGAGGGGTGTGATAGAACGAGTTGAATCTGTGTTAAATTCAACTCCTATCCCATATTAGTTAAAACCTCGAGGAGGCCCACGTGCATCTTCGATTCGAGGCTTGGAGTCTTATCAACAGCTGCCGGACGTCAATGTTTAAACAAGGAGGTTATCGTCCCCCCGTTCACCCCCATTCGCCGACCTCGCCAGATCGAGTTAGGCTTATGAACAGATAAGGCATTTTTCTCCGGCCCAGCTGTGCGTTCCCTCCAAGCTTTCACTCCATTCTCCCCCACGCCAAGGAGATGTCCTGGCTATTTATATGGACTCTTTACCACTAAGATCAGATTGGAGATCCAGATTTTCGTCGCGAAACATCACCACGACCCTCTCTCCCTTTGTGCGCCAAGGGACATCGGCCTCGAGATTCACCATCACTTGTCCAGGAGGACAATATTCCTTGAGTGCCAAAGGTTCGAGCCTTTAGTGACGTCAAGTCCCCAAGGCATTCCCCCCTGCTGTTCAAGGAGAACAGCATTAGAACAGCCATTGTTCGTTTTGAGCCCTTCGCCAAGAAACGGTTCTCATCCCCCCCCCCTGTTGTTCAAGGAGAACAACATTAGAACAGCCATTGTTCGTTTTGAGCCCTTCGCCAAGAAACGGTTCTCATCCCCCGCTGTTGTTCAAGGGAGAACAACATTAGAACAGCCATTGTTCGTTTTGAGCCCTTCGCCAAGAAACGGTTCTCATCCCCCCCCCCTGTTGTTCAAGGAGAACAACATTAGAACAGCCATTGTTCGTTTTGAGCCCTTCGCCAAGAAACGGTTCTCATCCCCCCCCCTGTTTTTCAAGGAGAACAACATTAGAACAGCCATTGTTCGTTTTGAGCCCTTCGCCAAGAAACGGTTCTTCCCCCCCCCTGTTGTTCAAGGGAGAACAACATTAGAACAGCCATTGTTCGTTTTAGCCCTTCGCCAAGAAACGGTTCTCACTCCCCCCCCTGTTGTTCAAAGGAGAACAACATTAGAACAGCCATTGTTCTTGAGCCCGTAGACAAGAGACGGTTCTCATCCCCCCCTTTGTTCAGAAGAGAACAACCTAGAACAGCCATTGTTCTTCCAGCCGTTCGTCGAGAACGGTTCTCCTTCCCAAGACGCCACGTCAGGATCATCTTATCCCCCCCTCCTTTGGCTGGAACTCGCCAGCGGACCGAATATTCCTTCAAGTACCTTCCACCGCGCCCTAATGAAGTTACGTAAGCCAAGCGTCACCTTTTGAGTATTGATCCCTTATTTGTCAATTCTATCCTGTGCTTTAAATGGTTTATCGAACCATCCCATCTCTTTAACTCCATTTTTGTTTTACCTTTTTTGATCCCTTAAATCCTTGGATTAGCCCGAGTCTCCGCGACCCTTTCCATTCTGTTTGTGAATATTTTCCGTTTTTGTGTTTTGTTTATAGTTATTATTAATAAAACTCTATTTTATTAATGATAGCAATATTATTATCCTTGAGCTCAGTTCCACTTCTTAAGCATTGTTGAAGATACATAATATCGGCCGCCAAGACAGTAAAACGCACTCTAGAGATAATTAAGGAAGTTCCCTCAACGAATAGTGTTATATATAGTATCGTCGGGAGTCATTCTACGACACGTTGCCATCTTGCGCCCCCCATCCCTCCTCCCAAATAACCAGCCCTACCTTTCATCCTTATTTTCTACCTCACGGTAGTTGTTTATTCTGATCTCGATCAATTTATCCAATTGATTCCTTTTTTTTGCTTTCATTTTTTTTAATACCGAAGAAACTGAGACAGGTAGGAGATACTAAAAGTAGGCTCAAACTGTGAAAAGGTAAAAAACAACCAAAAATTAAACAATAAAATATTGAAAAAACGACAAAGGGAAGTATTATTGGACTGGTCTCGTCAGGTAATGGCAGATATGCCTCTTAGAGTAAGTGGCGAACAGTTCCATATTTGAGGTGTGAAGGGAGTGAAGGAATTATTAACTTCCTAGCGTAATTTGGCAATTTTTTAAAGTATTTATCCAATCTGTTTAATTGAATTAATTGTAGTTGCTTCAGCAACATTAGCAAGAACAGCATTCCAGTAATTTACCACTTTCTATGTACCAAAAATATCTTCGCCACGTTCAGGTGTAATGACTTCCGTTTTAATTGGAACCTATTAATTCTGATTATGCCTCCTTCTCCTAAGGCAAAGAACAAGTTGAAATCTATATTATCGAACCCATTTAAAGCTTTGACTGTATTTATTAGTTCACCACACACTCTTCAACACTCTAACCCCGTAAGGAACGCGGTGATTTGCCATCCTGGCCGCCGTGTTGACGGGATTCAGCACCCCGTCCGACCCCAGCTTAGCCTATTCTCCTTCCTTCAAAACACTTGTGTTTCCCCGCGGTTTCCTAGCTTTTCATACAACCTCTCCCATAACTTTCTATGGTCAGCCTCTAAGTTCATAGGGTAGATGCTGACCTTCTCAGCCAACCGTCCCGGATAGAGGCTGAGAGGGGAGGAGACAATGTTCCCTAACCTCTGAGCTCCGATCTGGGGTGGTGGATTTTTAACAACCTACTTCATCCCCACCAATACCTTTCTCACATCCACTTTCATTCTCACTTCACCATCTAGTTTTTACGCCGTCTCCAAGGTGGAGCCACCATGCCGAGGGACTGCCAGGCTACCAGGCGGGAAGAGGGGGGGGGTTCCTGAAGGGCGGCACCTGGCTCTGCCAGGCCTGTAAGCACCCCTTGCAGGGCGAGCTACTGCGAGGGGTGATGAGATATTGCTTCCCGTAATCAGAAGAGGGTCACCATGCGCATTTATAAAGAAATAAAAAATCTCCCCTTAATTTCCTCTGTTCCATCGTCGGAGCCGCCCTCGGGCAGCTATACAGAAAAAATGGAGATCCTTCCCCCTGTGCTTGCGCAGGGGACACTTCAAATTTTTCTAACCGGAGAGGAGGCTTACTCCTCTCCTTCGCCGACGGGTGTAGGGGACTCCCCCTTCACTCCCTTGTCTGGAGGTGCCTTCGGGCACCTCTCTCTTTCCAGCGTCAGTCCCTCCTTTACTTTCCAAGGAGACTGCAAAGAAAGCCAGCAGGCAGCCCATAGCCGACCGCTCCCCATTGAAGCGGCTAGGTAGAGCAAACCCCCTTAGAGGGGAGAAGGAAGCCAGGCCCCTTCAGTCGCTTCCCTCAAAAGACCTGCTGGCTAGAATACTAAACTGAGGGGGGTCAAGGCATGTGCCTCCCAAGACGAGGCTAAAGACACTTATGCCAATAGGACCTGTGATATCCTGGGAGGGGATGGCCAAATAGAGGCCCCACCCGAGATAGCCATGGTCCTTGAAGCAACCCAGCCTCAGAGGATAGGGCCTTCCATGGGAGCGATCCGGGCTCGGTGCCAAGCACCGAACAAGAATCCACCCCTATGCAAGGTCCTCCTCAAACGGCCCTGGTTTCCAAGGCAGTACAAGAAGGGGAGGGATCTCCTTCTCTGACCAGTACCCCTGCGACTACCAAGACCTTCTCCATATCGAAGAAGGACCTGGCTGAGGCCGGTCACTCTGGCCTGGGGGCTCTTGCCAGCGGAGGGGAGAAGAGGGTTCATTCTACGCCCTCCTCTCCTAAAAAGAAAGAAAATAGGAAAAAGACTAAAAAAACTCGGGGAGTTCCTCTCCATCCGCGGGGGATGCGGGGATGGATGGGTCTGCTGCCACTTTGATAAGCGACCAAACCAAGATCGGCACATCCGGCCCCTCTGCCCCCCCTCCTGGTGCGGAGCCCCGGACTATAACTAAAACGAAAAGAGTGCAGGGCGGAGCCTCGATAACATCGGGGCCCCACATTCAGAGCTTACCTGGCATTTTCAAGCCCGCTAGCTTCAAACGCTTCCTCGTTATTCGCTCTACTGATGGCAGCATGTTGGCCAAGGGCAACATGATACATCAGAGGAGAGCATTAGCTAGTGTAATTGGTAAAGAGCCGAAGGTGTCCCGTTTCTCGGACAGGAGCTTTCTGGCGAATACGGCGGCTCCGAGGCGGCCAAGATAAGTGCTCTTCGGACACTTCATGGCACCCCAGTGAGTGTGACGCCGCACTCTTCCATGAACTTTGTGAAAGGAGTAGTTTATGCGAGGGAACTCATTGACTACTCCATAAACGACATCACCTTAGAGCTGGCCGACCATGGGGCGGTCAAGGTCGAGCATGTGATGAGAAAACATGGAGGGGCCTCGAGACCCACCCCTACACTCTTCGTCACGTTCGACTGTGACAAGCTCCCTGAGTCGGTGTGTGCCGGTTGGTACCGCTACCGCGTGAAGGAACTTGTGCCACTGCCACGGCGGTGCTATTATTGTCACCGCTTCGGCCATACGAATCGCTCATGTGGACGTGCAAAGTCGGGGTCACCCGAGGTATGTGTAAATTGCTCCAAGGCCGCACACGATAAATCAAAATTGTGTCTGGCCAAGTGTGTCAATTGCGAAGAGCCGCATCCCGCTTCTTGAAAGCAATGTAGTGCTTATCCTTAAGAAAGAAATCCTGGCCATTCAGAAACAGGATCAACTCTCATTCCACGAGGCTAAGGACTTAGTCCTGGAACGCCCGGCTCTGCTTGGGACGTCTTACGCTTCAATAGTTAGAAAGACACCCTCTGCTCCTGGCCCATCCAGGGTAACGAGCATGGTTGTTTCCGCGCCCATTCGGAGCCCTTCTGCGGGTTCTACTCAAACCGGGCGCTCCCTTGGTAAAGTTGACGGCACAAAGGGTTCACATCCAGCCCCGGCTAAAACCAGGGCTCCTCCCCTTCCCACAGCGTGACCGTTTCACGCGCCTCCACCGAGTCATTAGACTCACAAGAGGCAACACCCCTGAAGTTGGTCACCAGGCCATCTACCAGGGTTCCTAAAGCTGTCCCCAGAAAGGAGAACAGCAACAAAGGAGCTTTGGCTCCTTCGCCCACGCCTAGTGGTGGGGCAAGTGGCTCGGAGACAGTGGATCCTCGAAAAGAGGGCCCCCCGCATCCGAAGCCGCAACTCCCGCCTAAGGTTTCGAGGCGGAGGGAAGAGAAGACTCGCATTTCGAGCCCAACCTCCCCCAATAAGTCCATTGAAGGCGACAGCGCCTTCAGCTAATTGTCCGGCCAACAGCGCCCGGGGTCTGCCTCCACGAAGCGTACGGCCATTTGATTGAGGGTCTTCTGTTCGAACAAGGCCCCCGCGTCTCCTCCGAGCTAGGCCTGGAGGGCATATTCCTTCAATGGAATTGCCCGCGGACTCCGGTCTAACTGAGAGGAACTGCGGAGGCTCGTCTCGTCCTGTTCCCCGTTAGCTATTTTTCTACAGGAGACCATGCTAGGCGCGTGCTCCCTGCCCGCCCTCCCGGGGTATAAGGGTTTTGCGACCCCACCACCACGAGATGGGTGCCGGGCTGGAGCATACACGGTTTACACCCGGCATGATGTCTCCGTTCTTCTTTTCACTTTATATAACTTCATTCCTGCAGTGTTATGCAGCTTCACCTGGATAGGAGGTATACTGTTATTTCTGCGTAAATTCCACCGTCAGCTGACTTCGACGCGGGGGACTTCCGCCGCGGTTGCCGAGGCCCTTTCTGATGCTTAGAGATCTGAACGGCAGACATTCCCTCTGGGGAGATTACTCAATAAATCCCAGGGATAAGTCCACCCAGATCCAGACTTTTTTTTAATGGGGTACGCCTAGAAGTGGTTGAATCGCATTGTTTCCTTGGTCTTGTATGTGAACAACGCCTCACCTGGGAAGCTCATATTCGCACTCTTAGGATCTCCTCTATCCACGCCATGGATATTCTCCGTTCCTGACGTTCAGCGCTTGGGGCGCTAATAGGGCTACTGCCTTACTTTTTAATCGATCCTTTGTTCGTTCAAAGCTCGACTACGGATGCGAGTTTTATGCATCCGCAGCCGAGCGCTTATTGCGGAAGGTGGACTCGATCCACCACACCGGCCTTCGCCTTGCGACCGGTGTCTTCCGCACTTCCCCCATTTAGAGCCTACTAGTCGATGCTGGGGAGATGCCACTCGCTCTACGCCGTATACAGTGCAGTATTTGCCTGTACGCGCAAGCGTACAGGCGCCCCTGGTTCTGCCCAGGACGCGACCCTGGAGGGTACCAAATTTGGCTATTTGTCGCCACGCCTCTGCTCCCAAAGCTTGTACAGCGCCAGGAGTACTGCGTTCGACCTTTTTGGAGCACACCTCGTGTCACGCTGGAACCGTGACAGTCTATACATATGACTCCAAGTCTGAAGAGGGTGTCGGCTTCCACGCCGTATCCACTCTGTATAAGGTCAGCGGGGCTCTGCCAGGCACTGCGTCTGTCTTCACGGCCGAGATGGTGGCAATACACCACTCGGTACGGGATATTACGCCACTCACAAAGCGCCCTGAATGCTCTCGGAGCATTGGAATCTCCGCATTCCCTGGTTCGTGATATCCGTGACGCCATGGTTTTAGCGAGCCGGGCGGATGTCGAGATTATGTTCTGCTGGGTTCCTGGACATTAGGAATTGCGGGGAATGAGCGCACCGATGAGGGCGCCAAAGAGTCCGCTAGAACCGGGTGACCGGACCCGCGTTTCGCTCTTCCTCACACATACTACATGGCAGGAATACGGGCAGCTCTTCGGACTGCTTCGCAAAGAAGATGAAACACGGTTCAAAGGAACTTAAAGTTGCGTGCCATTGCGCCGCGACTGTTCCCATGGACCTATCCCCAATGCCGCGACGGCTTCAGGTCGCTTTCTGTCGTCTCCGAATCGGGCACACTCGTGTAACGTATCGCCATTTAATGGAGTGCTCGCCTGCGCCCTATTGTGACGACTGCGCTGTCCCCTAGACTGTTCGGCACATTCTTCTCGAATGTCCCAGTCTGGGTGATGTTCGCGCACGTTACTTGTCCCAGTACCGGGATAAGCGGGGTCGCTAGCGCCTGTCCCTTGTACTCGGGACGAATGCGTGCACATTGACTGGTGGACTTGTAGACTTTAGGGGGGAGGCCGGCCTTCTTCCCTTTATTTATATAGGAGCTTTCTTACTGCTCGTTGCCTTTTCCTTTTTTATTTTTATTGTTGTTTTTTTTCGTTTGTTTATTGAATCTTATTTTAATGTAGCCTATTACAAGGCAGTTTATAATACGGCGACTAATGCCCGAGTAGGCAGTCGCTAGATGAGCTCTTAAAAAAAAATTGTATAGTATGGAGCACCATCCTCCACCAGTTCTGAACCACCAGTTCTCCAGATTTTTACCGACACAATCCTTGAAAACTTACCTTGTTTCACATTTGGTTGCAGCCGATTTAAATCAAACTCTTTAATATGAAGTCTCCATACCCACATACGTCCACTGTCAAAAAATTGTGCAGATCTTCAATTGTCGGACAATATGATAAGCTACCGGAAACCTATGGGTTTCTCTACCATCATATATATTTGTTGAATATTTCTCGAATGAAGTCACCAATCGTATTTATAAACCCCATGAAGCGATTGTTCTCGGAGATTAGTAACTTCCCCTGAATCCACCCAAATAGTTATGTTTTTCAAGTTGTTTCCTGCGTTTTCATTTTGTTTAGTATTTTGTTCGCCTTATATATATTCTGAACTCCTTGCTTGGCTTTTTCATTACTCAGTTGAAAATGGCATCAATTATAACTTTGCCGAAACTATTTCTTTTATTATAAATAACTTCGATTCAAATATTGTGGTTTACTGTTATTTTCTCATATATATATATATATATATATATATATATATATATATATATATATATATATATATATCGTTTCGGGCTCTCTGTCTATCTTCGGGTCTGACAAAAAGAATAAATGATTAGTATATATTCAAGGATAAAAATTCCTTGCTATTAACATTAATTCAAATTATTAAAAATTAGGTTTGTAAAAGCAAAAAAAAAAACTGAATTGAATGAGCAGTACATGATGCAACAAAATTTTACATTATTGAGGGAAACGAATCATGTAGGCAAGAAGAAAATGGTGTTTCAGGGAGAGGCTGGGGGTAATTAAAGAAGAGCGGAACAGCAGCGAAGTCATTGTTGAGGGAAGACTTTAAGATGGCTGACGTTTCTTTACAGTTCAGAAGTTTACCAGTTCTCACTCTGATGCCCAAATGCGCCACACTCTATACTCCAAAGACTGAACGGTGCTACTTACATACGTGCCTCGATTACAGCGAAGACAAATGAAGTGTTATACTAGGAAACCCAGCAGCCTCCAGGGGGAATCTGCCCTTTCATTAAACATTGGGCCAATTGAAGAATTATTGGTAAAGGAAGATCTTTTAAATTGAAGATGGGTGAAGTATTGCCGGAGAAGATTTTTTAATTCCTTGACGGGAGGAACGGATGAGGGGAGCCTAAATATGGCAGTGATACATAAAATTAATCTTTGCTAACAGTAATAATAGGTAAGTTGAACTCGTATAGTTGGTTTGATAATTTCTTGAGTAAGGAGATCGCAAAGATTAGTTGGAAATGAATTATTTTTTAAGAAATTGCAGAGAAAGTCAAATTCTTTGTTGAGATATGAATGAGTTGAGTATAAGCGATAAGCACAATGGATTAAGGTTTATATGGCCCTCTGTATTATCACCGTTACTTAGATGATTGCTTCACCATATTCAATACTAAAGAATAAGCCAATAGGTTTTTTTAGATTATATCAATGCCCTGCGCCCCAACATCAAATATACCGTTGAATTCGAAAAGGATAATGTCCTTCCATTTCTGAACATTTTGATTGATAAGTCTGACAACAAAATTAATACCGCGGTATATCAAAAGCCTACTTTCACAGACTAAATTCTTTCGTTGATCGTGATAACTCTTCAAAATCAATGCTATAAAAATTTTAATTCACCGCACTTATCACAATATCTCCCAAGGATAGAAAGTAGCTATAAGGGATTATTATACCATATCTCACTCTCCCCTTCACCAGCTCACAATTTAAAGGCTCAATATCCTTATCACATACCAAGATATATGGATATATGTAGAGTCTGCGATGTACGGTTTATGCATCTTTATTTCTTCCTTAAATTTGTTTTAAAAGCCAATATATATATATATATATATATATATATATATATATATATATATATATATATATATATATAAATTAGGGTGGTCCAAAAATATATGCAAAAAATTGAAATTAGTTGGAAATGTTCTCCCCATTGCTAAAATTATGCTATAAGATGTTAAAAGAGCTGATGCAAAATATTGACTAAATTGGTGAATATTTAGAGGTCGCTCATGTGTCTCCATATTTTTAAATTTCAGTCAAAATATTGGAACTTTTTAATAGTAGGCATTTATTGGTTGTTACTTATATACTATCATATATTTCTCATTGATAACTCATTCCTTATGGATTACAATAATTCGCAAAAAAATCAAGATATTGCATTATCTGAAAAGTGGAATGACATTCAGATAGTCGGCCTATGATGCAATAATAATTGTTGTTTCAGCTTGTTGATTTCTGAGCCCATTTGTAAAGTGATGACGCAATAACGCCCCCTCGTTTCAAATAGTGATGCAATCGCACCATTTCCTATATAAGTAAGCGAGGATTGATTAATTGTTCATTTGTAGTTTGAAGTTTAACAGTTGACGTAATACAAGTGAATACAAGTGCTGGTTTATGCAAGTATATATATATAATTATTTGGGTAAGTAATATACTTTGTTTATTCAGTGCATATATAATTTGCAGTTTTTTATCAATATCAGACTTACTTAAAGCATATTAGAAATATATGTTAACACACTTTATGTTCATATTTTAATTCACAATATATATATATATATATATATATATATATATATATATATATATATATATATATATATATATATATATATATATAAGCATGACTGCCGTCATTTTTTACAAACACAGGAGCCTATTTATTTATGTCAAATGAAAGCTTATTCTTTCATGAATATTGAATATTTAGAAATTTTAGAGTATTAAAAAAATATCTTCTAAGTATAACTAAATGGAAGGGAACCGTGAGCTCACTCAGTTACAATAAATTTTTATTTCTGTTGTTTCAGATTATGGTTGGAAGTACTCGTTCATCTGCGGCATTCTGGCTTTTAGGACATCCTACTAGTGAGCTTTCATATGCAAGACTACCAGCATGTGGTGATGTGCTTCGTGTTGTTCAGTACCACCATCAAGTGGAGTCAATGACTTTGACACAAAGTTATAACCTCGATTGCAAAAAAGTCACAAAAGTATGGGAAAGAGCCCGAATTCCACACAGCGAATAGACTCTTGCGTTAGGAAAAACTCAAGGTTGTATGAAGAATACCTTTCTTTGAAAAAGAACCGCAAAACCGATCTGTACTCATGTAGAATGAATAAGCGTAGTTTCGAATCCACTCTTACAAAACTTTTTGACATAGCCTCAAAAAATGCTTTAAATGTGGTAAAAAATGAAGACCGCCAATTTCTGTTGATCCAGAGAGAGAACATTTTCTCCTTCAGTATGTCGTGCCGTGATAAGATTACTTCAGCCAAGGAATCCCGCAAAAGATATCGACATGAGAAGGCTTTACAATGCAAAAAAAAGTATATACTTCTAAAAATCAAGCAGAGGCTGCTGCTGCTCATACAGATTTCGAGTCATCATCATCTGAAGGGAAAGTTTAATTGCCCCAGACAAAGAGTTTTATCCACCTTCTTCCACTAGAAAAAAGAATGCACAATGTAGTCCTTCAAATTCAAAAAATATCTTTACAACTTCAGGTGTGGCTGCTGTTCTTGATCATGCAAATATTACGGGTAGAAAAGCAACAATGGTTGCTGGATCAATAGCACAAGCCTTGGGTCAGGATATTGCAGCTATGACACTTTCCAGGAGTTCTATACGACGTTCCAGAAAGCAAGTAAGAGAGGCAACATACAATGAAGAGAAAAGCTTCGGTGTCTGTTGAAGGACCGATCCTTCTTCCCTGGGATGGAAAACTAATACCTGCTATTGATGGTGCAAAGGAAACAGTAGAAACAGTAGAACGAATTGCAATAATAGTTTTTTGTAAATAGAATGGAAAAACTTCTTGGTGTGCCAAAAATAACACGAGCAACAGCAGAAGAACAGGATATGGCATGCATTTCATCAATTAATGACTGGAATCTTCGTGACGAAGTTCAAGGCCTTCTATTTGACACAACTGCATCAAATACAGGGCTACAAAAAGGAGCCTGTACCATAATTGAGAAATTATTAGGAAGGGAGCTTGTTTGGATTGCGTGCCGTCATCATATTTTCGAAATTATGTTTTCATGTGCTTGCAATATTTTACTTGGGCCTACAAGTAATCCAGAGAGAAGTCTCTTTGAACGTTTTAAAGAACAATGGTCGTCACTTAAAAAGGATTCTTTTTTAGAGGCGGATAGCAGTTTGTTCGTCAATCCAGTAATGCATAATCTTCGAGGAGAAATGGTCCCATATTTTCAGGAAGCTTTGAAATCTCGTCAGTTGCGTGACGATTATGAAGAATAACTGCGACTCAGTCTCATCTTTCTTGGGGGCATTGATTAGACAGCAGTTACATTACGAGCCCCAGGAGCGACTCATCATGCACGCTGGATGGCTAAGGCTATATATGTCCTGAAAATATACTTTTTTAAGCATCAACTGAAACTAACGGAATGTGAAAAGGCCAATATTACACAGTGCTCTCTTTTTATTGCTTTGGTCTACTCGCGTTTTGGGAATGAAGCCCATTTTGGAATTAATGCTCCTTTAAATGACATTCTGCTTCTTAAAACTTTGCAAAAGTACCCAAATCAGACAATATCTAAAGAAGCAACCACAGCCCTTCACATACACCTTTGGTATCTTGGAGGACATCTCGTTGGTCTTGCATTTTTCGATCATAGAATTAATGCTGAAACCAAACAGAAGATGGTCTCCAATCTCCAACGTAATTAAAACACCAAAATTGTTCGCCAATTGAATCTTACAAAAAAACATTGAGGATTTGAATTTGCATGAACTGGTAACTCAAAAAACTAAGCTAATCTTCAGTCTTCTAATGAAAGATGGATACAAGTTTGCAGAGGATACATTCCTGAAGACTAACCCAAGTTCTTGGGAAGAGAACACGTGGTTGTTAACGATCCAGCAGAAAGAGGTATTGCATTTATCAAATCGTATAATGCATCTCTAACAAAAGATGAAGAACAGAAACAGTTGCTTCTCAGACTTGTGGCTAAACATCACAAAAATTTTCCCTCCTGCTCAAAAGGATCAGTGTTTAATCAGAAATTTTAGTTATAATTTGTGTAAAAAAGAAATCATTTGCCATTTAACTATTTTCTTTTCACTTTAATATTAATATTTTTTAAAAAAAATTGTATTTCAACACCAAGATCTGTTTCAAATAAATTAGTATTTGCAAAGACTGTTCATTTTTATCCCTAAAATTAATTTACCAGCAGACTAATAAGTTCGATTTTGATGAAATTGAGTATGTGACAGTAATTCAATGTGGTAATACAATCAGGCATGTGGAGATAAAAAACTAAATTTTTTTTTGGGGGGACCACCCTAATATATATATATATATATATATATATATATATATGAATCCAGCAAACCTCAAGAAAAAGAAAAACAGGATAATCTTTCTTCGGAAATGTTATTTTCTAATTCACTGAGATCAAACCGGTTGCTCGCTGCGTCAGTGTGCACAGTTCGAATCCCACCCCTGTACGGAATTTTTGCGAAGTAGGAAATAACATTTCCGAAGAAAAATTATCATGTTTTTCTATATATATATATATATATATATATATATATATATATATATATATATATATATATATATATATATATATATATTGCCCGCAATGAAAATCTTTATATCTATATACAAGATTTGGCGCATAGATTTCATTTGAGCTTCTGCTATAGAAAGAGTGGGCGGAACTAATGAGAATGCAGCATACTAGACTGACTCACCTCATATTTTTCCAACACAACACGCTTCAGTGAGCTGCCTGTGCTCGGTGAGGAATGATTTGATTTACGTTGCTCCTCAGTGACACTTTTTGCACTCAGCCAAACTTGCCGCCCTATATCATTGCTATAAGTGGTCGAACTAAACTATCAATTGAAGAGAAGACCAGTGCCCTCACCCTATTAGAACAAGGCTCTCTTTGATACACGTAGCCGCAGAACTGAAAGTCACGAGGATGGTAATTTACAACCTCAAGAAAGCTGCTGCATCAGTACCAACGGGCACTGTACCACCTAGGAAACCGGGCTCTCGGGCTCCTAAAAAGAATTCTCTTCGCACAGACAATATCCTCAAGAGAGAAGTGATATCAGATCCTGCCATAACTGCCGTAGCTATCAAGGAAAAGCATCCTAAAGTCCTGAAAGACGTCTCAGTGCGAACCATTCAGCACCGCCTTGCAGAAGGACCTAAAAATGCCTACTCGTTATGCCGCAAAGAAGCCCATGCTAACTGAAGCAATGAATAAGAAACGGTTATAGTTCTGCAACAAGTACAAGGATTGGACCTCAGATCATTGGCATCAGTGAAGTGATGTTTAGTAACGAGAGCACCTTCGGGCTGGTCAGGAGCTGCTCCAAGTTCGTCTGGCGTCCTGTTATGACCCACGGTACACAGTGAAGCACCCTGACAGTGTTATGGTATGAGATGCTTCAAGTGGAAATAAGGGCAGAGGGAGACTACACTTCCTTCCTAAGAACAGAACGAAGAAAGGAAGTAATTATATAGAGGTATTAAGGGAGCATATGCTCCGGTTTGGGAAGATTCACGAGTTCGACTTTTTTATGCATGATGGTGACCCTGCATGTAAGTCAAAAGCAGTGAAAAAGTTCCTTGAAGAAAGTAATATCAGTGTTTTCTAGTGGCCAGGCAATTCGCCTGACCTAAATCCCATCGAAAATGCCTGGAACGTCATGAAAAGTAATCTTGAAAAAACTCGAACCACCGGCATCACGGAACTGAAGGAGGTTCTGAAGAAGCTTTGGGTCACCATGGACGTTTCCTACTTCTTCAACCTCACCACTTCGATGACCAAGCGACTTAAGGTGGTGATTAAAACCAAGGGCAACATGACAAAGTAATAGCTTTAAGTTAAAAGTGAAAATAAAATACATGTAAGTTGCATTTTTTTCGTTGTATTATCCAAAAATTCTTAATGTCTAGATTTTTTGCGAGCACTGTATATATATATATATATATATATATATATATATATATATATATATATATATATATGCATATACAGTCATGGCTAAAAGTTTTGAGAATACTATATTTTTTCATTAATAGAAATAATCAAATATTATATTTTGTTTTAGTGTGTTTTATCATAATTTTCTGTGAAATGTACAAAATATTAGAGTCCAAACCCATTTTATTAATAAATACAGTCAACTGATGCGTGCAGTCATTATTTACAATCATGTCCCTTGTCCTTCAGTACTGCCTCAATTCATTTTGACATGCTAGAAACCAAATTTGTGATGATATCTAGACCGATATTGCTTCATTTTTTTCAATAAGTATCCGCAACTGTTCATAATTGGATGGTTTCTGTTTAAAAGCGACAAGCTCCAAAAATTTTGATGTTATTTTCAGCCTAGACTTTGTTATTGCTTTTACTTTGTGACAAAGTGTGCCATCATGCTGAAAAATATAGTTATCATTCCAAAATTGGCCCTGAACTGTTGGGGAAAATTGGTGATGAAGCACGTTTGGTGCCATTTCGAATTCATGGCACTGTTCTTGGGCAAAATTGTTAATGCTTCAGTTCCCTTAGATGAGAAGCAGCCTAACACATAGAGAGTGTCCGGATGCTTCACCGTGAGGGAAACCACATCCCTTTTCTCCTCTCAATGAGGGCTCAAAACAAGGGGAAGGGGGCTTCATTAGAGAATATTACTCTCCCCCATTCTTCACCAGCCCATTCTCTATATTTCCTACAGAAGTGGAGCCTATCCGTAAGGTTCTTTTTGGTGATATGAGGCTTCTTCGTTGCTTTCTTTGAGTTGAGACCTTTGTTGAAAGGCTTCATCCACCACTGTGGAGCTGAAGCGTTCACACCTGTTACTTTCTAATCGCAAGCAAGGTTGGCACTGGGGGCAACCAGATCTTTTGCTGGGATCTTACCAGGGGACGATCTTGGCGGTCATTTGAAGCTCTTGGACGGCCAAAATAATTCTTCATCATTCGAGTGTAACCAGTCTTTGTAAAGTCATTAATGATCCTAAAGATGACGCTCCTTGATGCAATACCCTTAGCAACTATATTCTTTCATTTCAGGCTACTTTGGTGCAGAGCAACAATGGTTGCATGCTTTGCTTTGGAAAGAACCATTCTGGAATTTTAAAATATTCAAACATTTATTTTTACAAAAAATATATTATTAAATATATTATAAGTGGACGACATCATTCATTTAGCCCATATTTGTCATCATTTTACGCTTTTGATCGAATAACAAAGACCAAGGACTGAAAATCACCTCCTACAGGAAGGAGAACCAGGGCGCTATTTTGGATTTAGCGGAGGAATAGTTTTTTCTATTTATTTTTAAAATGGTGACTTTTTAATAAACCTGCCATAATTTAAATATGAGGAAACGAATGAAAAAAAGGAAAAATATAAATTAGTTTCAAACCTTTGTTGGCCACGACTATATATATATATATATATATATATATATATATATATATATATATATATATATATATATATATATATATATAAGAGAAATGTTTTATGCCAAACCTTGTCACTGTTTGTACAACTGAAGGATGGAGTGTAATGCTCCGAAACGAGTACTTGTGATTAAAAATTAAAGAAGTCATTCTCAAAATTACAGCTTTCATTTGCATTGCACTGTCAAGGTATACACTAGGCTATTGCGAGCAGTTAATGAGGTCAAGCAGGGAATCCAAAATACGGAACTAATGCAAAAAATTACAGTGATAAATGTATTACACAAATGCGGAAGAAAGAAGTTATATATCTAAGCTCACTGGATAAAACATTAATCAGCTAGGAAGGGAGCGTAGCTTGTAGTAGTTTTAAATGCCCACACCAGCCCTAATCACAGTTGAAATTCGACGTGGCATTAACTTGATAAGGTCTTAGGTGTAGGAGACATAAATGCTGGGCACTATTGCATCAAAGGATTGTGCTATTCGGCCAAATTGCCGCCCTAGACGTTTTATACGTTGTCCCAGGTAGTCCTCTAGATTTTCGATGGGGTTCAGATCCGGTGATTTTGCCGGCTAATTCAGATTTAGGATTGTTCTTTTGGTTCATCAATGTCAGTCAGTCACAGTTCTAGTTAGGGGAACGCAAGAGTTTTAATCTTGGAAGACATTGATTGGAATGTTACGTTCCGCGTTATGATGAAGAGCAAACGGCAAAACCTGCCGTCTAGCAGATCTATGTAGGTACGCTGGTCCGAATTGTTTTTCATCTCAACCAAAGGACCCATTTCCACATAATTAAAACAACCACAGTACATCACAGAGCCTCCTCCAGTTTGACCCGCATCAAGGCTTAATTAGTTCTTCGATGAACACGACGCTGAGCTTCATTCACATACAGGCAGACAAGTGATTCAATTGTATGTTCTTATGTGGCTTGCCCTCGTTGTCTGACCTCTTTTTCTTTCCGGACCTAAACATAACTGGTGTAAGTATAACCGTCGAGATTACATGGTTTATAAAGTTTGATGCCATATTTCCCTGGGTTGTACTGATGAAAAATTAACCGACCACGTCATGTCACCATTGTTTTATCAATACCAATACATTCACTCGGAGTATTGTCACGAATGAAATTTTTAGTTGCGAGCACGTGAATCTTTAAGTTACGAGTACGATGTCGGTCGGTCGGTTGGTAACCATTTTACTTTTCAATAAGTTTTTTTTAAGTTTTAAAAGTAGTAGGATCAGATATGTTTGTTATTTGATAATAAGTTTGTTAATTAAATCTCTTTTTTTCAAAATTATTTAAATAATTGAGAGCACGCGACTTAGGTTTGTTAACTTTGTCCTGAAGAATTTCTAGAAACTTCCTAATTTTTCGTAAGGGGTGCGTTCCATCGGTGTGGTTATCTGCAAATTGCACAAATCGCATCAGGGCCTGAAAATTGTTTTGATGCATTATATGAGGTAGGGGAAGGTGGGGAAAGACGGACTACTTAACAAAAGAACTAGTTTAGAAACCATATTTATATCATTTTGAGGTTTTAGGGGTTGTCGTGGTACTTTGGTGTGTTATGATTACAATACGCACCCTGGTCATGGTTTTTGGAGGAAACGATTGAAACACTGAATGTTCAAAAAAACTATTTTAATGCGACCCAAAATAATATGACGGGGTAAGATGAACCCTAGTGGTTCATCTTACCCCTCTAATTGTTTGTCATAATCTTCAACTTTAAAACAAAGAAACATCTTTATTGGCACAAATGACGTGGAAAACCATTTTCCTCATCATCCTGTACCCCTGTACATTGCCCATTTTACTCCTGTATGGGTCCTTCATAGCGCTATACGATAACATAAAAAATTGAATGTTATTGTTTTTTTATAAATTTTGATTGGTATTCATCAGATAATATTAATTGTGTATATAGGAAAATTAGCTATCTATATTTTTGTGTGCATATTTACCCCATATTTTTTTTGTAAGTAAAGGACTGTACATACAATCCGTTTCATTTCTCCCTCGATTTCTCACGTCAGGATTAGTGTAGGAAGCGGGTTGGATCGATTGGGGTTAAAGTCTAGATTTTCGGCCCCCTACATTTGGCGCCCGAATAGGGACGTGAGATCACCAAACCGGGAGCTTGACGGGATTGAATTGTAGTCCACACCCAATTAGAGTGACAGGTAGTTTAGTTGTTTTCACCCTTTTTCTATCACTTTAACTAACCTGGGAGGATGGCTTCTGTGGAACAGGGCTTCCATGATGAGATTGTGAGACTGAGGCTGGAGTTGAGGCAGAAAGAGGAGGAATGTATGATGTTGAGGAGCGTGATTGAGGGATGAAAGAATGATATGATGAGTATGGATGAGAAGACAGACAGGATGAGGAAAGAAATGGACGAGAGACAGAAGCAGGTCGACCAACGAATGAAGAACTTGTATGATATGATGAAAGGGTCAGGACTGGCCTCAGGACCCTCGACCCTGACCCCTGCTCCGACTGAAGGGGATAAGACTAATGGGATCAATGGGAGTGTGTGTGAGTCTAGAAAGGATAGGATGATTGTAAGTGATAGGAAGGACGGAGAATGGAAGAGAGTGGAACACAAGAAAAGAAGGAAGACTGGGTCAAATGGGAAGGATCGGAAGTTGAGAGGGAAGAGTGCGAACTCATTGTACTCGGATGAAGGAGAGAGTGATGGTATGATTGGTATGAGTGACATTGAGGGCAGCTCAAGTGAGAGTGAAGTGAATGTTGGAGGGGGGGGGGGGTATCTTAATAAGAGAAGTGCCAAAGGTAGATAAGTTTAGGTTGCATGGTGGAAAAGGTGTGGAAGAGTTCTTCGCGGAATTTGAGCGGTATTGTAAGCTCAAGTACCTGGAAAATAAGGGATACTGGATGAATGTTTTGGGGGAATGTTTGGAAGGAAAAGTATTAGAGTTTCTCCGTGTGATCACGAATGCGGGGGAACCGAGGTATGATGTGGTGAAGGAGAAACTGATTGGAAAGGTGAAACAAATGAAAGAGAGTGTGAAGTATAAAAAGGTGAATGAATTTTAGAAGGCTCGAGTGAGGAAGAGTGAAAGTGTGAACATGTATGCACATAGGCTTGAGAACATGGCGAGAAATAGGTATGGTGATGATGATGTAAATGAATGTAAACCACTGATGAGGAAGTTTCTGGACACGATCCCGCGATAGGTAAGTGAATGGCTGAATGGGAAAAGAAAGGAGAGAATGAGGCTGACAGGTGAACGCTTGGTTTGGGAGGATGTGTTGGAATTGTTGGAAGAAGGGCGATTTGACGAGGAAAGTTATTTAGACGAGGATGGATGGTACAGTGTAAATGCTGGGGTAAGAAGCCCGGGAGCTTCCCTCCTCCACCCCAGCAGTTTGTCAGCTATCGGGATGCCCTAAAGGCTGGGCCAGCTGGATTTATGCCAAGCTTCCTTTGCCGGCAGGCTGGATGGGCGAATGGAGGATGGACAAATGGAAGGGAACAGATGAGTGGTAAGTGCATGAATGGGTATATGAGGGAGCAACCGAGGTATGTCCCAGCTAGTGAGAGACCGAATGGTGTGAGAAAGATCGTGGAATGTCGTAGGTGTGGATGGAAGGTTCCTATGTTGGCGGAATGTAGGTGGATGTCTGGTGCATTTTTGGGTGTGGTAAGAAAGGGCATATGATAAAGGATTGCCAGAAAAGTGTGAAGAGTGCTTCGAATGTAAAGAAAGAGGCCATTTGAAGAAAGATTTTCCGAAGTTGAATGGTGGAGCAAATTGTGGGGGGAGTGGAAGATTTGGATGTAGTAACTGTGGAAAGGTCGGTCATTATGCGAGGATGTGTCGTGACCAGAGGAATGTTATGTAGTTATTGTGCGATGGAAGGACATTTGAGTAAAAAGTGTTGGATTAAGCTGAGAGCGCAAGATGCGAATGGAAAGTCTGAAGTGGGAAACTGAATTGTAAGAGGGTACCTGCTGAAGTATCCTTTGGGTGCATGAGTGCGAGTAATGTGTTGGTAAGTCTGTCTAGTATGAAAGTGCTGCCTGGTAAGAAGTATGAGTGTCTGAGTGTGAAGGTGAAATTGAATGGGATTGAGTGTTTGGCTTTGGTAGATTCTGGATGCAAGACGAGCTTGGTGTATAAGGATGTGTATGACAAGCTGAGTGGTAAAACCCTCCTGTCTGAGTGTAAGAATAGTTCTGTAGGGATTGATAGTATGAGAGTGCCTGTGATTGGAATGATAAGGTCAGCTGTCGAATGCATGATATGTTGATTAATGAGTATGAATTCGCTGTGATTGATAAGGTGAGTAGTGAGTATGGTGTGATTTTGGGGTATGATTTTATGAAAGTGAACCGTATGGTTGTGCATCCTGCGAATGATCAGATTGAGAGAAAGATTGGTAAAAAAGGGGTGTATATGTTGTATGTAGGGAAAGATGGTAGTGTTTTGAAGAGTGTGTTTACCGGTAATGAAGTGACTGCTATGGAGAATGTAAGGTTTGTGAAGGATGAAGGGGTGTCTGTTAGAGTGAGTTGGAGTAAGGATGTGAGTTTGAATGTGGGTGAGAACATTGTGCTATTGGATGGAAAGGATGCGTGTTATAAGGTAAGGCGTGTTGCTTGTGTGTTTGATGGCTCGATGAAAATGAATGATCATTTTGTATGTGTTCAGGCGGACCCCAGTGTGAAAGGACAGGTGAGGGGATCCAAGTCGGAGATGAACTGGGGTCACCTCTCCACTGTTAATGAGGTAGGTGTGGGTAATGGCACGGATGTCAGGGCAAATGTTGCGAATGAAATGACGTGTGAATGGACGTATAATGAAGTGGGAAGGATGGTGGAATTGGATGGATGTTTGACTTAATACGAAAAGGAGGATGTGTATCGAATGTTTTTTGAACGAAAGGGGGTCCTCAGTAAAGGGGATCTGGATTTCAGGGTTGCGAAGCTTCCGGAATTCAAGATTATCCTGAAGGAGGACACCTCAATCTATCAGCGGCCGAAACATTTCCCGCGTCCGGTTGCTGATGAGATTGAGGAGCAGTGTGTGGAATTAAAATGATTGGGGGTGATTGAAGAAAGTAAGAGTGCATGGAATAGTCCAAATGTGCCTGTACGTAAGCCGGATGGAAGATTGTGTCTGTGTGTGGATTATCGAAAGGTGAACGAAAGGACTGTGAAAGAGGGGTTTCTAATGTGTGTATAGTATGCATGGGATGAAGTGGTTTACAAAGCTGGATTTAGTACAGGGGTATTACTAGATGCCCATTGCTGAAGAGAGCGAGCCGATGACTGCCTTTTCCTCTACAAAAAGGCATTATCAGTTTCCGAACCTCAGCTTTGGGTTGGCTAATGCTCCCAGAGCCTTCCAGTGGGCGATGAATATTGTGTTGAATAAGTTTGCGAGTAATAATGTGATTGTATTTCTAGATGATATTTTGACTATGACTGAGAGTTTTGAGGAGCATATGAGATTGGTGAATGATGTGTTGAGAACGTTGGAGAGTGTTGGTGTGAAGGTGAAAGTAGCGAAGTGGGAATGGTTTGCGAAAGAAGTGGAATTCCTTGGGCATATGGTGAGTAAGAATGGGTTACGAAAGTCGCCGAAGTATGTTGAAAAGGTGCGAATGTTTCCGAAACCGGTGACTGTGAAGCAACTGAAGTCGTTGCTAGGTTGGACTGAATTTCAGCAAAAGTTTATACGTGATTGTTCGGTTGTGAGTAAGCTTCTGACTGAGTAGATAGGCAAGAAAGGAAGTGCGATTGTTAGGTGGAATGATAAGATGAATGAAGCTTATGAGAGACTGAAAGAGGCAGCGGCTGAAGATGTTGAATTGGCATACCCCGACTATAGTGTGAATGCTAAAATGCTTGAATTGTATAGGGATGCAAGTAGGTACTGTATGGGAGGTTTTCTGATGCAAGAGCAGCGTTTGAATAGAGAGAATTTCAGGCAAATAATTGGGTATGTATCCAAGGCTATGAATGTGACAGAGCTAAAGTATTCGACTGTGGAGCGAGAGTTGGCTGCAATAAGGTATTGTTTGAAAGTGCTGCGCCCGATTTTGTATGGTATGAGGTTTGGTGATCAAAACAGATCACCAACCTCTTGTGTTTTTGCAACGTATGAAATGGGCTGATAGTAGCATTGCGAGGACTTTGGTGATTTGAGTGATTTTGACTGTGATTGAGTACGTGCCTGGTGAACAAAATGGAATGGCTGATTTGATGTCAAGGTATCCTTGTACAAATGATGAAAATGTGTGCGAAGTGAGTGATCCTGATTATTTGCTGAAAGGGATTATGAATGGAAAGGAGAGTAAGGGTGGTGGGAATTCCTTGTTTGAGAGTGTATGGAATGGTTTGCAAGATTTGAAGAGTGATGGAGTAGATGTGAAGTGCCCGATAGTGTAGATGACTTAAGGAAGGAGGTAATGAGTGAAGTATGTAGGAAGCCTGAAAGTATTGGTATGGCGAGGGTGCGGAACTTTATGAAAGAATTGAGAGCGATGTGTATGCCAGGGGTTCCGCCGTTTCAGGAAGTGTTGATTGTAGTGAGTCTTTTGTATGGAGTGATTGTTTATGTGCACTTTGGCGGTGAGAGGCCGATTGTGTACAAAGATGAGAAGATGAAGGGTTTGAGTGCTAATGTGGTGCATCTGCAGTGTTTGAGAGATGTGCATTACAATTGGGTGATTGAAAAGTGTTCGTATATGAGGGAGAAGAATGATTGTCTGGATGAAGATGAATGTGTGGTGAGTGATGATGTGGGGGTTGATGACGGTGTGGATTTCAGTCCTGATGTTGGTGTGCTTGTTCCTTCTGTGTATTGAGAACATGGTGGACCTGATATGATGGAAGCGAGAGTGGAAATTGGTGAAAGGTTCTTCTGTGGTTTGATTGATACTGGAGTGCAAGTGTCGTTAGTGAACGAGAGGATTCTGAGTAAGTATGAGGAGTTTAGATGTTGCGAGCGTAAGCCTGTGAAGTTACGGATAAGTGGATTGGGGAATGGAATGATATTGGCATGGGAACAGGTTAGTCTGAGAGTGAGTTTGGGCAGTGGTGTGAATGTGAAGCATGACTTTATGATTCGGAATGATGAGCAAATGCCGTGTTGTTTCTTGCTTGGTGTAGACTTTATGAAATTGAATGATTTGTCTTTGGATGTTGATAAAGATTGTGTTATGAAAGGTGAATGTGAGTCGATAAAGTTGAATGAGTGCGAAAAATGTTGTCAAATTTTGCGGTATGATTGAATTGGTCATGATGATGAGAATGAGATTTTAAGTGATGATGATATTCTAGAGATGCAAGAGATGTGTCCTTTTGTTAGTGAGTTGAAGAGGTGTGTAATGATGCGTGTTGATTTGAATGAATGGCCTGAGTGTTTAAGTGATTTTAAAAGTATGCTAAGAATTTTGTTTTTTGTATGGACGTTGTATATTTTGTGAGGCATATGAAGGATGATGATGATATGTATGACATGTGATGTCCTTGGTTGGTATAATTGGTCTGGTGAAATGAGCATATGGGTAAGTATAAGTTGTGGGAGTGTATGAAGGAGCGTGTGTTCCATCCGTTTCTGAGGACTGTTGTGAATGATGTTGCGACTACGTGTGAAAGGTGTCAGAAGTGAAAGGTGCAAGGTGTGCAAGTGAAGTCGCCGATGTTGAAAGTTGATGCGAAAGAACCGTTTGAATTAGTAGTAATTGATTGTGTGTCTTGAGCGCGTACGTGCTGGGAATGTTGGTATGGTTGTTATGGTTGATCATAAAAGCAAGTTTGTGTATGCGGCGCCTGTGAAAGATAAAAGGAGTGTGACTGTTGCGCGGATGGTTGAGCAGTTGTTTTTTCCTATGTGTGTATGGAAGCCTAGAAAATCTCTGAGTGATAATTGGCCTGAGTTTGTGAGAGAAGTGTTTGAGCGAATGTTGAGAGAGAATGGTGTGGAGCATGTGAGGACGACTCCGTATGTACCGTCTTCGAATGGGTTGAATGAACGTACAATTAGGACCTTGTGTGAGATGTTGAGAATGATGACTACGACTTTGAATGACTGGGATGAATGGTTGAGTAGAGTGTTATGGGCATATAATTCGACGGTGCATAGTGCAATTGGGAAGTCCCCATGTCAGTTTGTAATGAATTTTGAAAGGCGAGTGAAAGATAGGTTTCGTTTCAGTGAAAGTGAGCACATGAAAGGTTTCGTTCGTTTGAAATTGGTGCAAAAGTATTGAAGGTAAGAGGAGTAAAAGGTACGTTGAACGTGTCAAAGATGAGTGAAAAGTTTTAAGGACCGTATAGAGTTGTGAGAGTCTGGGAGAATGGTGTGACGTATGTTTTGGAGAGTTTTAATGAAGGTGTGACTGAGAGAGTGCGGGCTCATCAGAGTCAGTTGAGGAGGTGGAGAGAACCTCCTGACTACCTGGTGAGCCATCCGGTGTATGAACTGTGCAGAGAGAGAGAGAAATAAGGTGCATGATGATGAGAAGGAATGTGATAGTATGGATCTGTCTGGGAAAGAGCTTGTCTTGGTCTCGAGGAGTAGAAAGCATACAAAGAAGAGTGAAAGGAAGAATGCAAGTACGAATGAAAGTAAAGCTGAGCAGAGTCTTTCTGGTATGGAGTAGCTTGAGAGAGAGATTGAGTGTTTGCATGAGCAGGTGAGTGATTTGGCTGGTGTAAGTAGACGAGTGAGTGAGCTGCCTGTGGCTGATTTTTCTGGTTTTGGGAACAGTATGAATGATAGTGTGTTTGGACAGAAAGAACCTAGTGTGGCTGATTTTGAGTTTGATGTGGAGAATGAGGAGGCGACTGACTTTTCTGGCTTTTGGTGGGAACTAGTTGAAGGGGTTTCCAGTGTAGCCGCTGAGATTAAAGAAATGTGAGTGATTTGTCTGTTTCGCAAGTGTACCTTGAGTTGGATGAGAGCTGAGAGTGAGGAGCTGATGAATGGGGGTATAAAGAGTGAAGGTTCTGGACGGAAGCGTATAAAAGAGTTCTGTCGAGAGATGGAAGAACTGGTAATGAAGGCTAAGAGGATGGTGGACGATATGATCATTAGTGACGAGGAGACTTACAGTACGACTGAAGAACAACCCCGACAGATTGCCACGCGTAGCCAGGGACCAGTAGACGAGTGTGAATGGGTGCAGAAGGGTGCGATTGAGTATAAAAAGTACCGTGAGTAAGGATTGAGAGTGTAGTGTAAATGACTGTGGTCGAATGGCCTAAGGAAGGAGGGGTGTGGTGGAGCGAATGTGAGTGTGTGTGTCAAGGGCCATTCTCCCACCCCTTTCCCAATACCCTCTCCCTCCCTCTGTAAGAATGTGTGTATGAATGGGTATATTTTTTTTCTTTTTATATATATAAATTAATTTTCATGTTTTGTATAAAATGTTTTTTCTCTTCCTCAGCTAAATGTTAAATATTCTTTTTGAAAGGACAATCTTTTATATTCCAAGAAAATACTACAATTTGTAAAGAGTTGCGTAGACTGTAGAGTTTGGAAATAACGTAGTTTAAATTATTGTAAGTCCCACCAGGACAAAGAGGGCTTTGATAGTCTCAAGACGTGACCAGATTGCAATATTGTACGAGCTCGGAGGCGACAGTTTTTGTTTGTAAAACGCTCGAGACGCCATTACCCACCTGGACAACGCGTGAGCCCTTTCTTCTTTTTTTTTTTGGTCCGCTTGTTTGCTTTAGGCCACTTGTTTGCTTTAGGCCTCTTGTTTTCTTTAGGCCTCTTGTTTGCTTTAGGTCACTTGTTTGCTTTAGGCCTCTTGTTTGCTTTAGGCCTCTGGTTTGCTTTAGGCCTCTTGTTATTGACTTCTTTGTTTACTGTGGCAGATATTTTTGTTGTTGTTTGACTTTGCGTATCTTCCTTTTGTATATATAGTCTAATTGAATGTTGTTGTTTTTTGTATAAATTTTGATTGGTATTCATCAGATAATATTAATTGTGTATATAGGAAAATCAGCTATCTATATTTTTGTGAGCATATTAACCCCATATTTTTTTGTAAGTAAAGGACTGTACATACAATCCGTTTCATTTCTCCCTCGATTTCTCGCGTCTGAATTAGTGTAGGAAGTGGATTGGATCAATTGGGGTTAAGTCTTGATTTTCGGCCCCCTACAGAGTGAGTTCTTTTTCATTTTTCTTCTGAATTTCTGACCCTTGCTCTTTCTTATATGGGAATGCTGTCATAATAAGAGCTCGCCCATGCGACCTGGGTCTCTTCTTTCGTGTAGTTGTGGCCACCTTTGGCAAGTAAATTATTTCCTGAGGTGAACTACCTGGCCTGAGCAGGTTCCGAGTCACGTTTGCTGCTACAGGTTCAGGCGCAGCACTTGGGTGTTTTGGTTCATCAGCTACTTCCAATTCAGATTCATTCTCAGTAGTCATGATCGGAGGAGCAACTGGGTTGTCCGGATCTTCTGCTTCCTGTTCACCATATAATAGAATATCTGTGGAGTGGGCAGGTAAAAAGTCAGCTTCGCCGAAAACATGCTTATTCAATGGGCAAATTTCTGTTTTTCTAAACCCATTGATGGCCGTGTTTGGAAGAGCAGACTGTAGATAGGCTTCTCCAAACAATGCACTTAGTTTGTAGATGGTCACCTGCCTGCCAGGATTGTTTCTGAGGAATGTTTCAGAATCAATAACCCTCACATAGTAGGCATTCAGTGGTTTCGTGAAGGAAACATCCAATGGCTGCATTCGGTGACTACAATGTGGTGGCAAAATGACAAATCATAACATAATTGTCCTTGGCAAGATTTATGACATCAAGATTCTTTATGTGAGTCATATTGGCCATCCATAATCAATAATGCTGGATCATCCAGCATTATGGCTTGGTGTGAGCTAGATAGTAAAGAAACCATTCAGTAAAAATGGAGAACTGCGTCCACCCAGATGGATACATGCAAATCCAGATGCTGGAGGAGCACCATCGTTCAATTCTTGCTTCATTCGAACTCGTGGAAAGGTGAGGAAAGATGGAACAAACTGGCCCCCAGCAGAAATGTAGCTAACTCCCCTTTCAGCAGAAGTCAGTGTGCCAACCTGTTTTTAACCTCGCAGAACGAGGATTCTTGTAGGCTTTGTCTGCACCGTTGTAACAACTGTCTAATCGACATTAAAAATCGTGTGTGGAGGAAAGGAATGATCTGCTTCCATTGAAGATAAGATGTCAAGAAACTTTTCAATATTTGTCTGATTGAAGCATCTTTCTCGAGCAGCAGAAGTTGGTTCTGGAGTTCGAATTGCAAGTTCTGGGTGGCGCCGTTGGAAGCCTAACTTAACTAGTCTTTACCAGAAAGTCTAACCTGGTTAAAATATAGAAACAGGTGCTGTAATTGGAATAAAGGCAAACTCCTATGTGTATCTTCCTAGGATGCAAACTAAGCATTAAATGAAGAAACCCGTTTCCTAGCAAGATCTCACCATTTTGTTAAATTTGTGGTCCACGTTATTCCTTTCCGTTGCATGAAGTGCAATGTAGCAAACGTCCTTTGTAGTCAGTCCAAAAAATTGTTCCTTCATCGATAAAATGTGAGTAACCAACTCTGCTTCTTGTGCAGCACTGAATACCGTCCTGATAGGGTCAAGCATCTGGAAAATGAGACAGATGCAATTTGTTAGAAGTTTGAATTAAAAAAATATGACAAAACATAAAATATTGCAGCACAACAAGCAGCAAGCATTAAAGACAAAGGTTTACAGGAATCAATGCATAAGTCATTCAAAAAGGTTAAACGTTCAACAGAACATCCATGTTTTGTATAGCAATTTATGGCACATATCTATAATGTACACACAAATGGGCATATACAGCATAAATAGTAAGACATTATACTTAATATTTCAATGCAAACAATCCAGTATCTTACCTTGTGCAAATAACATCAGCACCATGAAAAAACGAAACTTCCCTCCTCATCGCAAATAGACTACTGAGCGTGACTTCTGACTGCAAATACATCACTTAGGGATAACGTGAAGGACATCTCGCAGCCACAATCTGAACTTTGTCCTTTCTGGTTAGGATTAGATGGTGGGTTCCATCTCACCCCATGGGTCCGTCTTACCCCACCTTCCCTATATATGTATGTAAGAACTTTTGTAGAAGGGATCTTTTTTCTAATAATTTGATATCTTTGGATCTTTTATTACTCCCCTGTACATAATGATGTTCAAGAACTTCTTTATTTCATAGAGTTGGGGTCTTTCATTTTTTTTTATTCTAGTATTTCCAGCACTCTTAATATGAGTGATTATTGCGATTTGTTTCTTCAACTCCCAGGTCTGGTATTCCATCCGTTACCATAAGTTTATATGCGTCATACGAAGTAGCAACTGTAGCTGATCATAAATCTGAAGCGATAGATCGAAAAATGTGTTGGAGGCAACACAGGCAGTGTTATTACCTGTGCTTTCACCATTTGCTGTGTTTCTTTTTTGTGCTTTTTCAAGCCGCCCGTTGTTCCCTTCGCTCTGTCTTCCCGCACCCACGTGTTTTTTTTTTCAAGCTGCTTCGTTGTTACCTCCGTTCTGTCTTCCCGCCCACGCCTCCCTCCCCTCCCTCACCAACCGCTAATTCTGATTCTTCACTATTTTTTTTCCCTCGTTTTTTGTTTCTATCGTAATTTTATTTGCTCACACTATTCGATTACTCTTTATTTTGTCTCGATTATTGCTTCTCTCGTTATTGTGTCGCTTAAGCCACTCTACTTATATAGTTAATTTGCTTTTCTCCCATTATTGTGTCGCTTAGCCACTATGATTGATAGGTTAACAATTCTTGCCCTCAATGGAACTGCTACCAGTGTTTCTCAAAACACTCTTACTCACATTAATGCATTGGGAATTTCTCGTTCCCGCCGCCAGACTAAATGTGGTCTCCGTTTAGCTCCCGCTCTTAGAAAACTTTTTTACATGAATCAAGCCCCCGCCACTTAGCCCTGATTCTTCTTCACCTGCCCCTTCACTCGTTCTCTCAGCGTCTCTCCTCAATGTCAGAAGCCTCTCGAAGAAGGCTGACTACATTCATGACCTGCTCGTTAACACTCAAGTCACTCTCCTTGGACTCACGGAAACTTGGCTTGCCCCTTCTGCTTGCTGTTTAAATCTCGCTACCCCTGATCGTTACATCCACTCCCATACCTCCCGTAACTCTCGCGGTGGTGGAGTTGCTCTCATTCACAGTGCCTCATTCCCTCTGAATAATCTGCCCTCTTCCCCTCTTCTTTCTTTTGAGGCGCTCATCAATGTCTCTGATTCCACCCCCTCTCTAACTATCTTAGTCCTCTACCGCCCCCCCAGCTCCTCCCTCGAGCTTTTTCTTAATGAATTTAGTAACCTCCTCGCTGGCCTCTCCCCCACTGGTTCGCTGCTAATCCTCGGTGATTTCAACCTTCCTGGCCACAATCCTAATTTCAAAGCCTTTTCTGAAATCCTTAATCTTTTCTCCCTCACACAACACGTTTCTTCCCCTACCCACTCTCACGGTAACATTTTAGACCTTGTAATCTCTGACTGTCTTATTTCCAACCTGACGACTACAAACTTGTCCAATGCTATATCTGATCACTTCCTTATCAGCTTCAACTTCTTTATCCCATTCCATATACCTCCCCAGCTGTCTCATAATCCTAAGCCTTTCCGTCGACTTGCCTCCATTGATATTCCCTCCCTATCTAATGATGTGGCCTCCAAAATTCCTCCCATTAATGCTTCTGCCTCTCCTGACCAGATTCTCTCTTCTTTGGAGCAACCCCTTCTCACTTGTCTTGATGCCCACTCTCCCCTTGTCACCCCTTTGAACTCCCGTTGTCACCGTGCCCCTTGGTACTCTATGGAACTCCTGCGTGCTAGGCAGTCCATGCGTGCCCATGAAAGAGTCCTTAGAAAGGCTCGCACCCGTGGGCAAGACACGACCCCTCTCTCGCTGGCATTCCGACTTGCAACAGCTTCCTACGTGGAGAAATTAAAATCTGCTTGTGAAGCCTACTCACGTAATCTGCTTACTGATAGTAGGAATGATCCCCGCACCGTCTTCCGTCTGCTCTCCCGTCCTACTTCCCCAACCCAGGTCTCCCCACCCATTAGCCCTGCTACTCTCTCGAATTTCTTCGCAGATAAGGTCACTAACATCCGTGCCTCCCTCCCTCAGCCTTCCTGCCTGACTCCTGCCATTCTCCCTGACTTCCCGCATCAGCCGCTTATCGTTTTCCCCGCTGTGACAGCGTTGGAGCTTACAACCCTGCTCTCGCGTTCTAAGAAATCGGGCTCCCCAAAGGACATTTTTCCGCCTAAACTGTTATGTAAAATTCTGCCTGCTATCCTCCCAACGCTTCTTCACCTGTTCAACACTTCACTTGCAACTGGTCTTGTTGCCTCTTCCTTCAAACGTGCCCACATCCGTCCGATTCTTAAAAAGCCTCAACTGAACCCCACTGACCCTTCCAATTATCGACCGATTTCGCAACTTCCTTTCCTCTCTAAGGTTCTGGAGAGAGTGGTTGCTTCACGCATCAACAGTCACATGGTGACCTGTAACATTGATGAAACCTATCAATCTGGTTTCAAGTCAGGTCACTCCACAGAAACCGCCCTTCTCAATGTGTCGGATTGCTTACGAAGAGCCGCGGACAGGGGTTGTGTCTCCATCCTCGTTCTACTCGATTTCTCCTCTGCCTTAGATACTATTGACCATACCGTCCTACTTGATCGCCTCCACTCTTTCCTCGGCATATCAGGCACCGTACTTGACTGGTTCCGCTCTTACCTCTCGTCTCGTACCCAATCCGTTGTGATTGACGACGTTTCATCCGACTCTACCCCCATTCGCTTTGGAGTGCCACAAGGCTCTGTCCTTGGTCCTCTACTATTTCGTATCTACCTTCTCCCTCTTAGTTACCTTCTCCGTAATTTTGGTCTATCCTTCCACCTATATGCTGATGACACTCAAATTTTCGTTTTCTCATCCCCGACGTCGCTTGCCTACTCTATCACTGACCTCCTGGCTGCCTACTCCTCCCTTTCTGACTGGCTCTCTACCAACTTCCTCAGGCTTAATCACTCCAAAACTGAGGTCCTCCTCGTCGGCACCCCTGCTCTTGTCAAAAAATCTAAATCTCTCTTTCCCTCGCTTACTCTGGGCGGTAATACTATCATTTTCTCTGACTACGTTAGGAATCTGGGTGTTGTTTTTGATGAGCATCTCTCCTTTAAGCCTCATATCCGCAATGTCAGCAAATCCTCTCTATGTTTCCTTCGTAACTTCTCTCCGATTCGCTCTCACTTTGATTGCCAAAGTCTTGAGACTGCTGTTCATGCCTTCATCACCTCACGCCTTGACTAATGTAACTCTCTGCTTGTGAATCTGCCATCCTCCTCTCTCCGCCCCCTTCAACTTGTACAGGACTATGCCGCCCGGCTTCTCCTCCGTCGCCCTCGCTTCTCTCCCTTGAAACCCTTGCTGCATGAACTGCACTAGCTCCCTGTCAGATCCCGTACTCACTTCAAGATACTTCTCTTCACATTTAAGGCCCTAAACAACCAGGCCCCATCTTACCTCTCTTCTGCCCTCTCGCCACGCCATGTCCCTCGTGCCCTTTGGTCATCACATGCACCTCTTTTGAATATTCCTCGTTCATCCCTCTGCTCAATGGGGGACTGCAACTTCTCAATCTGCGCCCCTAAGTTGTGGAATGCTCTTCCTGCTGAAATCAGGTCTTCTCCCTCTCTTACCACATTTAAGCGTCTCCTGAAAACGCATCTTTTCAGTATTGCCTTCTCCCCCCTCTTGAATTTCCATTGAATTTCCATTCTCATCTCAGCACAACGTGCGGTCTAGGAAGGCCTCAGGCATTCAAGAGCGCATTACAAAAGACTTATTATTATTATTATTATTATATTATTATCTGCATCTTCAGTCCTTTACAGAATCCTATTCGACTTCTGGTTCAGAAATATTTGTATCGGTATAGCAAGAAGGATCCTGAATATAATCTCCCGAAGACAAATTACTTTGGTATTACTATCTTTATTACTGGAACTGTTTTTCTTCTCTTAGGAGAATAAAATCGATTTACTGGCACCTTGCTTGAATTGTCGCTCATTAGAGTGTTTGCCATTATTATTTAGATTTCGAATATTGTTAATTTACTAATATTATATTATTATTATTTAGTATTTTTATTTTATTGCTAATTTGCATTTATATTTGAAATATTGCTAATTGTTTCATAAGCAGTGGCAAAAGAAACCTTAAAAAATAGAAACGAGAATTATTACAAATGTAATCATTTATATCTAAATTTTCAAAACCACTCACGGATTGCTCATTTGGGACTAAAGGTTGTAATGTCAACTCAGGTACCAAACGCGCCACCAGTGGATGGGGGAGTAGAAAAAAATAAATCATGTGATTTTTGCCTCACATATGATATAGTGAAACAATATTATGGCGCTCATATACATATTAAATAAGATATCGTGGTAGGACTATAGGACAAAACGAGAAATGAGGCTGGTGAGCCAACTTGTCAAAGAGAGATTAGGAAGGCAAAGTCTTTAAGGGAAATTATCGTGGGCTCTGAGCTAACTGGGGAGATCCATGGAAGTTTGTCTCGTTCCGTTCCATTTTAGGTGTCTGCCTTCAGCAGACCAGGTTTGGTGCGTCCCCCCTTGCCAATCTACTCAGGATACAATGGTTTCACGACCATGAGATCGTGCCATGCAGGTGAGTGCGCAATTTATACTCGATGTTATGTTTGTATATTCTATTTATCTCTCAATACTTCCCTTCAGTCGGTATCAATATAGGTGAAGAAGGTAACCTATTTATATGGGTGTCGCAAGATTTTTAGGTAGCCTGTTTATTCGTGAAAGGGGAATCGGTTTATGGATGATAAAAAGGGATGGTAAAAGGTGGCTTACCTTATAGGGAAGTGGAGGTAAAAGTTACCCGGCTAGTGGGAGCTTGGTTGTTAGTCACAATGGCGGGTATATTGAGTCCTCGCTGCTATTGCGCACGACGGGTGGTGAGGACCTTTCGCAACTGAGTTTACTTTATACCTCCGTCGAATTGTTTCTGACTCCTTAATATTCTTTACGAGGGTTATTATTTAGGCTGGGCTTACCGAAGGTTTCCCGGTAATCGGGGTAAAGAAGGACTTCGAAAAGGACGTAGCAAAACAATGTAATTTTATTCTTACACTGGCCTATAAAAAGGTAAACAGCACGTCACGAGTAATTTGCAGTTAATAAGTAGGCTTTCTATTCTACGTGAAGTATTGGGTTCAAAGGCGATAGGACTTAGGCCAATTAAACGTGTTCCGTAACGCTACCAAGGAAGTAAACGTAACGAATAATGATCCTCTTTCTCTGACTCTGGTTTTCCTTCTGACTTTTCTTAAATAATAAATGTCTGACTATATATATATATATATATATATATATGTGTGTGTGTGTGTGTGTGTTCGTTTCCTAAGGGACGTGACCTAGACTTCTCCGTGGGGACGGACCCCAGTGTTCTGGTTCTAATAATTTTCACCTCTAGGGCGGAGCCTCCGAACAGCTGCGTGTGTAAGATATACCTACATATTTCCAATAGTTTTATCTTTATTATAGGAATTGCTTGTTACAGATCTGTGTAAAAAATTCCCTTGGTCAAAGTTTGTATTTGCTCAGCTGCTTTGTAGCCTCCCGTTTTCTGGTAAATCTTTCCTAAGAGGAAAATGTTTGTTTATTCGTGACCTCGTATTGACTCAGGTGTCCGTCCTTTTATCTACTTTCCGCGTTCGTATTTTGTGTGTTCCTGCGAGCGACTCTACCGATGCTTGCGTCATCGCTATTTATACAAATTAACATATGAATTTTCATTTCCTTATTCTCTATACAAATTAACATATATATTATCATCTCCGTATTCTAACATTAGACATTATTTCAGTTATTTATATGTAAAGCAATTTGTTAGGATTCGATAAATCCACCGAGCGTCTATTTGTGGAGTTTCTCGTTACGCCTATTAGATCCTGCAATTTAGTCCCAGCAGCCTACCTATTATATAACACGAGCACCACAGCAGTATAGTTCCACTTGTATAGAAGGTATTCTCTTGTGTCTATGTACTTCCCACCGTCACCAGAGTTCGATGCGACTTCACCTCCAGATGTGGACAGCCCTTTATGAACTCTTTTTGCTAAGTGATTTCCGTTCTGCCCTCGCTACTTGCACGCATGCCACTCCCGATCTTAACTACATATCTCAGGTACGCCATGCTTCAGCACTATGATGAGCGAGGTTTTTCTCTTAGATGTGTTTAACAAGAACTGTTAGAAGGGTATCTTTTCAGATTCCTAACGAATGAATACCATGCTTGCTTTTTGCAATCTGAGGATAGATTACTTCGCTTCGGCCGGTTTCAAACAATTTCTCTACAAGTTGATGTAAGCATTCCTAAATGTTACGTCAGCTAGTTACTTCTTGGACAATGGAGAATATATCATTTTAGATCGAGAGTAATATCCAATTTTAGGGTATAACAAATGAAAAACCTATAAACATAAAATAAATTGCTTCCTAGAACCTTATTCCATCTGTCAACAAACTTATGTGTCAAATTATGACAATCTAAATGATTCTGTAATCCCCTGTAGTGGTGCGAAAATGTATCAGAGAAAAATTCCTTCCAACTCGATAATATAAATTGCCGACACAATTACCAACTCAAGACGGACTAAGCTTGGCGTGAAGGCTAGAGTGTTGGCGTTTAAATCTAACGTTACCGCGTTCGAAACCCAACAGACCCAAATTTTTTATGAAGAAATCTCAAGAAGAAAACGGAGGTCAAGGAAAACGCTTTAAGGACCAACTCAACTAGAATCAAGAAGGACCAAGAAATCATCAACTCAAGATAAATGCAAGAAATATCCAAAAGCACCAAAAAAGAAAAAACTAAGATTAAGAATCAACCAACCCAGCCAACAAGAATACCCAAGTCAAAAAAAGGGAAGACAAATGTTTGAAGGGGTAACTTGAAGAAAAAGGAATTCCAATCAAGAAAGAAGCAAATAGATTCGATAAAAGAGAAAATCAATTGAAAAAGCAAGATGATCATGGATAATTAAATAAAAGTTATAATAAAGAGCCCCCCCCCCTCCAAACTGGTGACCCTCAACGGCCAAACAATCTTCTGATCTTCGTTACAACTGCACCTGCTCTCCTACTAGAGATTAAGAAAAGGTGCTGCTGGGAACTTCGGAGACCCGGGAAGGAGAAGCCATTACTCATTGATTAGAGACAAGACTTCGTTCGCTCTCCTCAATCCCACTGAATTAGCTCCACTCATCCCGCAGACTTGGAGGTCGTAGGAGGGAGAGCTATTACTTCTCGATTAAAAATTCCAAGACTAGTCTCTCCCCAATCCTCAAATTTGCTCCGCTTTCTAGAAAGGGACCGTGTAGGGGTGCGAAAATGTATCAGAGAAAAATTCCTTCCAACTCGATAATATAAATAGCCGACAAAATTACCAACTCAAGACGGACTAAGCCTTCCATCTTCCAGCACTTCGGAATCAAGTTCTTTAGGACGACTTTCCAGACATACCCAAGGAAAGTCGCGCTAAAGAACTTGATTCCGAGGCGCTGGAAGCTGTTGCACAGCAACAGCCTTTGAGCAAGCTTGCTACTGCTAATGAGAAGTGGACCATCTATCATAACAGTGAATTCAGATGTTCGAGGATTAATCGAGGAACCATAATTTCTCAACAACCGAGAGATGACTTCATTCCAAAAAGATCACGTTAGTTGAGTGTATAGTGGGATATTGGAAGAATTGACCATTACGTACTGTTGAACAACAATCAAACGGCGAAACCCTCTTTTGCAACTCTTTTCTTTTACTGCATCATCCCCATAAGTTCTCTGAATGGATTATGTCACGCTGTACGTGCATTGACACCTTTATGAAACTCATAAAGTAAAACATGTTTTATTTAATCTTTTGATGAGGGGGATATAGGGGCGAATATCAAAGAAGACTATGAACAATATTTTAATATCTGAAATAAAAAAAGCACAAATTACTCATTATAGAATTCATAAACGATAAAAATAGACACTACTCTAAAAAGTACTATCTAAGTCTTTATTCTAGAAAATCGGACATTACTTTCGTTCCGACTTGAAATATATATATATATATATATATATATATATATATATATATATATATATATATATATATATATATATATATTCTCAAAAAAACTTTTATTTTCAGATATTCAATAACTTTTTTTATATTTGATGTCTGTGCAATAGTTACTACGTTGTAAATTAATATTTTTCCGGTATATGTATTTAAATAATCAATATTTCTCTCTGTTCCAGAATACTTATATTTTTTGTTTATCTTATAATAATCTAAATTAACATTTAAACAAAAAATCGCATTCTTTTTCAAACCAAATTCTTATAGTTTTTCCTGATCTCTTTCAGGGATGATATAGAGATCTTTTTTCCTATTCTAGAAAATCGGACATTACTTTCGTTCGGAGGACGCTTGTCCATCCTTGGCGGCCACTTGTCCCTCCTTGGCGGCCGCTTATGCCTCCTTAGCGGCCACTTGTCCCTCATTGGCGACCGCATATCCATCTTTGACGGACGGTTGTCCCTCCCTGGTGGCAGCTTGTCCCTCGTTGGTGGCCGCTTATCCCTCGTTGGCGGCCGCTTATCCCTACTTGGCGGCCGCTTGTCTCTAATTGGCGGCGGCCGCAAATCCCTCCTTGGTGGCCGTTTATCCCTCATTGGCGTCACATATCTCTCTTTGGCGGCCGCGTATCCATCTTTGGCGGCCACTTGTCCATCCCTGGTGGCAGCTTGTCCCTCCTTGGCGAGCGCTTATCCATTCTTGGCGGGCGCTTATCCTTCATTGGCGGCCGCATATCCCTGCTTGGCGGCCACTTGTCCCTCCTTGGCAGCCACTTATCCTTCTTTGGTGGCCGCTTTTCCCTCCCTGGTGGCAGCTTGGTTCTCCTTGGTGGCCGCTTATCCCTCATTGGCGGCCGCTTGTCCCTCCTTGGCAGTCGCCAGATGAGTTTACTGAAATAAAAATGTCCTTTTTAAAACTCATAAATCGAATAATTTCATGAGTATTGTTATCAGTTTTTTAGTCTGCATCTTTGCTGTTTAATTGCATTCTCCTATTTTTTCATTGTTTGTGTTGTGTGAAACGGACCGATAATGATTTGCAATTTTGTGCATAGTACTATTCATACCCAAAAAATAAAGTGGGCCGAATAACTGTGACTTATTTGTGGAAATTATTATAAACAAGTAATTTATATCTATCTCTATCTCTCCCCCCCCCTCTCTCTCTGTCTGTCTGTCTGTCTGTCTGTCTGCCTGTCTGTCTTTTTCTCTCTCTCTTTATATATATATATATATATATATATATGATTCATAAAAGAACAGATTGCATAGATTGTCCCTACTCTAAAATAATTTAGGGAATTCCTCATTGAAATATTTATGGCTAACACTAACTCCCCGAAGAAAATGAAAGTAAATATGGTCTGTTTATATTTTTACACATAATAAGATTAAATATATGGCCATCCCGTGAAAATGATACCCGGCAACCTCATGCCATTTCTGGCGTACTTATTCTGGCACTCTGGAGAGGTGGATTATTTTTATTCACACAACTCTCTTGCCGCCACCCTCACACCAGTCCAAGTGCCAGCCTTACATCAACTTCCAAGAAGTCCTATATCCACACGAGCTGCAAGCCCTCTGACTTGAGGCAACCAAGAAGAATTCCAACCATAGCCCTTATTAATAAAGCTAAATAGCGAACGTGTTAACTTAAGCAACCGTTACATTGGTGACCCCATGAAAAATTTACTGCACTCTCTCAAACCTGCATCAAGTAACTTCATCGTTTAACAGAATTATTAACGCCCTCGTCGTGGGTCCTCAACAAGAAATCAACCAACAGTCTTCTGCCAAGAATACAGAAGTTGTTTTGGCATTTCAAATGCTTCAATACTGGGTTTTGCAAAAGTTCTATGACATTCGTTTTTTATCTTTCGACAGGTTTACATGTGTGGTAGAAAAGTTCTATTTATCATTTTTAAAATTCTACTTTTCCAGCAGATGTCATTAAACGTATTTTTCATTGCTTGCATGTGTGTTGAGATGGAAGTGAAAAGAATCAAGATCTCTGCTCTTCTACGTGCGGGCCAAAACAATTCCAACATTGCCGAGTGGCTCGATCTCAGCCTTATGACCGTCCACAGAGTCGCAGAGGTTCAAGGAATGGGGAAGATATCAAAGATCAACCACATTCAGGTAGACTTCAAGTTGTCAACCGTTTGGCCTTAAGAAAGGCCTTCAAAAGTGATCTGAAGCTCAAAGTGACTACGATCACGAACAAGAAGAACAACTCGGTGTCGACAGGGTCAAAGGCCACCAATAAGTTGTGCAGCAGGAGCTTGAGGTGCGTGGAAAAGTCTCTGCTTCTAGACCGTATGCGAAAACAACGTCGAAAGCGCTGTCGTCCCTTTCTCAACGACTTGAAGAGTCATAGCAATCGAATTCTCATTTCTTGCGATGAAAAAAAAACCTTCACGGTCAATCAGGTCATCCATAAGCAGAGCAACAGCGTGGTAAGCTTCGTTAGGACGCCTGCACGACCAAGCTCTCGGCCTCCGTGATGATGCTCAGCGTCGTGGGTTCGAATAGCAAAAAGATGCCGCTGGTGTGGTTCAAGGCCGGTTACGGGAAAACTGTGGCCAATTAAAATGACAGCTTGGCCACGAAAGTCCTGCCCTGGGTGAGAAAGACCATGAAGAAGGCAAACTAAGTCTTTCAGGACGACGTTGCCGCTGCCCACACGGCCAATACCGTGCAAGAGTGGTTGAGACCGAACATGAACTTCTGGTCAAGAATTTTGGCGGCCGCAGTTGCCCGACCTCCCTCCCATCGACTTCAACATGTGTGCATATGCCGAGGGCAAGGCCTGCAAAGTTTGCCATAGCAACGTCGACGAGCTGATGTACATACTTCGTCAGCCGCCTGTGGGTCAGCATGAGGAAGAACTTCGTCCGTAATGTGTGCGTGGTCTTCAGGTCTCACCTGGAGCGCGTGCTCGGCACCGAGGGCGGCCACATTGATTAATATTACGATTTAAACATATATTTATATGTTAAATCAATAAAAAAGTATCTAACTGCATCAAAACTAACATTGTGTCTTTTGCTAAAAGCGTCTTAACGAGCGTAACATGACTTTTGCAATACCTGGTATTAGCTAGGTAAGCCAAGCCGAAACATTTTGAGTTACAAAATGTCTCGTCCACTAACATCAAATTCTGGCTGGCTTTTTCCTATTTACCAGCATACCCCATGTAAGCAGCAAACTCTTTATTCGAGTTGCCAGCAGAGAAGAGGGCCTACGAGGCCCTAAGGCAGTCGTTCTTCGACACCACGAGGCCTTTGATCAGCAGCGATGACAGAACCTCGCCAGGAACATCACCCTGGTGGGGCAGAAGCCCACAAATCTGTTTCGGCAGCTACGAGAGGCCGCGAGTGCCGACTTCTTGGCTTCACATCTTTGAGGCGTTTGGGGAAGTTCACCGCCTTGATTGCTTGGCAGAGACAGCCTATTGCGTCTTTGATCGGGATGCGTTAGGTAGCGAGGAGCAAGTCGATGCTGCCGGCTAAAATATTCTGACCTTCCGAGGTTCGCGCAGCTCCCTCTCAGCCCAGGATCGCCCTTTGCAAGAACAAAAGGTGAATAAACTCTTAGATGCAGGCCATAATGTGGCCAAAGGTTGTGGGGTAAGAGCTCGTTCAGAGGTAAGAGTCCTGGTTTCTGCTCACGTTCACGTTCTCGGGTCAGTCTGGCTCGTTCCCGATGGGAGATCCGGGAAGTGAGTCAGCTAGCTGGTACTGGTATTACCAGAAGTTCATAGGTAAGGCCAATTGCTGCCTGTAATTCTGTGGCTTTCATGTGGAAGGAAGCCAATGACTATCTTTTCCTGCTTCCTCCAAGGGGCACCCTACGTCTATTATCCCTTCTTCGCCCCCGAAAGCCACTCAAGAGCGTCCTTCTGATGACTCAAACCATTTACAAGTGACCAGTCTCACCGTGCCTCATCCAGGAACTACGGAAATTCGTACAACCCAACTTCGTCATTCATCAGTCGGCAAATCTACAGGAAATTAGAATCGCATTTCACCTTGAAATACAGAACATAACTTCACCGAGTCAGACTTCTCATTCCTCTCTCCACACCCGATCTCCGGCGCCTTCCAGTCACGCTACAAGCCCCACCTCAGAGAGACCTTCCTCTGGGGAACTCCATCAGTTTTCCTCCGCACTCACCGTGAGTGCGATGCAAGGCTAGAATCTCTGTTTCTTCATCCTAGGTCCAGACACAGGACTCAACTTCTTCCTTCACAGCGACTCTAATGCCTCCAGACTTCCGGCTTCGCCTCAGAGCAGAAATCAACCTCCGATGATCTCCTTGCTACAAAATAACTCAAGGTCAGCCAATTCCAGTCTATTATAAAAATTTTTTTTCGATCCCTAGCTTTCCCGAACGGCTTGTCCCTTGGTTGTTCTTAGCTACTAATATCGGTCACCCGATTTTAAGGGCCGATTCTTGCAACACTTTTTGCTTCTCCTATACTTCAAAGACGTGCTCTCACGGAGTGAGTGTCTGTAAGCCATATTCAGGGCATTCCTTCTTTCCGGGCCCCGCAGTTCACTCTTACCGCGCCTTTTCAAGGACTTGAGATGCCAAGTTCCACAGGCCTCCTTTCAGCCGTGCATACTCGCGAAGTACATTGCATTTTTTGCAGCCTTCCATACCTTACTTCACTCATGTGTGCACGACGCAAAAACATCCTATCTTTTGGTCAAAATGACCATTCTCATATGGCATTGTTTCGCCGCAGCCCGGTCATACAGACTCCTCTCGTGATTCACACTTCACTTTTTCCCACGTCTTTTCAAACGTCTGCTTATACCCTGCTAGCCGCGGGCTAACCTACCTACACAGTCATTATGCGAACACTGCCGAACACTGATCCCAATTCCGAGCTGACACAACTTCCACCGAACCTACGGAAGACCACAAACTTCATTCCGAGGTGGGCCTCGTCACAACCGGTTACCCTTTGCTACCATAAAAGCGCCTCATATTTATCTTCAACAGCATTTCTTAATGACACTCACTTACAGACTTTTCCACACGCAGCAACTGTTTATCTCCAGCGCTATATATATATATATATATATATATATATATATATATATATATATATATATATATATATATATATATATATATATATTAGGGTCTTTTAACTTTTATTTTAGGTTGAAATTTAATAGCATTTAACTCTAATCTGGTTGGGTGTCCTGGCGCAGCCAGCAACTGCTGGTGATACCTAGCAACCTCACGCCATTTCTGGCCTACTTGATATGACACTCTGAAGAGGCGGATTATTTTCATTTACAAAACTCTCTCGCCCCCCTCATCGAGCCACGCCAAGGGCCAGCCTTCACATCAACCTCCACGAAAGCTCTTCATCCACGCGAGCTGCAAGCCCATGTCTTGAGGAAACCGAGAAGAATTCGAACCATAGCCCTTGTTAATAAAGATATATTGGTAGCGTGTTTACTTAACCAACCGCTCCATTGTGCGGCAGACTTAAAACCTAAAGACTGAGCTTGATAAGAACAGTAGTTGCAAAAGTTTAATGGTAAATTTAATAAAAGGAAAGTGAGAATTAGAACTGACAACAAGATGGTTCTATGTCTTCAGAATTAGACCACAAACAAATTATATCCTATATATACATATCTAAGCTAAACATTGAGCAAATTTGAGATATTGACACGTATCTTACCTCCAAAAACTGTATATACTAGTGCAGCTAAAATATTTAGGATATCGTGAAAAAGTTAATTTCTATTCCTAATTTGATTAAAGATGTAAACTTTAATATAGTCTATATTCATTATACGTAGAGTGAAATATTTCAAGCCCTTTTTTGTTTCAATGTGGATGATTATGATTTATAGTTATTAAAACCATAAATCAAATATCTCAAATTATTATAATATTTCATGAGATCAATTAGAAAAGGCTGTCCAATTTATGAAAAGTGTGTTCATTTAGGCATACAATGCTTGGTTGTGGTTCCCTCACCACGAATTACTGCATCACTGTGGCGTGGAATGGATAAGATTAACGTTTGGCATTGCTGAACGTTTATTGTGGCTCAGGTTGTTTTGATACTGTCCTTTAGCTCGTCTTGAATTTCGGGTCGGATGTATTTCATCTTCCCCTTGACAATATTCCTTAGACGCACTGCGGGGTTCATGTTAGGAGACTTCACTGACCAAGCATCCACAGTAATATCATGGTCACCAAACTATTTAGTATTAGCTTTGGCACTATAGGCAGGTATTAATTCCTGTTGGAAAAGGAAATGTAAGCATGAAGTGCCCTAAAATCTCTTTTTAACCGTAGCGATGACATTGGACTTTATAACAAGAGGGAAAGTCCCTCCCCTACCTGCGGCGTTTTTTGATAAGATGATAAATGGTTATTGCATTGATGGTTTCCCATGGTTCAAATCACTTACAAAATCATTTGAATGGCTAAATGAGGCTTCTGCCACTAGATGGCGCCGTGCAGCGCCAAATCCGATGGCAAATTTGAAATCTTCAGGATGAATAACCATTTGTCCTATGGTCATATTGGTCACTTCATGGCTATAAATGGGTACAATTGAACTTTATTACTTTTGAAAAAAAAGTGACGCCTTGACCTGGCGCTTAGCCGCAGATAAAAACAGTGCACAGTGGAACAGCAAATGACATGGACCGCAAATTATCTGAGAATGGGGAAACATTATAATGGACTTCAAAAACCTTGGATTCTGCCTCCTTCATTCTTCACCTCGCTTCATGACCTTGATTTCCAAATGACGTAAATTTTACTTTTATCTGAAAAGAGGACTTTAGACTACTGAGCAACAGTCTAGGTAGTTTTTTTTTCCCTGTAGTCCAGGTAAGACGCTTCTGACGTTATCCCTTGTTCAGGACTAGCTTGATATTAGGAATACGGCAATTATAGCCCATTTCCCGAAGACGTCTGTGCGTAGTGGCTCTTGGGATTCTCCCCGCAGGTGGGCACACTATGTTACCCTTTGCACTTAATATCCGGATGATTAGCACATCCTCTCTTCCTCAGTGCAAATTAGGAAAGCCCTGTTACTGGGTTGAGTTGAGCTCTCTGATTGGGCCTGGGAAAGTTGTTGGTGCGCTTCCTCCCCCCCCCCCCAAATCAGCATTACTTAAACTTTTAATTATTATTACTATTAGGGATTATTATTATTATTAGCATTATTATTTTATTGAATCTATGATCATAAAAAGTCAACTCCGCTGGGCTGGCCACGTAGTGAGAATGGACAACAACCATCTGCCGAAAAAGATTTTCTACTATGAGTAATGCCACGGCTACCGAAACGTCGAGGCGCCGAAAAAGCATTACAAAGACGGCCTAAAGTTGAATCTTAAGAGCTGCCAAATGCTTCCCGACACCTGGGAGATGGACGCCTTAGATCGGAGTAACTGGCGATCGATAGTGACAGAAGGAGTGGCAGCTTTCGAGCTTCAGCAAACTAGAGACATCGAGGAGCGTAGAGAACGAAGAATGCAATGACGTCAGAACGCCGGTCCTCCTCGCCAGAGCTTCAGATGACCGGTGTGCAATCGAGCATGTGGCTCTCGCATCGGGTTAATAAGTCACGAGCGTGTTCATCGGAGAAGATAGAGACCTTTCAATACTCTTTAGAGTAAACCCATAATAATTATTTTATTATCATCCTTATTATTATTATTTATTATTATTATTATTTTTTATTATTCTTATTTAGTATTATTTTATTATTTATTATCATTTATTAGTAGTAGTATTAATTAATATTATTATTACTTAATATTATTTATTAGTATTATTATTTATTATCATTACTGCTATCCATTCAACTTTTTCTACCCACACTTTGTACCAGGCGGAGTCTTCCAACTGGGACAGAGTTCGGTCCAGTAACCAGTAATGGTGCCTTGGTGGACTGCATTCCATCCTAGGACCACTTAGCACCAGGTATGATATTTATAGGTGATTACCTACCCTACTCGTTAGTGGACATGTCTATCTCTACTTATATTTATTATGTACCCACCTTTCCCCTTCCAAACTTGCTCTTCTATCCACAGAGGTTCTGGTGGCCCCGCGCACTTTCGTCCTCTTGTCAGCCTTAGTCGAGCCACAGCGTATACCGTGAGGCCGAGGGCCGCCGAAATCCCGCTAGCTTGGGCAAGTATTAGGTACGTGATGTGTTGAGCCGTCGAATATGCTCACTTTCCTTTAGTGTTTATTCAAGGTGGCTACCTCGGCACCATCCTCTATGGTTAGAGTCCCTGGGCAATTTGGCTTAAATGCCGGGCCGTGTAGGCAAAACCCATCAACGCTGGACTGGGACCGATTATCTGTAAATGACCACATTTCGGAATTTCTGATCTTATCGAGACTTTTCTCTTAAACTGGTGAATAATTGGGAGGTCAATGTATTTATTTCCCATGTGCCTTTTCTTTTTGTTCTACGAATATGATGACAATGGAATGAAATAGTGGGACTGCACATGAGGATCCACCTCCAAGCGCGGTCTCTTCCTCCCTAGGTGTCGTGGAGGACGAGGTAATACGAGACACCCCTTCGACCGGTGGAGCTGCTCCCTTCTCACCATCCGCATCCGCAAAGGGGCTTCTACTTTGCCCTTTTTTGAGCCACCCTCGGGTAGCTCCACTCGATAGGGCCAACTCCCTTAGAGACGCAAGAGAGATGGGAGCCCGTCGGGCCATGCCCCGACGTGGCCCGACGGACCAGCCAGAGGCTTGACACTCCGACCAAAGCTACCTCGAATAGGATCCGTGATCCCTTGGCGGGTGGGAGGGGGTCTAGCCACATAAAGACCCCTTGAGCTAGACATTATCTCAGAAGTAACCCAGCCACAGATGTCAGGATCTTCCATGTGGGCAAACATAGGTTCGGTTTCAAACACCGAAACTGAATCCGCCTCTATGCAAGTTTCCCTTCACGTGCCTTCACCACCTGATAAATCACAAGGAGAGGAGGGACCTCCTCCCCAGCTGGTGTCTATTAGACAAGAAAGACCTCAATCTCGGAGAAGGATTTTTAGTGAGGTCGGTACGTCTGACATAGGTGCTTCTTCAGGCGGTGAATAGAAACGGATTCATTCCCTACCCTCCTTTCTAAAAAAGGAAAAAACTAAGAGGAAGACAAAAAGGACTAAGGGTTCCTATTCCTCCTCGGCATGTCCAGCCACGAGGCACCCTCGGGTGGGGAGGCACAGACCAAGACCAAATTTGCAAGTGCGCTGAGTGGAGACCCGATTACGTCGGGGCCCCTCATTCAGAGACTACCTAGGATTTTCGAGCCCATTGGCTTCAAACGCTTTCTTGTTATTTGCTCCACTCATGACAGCATGTTGGCCAAAGACAACATGATCCATCAGAAGAGAGCATTAGAGAGCCGAAAATGACCCGTTTCTCGGTCGCGAGCCATCTGGCAAATGCATAAGATCCCTCCGTTGAGTTTGATGCAGCACTCTACAATAAACTTCGAGAAAGGAGTGGTTTACGCGAGTGAACTCGTGGACTACTCCATACATAGCATCACTTTAGCGCTAGCCGACCATGGAGCGATCAAAGTCGAACGTGCGATGAAAAACAGGGAGGGGCCTCGAGACCCATCCCTACACTCTTCGTCACGTTTCGACTGTGACAAGCTTCCTGAGTCGGTGAGTTCCGGCTTGCATCGCTAACGCGTGAAGGCATTCGCGCCACGGAGGTGCTACTACTGCCACTGATTCGGCCATACAAATGCCTGTGTAGACATGCAAAGTCTGGTTTACTCGAAGCAGTGTAAGTTGCTCCAACGCCGTACGATAGGTCCTTATCGTGTGTGGTCAAGTGGTAAATTTTGCCCATTTGGAAACTTTCTGCAGGTTCTACCCACCTTGGGTACTTCCCTGGTAGAGCTAGAGGCACAAATAGTTTACACCGAGCCTCGGCTAAACCAGGGCTCCCCCCCCCCATTCCTCAACCAGCATGACTGTTTCCCGGATAGCGAAACTGCTGCGCGACTCCAACGAGTCGTTGACTTACATGATGCAACACCCCTGAAGGTGGTTGTGAGACTGTCTTCGGGGATTCATAAAGTTTCCTCCCCCCCCCAAAGGAGGAAAGCATCAGAAGAGCTTCAGTTCCTACCACCCCATCCAACGCTAGGCTGGAAGGTTCGGAGACGATGGATGCTCAAAATGAGGGACCGGCGCCTTCGAAGCCGCCTCACCCTGACCGAAATTTTGGAGGCGGAGGGAGAAAAAGACTCTTATAGCGAGTCCAACCTCCCAGGATAATTCCTCGAAGGTGACAGAGACTTAAGCGCCTTGTTCAGCCAATAGTGTCCCGACATTTGCCTCCACGAAGCGTACGGCAATTACCGAGAGGCTCTTCTCTTCGAACAGGGCCCCAGCAACTCCTGCGAACTAGGACTGGAGGGCATATTCCTTCAATGGAATTGCCGCTGACTACAAGATAACCGGGAAGAGCTGCGGAGGCTAGTCTCTTCCTATTCCCACTACCACAGGCAGGGAGATGCGCTATTTACCCACGACATGATGTCTCCCTTCTTCTCTTTGCTTTAAATACCTCCTTTCAGGGAGTGGTAGTACAGTTGCACATGGATATGAGGTATACTGTTATTTCTGCGTACATTCCACCGTTAGCCGACTTTGACATGAGAGACTTACCCTGCTTTGTGGCACGATTGCCAATGCCCTTTCTACTGCTCAGGGATTCGAACAGTAGACACACCTTGTGGGTGAGAATTGGTCGATGACCTCTATGGTAGTGATTACTTTCTCATTCAAATATCATCTAAGGACCGCTGCCGTCTGAATTACCTGCCAACGATGCTGTTAGTCGAAGAGTTTAGGTTGTGTATGAGGCTGTTGAGATATTCTCCTGCAACCTCATTGCTGTCGTCTTAACTACTATTTCTAGAACCTCTAACAGTTTTGCACGCATGCCGCTTCCGTGGTGGACATCCGAGTGTGAGACAGCCCTCAAAAGGGAGCGTTATGTCTATATGCGCTTTAAGCGCCACCGAACAATTTCATTGTCGGTGAATTTCGTTGGTGTATCCCTTCACACCCGCTTTTTTCGCATTCTCTAACCGGAATGCTGCTCCACTAGCATTCAATGCACGTCGTGATGTTGTCAAAGGCTGCCTACTAGACTTTACTTCCTGAGGCGGAGAACCCTTCAACCACAGGTTTACATCGAGTGCGTTGCATTCCGCTCTCGGTTTGTTCGCGTACACCTCCCATGGTCCGGACGATGTCCCGTACGCCAAGCTTCGACACCTGGGTGAGCGAGGCATGGACTCTCTGTTAGATTTGTTCAACAGGATCTGGAAAGACGGCATCCTCCCAGAGTCCTGGCGAATGGCTAATGTGCTTGCTTTTCACAAACCCGGGAGAGATCACTCTACACCTACCAGTTTCCGCCCAATCTCTCTAAACTCCTGCGTGTTCAGGTTGATGGAGAAATATATAAATGTTACACTAGCCATTCTCCTGGAGAATGCTTTGATCTGACTGGAAAATTCCCTCTGCGAGGCCTTTCTTTGTAAACAGCACTACGCCACGGTGTTTTTTATCTGGAGGAGGCATATGATACCGCATGGCGATACGAAATCGTGTAGACTCTCTACACGATGAAGGCGAGTGGACACCTGCCATTCTTTATTTAGAAGTTTTTGCGAGATCGTCGATTCTACGTACGGGGGAGGGAGAGCCCTCTCCAGCCCAATGGAGCAGGAAGGGCGTCTTCCGCAGGGAAGCGTCCTTAGTGTAACACTCTTTGCCCTGAGCATCAACGGGTCGGTTTCCAAGCCGTATCCCTTCTGTTTGAAATCAGCGGGGCTCTACTAGCCGTTGTGTCTGTGTTCACAGCCGACCTGGTTGCAATACACCGCTCGGTACAGGAGATAACGCGTTGTGCCTGGTGGGAATCCCGATTATGAGTGCTGTCGGGTCATTGTAATCTCTACACCTTCTGTTTCGCGGCATTCGTGACGCCACGGTTGCCGCGAGTCGGGTGGATGTCGAGAGTATTTTCTGCTGAGTTCCTGGACATGTGAGAATTGCGGGGAATGAGAGCGCCGATGAGTCAGCGAGGACTGGGCGACCAGAGCGGCGTTCATCTCTTCTTCATACCGACTACAGAGCAGGAATCAGGGCAGTTCTTCAGACTTCTTGGCAAAGAAGATGGGAGACGGCCGAGGGAAACTTAAAGTTGTGTGTCATTGCGCCGCGACTGTTTCCATGGAAATACCCCCAAATGCTGCGACAACATCAAATCGCTTTCTGTGCTCATCGAATTTGCCACATTCGCGGAAAACACCGCCATTTGATAGAAGGCTCGCCTGCACTTCATTGCAACGACTGCGTTGTCCCCAAGGCTCTTCGGCACATTTTTGTGGAATATCCCCATCCGGATGATCTTTGCGCACGTTACGTGTCTCGTTATCAGGACGAGTAGACTCAATACCTCTTGCCCCTTCTACTCGGGACGGATTCCTGTACATAGACTTTTAGACTATCTTTTGTACAAGGCTAACCTCCTCTATTTTATTTAACTTTTTTTTGTATGCTGCATGTTTCTGGGCCAGGGAAAAGCCGGATCGTGCTTTCTTCTTCTTGCATTTTTACTTCTTGTTTTGTATTTTTGCCTTTGTTTTTTTTCCATTTTTGGTCTTTTGCATATTTTTTTTATCTAGCCTAGCATTTGGCTACGAGGTGATTACAGCGACTTTTACCCTAGGAAGCAGTCGTGAGATGGGGTCTTAAAAAAAGAGCTCTTGAGAAGCTGACACCAGATTCAGGCCCTTCTTCGTGAAGATGTCCCAAGTTCTTGAATCGACTTTATTTTACAATACTCTTAGGGTTCTGATCATCTCTGTGCCTCGTATAGAGGAACGCCGTGGATAGCTCTGTTCCAAAGGTCTTCTATAAATAATAATTTAGGAGTAAAGAAGGATTAAAGATAAAGAAAATAACTGTTTTTACAATACAAGGCTAAAGTTGAGTGATGTTGAGTGAAAATGAGATTTAGTTTACAAGAGAGGTTCTAAAATAAAATTCAGGCTAATACTGAACATATATATGAATTTAAATAATATTAATTAACAAACAGTCAAACATAAATAATAATGAACTGAAGTAAGAATTACAAAAGAGTATTTGAATTAAATAAATAGGATCACTTATACAAAGGAATTCTACCGGATAAATAATTTAAATTGATGCAAATAAATATTACAGAGTAAAATTCGGAATTAAACAATACTGAAAATAAGCAATTTGAATCAGCGAACTGACTAATGAAGATTTAAAGGAAAATGCGACCTTTGGAAAACGGATGGCGAGTTAAGGACGAAATGGTTAATGGCGGAGTTTCTCTAAAATAGGCAGGCACCTGAATTGGTGAATTTATGTTCTGAGTAAATGAATTGATATATGTGAATAGATATTATTATAGTGTAACGAAAATAGTGGATATTATTGTGCTTTTAAATGGCACCGGGAAAAAATAATGGAAACGCATGAGCGATTTCACAGGCTCGTTTCATTCGTCGGCTGGTAGTGGTACAATAATAGCACGGGTATTATTGATGTCACGGAGATGCCACGAGATAGTGATATCATCATCATCATTACTAACTCTATAATTTAAGAAGGGGATTTTTGGGAGTATTTGAATAATAATTTCATCTCAGTTTGGTTATGACTTATGGTTTTTTATCAGTTATTTCTAATCATTCTTTTATAATATCAAAAAATAAAATGGTGAAATTCAGAAATAAATATAAGTATCGAAATGGGATGATTTTTTAAAAACCCAAAGAATTACAAATGGTGAAGTTCAGAAAATTTAGTTTTATATATCTTCTATTCTATAACTCTATATTTAGCAAAGAGATATTTTGAAAGGGGAAAAAATTTAGTTTAGAGTTCCTTTTTAAAAATTATTATAATTGGAAAAGTTCAGAAAATTTATACAAATTTAACCATGGCTGCTTTTTTTCAGATTTTAAATTTTAATCTTAGTAGTGAAGCCATTTCCTGATATATATATATATATATATATATATATATATATATATATATATAGAGAGAGAGAGAGAGAGAGAGAGAGAGAGAGAGAGAAAGAGAGAGAGAGAGAGGCAATTATATCATTCGAAAGAGAATGTAAAACAACATAAGGGTTTCAAATTTCGTTAGAATCGGCTCAAGAGTTATGATGTTATTGTCAAATAATTCCACGGCTAACCTTGGGAGGACCTTGGTTATTATGTTATTCGAAGGAGAATGTAAAACAACATAAGGGTTTCAAATTTCCTTTTAGAATCGGCCCAATAGTTAAAATGTTATTACCAAAACCGCCCAAAAGCAAAACGGTGATCGACCGACCGACATGTGAGATATAAAGTCACCCGCGACTAGACTCACACGCGACCAAAAATTTATACTTTAATTCTTAGTTTTCTTTGTTTTTGTTTGTTTTGCAGTGTGTGTAGTTTTGTGGGTTTTTTGTTTCTTTTAGTCATCTTTTTTTTTTGCCTTTCTTTTTGCCTCGAAAGGAATTCAGGTTAACTCCCTACCCACTCTAAAAAAATGTATCCTGGTTCCGCCATTGCAACAGATGAACAATTTTCTATAATAAAAACAAACCTTTGAAGATAAAAAAAAAATTCCATTGGAGGAAAACTTTCAGTTTTGTAAAAATGAGATGAATTAATTATATAAAACCATTAACTGAAAAAGGAAGCTGTTCATGACATAAATTTATTAAAAATGAGAGGAAAAGAACGTCGAGTGACATTTATTAAACAAAGAGCAAATATCAAAACTAACAAGGATAAATTTACTGATATACAGAATATTCGTAAGTTTAGTAATTATCTGAAAGAAGTAAGAAAAATAGTATCAGCAAGTTGAGTTAGAATTGAAATATTCCATTCAGAGAATTTTACACGAAGGCTACAGAATCTACGTAATGAGCATAGGGTTATTCTTTTGATACGTTGTAACAAGGGAATAAATAAGGAAGAAGGGTACTACTTGAATTTGCCAACTCGTTCAAGAAAATAAATGTCCATTATTTAAACATTTGGCTGAATATGTACTGAATTCAATTGTAGTGTTGCCTCTATTCTCTATTTATAAGAACATGTTAAAAAACAAACAGAATAACCATGTGTCCTATTTTGAGTTATGTAGGCTTCAATGTTCTATTTACACTAAAAGTTCTTATGAGTGTAGAGGAATTTCAACATAAAGCCTCCCGGAGGGCCAGGCGGACTTATACATTATAGTCCTTCCCCCCTTTGTGGAGAAAGCTGGAGAAGCGAGCCCTATGAGGAGACTCGTGGGAACGGTAGTCGGAGAATAACAGTAACTGCCTACCCTGTTTGATCTCCCCGCCGCATAAGTAGTTGGAGCGACCATCTGTGGTAAGGAAACCATCAAAGGCCCTTAAACGACGCTCAAAAGATCCAATTACCTACGAGATCCGTAGGCCCGTGGTTAGATCACCAAAAATCGGTGCCAAGCAAAAGGCACGCCAAGGAGGGTGGCGGTTGAGGGGCTCTCTAATTAACAAGCCGACTTGGGCAGCTCAGTGACAACCTCTTCATTCCTCGCTCTCCCAGATGCGACCTCACTACTTGCGTCCTCGCCCCTTTCCCCTTAGATGGGCCGGTGGTCCGCCTATAAATAAGCCCATGAAGGAAAGATAAATGATTATTATTCGGTGAGAACGATATAGGATCAGTTCGAGAAGATCGATCTTTCAGCCAGTAAAGATTATTCGGTGAGACCGACATAGGATCAGTTCGTGAAGATCAATCCTTCAGCCAGTCAAGATTATTCGGTGAGAACGACATAGGATCAGTTCGTGAAGATCGATTCTTCAGCCAGTCAAGATTATTCGGTGAGAACGACATAGGATCAGTTCGTGAAGATCAATCCTTCAGCCAGTCAAGATTATTCGGTGAGAACGACATAGGATCAGTTCGTGAAGATCGATCCTTCAGCCAGTCAAGATTATTCGAGGAGAGACGAGAAAGGATTAGTTTGAGAAGATCGATACTCTCCCCCCCCCCTCCAGTGCCGAATTAACATAAATTGCCAAGTTTTGTATCAGTGCCATACCCAAGAATCCTTTACATACTTAGAAGAAGTCTGTCTGGAGAAAAGAAACCCCGCTCCCACTCGAGTGACTCTCACAGCTCAAGCTCCGTAAGAAGGAGACGAAAAGAACCAAGCCCCAACGAAGTTCCATTTGTTAATTACGGTAGAGATCTCCTCGTATACAAAAAAAATACTAGTTGGGCACCCAGTGTTAAAGAATAGGACACAAAGAGGCTTCAAGATTATCCAGAAGAGGACTCTTTGTGCGAGGAGCACCGTAACTCTCTCCGTCTTCTTAACGTAACCGGAGGCGAAGTTGCAATAAGAAGTTGACATCGCCCACCCTCTCTTCCTCCATCCCATCTCGACGAAATTCTACCATCGGCCACTCCAAATCTCCGAAGCGCGAGAAAAGCCCTCCAGCGACATCCAGCAACCCCTGATCCCTTTTGTCATGTAAATTAGAAAGAACATTTATATTTACATTGCGATAGTATGAGTTTATTACGTTTCACGATTTAACGGAAGTTAAAACAATTGTGCGTGAGCTCCGTCATACTTACTAGTAGAAGAAAGTAATTTAATTTAATGTTTAACGCTAATCTGAAAGAGGCGCGATTTAATAACTAATCGGCAATTGGTGTGTTTACATGTAGCCTATTTGTTTATTTTTTGTCTATAAGAGATATTGTAATAGGCCTAGTTTCCAACTGGTTTGGCCTCGGTTTGCTTAGGATGAAGATATAAATGTGTTTACTTTTTTTTGTCATAGTTAATTGTGAAATTTCAAATATATGTTTATTTGGGGATAGTTCATATGCGTTTCTTTATATCCTTACGTGTTGAAGCGGCTCTTCCTTAAAAACAATAAAAATAGCATACTTAGACAAAAGTATACTTAAAAAAAAAGTATATCACGAACAAAAAGGTATCCCACGACAAAAGTGGTGTAAGCTCAGTAGGTTTTTATTAGAAAGAACCCAACAGCGTCTAATTAATGGAGAGCCAACACGTAAAAGGAATACCAAGAATAATATAATAATTGACGAGAGGAAAATTGGTATAGTCAGGGGTAGAATCTATCTAAAGGTAATTGTTAGGCCAAGTGGTAAGTTTCGGTAGTGGAGTAGGTCAAGCTCGATTTACAACAAAGTAGATGACTGACATAAGCTCGATGGCATCGTTTGACCTTTATCGGAAACAATGTCAAATCCTCGGACTGGAAGGACCCGAGTTGAGCTCGTATATTCAAGAGAAAGAGAGAGACGAGAGAGAAGAAAGAAGGGAAAAGATGAAACTGGAAGCCGGAGAACGTAAAATGAAACTGGAAGCTGAGGAAAGAGAGGAGATAAGAGCCCACGAAAGACCTCTTAATAAAGGCCAGTTAGAGGTGCAGTCAGTGACATCCAAAACAGGATTGTCATCAGCGGCCAGCATGAAACTCCCGGAGTACAGGAACGAAGAAGTTTTATGCTCATATCTGTCCCATTTTGAGAAAATATTCGAAGTCAATAATTGGGACCTAGAAGAAGATGGGGTCGCCAGACTGTTACCTCTACTCAATCGCAGGATGAGAGAGATATTTGTATCTCTACCCTCAGAAGCGACTGTGGACTATTCCACTCTCAAAGCCAAACTTTTCTCAGCAACAAACATCAACCCGGAAGAATATAGGATGATGTTCAGGCAGGCCCGTATAAGACCTGGACAAACATACAAACATTTTGGTTTTGAGCTTGGTCGAAGCCTACAGTTTTGGATGGAGTCAGAATGGGTAGAGAACTAAATCGTTTTGGTCGTCGACTTCATGCTTAGAGATCAGTTACTAAGCACACTATCCAAGGAAATCTGTGTATTTGTTAAGGACCGAAAAGCTTCTACCTTCAACGAGTGTCTGTACGAGGCTGACCTCCACGCGGTAAATCATCGTTTATATCCGAGGGGGTACAAGAAAGAGAAGGCACCCTCTCCAAAGAAAAATGGGCCGCCAACAAAGCATTTGCAGAAGAAGCCCTTCAAGTTATCAGCCCCTGAAGGAACTTATAAGCCGAGTTTTGGAGGAGAAAAAAGTAAAAAAGAGGTTAGGGTTCCCCAAGGATCATACCCTAATACTGTCATTTATCCCAGGAAGCCCGTCACTTGTTATACCTGCGGGATAGTATGTCACCTGAGTTTCCAGTGACAACAGAACTCCCGATTGAGGGAGACCTCGAGACAACAGGTGCAAAACCTGACTGCCGCGATCCCAGCAGGACAAGCTGATTCGTCCTACGTCCCCGCGCCAACATCCGAAGGGCCCCAGCAACAGGTAAACTTTCTATTCAACAAAAGTTTGCCAGGTGGCCTACAATTTGAAGAGGGCACTGTTAATGGGTGCCGAGTATCCACTTTAGTCAGAGACACCGGATGTACGTGCATAGTGGTATCCGACAAGTTGCTGCCCCCAGTAAACCCTAACCATTAGAAATTTTCAATCGTCCACGACTTTTTAGGACGCGACAATCGATTCTCCGTCGTGAGATGTCATATACAATGTAGATATTTCACCGGTTGGACAGACGTGTTAGTAGCCCCGATAAGGTTCTGCGTAGTGCTAATCGGACAAAATCCCCAAATTCCCCAGCAAGAAGTGTCCCAACAAGTAGTCACCCGGGCACAAGAAGCCCAGAGGACGGAGTAACCTGCTAAGTTGACCCCGAGGATTACTCTCGAAGACAATGGGTTAAAATTGACTCCCTTCGCTATTGCTCAGAAGGAATGCCTCACTCTTAAACCCCTATGGGAGAAAGCGATTAAGAGTGAAACTCTCCAAGTGAAAGGGAAGAGTCCTATCAAATATATCGTAGAAGACTCGTTTCTCTACCGTACTATCAGCGAGGAGAATAAGGAGAGCAACAAAGCAATGTGAGTACCTCAAGAATACACGCAAAGAATCTTGAATACCGGGCATGATTGAATATTAGCTGGACACTTTGGGCACAACAAAACGTCGCAGCGGATATTCAGACACTTTAATTGGCCCCAAGCTGCCAAGGAAATTGTGGCCTATTGCGAATCATGCGACGTGTGTCAGAAAGATCCTTCTAGAGGACGGGTTCCTCCCGCGCCATTACAAAAAGTGCCCGTTATAACCAAACCAGTCTTTCGAGTGGCTATCGATTTGGTGGGACCAATTCATCCCCCTTCAAGCGGAGGACACTCCTACATCCTTACTCTAGGGGATTGTGCCACCCGTTTTCCAGATGCCGTGGCACTACGGAAAATTGACACTATTTCCTGCACGGAAGCATTAATTTCAATATTTGCCCGAGTAGGCCTGCCTAAAGAAATTTTATCGGATAGAGGACGCCAGTTCACCTCAGAATTGATAGAGTATTTTAATAAACTACTGCTAATCAGGCCAATTTTTACAAGTACATTTCATCCCTCCACTAACGGAATCTGCGAGACATTAAACGGGACTCTCAAAAATAAATTGAAGGAGCAAGTATTAACAGCCGGGCCTAAGAAGTGTTATTTCGCCTACAAATCCATTGACTATCTGGGATTTAAAATAGGGCAAAAACACTTGACTACCCAGCAAGAAAAGTGGACGCCATATTCAAAATGCCCCGGCCGAAAACAAAGAAACAATTCCGATCTTTCATGGCGTTTCGTACCGCACTTCACTTCCATCCTGGCCCCAATGAATGATTTGTTAAAAAAGACAGCGTCAGGCCGTGTCACGTGGTACCTTCCTCCAATAACTCAGTTGGAGCTTCTTAAAGGAAAACTCGTAATTGCGCCCATTCTTCGTTTACCAAATCCCAACAAGATCTTCGGAATTCGCACTGACGCTAGTCAGTGGAGTATTCAATACGAAGATGATGAAACAGCCTATCCCGTAGCTTATGTCAGCAGGAAGCTTTCGAGCAGAGAAAAAGCCTATGCCACTATCGAAATCGAAGCTTTGACCATAATATGGTCCATAGGTAAATTCAAGTATTACCTAATAGGGCGCGAGTTTAAGTTGGAATGCAACCATAAACCGTTGTCATACTTAAGTAAGAATAAAAGTAAGAATGGAAGGCTCCTGATATGGAGTTTACTCTTGAAGGAGTACCAGTATTCAATTCACTATATAAAAGGGTCCAACAGTTGTATGGCGGACTCGTTAATTCGGAATCCTGTCGACGATTAAGGAACATACCGACTATTGTTATATAGTAAGTGTCAAGTTAATTGTAATCGTTAGAATTGTAGTTAATAAGGGGCGAGTGACACCCTAGTTTAGATAAGAAAATCTCCTAAGTTGGAACAGTAATATAGGCATTAATTTAAGGTCAGGTGAAACGTTATCGAGACATTCCCGAGTAAACTCGACGTTATTGTATAATATAGTGTTCAGTAAGTTACTTTTGTATATTATTGTAAGTGTCGGACCAGGAATACCCCCTCCCCGTTAATTTCTTTAGGAGGGAGGTAGATGTAGAGGAATTGCAACATAAAGCCTCCCGAAGGGCCAGGTGGACTTATACATTAAAGTCCCGCCTTTTTGTGGAAAAAGCCTGAGAAGCGAGCCTTATGGGAAGACTCGTGGGAACGGTAGCCGGAGAATAACAGTAACTGCCTACCCTGTTTGATCTCCCCGCCGCATAAGTAGTTGGAGCGACCATCTGCGTTAAGGAAACCACCAAAGCCCCTTAAACGACGCTCAAAAGATCCAATTACCTACGAGATCCGTAGGCCCGTGGTTAGATCACCAAAAATCGGTGCCAAGCAAAAGGCACGCCAAGGAGGGTGGCGGTTGGGGGGCTCTCTAATTAACAAGCCGACTTGGGCAGCTCAGTGACAACCTCTTCACTCCTCGCTCTCTCAGATGTGACCTCAGCACTCGCCCATTCTCCGTTAGATGGGGCGGTGGTCCGCCTATAAATAAGCCCCTGAAGGAAAGATAATTGATTATTATTCGGTGAGAACGATATAGGATTAGTTCGAGAAGATCGATCCTTTAGCCAGTTAAGATTACTCGGTGAGAACGACATAGGATCAATTCATGAAGATCGATCTTTCAGCCAGTAAAGATTATTCGGTGAAAATGACATAGGATCAGTTCGTGAAGATCGATTCTTCAGCCAGTCAAGATTATTCGGTGAGAACGACATAGGATCAGTTCGTGAAGATCGATTCTTCAGCCAGTCAAGATTATTCGGTGAGAACGACATAGGATCAGTTCGCGAAGATCGATCCTTCAGCACGTCAAGATTATTCGAGGAGACACGAGAAAGGATTAGTTTGTGAAGATCGATCCTTTCTCCCCCAGAGCCGAATTAACATAAATCGTCGTTTTGTATCGGTGCTATACCGAAGAATCCTTTACAGACTTAGAAGAAGCCTGACTGGAGAAAATATACCCCGCTCACACTCGAGTGACTCTCACAGCTCAAGCTCCGTAAGAGGGAGAGGAGAAGAACCAAGCCCCAACGAGCTTCCATTTGTTAATTACGGTAGAGATCTCCTCGTATACAAAAAAAAATACTAGTTGGGCACCCAGCGTTAAAGAATAGGACACAAAGAGGCTTCAAGATTATCCAGAAGAGGACTCTTTGAGCGGGGAGCACCGTAACTCTCTCCGTCTTCTTAACGTAACCGGAGGCAAAGTTGCAATAAGAAGTTGACATCGCCCACCATCTCTTCCTCCATCCCAGCTCGACGAAATTCTACCATCGGCCACTCCAAATCTCCGAAGCGTGAGGAAAGCCCTCCAGCGACATCCGGCAACTCCTGATCCCTTCTGTCATGTAAGTTAGAAAGAACATTTATATTCATATTGTGATAGTATGAGTTTATTACGTTTCACGATTTAATGGAAATAAAAACAATTGTGCGTGAACTCCGTCATACTTACTAGTAGAAGAGAGTAATTTAATTTAATGTTTAACGCTAATCTAAAAGAGGCACGATAAAATAACTAATCGGCAATTGGTGTGTTTACGTGTAGCCTATTTGCTTATTTTTGTCTATAAGAGATATTGAAATAGGCTCAGTTGCCAACCAGGTTGGCCTCGGTTAGCTTAGGAGGAGGATATAAATGTGTTTACTTTTTTTTTTGTCATAGTTAATTGTGAAATTTCAAATATATGTTTATTTGGGGATAATTCATGTGCGTTTCTTTATATCCTTACGTGTTGAAGCGGCTCTTCCTTATAAACAACAAAAATAGCATCCTTAGAAAAAGTATACTTCCAAAAAAAGTATATCGCGACTAAAAGGTATACTACGACAATGAGCAAGTGAGATAACAATTATCTGTCCGCTTTACCCTGAACCATGTAAGACGAGGCGAATATAATAATGCGCTTTGGTGTTGAGAAATTCATAGTTAGCTTCTATTTTAAATCTATCTTCTTCGCCTTGGTATTGGTATGCCTCGTCTCGCTCTATCATTTTACTTCTATGATGATGACATGCACATTTATCTTCTTTTTCTCCATAATTGTAGTCTGAGATACCTGTAAAGATATAATCCGTCTATAAGATCATCCCTGAATGGCTCTTGGACAACCTTCAAAAGTTCAACCATGGTAAAACATGTAATACTGGTGAGCAATGAAGCAGATGTGGCTCACTGCAAAACTATTGGTCCATATCTTAATCTTTGTGCCTCTCCTTCACCATTTTCAGATACAGTTAAAAATCTTGGCGTCACCATTGCTATTAGTCAAATATCTCTCAAAACTCATGTTTCTAATGTCTGTAAATCCTCTCTTGATTTTCTCCCTAATCTCATACGCAACCGCTCCAAATTTAAATAAAACAGTTTTGAGAATTATATCCATGCCTTAGTCACCTGTGGCTTGACTACTGCAACTCCATTCTCGTTGGATCACAGGTTTTCATCTTCAACCTCTCCAACTGATTCAGAACATTACAGCCCATGCTCATTTCTACCGGGGACGTTTTGTTCGTGCAAACCCGCTACTTCACGAACTGCACTGGCTGTCTATTCGATACGGAATCACCTCAAGGTCATTTTTACATATAAGACATGATATGTAGTCGCTCCTTCCTATGTGACCTCCTCCGTGCGCCTTTCCTGTTAGTATTGATATCCCCTGATCATAGGTTAATAAAGGGTTGTAGGGTAGGCAACAAACTAGGATTGATAGTTTTGGAAAAGTTAAAAACCTTCTCAGAAATACTTTGAGACTAGTTAAGTCCCAAATTCTCTCGTTTCTTGGTAGTTAGTTTTAGAAAGGGATGAAAGATGATTTGAATATTTAAAAATGTATATAATTCAAGTGAAGGCTGAAATAATATTGATTCTACTGCAAATTAAAATGTAATTAGAGGAAATTTACTGACTTGTCGAAATTCTAGAGTGCATCATATATTCAAGATGTTAGTATCGACCTCTTTCGATGTAAAGGGAGACAGCCTTTGCATGTAAACGAAGGGTTTTATAGTAGGCAACAAACTCTGATTAATTGTTTTGAAATAGTTGAATGCTATTCCCAGAAATGCTTTGAGACGTGTTGATACCCAAATTTTCTCGTTATTTGTAGAAAAGAATGAAAGGTGAATTGCCTATTTGATAATAAGGTGTTAAAGTTTGATAAGAAGAATAAATTTGAAAAGACACCAAGTTGTAGTCTGAAAGAGATTTAGTTATTTGTAGTGCATGCAAGGGAACTAAAGTTTCCTTCAATGTAAATTATTTTAGAGTACAAGGTTACACCAATACAAAACAATAAAATTAAGCACTTATAATATTTTGTAAAGAGCCTAACAGCTTACCGCTAATTCACAAACACTTTATTGATATTATAATTAAGAGGAGAGAAGTTAATTGGAAAAGGTGAGATAAGAGTGCTTAAAAAACTCACACTATGGTTTCTGTCCCAGTGCCTGTCAGAACCTGCGTGTGCCCTTCCAATGGTTGCTCTTGTCTCTTTACTTTTGAAAATGTGTAACTGGCTAGGAGGACCACAACCAACCCCACTATAGGGGTGGGGGGTGGGGTGGGGGGACAGGATCGAGAAAACACCCATCCCCATCCTTAATGCCTTCAAGTGTGCTATAAATACCTACTTCTTTATCCCAAATTTTCCTCACTTGATAGACTGGCGCTCTGCTCTGTCAAGCTCCATTGCCTAAAAATCAAAATGCAAAAATTATCATTATTATTATTAAAATTATTATTATCATTGTTATTATATTATTCTTTGTTATTATTATTATTATTATTATTATAATTATTATTATCATCATCATCATCATCATCATCATCATCATCATCATCATGACTAACTCTATAATTTAAGAAGGGAATTTTTTTGAGTATTTGAATAATAATCTTTCATGTGGGTTTGATTATGACTTAAGTATATTTTAAATTTTTATCAAGGTAATTTTTAAGAATTTCTTTAGAGTTTGAAAAAACAAAATGGTTAAGTTTAGAAACAAAATGATTATCCAATGCTTTATAATGTTTTAAAATAAAATGAATTACAATTGGTGAAGTTCAGAAAATTTATTGAAATTTAAGTAAGGCTGCTTTTTTATTTTATCTATAACTATATTTTAGCAACGTGATTTTTTGAAAAGGGGGAAATAAGCTTAGAGTTCCTTTTTAAAATGATTATAATTGGAGAAGTTCAGAAAATTTATAAAAATTTAACCATGGCTGCTTTTTTTTAGATTTTAAATTTTAATCTTAGTAGTGACGCGCAAGCTCCCCCCCCTCATAGGGGGGAGTGGCGAAGCCATTGCCCATTATTTTATTATAATTATCATTTTTGTATTGGTGTAACCTTGTACTCTAAAATAATTTACATTCAAGGAAACTTTAGTTCCCTTGCATGCACTGCGAATAACTAAATCTCTTTCAGACTACAACTTGTGTCTTTTCAAATTTATAATTACTTACATTTCACTAATTTAATGATGTATTGTTTTATTAGATAGATTTTATCAAATTCAAACTCAAAGTTGTTTACTTTTTAATAATCTATTTTCTTTTGTTTCAGACTTATAAGACTCACTCATTTGTTTTAATAAAATTACAATAGAATTAATTATAATTTATTACATACATCAATTGGAAGTTTTTAACAAATATTACGGAGCATGGCTGAAGCTAATTTTGGTAAGTTATAAAAAGGTTTTAATAATTTACTAAGGTTTGAGGCAATATAGGTTTAAAATTTGATTAAAGTTAATAAAGAAAAATGAATTTTGGTTCACTGACTTTTTCGCTTACATTTCTTTCTCCTTAGATCATTCTCAAAACAAAGTTCAATGTATCTATTTCAAATTTAATATAATTTTTTTTGCCACCATTTGCTACTTAAAGTCATTTTGACCCATTATTTCCTTTTTGTTCAGTGAAAATTCACTAACAAACAGACGACTTTTTGAAGTCTTTTTTTTAATGCTGGCATATCTTCGAATTCAAATTCTATATTATCTAGAGTTTCTTTTTTAAAAGAAAGTTTGAAAATTAATGAAGAAAAAGATTAAGAAATTCATAAATGTTTAGAGTCAGTACATAAAGTATGCAAGAACAACTGGTTGAATCCAAGTGTGAGAAGATATAAGAAGAAGATGGAAGAAAAGTATAAGGTATGGATTGACAGCATTTTAAATGTCGCTGATAGTTTGTTAGATGACGAAATGGAGGTTGACGATGTAATTGAAGAAAGATGTAGGCATGTAGGTAGACCATCACTTCCATTTGACTCTGTATATTCACCATCCCGTAGACATAGGGTTCTTAATTTAATGCAGTCTAGCTCAACCTCTAAAGAGCTTGCTTATGCAGTCCAAATGAAAATGAGGAAAGAAGCCCACCAACAAGAGGCTAAGCAATTCAAAAGCATACTTAAATTAAATGAAACTCTACCCTGTCCCTATTCATCACGGGAAGCTTTGGCCTTTCTAATTAGAACAAACATGACTAAAGCTGCTTATCAAGAGTGTAGATCAGGAGCCATAGAGCGTAACCACGACCTTTATCCTCCTTATAATGAAGTAAGGAAAGAAAAAGAAAAATGCTACCTAAATGGGATAAATGTAGCAGATAGAGGAGCAGAAATTCCTATTCAGTCACTGCTTTACCATACAGCAAAACGTATTTGCGAATACGTCATGAAAGATTCAATTCAACTAATTGAAAAACTTTTCACATTAATTTCAACCTACAGATTTTATGGGGCATCAGGACAAGTTTTTTACAAACAGTCCTTTACATCACCTGTGATGATAGTACCATTTTCATTGCTAGCCTAGTTCCTCTAAAGCTCTGTGATGAAGAAGGCAAATTAATCTGGTTAAATCCAAGTCCAAAATCAACATTATTTTGTCGTCCCATTAGTTTTTTTTTTTTCAAAAGAAACTAAAGACACAACAAAGGCTTTATATTATGAGCTCAATAGTCAATATAATGCCCTTGATTCCACAAAAAAATCTATTAAGGAAAATGTAACAATTAATGTGACTCATGAATTAAAATTAACAATGATTGATGGTAAAGTTGTCAGTCTCATTTCAGATACTAATTCTTTTTAAGTTTGCATAATTTGTCGGTCTTCACCAAAACACACGAATGATTTGGATTTTGTTTATTCTCTTCCAATTAAGGAAACATCAATTCAGTATAGACTTTCCACTCTTCACTGCTGGATTAGATGCATGGAAATGTTTATGAAAAGATCATATGGACTTGATTTCAAATCTTGGCAAGCAAGAGGAGAAAAAATGAAGAAGAAACAGGTAAATGAAAAGAAGAACTTTATTCAAGCCAAATTTAGGGAGTCTTTAGGTCTCCTTATTGACATGCCATTACCTGGTGGAAGTAGAACATCAAATGATGGTAATACAGCCAAAACCTTTTTTTGCAAAATGGGATGTATCTGCTAAAATTTTAAATATTAACCCAAATTTAATCTTCAGATTTTTAATAATATTAAGAACAATTTCATCTCATCATTTCCTCAATCATGAAGCTTTTTCTAGCTATACTAAAGAAACAGCGGAACTTTATATTAAAGAATACTCGTGGTATCCTAGGCCAAATGCAGTTAATAAACTGTTGGTTCATGGTTCTATAGTAGCAGCAAGCATGTGTTTGCCAATTGGAATGATGAGTGAAGAAGCTCAAGAAAGCAGAAATAAGGATTTTAAGCAATTTCGCAAATACCATAGACGTGAATCTAGAAGACTTGCCTTAAATACCGATTTTATGCTCATTGTTCTTGAAACATCCGATCCTATCATAAGTTCCATGAGATCAAAACAGAAAAAGAGCAAATGGGGGAGATGTTGATACATACCCAGAAGAAATGGTTGCTTTGGTAAATTTAGAGGATTAATAGCATATTTCTTTTTTCTATGATAATATGTAAAATATATATTTTTCTTTTAGCTTTTTCCCATTTTATGTCAACATGTGATTAAATTTGTTTCAATTTGATGCTTTTGAAATTACTCCAAGTAGAATTTTCAATTTTTAGAAATTTATTTAATTTTTTACATATTTTCTTAATATCTGGCCCAGTATGATAGTATGAATCATAGAGAAGGTAGAACAATAATTAATCCAAACAATTCCAAAATTAGATGAGAGCTACCCCTTTATTACTTTTTTCTTATCCACTATAGCCAAAATGATGGTTGCAGTGTTTTCTTTCAACAGTAGCTTTAATGATCACTCTCTGCCTTGTTTCCAATGACTCGAGAAAACGACAACAATGAATTATGACACAATAAACCTTGTATGAGTTTCTAGCGCTCTGTCTGTGCCTGTAGGTCGATTCTGCTTAAAAGGTCGAAAGTGAGCGTTATAAGGGCGGAATAAAATGAAACAGCTTCGTAATTCATTCCATATGGAAAAGATCTGTTTGAATTATATTTGTTCCAAGTCTGCCTTCTGCTCAAGATCACCAGAACTTAACTTATAGTTCTTCGGGATACAACATAGATGTGTAGAAATGCCACTTGGCTGACATATGATACGACAAAGTAAAAAATATATACATCATGAAAAGGAATAAGTAACATTCATAGATTATAGCCTGCCACTGGTCCTTGAAGATGAACTGTAGCCGGTGGCTGGTACTGTCAAAACACTCATTGGCGGTCTCAATAAATAATCCTTACTTGAAGATCATTTTATTATGATGCACAATGAGTATACAGAGAACTGATAAAGGACTCGACATTGATGTGCGTAGCCAGGTTTAGAATCGCTTCAGTGCACCGAAGGATAGCTCAACTTCAAGCGTAGTTACTGGAAGTGTTTGGGTCGTTAGTATTGCATGTTAAAGAGTTTGAAACAAATCACCTTCGACTCCAAGGATCGATTATATATTAACCAGGCAATGGCTTCACTACTAAGATTAAAATTTAAAATCTAAAAAGAAACAGCCATGATTAAATTTTTATAAATTTTCTGAACTTCGCCAATTATAATAATTTTTAAAAGGAACTCTAAACTAAATTTCCCCCCTTTCAAAATATCACGTTGCTAAAATATAGTTATAGAAGATATATAAAAATAAATTTTCTGAGCTTCACCATTTATAATCTTGGGGTTTTGAAAAAATCACAAAATTTCGATACTTATATTTATTTCTGAACTTCATCATTTTATTTTTTCATATTATAAAAGAATTATTGGAAATTATTATTCAAATACTCAGAAAAATCACCTTCTTAAATTATAGAGTTAGTGATGATGATGATGATGATGATGATGATGATGATGATGATGATTAATGAATATCGGTTATTGTACCTTTTCTGTTTCTGCATGAGAGAACTAGGATAGTGATTTCTCACTAAAATTGTCCATATTGCTGAAGTATAAAGCAAAGTATTCAAGTGAGCTTCAAACATGTTTAAATGTTCTAATGCAAAAACATGTCTTAATGATTAGAATATAACTATGAAATCCTAATTAAAGATAAATACATGGTTTGTATCGCAAACTTTCATCATGCGATCTTTAAAGACTACTCGATCCAGATCCATCATCACACAGGGTAAAGGATATACATGCAAATGCAGAATTTTTATACATGAATCAATACATCGTTACACAAGTACATAAACATCTAATGTAAATAGAAGAAGATAAATAATTCAGACTAATAGAATATAATAGTTAACAAAATTCGCATGATAAAATAGCAACTCGCCAGCATCAATGTTTATAAACAAAATGATACCATGACCAAATGGAGAGAGATATATAACTGCCCAGATGGTAAGAGCAGATGCCACCAATAATAGACGGCATGGATATAACTGAAATGTATTATTTTAATTGTCCCAAATTAAAGTTAGTAATTTGATTTACTGAGAGGAAAAAGAAATACATTTAAGAATCAAAATGGAAACAAAAGCAATGAGTTCCCGATTGAGGACTGTTCAGAAGTAACTCTTCGAATGAAAAGACGCGAAAACAAAACAATAAAAATAAAAGATGTGGAAGCTGTAGTAGAATGATAGAATTCGTTGGGCAGAGAAGCGCAAATTCATATGTAGGGACAATTGCCTCAACATGACCTCTTCGAAGGCTCATGTATTAGGGAATAATAAAGACCCTATAATTAAATATAATTAATAAATATAAAAGTTAGTTAACGCGATAAGCGAAATGCTTAAGGGTCAGCCTATGTTTTTCTGAGGAGTCAAACTGTGATCAATTTTCAAATGGCAGAAACCTATGGGTTTGGAGTTATCCATGAAATTATAATGGCGTCTTTAAAAAGAGAATAAATACTATTAATAAATGTATTAAATATGATATTTATCATCAAATTACAGTGACCACTACAAATGTCTTTGGACAAGACACACGCATATATATATATATATATATATATATATATATATATATATATATATATATATATATATATATATTTATATGCTCCTCTGTAGTTTTAATTTTAATTTCGTTTATTCTACAAATTATATATATATATATATATATATATATATATATATATATATATATATATATATATATATATATCCGTCTCCTTATCACATTATCTATATCTCTCTCATACTCTCTGTTTATCTCTTTCTCTCTTTTTCCACGCAGGCGCAAAGAGAATCAAAACAAAACAACGCAGTTTTAGTTGAGACCGAGTGTGCCAGTATGTTTCGTTTGGTGCTACTTACAAGTTGTGGAGCCTGCGTCTCGCTAGCTTCTTTCCTTTGTGTATTTGTTATCGCCCGTATGCTTGGATACTAAACAACCCAGGTAAGCAATTCCCACCATCAACGCGCCATTGTGACAATCTTCCTCTAATTGATGAATAACACCCCTTCTACCCGTGCCCAAATGATTTGTTTTTGTCCGTGGGGAGATGCAATTGTGAGGCATTTTTACCTTTGTGACGTCATCCCAAATAAAAAAAATATGTATATTCGGAATTATTCACGTGTCTCCCTAAATCAAAACATTTCACAAACATACCTATTTATAGGTATACAGACCCCTAAACGATTTAAATGTCTTTCGAATCGCTGTTTAGGAGGAAGGAATTTTTCGTATCATTGCAGCAAACAAAGGCTGTGTTGTGTTGTCTTTGGCTCTGCACCGATTCCTTGAAAACGGGGTCAGCTGATCGCGCCGTTGCAAAATTGGGGCTTCATTCGAATTCGTCCTTCCAGCCAATGCAAATAAGGCTTGATGCGTGCTGTCAAATATCATTCTTTATCATTATGGGTTTTTTTATTCTACTTCTTGATTCTGTTTTCGTGAGTTTCTCTCGTCTTAGAAGACTCCTGTTGACATTCGTCTTTCTGACATATTCATTCGTCACCATAATTCAGCACCATTCAATTCCTGCCTTTTTGTAGTGTATCGCTATCATTTTTTTTTCTCGATAACATAGTAGGTTAAGTGCGATTTGCTACCTACGAAAATTCCCCGTTGAGGAGGTAGAAAAATAATTCATCCAAGAAATTCAAAAATTGGATGAGAGCTACTCCTTTATTATTTTTTTTTTTAATCCATCCTAGCCAAAATTTCTATTCTTACCAAAGTTCTTTAGGTAGAATCGTCGAAAAAAAGAAACAAAACTTTAACTTTTGTTTGATCGAACCAAAGCGTGAAAAATTGTCTTCAAATCCGCATAAATTTACTATTAACAAACACTAGCTGAAAGAGGAGGTTTGTGTAATAAGTTTTAGGTTGTAATTCCTACCCTTATCTGCTTGTATTTTTCTGCAGCGTATAGCGTAAAAATAGAGGCCTAGAATGGCCTAGTGCCTTATTTGGCTAATTTTAATACCGATTCGCTTGAATTCTCAGGGTTTCTTTTATCTTATTTTTGGAAATCCGAAAGACTTTTTCGCCTCTCTTTTTAGCCTTTGTACTCTTTTACACAATAGTCCTTTTGAAAGACGTCATATGTGTTCATCGCACCTCAATGCTCAGAAATGGAAGTACAATTTTAATGTTTTCTACATTTGTTATATTTAACTTTTTTCTCCGATGAGGCATATTTCCTTCTTCAGTCATTTATTTTGCCCCTCTTAAATATTAGGGGAGGAGTCTCTGATACATAAAGCAGTTTTCTTTTTCCGAGAAAAATCCATCTCTTTTATTTCCAATGTTTGTAAACAAGCGAGGCGGCCACGGCGTAGTTTTCACATTTTCCAGACTCACCTTTAACACAATTCTTTTTAGTGTTTTTGTTTATGCTGGAATAATATAATTAGGTAACTATATTGGTTCTTCATATTTATTGTGGTTTAAAGTTTGTTACAAGACTTGTAAAATATTTAATGCTTACATTTCTCTTCCTGTAAAATATTTTCTTTTATAGGTTTAAGCCTACTCACTCCCAGTTGCTTAAATACTAATTTATTTTACATAATAAACAATACTCAAATTAACTCAAGGATGACCTTAATAATTTTCCATGGATATTTTCAGCTGTCTTAGGAACGATTTTGGTCACCCGCTCTACTCCTATATATATGATGTTTTTAGGATAAGTGTCTCATTAGTGATGAATAATTCGGTAATTTGCGCCATAGATAATTAGTGTCTCAGAAATAGGCTTTGTTATTGATATGAATATTTCGAATTATGCCCAACAGAGCCGGCCAGCGTAGAGGAGATTCGGGTGGTTGTTGCTTTGCATGGGAAAGGTTTGCTATGATGGAACGAGAATAAGATTGATATGCAAAACAACAAAAAATAAAGAAGAGAACAAGGAAAAACAAAATAGTGATAAGGGGTCACCCCATATACAGGTTGACCAAATAAAAACAACAACTGGGTCATAACTTTCGATAGGCTTCATTTGTGAATTCGACAAAACATTAAGAAATGAAGCCTATCGAAAGTTAGCAGTTTCAGTACTTAATGTCGGAAAATCTCTAATTATCATGCCATGATGAAAAATACAGGGTGGCCAATAAGTCCCTACCCATCGATATATCTTATATATCCAGTGTCTATGTGTGCTGTCCCTCATTCTCTCTGCTATATAATAATATGCGAGGGCATTTTCTGTGCGACATTTTCCGCAACTTAGCAGGGGTTATTTATTGTCCTAAATGCCGCGGTATCAGCTGCCTTAAACTCATCCTTTAAATGATGACGTTCTTTAGACACAATGACCATTATGAATGCCCAAAGAGAATTATCACATGTTGTAGATTGGCCGCCATCATCGAATTGAAATAATTTAGTTAGTTTAATTTTTTTTATTTTTGTAAAGTCTTTGCCTCAAAAGAATCTGTTACGTAGGGATTGATATAGTTTAGTCTTTTTATTTTTGTGAAACACTTTAACTATTTCTTTTTTAACTAAGATGCTATAATTGGGTATATATGGGTGCGAACGGGTTACGTAACACGCTTTAAACAGAGGCCTAACGAGATTTGGCAATCGCGCCAATCATTCCAAACTAAGGGTAGGTTTTTTCGAATTAGGAATATTTACAAGTTTATTTTTTAATTTGCAGGGGGTTGAAACCTATGGGGGCGAAGCCCCCATTTCTAAATTAAGTTAAAAATTCTATATGATATGATATGATTGCAATAGCCTAACACCCCCACCAAAAAGCAATTTTTAAAATTTATCCAAGAAAAAAATTTGTATATATATATATATATATATATATATATATATATATATATATATATATATATATATATATATATATATATATATATATATATATATACACAGATACACACAGTGGCGTACCTAGGATTTTAGGCCGGGAGAGCGAAACCTAGAATTTTTATTTGATTAGAGAAACAAAATTCTGCACTTACTCATATTAAATCTTCACTTCAATTACTCGATTTCATCTAGCATCGAGGGTTCTAGGTTTCGCCCCCCCCCCCCTCCCCCGGCCTAAAATCCTAGGTAGACCACTGTATATATATATATATAAATATATATATATATATATATATATATATATATATATATATATATATATATATATATATATATATATATATACAAATTTCGGAGGATGGCAGTCGCCATCCTCCGAAAGATGGTTCATGATGGATACGACAAAGGAAAATAGTTCAACTAGAACGGCAACACTGTGTTGGCGTTCCACTCACCGCGTAGGGCAGTACGTCTTCAGACGTCGTTTCTTGTGTAATGATGCCGTCTCATACTTTTCAATCAGCTACTCAAGCTTGTTGGTGCGCTTTGGCGAGTTGGCGAAGAAATCGCAGATTTGACTAATGATTCCAAAGAGTACTTTGAAATCAGGACGGTCGCAAGCCTTCCCGATCACCAAATTCAGCCGATGAATGTACGTAGAATGCGAGAGGCTGCTTAGCCTTCACGATGGCTTGACATCCGTTGAATCAACTGAACATTGATGCTGCCCCGTTGTAGCCTTGGCCTGGGAAGTTTACTACATCCAGCCCAAGAGAGTTGAGGGTGTCCAACATCAGAGTGGCCAGCCCCTGGTCCGAAGTGTCTTTGGACTCTACAAAAGCGAGAAAATCTTTGCTTATCACACCTTCTGAGTTCACGGTGCAAAGAATGATGGACGCTTGCTCGCCTCGAGTCATATCCGTGGTCTCGTCCATTAGCACTGAGAAAAGCCTTGCCCGCTTGACTTTAGTGACCAACTCGTTGCGAACGAGCTCAGCCACTACGTTTATAAGTTCATTCTGGATTTGAGGAAAGGCATATGAAGCGTAGTGGGGTGACTCGAAAAGAAGACTCTGGAGTGCCTCGTCTCCTCCGTCAACATGGAAGCGAAAAGCGTTCCGAAATATGCTATCATTTTTAGAGGCCAAGACGTCTTCGGCGTTGCGGTGGCCGCGAAAGGCAAGATTATTGCGACACAGAAAGAGTATTGTTGCTACGATTGATCGCAGCTTTGACCAGTTGGCGGCAATCTGGATTTTCCTCTGAGCCATAAACTTACGGTCGATGGCCTCATCACTATCAGCAGTGTGGAGTCGATGCAGTCGCGCACGTTCAACGCAAGTAAGATGTGTGGCTGATTTGCCAAACTCTTGGAGTGTTCCATTTGCGTTTTTTAGGTGTGTTAGAACACCCGTGACTAGCTGGGCGTGTGGCTGGTATTTTCCTCCGACTTTGGCGATTCCTTTTTGGAATATAGTACAATGAGTGCAGAGGGACCCGTTGATTTCTTTGGCATAACCAAGCCAATTGAACATCTCCAGTAATTCCCGGCGAAAGCGTCGCCCTTCCTTGTCAGCTGGAAATTTTTCGCCTTCTTGCATCGGACGGTTCTCAAGAAGCTGGTTCACCTGATGAACATTTAAAGAAGATCGTTCAAGATGTGTCCTTAGTAGCTGACCAAGGTTAACTGGTGACGGGGTAGCCATGACATTCTGGTTGACAGACGAAGTGGACAGAGATCCCAACGGGCCGGAACACGTGCTCGTCGAAGCGATTTGAGGTTTTCTCTGATGGACACGTCGATGTAGAGGACTGATAATTCGAAGGAGAAGAACTTGAAGTCAAAGACGCAGACACAGGTAACTTCGGACTTTTTGGCACAGGCCGAAAGAAATCCGTAATACTAACACACTTCATTGCACAAACCTGTGGTAAGAAGAAAAATGATGTTTAGTAAGAGCTGTTGGCAAGTAGCTGCTTATATAGCTTCACAGACGAGCTCTAGAATGTTCCAGTGACTTTTAGATGGCGTTGTCTTCCGGTAGCGCGCAACTAACCACGTAGTGGGGGTCCCCAAACAATCTAAATCACAGGAGGTGACACCATTGTACAATAACTATCTTGGTATCACAAAAACGAGTGCATTATCGGCAAGAAACTTATAACTTCTAGAGATGAGTTCTAGAATGTTCCAGTCATGAGTGCCTTGTAGGTGGCGTATAGCTTCCAGGGGTGACTCACTGCTGGAGTTTTCTTCCGGTAGCGCGTGGCTAACCATGTGCTGGTGGTTCCCGAACATTCCAAATCACCCGAAGCGATAGTAGCAGCCACCCACAGTCCCCTCAACCCATTTTACCTGAATTTGTGCTATTTTAAAACTAAACCTACTTTATCGGTAAAATAAATGTTGCTAAATATCTAATTACTTTTCCAAATTGCTAAAAGTCAAAAAATTATTGCCACATTTTCGGGAGGGGAGCGGTCGCCCTCCCCTCTTTCACTATATATATATATATATATATATATATATATATATATATATATATATATATATATATATATATATATATATATATATATATATATATATATATATATATATAGAAAGAGCAAATACAAGCTCTGCGGTTGTAACAACCACCACAGGGTTTTCGCCATATTTATCTTCTGCCTTTCAAAACCCTTTTGGCGACAAAAAAAGATGCAGAAACCTTGTATTGCAGACTATATTACAATATACTTTAGTACAAGAGAAAGAGAAATTGGAAGCGAATGAGCAATGAGACAAGAAACAGGAATTTTTTTTTAAAGGTAAGAGAAATGTACATCCGATGAACACAGGATGAAAGAGACCAAAGGGCGGCACAATAAAGGCAATCCTCACTGAGATTGCCTTATTTAAAAAAAAAAAAAATTTCACTGGTCTGACCCCTCTAAAGTGTTAATTTTGATTGAAAAAACAGCTTGTGCAATATTTGACTGAGATATATTAACATTTAGAGGTGGTTGAATGGATCCGAAGCTCCTCTCAGATGAGGTATACGATATACATCAAATACACCGCAAGCGCCTATATACTGAGTATATGGGCACCTGCGGTCAATTTGCGGTGGCTTAAATTCTTGCGATATAGTCTGAAGCTCTCATCAGTGTTGTCATTTCTACAAATATATCTGTAGTTCTAGAGATTTGGGAGTTCGTATACGAAGGGGGAAAATAAAATCCACAGATTTTTTCTTAATCTAAAGATATTTTCAGGGAGTTCTATAGATATGCCATCTGTGCTATCTTCAACGCTACCTCTCAGTCTGAGTTGTGTCCGTAAGAGAGATGATGTGCGTAGCTCTGGTGCGTGGAGTGATTTGAAGTAAAGAACCCCCTTTATTTCTCTTCACAATCAAATGTGTTTACATTTGGGAGAAATTTGATTTCTCCCACAAATATTAGTGTCAGAAACTGTTGGGTATTAATGATGGCTCGTGAAAAACGTACAAGTGTGTATCTCGTTTAGAATTATGAGGAAGACATTAAAGGTTCCAAACTCCCTATCCAACAAACAGGTTTGTGTTTCTTTCTTTATAATCCTGAAAAGCTAAATGAAACTGTCCACGTTTCTGCCACTAAGACTGTTGAAAAGGAGGCAAAGTTTTGGGATCGGGCAAGGGTTTCCCATTCATACAATCAAGATTGTATAAAAAAGTAACGACTGTTTAAGAAGTAGAAAGTTATCAAGAAGAACGTAGGAAGACAAACTACAACTCAAAAGGTAAAGAAGCAGCTTTAAAAAGTATGTTTCAAGATTTATTTGATATTGCCCACGTTAATGCGCTAGAGATGATTTCAATCAAGGAAGACCGGCAATTTCTGATTGCCCAGTGCAAACCTGGACGTCATGGAGCTATGGTATCAGTAAATGCCAGCTTGAAGAAGAAAAAAGAGCAAATTAGGAAGCGGCAGGAGAGAGCTAAAGAGGATGTCCACTTTCTGGAGTCTAGCAGTGGTAGTAACCAGCACAAGTGACAGTACTACTGAAGAGGATGAAGATCAAGTTACAGGGCCAAGTACCAGCTGCACAACACCAAGAACTTTGAAACCAGGGTGCTAACAAGTGCTATCACCAGATCTTGTGGCAATTTTAGACTGAACTAAGGTGTCAGAGCTGCTGTGATGGTAGTTGGTGAAACTGTCCGCAATTTTGGTAAAGAAAATCCAGCGACTAGCCCTGAACCGATCCAGCATCAGACGGCAACGACAGCAGCGTCGTAACTCAACCTCGAAGATAATCAAAGATAAGTTCGACACATAGTTCTCACTCATTTTGGGAAGCTTGTCCAAGATCTCATTGGCACTGTGACTATGGACAAATTATCTGTGCTACTGACAGGTAATAGTCAATCGCAGCTTCTTGCAGGCCCAAAGCTACCACCGACGAGAGGGGAGGCGCAAGCTAAGGCCATCTTTTCTGTTCTGAAAGACTGGAATATAGATGAAAAGGTCCAGGGTATGTTCGTTGACACAACCAGCTCTAATACTGGTCGAAACATAGGCACGTGCATTCCTTTGGAGCAGCTTCTTGGTCGTTAACTTCTGTACCTTGGTTTTCGCCATCATGTCTTGGAGCTGATTGCTGGAGCAACCTTTTCTGAAGCAATGGGGATTTCATCTGCTCCTGATGTTCTTTTGTTCAAGCGCTTCAAGACCACTGATGAAGCCTAGTTAACTGATGATTACACAGGCAACATTGTTGCTGACTTCAAAGAGAATATCAGTGTCTACTGCCCTTGAAATTCTTGAAGTCCTTGAAAAGACCTTGAATTTATTTGTTACCCTTGAAATCCTTGAAAAGTCCTTGAATTTGATGAAGAAGGTAGATGGTCCTTGAATTTAAAAAATAAATCATTGAGTGATTGTTCAAATGATTTTTCAAATTCACTATTTATATACTTTTTAATGTTTATTAGGAAAATAGTAATATTTAAGTTATCTACTCACTAATGTGAGTGAACATATGTATGCTTTGGATGCATTTTATTTTATGATGGATTCTAGCTATACTTCTGTGACTGTTGCTTGGATACCTTGTTCTTCTTTCTTTGCACTGGTGAGTTGATTTTGGTTATGCTTTGCTTATAACCCGTTTTCCCTTAAATACCTCACCTTCATCAATGTCTTATAATGTTTATTGCACTTTTTTAATTTAAAAAAAGGCTAAAACCCGCCCTTGATTATTTTTAAAAGTACTTGAATTCAAAATCACCAAACAAGTATACACCCTGAATATGGTTCAGATCTTTGAAACGGCCGTTAAAGTCACTCAGCCCAGAGATGATTACAGTGAGCTTCTGGAGTTGTCCCTCCTCGAGGCATCCACTTTGCAGCTCCAGGAGCCATGCACCAAGCCCAATGGATGACAAAAGTGATCTACACCTTCAAAGTCTGGATGTTTCGCTCGCAGTTCGAGTTGACAGCACGCGAGCATCAAGGATTAAGAGAACTCTGCATCTTCTTTTCACGTATTTACGTTGAAGCATGGGCAACAGCCAGCATTGCGGTGATTGCCCGGAGAAATGACCTGAAGTTGCTGAAGCAATGTCAGATGTATCACACGATTAACACCGACATATCCATCGCTACAGTGAAGAATATGACAGGCCAACTCTGGTACCTTTCTGAGGAGTTGGTCGCTTTGCCATTCTTTGATGGTGATTTGAACAATAGCACCAATGACAAAATACTTATAGCTATGGAAGAGAAATAAGGGAGGAAAAGCCGTTGAAGAGTTCAACTATCGACGTGAAACGAATCCAAGAGAAGACTTGAATTCAAGACTTATTTTCAAGAACTTGCGTCTTCCAGATAATTTCCTCGAATATTCGGCAACTCAGTGGAAGCATCAGCCTAGCTTCAGTGCTGCAAAAAGTTTCGTCAGCACATGGGCTGTCACCAACGATCAGGTAGAACGTACCGTTTTCTTTGTCGAGAATTTCTCTGGCTGTCTCAGAATTTAGCGGATAAGCCAATATCGACCGATGTGAAACGTGCCTTAGGATCTGGACTCTCGTTTTCAATAAACAACAAACCTGAAAGTGTGGACATTGCCGCTGCCTTTACTAGATTAGAAAGAAATAAGAACATATCACAAAACCATATAGACATAGCAAAAGGAATTGTTTATTCAGTAGTGAATAATATGAATAAGAGTCCACATAATTTTCCAAAACGATTTGAAACAGCCCTTAAATCATTAAAAATGGTCAATGGACATGTTGGATAAATCCAACATGTATGTATTAATGAATAAAACCTTCTATTTAGGAAAAGAATGGCCACTTTGTTATCTGATACTACTACATACGTACCGTTAAGAAGCAATCCCTTAGATGATGTAATTAAGAATTTTAATAGAGACCAAAAATATTTAAGAAAAACACAAATCAATTATTGACTCGGTTTCTTCTAGTGGTTCCTCATTACCTTATTTGTATGGCCTAATAAAAACCCATAAGCCAGGCAATCCAATAAGACCAATCATCAGTCTAACTGGGTCAATCCAATATATACTCTCAAAATATTTAGTAAATTTATTTTCTCCGATCTTAGGATCCATTTCACCCTCACATATAAAAAGATTCACTTGATCTTTTCAATAAGTTAGACAAGATGATTGTAACATCAGACCTGAGATTAGTCAGTTTTGATGTTGCCTCATTATTCACTAAAGTGACCGTTGATGCCTTATTGGATTTCCTAGCTGGTATTCGTAACTCTTATGATTTGCTTTTAGCGTCTAACTCATTTGTTTATGCATTAAAAAAATATGTATATATGGAATATTTTGAAACGAGGCTAATTCCACCGGTTTGATCCACTCAAATTGTTTGGTACCGCTATGTAGACGATGTCCTGGGAATTCTAAAGGAAGATTTTGACCTCGATGGTTTACTTTTATTTATTAATTCATTAGTTCCGTCAATTAAATTTACTTTAGAAAAAGAAGAAAATAATAGTCTTCCTTTCCTAGATGTTCTAATAATTATACAACCAGACAGGTTTAAATTTTTTATTTTCAGGAAACCGACAAATAATTTATCCTATGTCCATTTTTATTCAGGTCATTTTAAAAATATTAAAACATCAGTATTTTCTTCCATGTATCTTAGGGCACTCATCAGAATATGTAGTCCTGACTTTATAGACCAAGAATTTACAAAAATTGAAGAGATTACCTTCAATCTATGTTAGCCGAAATATTTTTGGGAAAACTGCATAAATAAAGCTAAAAAAAAACATTCTATAACCGCAAGTTAATGAAAACAGAACCTTTACACAACATATTACTTTTACCTTACCATGATAATTTCTTGTATGCAGTACCAATGTTAAAACAACTCGATATAGATGTAAATTTTAAATGACAATCATACATTAAAAAATATGTTAATAAAACACAGCCCAAGGAACGATAGTAATGTAATATATAGTATACCTTGTTTTAATTGTAATTTATTCACTAACTCTATAATTTAAGAAGGTGATTTTTCTGAGTATTTGAATAATAATTTCTAATAATTCTTTTATAATATCAAAAAACAAAATGGCGAAGTTCAAAAATAAATAAAAGTATCGAAATTTTGTGAATTTTTTAAGACCCAAAAGAATTACAAATGGTGAAGTTCAGAAAACTTAGTTTAGAGTTCCTTCTTTAAATGATTATAATTGGCGAAGTTTAGAAGATTTGTAAAAGATTAACCATAGCTGCTTTTTCATAGATTTTAAATTTTAGTGAAGCGCAAGCACCCACCCGTAGGTGGGAGTGGCGAAGCCATTACCTGGTTCGATGCAGGTCAAACTTCTAAAAATATCTTTGTAAGAATTAAGCAACATCAGAATGCAGTATCTAAGGGATATACAAATAATGCTTTGGCCGTTCACAGGCCTAAGATAGGTCACCAGATTAACTGGTTAAAAGCGATACCATAATGCATATAAATGATTTTATTAGCAGAAATATCGTTGAATCGTTCCTAATCTCCAGCACAAAGGAGAGAAATGTAAATATTAGCCCATCTGACTTTATAAGAAAACATAATACAGTGCCTCTCTATTTCATAAACCATTGTGAGTTTGAAAATGTTATTAAGATAACGAAAGTACTAGCTCCAATCAATCTTTCTTTTTTCTTGCGTGATACAACCATATATATATATATATATATATATATATATATATATATATATATATATATATATATATATATATATATAGAGAGAGAGAGAGAGAGAGAGAGAGAGAGAGAGAGAGAAAGAGAAAGAAATAGAGAGAATGAGAGAGAGGAGAGAAACCCGCATCAAGATCTCTCCATCAGAAATCCCTCCGTCAGCGATCCTTCTATCAGATATCCCTTCAGCAGCGATATCTCCATCATAGGTCACTCAGAGATCCCCCATCAGAAAACCCTGCCAAGATCCTTCCGTCAGAGATACCTCCATCAGCGATCCTTTCATCAAAGATCACTTTAAAATAGATCACTTCATCAGAGATCCCTGCATCAGATATCCACCCATATGATATCCCCAATCAGATATCCTTTCATTAGAGATCCCTTCATCAGCGATCACTTCATCACATCACTCGCTAGAGATCCCTTCGTGAGAGATACCTCCATTAGCGATCCCTCCATCACAAATCACTCCTCAGAGATCCCCCATCAGAAACCCCTCCATTAGCGATCCTTCCATTAAAGATCACTTCAAAAGAGATCCTTCATCTGATATCCCCAATCAGATAGCCTTTCATTATAGATCCCTCCATCAGCGATCACTCCATCACATATCACTTGCTAGAGATCCCTCCGTGAGAGATACCTCCATTAGCGATCCCTCCATCACAAATCACTCCTCAGAGATCCCCCATCAGAAAACGCTCCAGCCGAGATCCCTCCATTAGCGATCCTTCCATCAAAGATCACTTCAAAAGAGATCCTTCATCTGATATGCCCAATCAGATATCCTTTCATTAGAGATCACTCCATCACAGATCACTCCCTAGAGATCCTTCCATGGGAAAGACCTCCATCAGCGATCCCTCCATCAGAGATCCCTTCATAAGAGAGCACTCCATCATAGATCCCTCATCAGAGATCCATCCGTGAGAGATACCTCCATCAGCGATCCCCACATCAGATATCCCTTCAAAGTGATCACTCCATCAGATATCCATCCATGTTAGATCCTACATCAGATATCCCCCATGAGAGATCCCTCCATTATAGATCTATTCATAACAGACACCTCCATCAGAGATCATTCAATCAAACATCCCTCCATCAGCGATCTCTCCATCACAGATCACTCGTCAGAGATCCCCAATTAGAGATACCTCCATCAGCGATCGCTCCATTAGCAATCCTTCCATCAGCCACCGCTCCATTAGCGATCCCTCCACCAACGATCGCTCGATTAGCGATCTCTCCATCATAGATCACTCCTCAATGATCTCTCAGAGATTCCTCCAGACGAAATCTCTCCGTCAGAGATACCTCCATTAGCGATCCCTCCATCAAAGGTCACTTCAAAAGAGATCACTCCATCAGATATCCATCCATCAGAGATCCTTCATCAGATATCCCCAATCAGATAGCCTTTCATCAGAGATCCATCCATCAGATATCCCTCTATAAGACATCCCTCCCTTAGAGATCCTTCCATCAGAGACCCTTCCATCTGAGGTCTCTCCATCAGAGGTCCTGCCATCAGAGATAGTTTCCTGCCATTTTATAATCGTTCTCTGTAAATTAAATATGGATAAAACTTCTCACTGATCTAATACCGCTCAAAACTCAGGCTAGATACCTCCTACGCTTTTCCACACCCCCTAACCTCACTACTTCCTCTAGAATCCTCTTCTGATACTCTGGAGGAAATTGTCCCATTGTTCTCTTGGTCTATATTTTTAATTAATTTTCGCCTGTATGTGTGGCCGAAGCAATACCCATACCCTATCTACACTGTACCCTGACACGTCTCGTAAAAGCCGACTAAGAAGGATAGTGGCCGGCGTCTCCCCGAGAAACGACGGACCGTTAAGTTTTGTTTCTGTGAACACTATGCAATTTGGCGGGAATGGTCCCGGTTCTCCTCCGTTCAGACCGATAGTGAGTGTGATACGCACCAACCACATCTCCAACGAAAGTGTTTAGTAACGATAATAATATTATTATTATCGTTACTAAACACTTTCGTGTTTATTATTATTATGCCGATGACTACTAATGGTAGGAACGAGGGTAAAATTGGGTTGAGCTCCTGTTTTTACCTCAAAAGACCCCAGCTACATAACTTCCCACCTAGCTTACTCTAGGAAGGACCTACCGACCGTGCCTCTAATCCAGTGCCCCAACAACTTAACCCCAAACCAGAATGCAGGAACTTCAAGTCATTCTACTTGATCAATTGGCATGTTAATTAATTAATGCACCCCCTCCCCGTGCTGGGCGCCCTCCACCCCTTTAATCGTGGAGGTCCTCCGAACGGATAACGAAATTCACATAAAGATCAAAATGACAATCCATGGCAAGCCCATGGCCACCGGGACTCAGTGTTAATCGTTAAAGCGCCCGGGTGCCGGAAGAGCGACACCCCTGTGTTTTGCCACCAACTAGCGAGTCTGGAGCTTTTGTGGCGCAAGGGAGAGTCACTCATTATGCGTCATAGAGATGTGGATACAACAACCCCTTGGCCATCATATTGACACGTAAGAGTTATATGCTGTGTATATGTGTGTGGGAGAGAGTAGACGAAGAAGGAAGAGACCATCGTGTTGTGATTGGGTATGTTTTTGATGGCGTGTATGGATGGAGCTGCCTGCGCTCACGCCTCAATCGGAGGCTAGCTCCCTACGACCACTGCTTCGTTGTGTGTGCGTTTGCTTCCATAAAGATCAAATCGGGTTCCGGGCCTGGAGAGGCAACACCTTATTCACTAAGCGAGCGAGAGCTTCTCTCTTACATGAATGAATCGAAGGTGTGGGTGGAAGGGATGGGGAGGCTCTACATTAGTTATGTGTCATGTTATGTTATGAACCGAACGTCACTAATTAATAACAATAAAAAAAAAATTGTTTTATTTAGTTGAATATGAAAAAAATAGTTTAATGACAAATGTGTTCAATTGATGCGCTACAAATCCGTGATCAACAGAACTTATGAGGCAAGATTAGAACAAGCGCATAATCAGCACCTCCACGACGAGTCTGATGGTATTGGGGCTGTTTTATGTTTGGGCGACATGGAAGGAAACTTTCAGCGCACTCCATCAATATTCGACTGACTGCGTCGTGTTCTAAATAAATCATTGAAACAAGAAATTCTGTTTTTCACTTTTCCACACATCACCAGATAAATTGCATTCATCTATTAACGAATGAATGAATCGATTGAAGTATTCCGTAAATATTATTATTATCATTAGCTTAAAACGAAGGTAAAATTTAACGAGGTGTGTTTCGTCAAAGAAACCAGTAAATTCAGTATAAATGAAAATGTATGAAAGGAAGAAATGACGATTTGAAATGAAGGCCATTAGAGTGCTCGAGACTGGGAGTGCGCGCGCGCATATATATTCTACACTCCACAGATTGAAGTCATAAAAAAAAAACACATTTGCAGAGTACTCCATGAAGAGTCCCAATGTGGTCGTTAAAGAATCTCATCAGCCTTGTGCGGAAGTGAAGATGTTCTAAAGTAACGAGCAGGAAAATAAAATGCAGAGGAAATATTGATATTTGGGACAAAACTTAATGTGTTCATCGATCCAAGAGAATGTTTTTTTTTGGCAGTAGAACTCACAATAACCGGGAAATATTTTAATGAAATCCTGGGGATCCGGGTTTGAGAAGATAAGAGCACTTGGAACCACAAATTCGAATCATCATCATGTTATATATATATATATATATATATATATATATATATATATATATATATATATATATATATATATATATATATATATATATATATATATATAGTGCGGCAGAACCGATTGAGCAGTTTTAAGGAGTTATAAAAAAGTAAAGGGGGGGGGGGTATATAGAGAAGAAATGTTATTATACTCGAGGTTAGCAGTACATACCATTTATAGTCCCTATGTTCTGAAAATAATGTCATGTTGGAGTCGATCTCTGAAGTTTCGTACAGCATGCTCGCACATACTGTGGTAGGGCGTGAGGGCGACGTTTAAACACCTTTTCTTTCAGATATCCCCAAAGAAAGAAGTCACAAATGCTCAAATCAGGTGACCGCGCAGGCGACCCTAAATCACCCCCTCAGAGACACCAGACGTCCGGGAAACATTCGTCTCAAAATATTGAGCGAATTTCGGGCTGTGTGAGCTGTAGCCCCATCCTGCTGAAACCACGCGTCCCCTAATCCCTCATCTTCAACAATCTCCTGTATTCTGGGCTCCAGAAAATTGTGAAACATTGAGACATAACGTTCGGAATTCACAGTCACGGTCATACCTTTCTCCTCAAAGAAGTACGGGCCTATCACGCCAAATTGTGATATGGCACCCCACACCGTTAGTTTAGGGGAATGTAGAGGTATTTCCTGGATAATTCAAGGGTTATTTTCAGCCCAGTAACGGAAATTTTGCTTAATCACAGCCCCACAGAGATGAAAATGTGCCTCGTCGCTACTGAAGAAAGCTGCCTCGGCAGCGATCTGTGTAAGCATGTTTTTACACAGATTTTGGCGGTTGGCAAAGTCTGCTTGGTTCAATTCTTGAGCCATCATTATTTTGTGGGGATGGAAATTCAAATCCATTCGCACAATCCTCCTCAAACTGCGGTCGGAAATTCCCAAAGCAACAGCATGCCTTCGAGCAGAACGTCTCGGCGACTGCACGATCGCTGCTCTCACCATCTCCACATTTTCTGGTGTTCTGATGGACCTGCGTCGGCCATGTGTATCTCTTCTTAGTGTGCTACCAGTTGCCTACAACTGCCTAACCCAGGACCGAATTGTGTTCGCCTGAGAAACGGCATCGATGCGCGGAATATTGAACCATAGCCGAAAAGCTCTTTGCGTCGCAATCACAGATTGATTGTTCTCAAAATACACGCACACGGCAAAGCCGCGATGTATTCCTGTCCACACCATGTGTGCTACTGAAATGGGGATGTCTACGGAGCAGAGCGAAACCACGCGCACCTCCCTCTCCCTTCCTCCTCAAAACTGCTGAATCGGTTCTGCCGCCCCCTGTATATATATATATATATATATATATATATATATATATATATATATATATATGCCCAAGGAAATGGGAAATTGGTAACACAACCCGGAAAAAGGCTAGGAGAAGATAAGAAGAATATTACATGTTTCCTTCTTAAGCTTTCATTGGTACATGTAGTATTCTCCTTGGCGTTTTTCCTGGGTGTGTTACCAACTTGCATTTTCCTTGGGCCTTTAAATACATCTATATCACCCGTCATGTGATTTTCAATTATTTTATATATATATATATATATATATATATATATATATATATATATATATATATATATATAGTTATAAGAAACTCACAAAGTAGCACGTGAGTAGAGTAATAAAGGAAAAAAATCCTCAAGAAGAATGAAAGGCGGATTCTAAGTACTTTCAAACTTGTTCATTTCATTCTCAAGAAAACGAATAATTTTACAAAAGTGGTATATATATGTACCACTTATGTACAATGAAAGGACACAGAATAGAGAATATTATCAAAGACTGGTTTAGACACTGGATCTGAAGTATAAAACCAAATAGATAAGGTCTACTTCCGGAAATTCCAACTGTGAGCAAAGAATGTAGACATTTAGGTCACAAAACTAAGTACATACACACGAAATTATGAATACATTAAAATAAACAAGAGAAACAACTAAATTAATAAATTAAAGGGCTAAGATTTGTAATGGATAATTTCGTTATAAATAAGCCTTTTAATTACTGGGTCCAGTTTAAAGAGACCGATGGATATATTCAAATTACTCGAGGAATTATTGAATGACCATTCGACAATATTTCTTTGAACAAAGTAATCAGATTTGTAAATAAATTTAGCCGCATTTCAATTGATAGGCTGACTATTTTCAGATAAATTGAGAAAGAAAGCACTATAACTTTCACCCCTCCCAATATTGTATTTGTGTTGCGTCAAGCGTACACTTAATGATTTACCGGTTTGCCCAAAGTATTGCGTAGGGCAAACAACAATCGACAGAATAATCCCCCTGCCCTATACTATTGGGATTATTATGAATCAACATTTTGTACATGTTAGACTGATACTTGAATATGACAAAAATATTTAACCTTTTCAAGAGGCGAGGAAGCGCGGAAAAGGACTCAGAATTAGTAAAACAAGAGTGTTCTTAAAATTGTATACGGGAAGGATTTCAGTTCTGTAAAACGATTTTTTTGCCAAATCAGGGGACCCTGCAAGTGTGATTTTTTGCATATATATATATATATATATATATATATATATATATATATATATATATATATATATATATATATATATATATATATATATATATATATATATATATATATATATATATATATATATATATATATATATGGTACACTCACAAAGTAACACGTGAAGGAAGCAATGGTTTTAAAAATATAAAACAGAACGCAACGGTATATAAACTTCAGGGAAAGGTATGGAACGCCCTTGACAAAATAAAAACCAATAATAGGAAAAATAAATAAATACAAATGAAATATGCGTCATCTTTAAAGCTGGCATGTGCAAAATCCAAAGGACAAAAGTATTACGCGCACAAAAATATACATAGCCACATAAACAACGACAATATGTATGTTCCAGGGAAGTATTAAAGAATATTATCAAGATATAGCTAAGGCGAGGAAAGAAATTAAAGCTAAAAAGAATGAATTTTTTCAAAGATATTAGGATTAAAGAAATAAGTAGTGAAATCATATAATTCCAAATCATGTAAAAGGTGGAGGTGAGAAAAAAGAGAGGTCGTGGGGGGAGGGGTGAAATGAAAGAAGTAAAAAGGAAATACTCAAAATAATAAAATATGATAAAATAGGTTTTATAATAAGAGAAAAATTTCATTTACTATGATTTTTTTTTTAAATTATCAATTTAAAACGACCATGGAAAATAATCATGTTTGGAAAGCTACTAATTAGGAAAAATTCTACGATATTCCTTTTATGAATGGTCAATATGCGAAAGGAGGGCGAGTTTTCATCTTTTATTATTATAGTTATGTTGGTTTAATCGAATATATAAAGTTTTTCCGGTTCGACCAAAGTAACGTATATTGATTATGAACACACAGCTTGTATACACAACTTGTATAAAGTACATTAATTTTTAACAAGGTCTGCTGACCAAAAGTCTCGTGCTCTCACTTATTCTGATTTTGACCTTACGACATTAAAAACTTTCACTAATTCCCGGACTACCCTTGGGAGGACCTTGGCAATTATATAATTCTAAAGAGAATGTAAAACAACATAAGGGTTTCAAATTTCGTTAAAATCGACCGAATAGTTAAGACTTTGGCAATTATATCATTCGAAAGAGAATGCAAGAAAACATGGAGTTACAAATTTTGTTAGAATCGGCCGAATAGTTATGATGTTATTGCCAAATAATTTCTTTGCTAACCTTGGGAGGACTTTGGCAATTATATGATTTGAAAAAGAATGTAAAACAACATAAAGGTTTCTAAACTTCCATTAATTCCCGTACTAACCTTGAGAGGATCTTGGCAATTATATCATTCGGAAGAGAATGTATAACAACATAAAGGTTTCAAATTTCGTTAGAATCGGCCGAATAGTTATGATGTTATAGACAAAAAACATAATTTCCGGCCTTATCTTGGGAGGACCTTGGCAATTATATCATTCGAAAGAGAATGCAAAACAACATTTAGGTATTAAATTTCGTTAGAATCAGCCGAGAAAAGTTACAAAGTTATTACCAAAACCATAGATAACGAATACTTGATTGGTAGCTTCACAAAATTCCGGATTCTGCTACTTCCATAGTCCTGCGATAAATCAGCGCGGTTGTTTGCCGCTATGCCCGCCAGGGGCCGATTCCAGTCATTGTTACGATTTATTTTGGGTGAGACGCTGCTGCCATCTTGGAAAGTTTTGAAATCATAAGTTAATGATATTTATTTGCCGTTGTAGGCCTGTTAGCTTTAGTACTTGTAGGTAGTGAAGATGTGGACGCCTGCTATTTAAGTGAATAGGTTATAATATGTGTTAAGAAGAATAACTGCGTTGGCATTTATCCAAGATCAATTAATATACTGAAATACAAACGAAAACAAAGGCTTGAACGCTAATAAAAAAATTTCAACGTAAGAATCAAAGTAAATACTTAAAAATACTGAGTTTGCCAGCCGACCTGGTACATATCACTCTCTCTCTCTTAATTACACATACTTCTGTCTTTTTCTCTAACTATCACCACACCAATTTCTCTCTTTAAACATCATTGATCATTGTGTTAAATAAGGGAAGCCAGCATATGATACATATATGTTGCTTGGGGAGGGACTCTATAATGATCTAGAAATTGCAAACTTAGTCTTAAGCCTCACAATTCACGCGTTAATTTCTAAAATAACTTAAAAGTTATAGCAATAATTACGTAAATAATACACTAATTCAAATTAATAGTGTATTTACGCTACAATAAACTTAACTATTATCGAATGATTTTATTATTAATAGTATTGTATACGTTTGTAAACAAACAAGGACGATTAGGCTTAACAAGATTGCGATCGTCTAAAATGATCAGAAATAACGTCCTTGAACACGTTTTTTTTATACGACAATAGCTCCTCCATTCGGCAAAAATATTCTCAAATATATATTTTTTATTTTGATTTCCTTAACCTTGTATCGGCCGATATATCGGTTATCGGCTAATTTGCATATCGGTGCAACCCTAATCTATGCTATTGTTTATCCATAGATAACTGTTTATCATAACTGTGATATTAAAAGTCGTGACTACGTACCCTAAACTACACCTTCACCGATGCCTTGAGTTAATCAAATCATATCTGGCTAGTTATTACGGTAAAATTATATTTTATTTTCGTTTATCATTATCACTAACTCTATAATTTAAGAAGGGTATTTTTTTGAGTATTTGAATAATAATTTCATCTTATTTTGGTAATGACTTATGTTTTTTTATCAAAGTGATTTCTAATAATTCTTTTATAATATCAAAAACAAAATGGTGAAGTTCAGAAATAAATATAAGTATCGAAATTTTGCGAATTTTTTAAAACCCAAATGGTGAAGTTCAGAAAATTTATTTATATATGTCTTCTTCTACTTTAGCAACGTGATATTTTGAAAGGGAGGAAATTTAGTTTAGAGTTCCTTTTTAAAATTATTATAATTAGCGAAGTTCAGAAAATTTATAAAAATTTAACCATAGCTGCTTTTTTTTAGATTTTAAATTTTAATGTTAGTAGCGAAGCCATTGCCTGGTAAATTTATTAAACACGGGTTCAAAGACAGCAATAAAATCTAATTAATAATACTGTACTGTTATTCATATGATTACAAATGGTGTATTACTTTGCCAGAAAGGCCCGCAGCCTCCTAAAGTGTGTTTCTTGGCAGGAGGCTCTGGTAGAAGGCAACGCCCTTATGCCCTCAGTGCAGGTGGCCGACCCCGACAAGCTACCAGAGACTTTCAGAGAGATGATTGAATTCCAGGACCGCGGCGGTCTCCTCTACCCCTCAAATGAGTGCATCCACATGGCCATGATGGCCGTAGAAGTCTTCAAGGCGATTACAACACCAGGCGAAAAAAGGGCCAAGTTCCTGGCGGCGTACTCTTCAGAAGGAGTGTTCGTGAGTGTCTACAGGGAAATAATGAGCAATGACTAAGGCATGTCCCTGCTGAACTGTGAAAAGGGTTGCAGCCTGGTCAACACCGTTGTTCCTGCCATTTCCGGGTCCCTCTTCCATGTCATCGGCAAAAATATGGTGTCAAAAGCTAACAGTCATGCCCATGCAAAAGTCAAAAAAAGAGTCATAAAAAGAGGTAATTCGGATGCACCCGAGAAAGCTGCCAGGAGCAAAAGTGACTACAAGAAAAAGAAACTTTCTAGTGAGAAAAAGTCCTAAGTCAATTTAAGTGTGCGTAGCCACTGACATTTTTGTTATGTATCTCTATTTTGTAGGGTAGATATTAGAATCCAGGTTAACCATGAAATAGGTTACTAGTACAGGGTGTCCACACCTTAGATTCTTACTAGCTATTACTTTATTATACCTATTTCAGAATAATATAGTTGGCACTACTCACCCATGGGCTATGAAAAAAGATTTATAAAATAAAAAAAAAAATTAAATTAAATGCGGGGGTCTAGCTAAATGATACCTAATGGAAATAGAATTGTTTGCTAGATTGGTCAGGTGTGGGCCCTGGAGGGATTTCTTCTTTTTTTCTTTAATTGATGCTACTTACTTTATTTCATTTATTAGAATATACCTTGAAATATGTTTGTAGTTAAATGTAATATACCCATTTTTCATTACAGTTTTAATTAGAGATTTTGCAATTTATTTTTTTTAAGTACCTGGAAAACCTATGGAATTTTAAAATTTTATATTAGTAGACACACTGTAGTATCTAAGAATCCCATTGTACACAGCCTTATTAAAAAAAAATTGAATATAACCAACATGGGTTATAAATATAAGGTTTTTATTTTTTCTTTTTCATTAAATAAGTCACACTTTCGTTCGCCACGCCGAATCTGTTCGTCGAATATAAACTTGACTACAGACCTCGAAGTACATTGGTCCCAGGGTGCTTCATGCCAAATTTGGGGTGAATATCTTTAAAAATAAAGAAATGAGAACGATTTTTGTTTTTCCTAGCTCGCCCGACTATGGAATCGCCCGATTTTGAGCTACCAATCAAGTATTCGTTATCTATGCCAAAACAAAAAAAGCCAAACGGGAACCTACCGACCGACATAGTGAGATATAGGTGGCACGCGACTAAAAATATTAAGTTATTTAAAGCTAGGTAGAATAAAGGAAAAGACGTTAAAATAAGGCAAAACAATAAAACCATTAATTAAAAAGGGGTGGGTTGTCTGTTCTGTACAAGGTTATATTTTAGCTGAATTTCACGAAGTGAAAAGAAATTGGCGAGGGTATCAAAGATGGTGACCTATCTCAACGAATTTGGAAAACTTGGTATCTAAAAATTTGGGACTGCCTAGGCCTAATAATACCCGTAAACGCATAGAAGTAAAAACAGACCGTTTAATTTTATAACTCTGGCCAGAATAAAAATGAATATATGAACTAGAATTAATAGGCTTGCGGTAAATAGGGTATTTAAAGCCTGACGCGACCTATGTAGCTATCATAAGATCTAAAAGAGTTCGATGGTAAATTTGATAGAAGGCCTATGGAATTAAGGTTATTAAGAAAAATATTGACATCTTTCGACTTGAGCAATAAATAAATAATATTCTCAATATATCTAAACCAAACAATATGACTCCAAAATTTTGGGCAAGAATCTAGTCTCAAAAAATCTATGTAATTATTAGAGAGGGTGTGTCTTTATAATAACCAGCCACCATTCGGCAAACTAAATTGTTTAAGGTAAAATTTGCATTGAACAAAAACTTATAATTCTCAGATATAAAGTCGATAAAACTATTAACAGGCACGGTGTAATCTGTATGCCATAATTTATCAAAAAGAAATGGAAGAAGATCGTTTATCTGTATTTTGTCAACAGAGAGTACACATCAAAATTAACCAGTATAAAATTATTCCAGTAAGGCAAGAGCGTGCAATCTCCGGCCCGCGAAGATCTAGCGTCTAGCCCGCCACCTTGCTCGGCAGATGGAGTTGATGGAGCTGCAGTGCAATGATGAACTGAGGGCGAAGTTCCGCACCTCTTCTCCGCTGTCCTTCCGCGAGCTCGTCCTTCCTTCTAGCAATTTTCCAAAATACATTGCGCATGTTCAACGCATCGCGGCCATGTTTGGTAGCTTGTGCTCATATGAGGATTAGTTGGCGCACAAGCAAAATCTTAAATAAAAAGGAAAAGTCTTCTATTAGGGAACACACCATAAGCTGTAAAACTTGATAATTTTAAAGTATTAGCCTTTAACAACAACCAACATTTCCTAAGGACCCTCGAATCTTTATATATCAAACACTACAAACCTACACTCAATGAATATTTAAGTGCAATATCTTTATTAATTTACTAATTTGAACTACAGTTTGTTTGTTGGTTTGTTTTTTTACCAAACCAAACGTTATTGTAACCTATAAATACTAGCCCCTTGTTAAACCCACCATTCACTCTCTAGGATGGATCCACTTTAGTAAGTAACCAAATTTACCGTTTTTTTATTAGAGTTTTTTTTTAACTCTTACAGTGTTTACTTAATGCCAGGTCAATTTCTCTTATAGTTTTTAATTAATTTCTGCAATAAACTTTAAATTTATTAACTAATTTTTGAGTCAATTTTAAAGCAAATTTAACCGTTGCCAAGTCATATTTAAAATTTTAACTTATAGTACATTTTACTGATATTTTATAATTGGTCACCTTTTAAAATAATGTCTTGTTAGCCTTTTCAAGTTTTCTTCATATGTATTAACTTTGTAAACTTATTCTAGCCTGAAGATGAAAACTTGTAGTTTTCGAAACGTTGTGAAAAATTAAAAGATGTTGCATCCGTATCTCGTGTGGCTCTGGGATTTAAACCTCAATATTATATATATATATATATATATATATATATATATATATATATATATATATATATATATATATATATATATATATATATATATATATATATATATATATATATATATATATATATATATATATATATATATATATATACTGGAAGTGTTTGGGTAGTTAGTATTGCATGTCGAACAGCTTGAAACAAATCACCGACCCCAAGGATCGATTATATATTATATATTCGCTACCTCCCCCTACGGGGAGAGCTTGCGCTTAGCTACTAAGATTAAAATTTAAAATCTAAAAAAAAGCAGCCATGGTCAAATTTTTATAAATTTTCTGAACTTTGCCAATTATAATAATTTTAAAAGGAACTCTAAACTATTTCCACCTTTTCAAAAAATCACGTTGCTAAAATATAGTTATAGATAAAATAAAAAAGCAGCCTTACTTAAATTTTAATAAATTTTCTGAACTTTACCAATTGTAATTCATTTTCTTTTAAAACATTATAAAGCATTGGATAATCATATTTATTTTTTCTGAACTAAACATTTTGTTTTTTCAAACTCAAGAAATTCTTAGTAATTACCTTAATAAAAATTTAAAATATACTTAAGTCATAACCAAACTAAGATGAAATTATTATTCAAATACTCAATAAAATTCCCTTCTTAAATTATAGAGTTAGTTTGTCATTTAAAACTAAATTCCTTTCTCTATCAAATTAGGCTCTGTTATAAGCCTGTTCCAGTCTTCTTTGAACCTACGTAGTTAGGGGGTTCTGCATACCCTTCTTTCATATCAGTAATCAAAGTTAGAGCCATATTTTTATTGGAGTCTGCAGGAAGTTTCGACACATAAAGAAACTACGACCGGTTTCTCAAATAGACGACTTTTAACGCCCGTCTAGGCAAATAAATAGATTCATTCTTACAGCTTTGGAAAGAAAGCACTAGATTTTACGGCAAAAGCGATTAATAACAGTAGTTTGTAAGAAGAATGATTAATTACACCTTCTATCTAGACTAATGTAATTAATTTGATCACTTTTCACGAGGAGATCGATTAAAATTGAAGATTTTCTCCTCTTTTTAATATGAAAAGATAGCGAGCGTTTGCGCGTCTCGATTGGCGAAAATATTCGGCGCCATCAAAGATGCTTGCGGGGAAATTTTATCTCCATTAATTTCTGCGAGAGAACTAACCTCCTTCTGAACGGAAAAAAAAGGCGTAGGTTCAGGAGAACTGTGCAGCATCCCAGTCCCAAAAGCCAAAATTAGCCTCCTCTTTTAAATACTCTATCCTTTAGGATTCAAATTTCCCCCATGCCCCCATAATTTAGAGCTGTCGAAGTAGTTCTTTTCCTTCTTGTTTGTTTTTATTCTTCTCCTCTACATTCGTTTTCTCTTGACGCCTCTTACCCATTTGTTTACAGTTGAGTAATTGCATCGACGTCGGATTACACAAATTTACTTTTGCTATTAACCCCTAATTTTTTTTTTAATCTCCGTTCTTTTAGGGCGGACAACATATTCTCAAATGTCTGTCTTCTCTCCTTTTGAGCTTTTGTGGTTCGTCTAGATGCTATCTTCTCTCGTCCACAATTGCCCCACTTGAAGACATGCGGTGGCGAAACCCATCACCGCATCCGTCCATCGCCATAGAAACAAGCGTGAGTCCTAGGTTTTCTAGATCACTTGTACCAGCGTGACGAATCAACCCCCCCCCCCCTTACTAGATGGGGATCTATGCCCTAGATAAAGGCAGGTTCGGGAACTACTACTACTAGATGAGGGTGGAAAGCAAGTTTAACAGTGGAATCAAAGGCGGAAAGAGAAAAGGAGATCGTTCTCTCATACTCCGTTAATATCGATATGGTTTGGTTTGTTTTATTGAACCAATAATGTTTAATCCCACGAGACCAAGTTTAGTCGGCGAAAATAGGAGAGGGAGAAGGACAGGTGTCAATTCAGCCGAAGCTAGAGTGTGGCAGCGCCATCAGCCAAGCCCCACCCCCTAATTATTTATGTAATTATTTAAATGCCTTTAACTGCCTTCATTTAATATGTGCATACATCGCATTGGGTTATGAAGTTTTTAGGACACCTTGAGCTTTTTCAAATGCAGTCTCACTAACTATCACGCCACTTTGAACACTAGGCCTCTGGTTTGCACCTACTCAAGATATTTAGTTAACAATCGAGAAATTCCGTTTCAGCACCATGGATAGCGAGCGGCAGGGAGATAAATAGCCTGCCTATCGACACTCAATTCTATTCCAAAATAATGCAAGTGCGACAATAATATCACATGATCATAGAGTTAAATTCCAAATGCAACAAAATAGAGGGGAGACAGAGACTGAGTGATTTGAATATTATTTACCTTTAGATAAATTTGTCACGTAGGCTTCACAGCAGTCATTAACGAGTTCATTGGGGTGCAGTGATTTGACAACAGTAGGTTTTACAGCCATTAACATGTCTTCACCCATAGGTGTCCTCAGGTATGTTTTAACTCTCTTTAAAACTGAGAAAATCTCTCGTTTGATGTAGTTGAAACTGGTATTGTTGCAGCAATCTGAAATAATTTAATCACCTCTGAAAATGCAACAGACATAGTCTTCACTCTTATGTTTTTCTCCGCCTAATCCATGGCATTCAACTGAAGTTCAAGGAAAGCTTTTGCCATCTGGCACTAGGAATCGAGAAGAGAAATGTCAATCAGTTGAGCATACAGGTGGGCAAACTGTTCCATTCTGGTCATATCCATAAAAGGGGGACACGAACTGTCAGTCAAATGCCTTGATAGCATCAAGTAGTTCATCATTGTCTGCAAATGGACTGTTGACTTCGGAGATAAATCGATCCACTGCTTCACAGTACAATCATTTTTGGTCATCTCCTATTTGTCTTTGCCCAGTGGATGATACGACAACAAACCCTGCCAAAGCTGTGGATACACTCCGTCCTCTTGCGGGGGTGGGGGGAGAGTGTCATTTGGGAGACCGAGTTCTGTGGCAAATGCCTTGGCTCTGTCCACTGTTGCCTGATACTCCATCTCCGACCTCATCTGTTTTATCTTGTCTTTTGTACTCCGTATGAGACTGTAAGCTCTAGTTATAGAATTAACTTTAGCCTGGAGCTGTTCTGACTGCGAATACATGAAGCTGAAAAACAAAAAGAAACTGACACCATATGTAGAGGAATTGCAACATAAAGCCTCCCGGAGGGCCTACCTACTTTACAAGCTAGGCCCCACAGACAAATCATAGATAGACAGAGAAATTTTTTACATTTATTTTCTAAAGGTACATTTTACATTTTCCCCTGGGACTTAGCGGATGGCGGTTGACACACCCTGCCACACCCAATTGACGCCACTGGGGAAAAGAGATAATAGACAAATTATCATAGAATAAAAGATAGAACCTAAATGCTGGGGACGTCCCTGCGGGACTAAATTCATACCTTAAGCACAAGAAGTACAAATTGAGTATTTTCATGGTGGTTATATTCGTATGGCTAAAGTTGTTAAGATTTATTTAAGTTATATACTACCGGCCATAAATCCTCCGCCCACCCTTAAAAAGATTGTACACAAAAAGAAAATTAACAGGAGAAGCAAAGCAGATGAAACAGTAGTTATTATGCAGGTTGTTCCCAAAGTCTGGACGCATAGGAAATACCACAGTGGTCTCATTAACCAGACCTTACTCCCTTGCCTTCTTTTTCTGGGGTATGCTAAAGGATAATGTGTCCTCAGTGAAAATTATAGATACGAGACATGGGTTCAAATAAATCTCGCAAAGCGCATCGACCTTTGCATCGCAAATGGTGGAAATCACATTTAACATGTTATTTATTAATATTTCAATTAACTAAAAATTCCAAATTAAATAAAATGTAATTCAATTTTTTTAATTCAAAATAACCATTTTTTGTGTGTCCTGACTTTAGGGATACCATGTAGATCAACCTAATGCTAGCGTGAGGAACATAAAAGTTACAGATTTAGAAATCCAGAACATTAAATTTTTAACTCATAAAATATCCGCATTTCTATTTAATAACTTTATCCTATTTACCAAAGAATTTCATTCCAATATTCAAGCAAACAGACCTGTAGCATATGTGCAAGTGATGTTTGCTTCTCTCTCACTTCTCTGTGCAGATAATCCTACAAGAATTCCGTAGCGATGTAATGAAGAGACTGGGCTGGTCAATCTAGGATGCGACTTATCTTTCGTGTTCTTTTTTTTCTTCAAATAACTACGACACTTTCTGGACGTGAGCTTAGGATCACTGTCCTGCTGCGAACTAAAATTTAGACCAATTAGACGGGTGCAGATGGAAGAGCATTTGCTGCAAAATTAAATGATAGTCATGCTGGTCTAATTTATTTCATTTTGTATAAAGATACCCCATACAATCACTAGCAAAAGATCTCCAAACTTTAACAATACCTCCGCCATACTTCATTGTATGTACAATAGACTGAGGACCCCTCCCCCCTCAACTTTTCCTTCCAAAAACTGAAGTTCGTCTAGAACCAAAAATTTAAAACGGTGTCATCTATTCAAAGAAAAGAAAGCTTTACTGTTCATCAATCGCTCAGATTTTCTGCTTTTTGTAATGTCTAAACAGAAAATTATTTGCTGTCACGACAGAAAAGCCCAACTTCTCAACTTTAAAGCCTACTCCTACATTTGCAGCGGACGTTCAGTCCATCGGCGTGAACGTTTCTAGCGGAGAGAAAGGTTCTTTCGAAACCATTTTACATAACGGCGTCCAATAACTCCGGTTGCAGCGCTCGAACCTTTGTACAGATTTTGTTTTTGAGCCACTGAATTTTCTGGTGCTAATACAGTTGACTATGCAAATTCATTGTTCTAACAAATACATATAGAGAAAGAAAGAAAGATAGAGAGACAGACAAACAGAGAGCGAGAAAGAGACAGAAACAATGACAGAAAAGGCAGAGAGAGATACAAACAGAGAGACAGGGAAAATAGATAGATAGAAAAGACAAAAATAATGACAGAAAAAGAGATAAACAGAGATAGAAAGTGAAAGAAAAAGATAGAAACAGTGGCAGAGTCACTGAGAGAAATACAGACAGAGGCAGAGGGAGGAGCAGTAGTGCGCTACAAGAAGCACTCTTTTTTTTTTCTAGCGATATTGGCGCTATTTATTTTTTAGAATTAGCATCACAATTATTCTGAGTAGAGCTCGTACAATTTCATCACTACCTCACTCCCTCTACTTTAATTTGAAAATTATAAAATATTTCTAATCACTATGTTTAAACTCTTAATTAATATTCCCACTCTTCTAGTTCGGTACATCAATAGGTAATACTACGAAAAAAGGATTTATACAATTGGAAGCTTGATTAAAGGAGTAAATATTAAAAATTGAAAACTACATTTACCGGAAATTTATTTTTATCTTTTAAAAAGTAAACAAAATAATCATAGCCTCCAGTTCTGTGGGCGAATGAGAAGTTTTTCACCTTCCATTACACCCAGAACACACAAAAGGATCGTCTTTGGACACAAAATAAAATGAGATTCCAGTTGAGCAGCAGACATCTTTCAAAGGACAGAGGCTAGCGTCACTGATGGTATGAGTGGGTGGGTTAACATCAAAAGGCCAAAAAAACAGCTCTAATCTTCATTGAAGAGGGAGAAAAGATTAATCAACATGGTTATAGGAAGTGAAGATGCAACCCTTCTACAAGAGGAACAACCTCACTACAGACCCCAAAATCCATGGTAGTGCCAGGCAAATTTTAAGGGTTTTATTCAATGGAACTTTGGCCTCTCAGTTCGCCATATTTGATCTCGATGAATTTTGGAGTGTGGTCGATGCATTCTATTACATGGTCTCTATTTAGGATTTAATGCACAACTTACTTCAATAATAATAGTTAACCTACACTATACACGGCGCGATGGGCAATTTGTCACCTAACTTCATGATTAAAGAATCATAGTTATATTTACCAAAATTATATCTTAAAGACGTGAAGAATTGTGGTATTCATTTTATTTAATGAAATCGCCGTCGTCCTCGACCACGGACTCCAGGCAGCGTCGGAACATGCTGCAGGTCTTCTTGACGCCCCCCTCCCCCTGCAAACTACTTCGATAATAATAGTTACCCTACACTATATACGTAGAAATAAAATGATTAAAAAACTCTCCGATATTTATTCACCTAAAACTGAAACAATAACTGTCCCAAACAAATCCACTATTTCTTATACGAGTATCCTGAATTGGGTACTTTTTACACATTTTGTAAAGATAAGTTTCCAAAACTATTTAAACAATATTTTTGGCAACTCGAATGTAGATTTGTTTTCATTAATATCAGAAATACTCAAAGCTTTTTGCCTGTAATGGACCTTGTCCCCAAATATTCACGCAGTGGTTTCGTTTTCCAATTCGTAGTCCAGGATGGTCCTCTGCTTCATATTTTGGGAGTACTGCCCGGTCTTTGGGAACCGCTTCTCATCCCATAGCGGAATAAATCACAGAATTGACCGTATTTTATCTAAAAAAAGAACAATCTCCAACAAGAGATCATGTAACAGAATGCCGAATGCCTGTCTATAAATAATTAAAAAATTCTATATAGCAATAGATGCATGAAGACACTGAGGATAACGAAATGGTTATAGATAAATCTCTTAAACCAACACTAAATAACGATTCATCGGCTATATCCTCTGTGTTATCCGACTTCACAGGTCATTAAATAAATTTTGCTTTCCATTAGATCAATTGTAAGCAGTTCAAAGATAGTATTGTTAGGGACAAGATATATATAGCGGTTAAATCTAATACATATATTCAATAACCTTATTTTATTACCAACATTCCAGAGCAATATCGTTAAATAGCACAAGATGAATACACATTATCGAAATGAGGTAACTAAATAAAAGAAAATCAGGGGAATGTTTATTTGCTTTTTGTCATTAATTGGCTTCCTCATTAAAATTATATATATATATATATATATATATATATATATATATATATATATATATATATATATATATATATATATATATATATAATATAGTTGCGCGCATATCTATTGGCGACACATCTCAAATTTTGTAATTTACGAATTTTTATACGTTACTAATTTGAATTGTACATATTTATATTGTATTTGATTATATTAGCCTAAAGGCAATATATTATAATGTATAAATGATAATAAAACAAATTATTAACATTGAACTTGGTGTTTATTATAAAACACAAGAAGCAAAAGTATTGGCAACATTCATAAATATTACATAATATATATTATTGGCAACTATAAATTAATACTTTGTATGACCTCGTTTAACAGCAATCAGACGTTTCATGTAGGTATGAAGAAGGTTTTTGCAAGTTTTAGTAGGAATTTTACTCTACTTTTCCACTGCAAAAGCTTTCAACTCTGCGATGCTGCTGGGCGATCTCTTATGAACACGTCACTTCAGTTCTTTCCATGCATTTTCAATCGGATTTAAATCCGGACTTTGAGAAGGACATTTCATCACTTTCAAGCGTTGATTGGCAAAATATCTCTGCGTTGATTTAGAAGACAAACCCTCTGCCAAGAGCCAGTACCTACAACGGCAAAACACCCCCACAACATGATGGAACCACCTCCGTGTTTCACAGTAAGTATGAAATTTTTCCAGCAGATTTTCTCGAAGATTTTTTCCAAACGTAATGGTGGTCGTTTGTGCCAAACAGTCCGAGCTTAGTCTCGCCTGAACATAATATTTCACTAAGTTCTGCTTCAGTATCATCAAGATGTTCTCTGGCAAACTCTAAACGTCTTTTTTTGAGAACCGTTTTTAACACTGGTTTCCTCCTTGGTACACGTCCATGGAGACCTTCACGGTTCAGGTAAGGTCGCACTGTTGACACGTCCATGATTGTTCCACTACTAGCCAGATTCGCGTTCAATTCCTTGAAAGTGACTTCTGGATTCTTGTTGACAATTCGAACACACGAATGCACATCTCTGTCATTTTTATTTTCTCGGTTGCCCTTTTCGCTCACGATTAACAGTAGTCTCATCAGCCATAAATTTTACAATAATATTCATTACAGATGAAATTGGGATATTCAAAACTTGCCGAAATTTTTCTATATCCATTTCCTTGGTTATGCAGCTCATATATACGCTTCATCATGTTGCTATTTCAAAATTATTGTATAGATAATTCTTCAGCCGTTTCTAATACCATAATTAACACCCCAAAAAGTTGGCCGTGCAAGTAACCTGCTTTCCTGGATTAGTCTAGAATATTCCATGTCATTCTCGAACATTCTTTGACACTAATTTTAATAATTTAATTTGTTAAATCAGTATTATGTAAACGTTGCCAATACTTTTGCTTCTTGGGTTTTTATAAAAACACCATGTTTAATGTTAATAATGGGTTTTATTATCATTTATACATTATAATATATTGCTTTTAGGATAATATGATTAAATATACTTAATATAAAAATATACATTTTGAACTAGTAACTTATAAAAATTCGTAAATTACAAAATTTGCGATGTGTTACCAATAGATATGCCCGTAGCTGTATATATATATATATATATATATATATATATATATATATATATATATATATATATATATATATATATAGGTATATTCATGTGTTTACGACACCAACTCTTGTTCCATCTTACATCCCCAGTGGCTATAGCATTAGAGAAATGCATTTTAATTTATTTATATGCATTAGGCACAATTTAATAAGAAATTAGCGAAAAATAAACAAAAACGAAATGACCTAAAAGTGAAATTTTAAACGCAGCAAAATATTTGGAATATTACCACTATTAGACATTAAAAACTAGACAGAAATTAACTAGAAATCGAACAACTAAGGTATCGAAAGTTGAAGTAGGGTTTTCAGAGCACCGATAGGATGAATATAGATGGTGACGGAGTAAATTGTGTTGGGTGGGATATTAGAGAAGTGGTTGGTTGCAAGATGTGTTTACTGAGTCATTAAATTGAGGGATGAAGCGTTGTCATTTGATTCAGGACTTATTTTTTTATATAAAGAGATTCATACTTTTAAGTATAGAGAGTTTAACGCTGTATGAATTAAATAAAAAATATTGATATCAATAAGTGACCATTATTAGCATTATATAAAATACAGAAGACTGCTAATGTTTAGAAATAAGAGGATGAAATCACCAAAATGCCTTGAATTCTCAGGTGGATTTGTAAAGTGGTTAAACCAATGTAGCGACTATTGTAGGTCGGGCACCTAAATAAATAAACAACCGAAGATCTCATAAGCTTTGGGATGGGATTTGTATAGTCGAAAAAAGAACACAAATTAGAAGGAGTCGTTGATGAGGATAAAATTGCATTGGGAAAAATGTCTGTAGAGATGAGATATAATGTCTTTGTTAAGCTTAAAAGAAAAGTTGTCCAAGAAAGGTAATTTGATATAGACTCTCTGCTTTGAACAAGTAGGAGCAGATTATTTGAGAGTGAAAATATTATTTTAAAAATTGAACACTAGTTTATTGAGAGTAACGATATGAAAGCAAATATAGTTAAGAAAATGATTAGTGTAAGTTATTTCTTGGTCAAGAGCGCCAATCCGAACAAATCCGGAATGCTTTTTGATTTGATAGCAGACTTTTAATTCTAAAGGAGTACTACTTAAAAATGAGAATGATTTCCATCATCGCCTGCATCCTCATTTTTCTCTTTAGAATTAGATTCCCGAAAATTCCTCGTTGGTTACTATATATATATATATATATATATATATATATATATATATATATATATATATATATATATATATATATATGTATATATATATATATATATATATATATATATATATATATATATATATATATATATATTGTCGTAGAATGGACTCTCGACGATATACCATATATGACTATTCGTTGAGGGAATTATTCATTTATATTTAGAGTGCGTGGTGTCTGGTTGACCGAGGTTATTTATCTTCAATATGCTTAAGAAGTGGAACTGAGCTCAAGGATAATAATATGTCTATCATTAATAAAATAGAGTTTTATTAATAGAAACTATCAACAACACACAAAACGGAAAATATTGACATACACAGAGAATGGAAAGGGTCGTGGGGAATCTAGCTAATCCGAGGATTAAGATTTGGAAGAGATTTAAAAAGGTAAAACAAATAAAAATTAAAGGGATGGGATGGTTCACTAAACCATTTAAAGCACAGGATAGGGTTGACAAAAGGGTTAAATACTCAAAGGTAACGTTCATCTTACGTAATTACACTTGTTGTGCAGAGGAAGGCGACGTGAACGAATCTTCGGTCCGCTGGCGAATTCCAGCCGAAGGGGGGGGGGGAATTAAATGATCCTGACGTGGCGTCTTGGGAATGAGAACCGATTCTTGGCGAACGGGCTTAAAGACCATTGCTGTTCTACGTTGTTCTCTTCTGAACAACAGGGGGGGGGGGGGGTGAGAACCGTCTCTTGTCTACGGACTCAAAGAACAATGGCTGTTCTAATGTTCTCTTTCTGAACAACAGGGGGGAAGGGTGAGAACCGTTTCTTGTCTACGGGCTCAAAGAACAATGGCTGTTATAATGTTATTATCTTTCTGAACAACAGGGGGGAAGGGTGAGAACCGTTTCTTGTCAACGGCTTTAAAGAACAATGGCTGTTCTAACGTTCTCTTTCTGAACAACAGGGGAAGCCTTGTGGACTTAGCGTCATGAAGGCTCGAACCTTGGCACTCAAGGGATATTTTCCTCTTCTGGACAAATGATGGTGGATCTCGAGGTAGAGGGCCCTTTGGTGCACAAGGTGAGACTGGACCGTAGAGATGTCTCGCGAAGAAAATCTGGATCTCGAATCTGCTCTTAGTGGTAAAGTTTCCATATAAATAGTCGAGACATCCCCTTGGTGTAGGGGACAATGGAGTGGGGGCTTCGAGGGAATGCACAGCCGCGCCTGAGAACAATACCTTATCTGCCCATAAGCCTAACTCAATCTGGCGAGGTCGGCGCATGGGGTGAAACGGCTGGCGGCTATAATGCGCCCGGCTTCAAGGCGAAGATGCACGTGGGTAGCATCGCGTTTCTAAAAACATGTGATAACGGTTGAAATTAAGCGGCCTCAAACCGTTCTATCACACATATATATATATATACGTATTCTCAAGAAATACAATTCTTTATCGAAAAGATCAATAAAAGGCGCAAGGAGAACAATAGCTCTATTTCCAAGGAAAATCAAATCGAAAAGGTTAGGACAGGTTGAAGGCAAGAAGGGAGTTTAAAACCTATCGGGAACACGACGCAATGAAAATACAATCTAAAGAACCTGCGAAATGGATTAAAAATAAGGGGGAGAGAGAGAAGAAGAAGAGAAGAGAGAAATGGAAGAGAGGCGTGAGTTATACAGACAGAAATAAATGTAATTAAAACAACGAAGGAGCAATTGAGAAAAAAATATATACCTTAAAGACTAAAGAGATGATCTTTCCTTCTGAAAGAATCTTATTATTAGAAAAAAATGGGGGGAGGGGTTATCACTAATCTACATTTAGTCAAGATATCTTTTTTTCTAAACAATCCTTGGCTAATATTAAAATTTTATGAGTTACAGATAAATCTACATTCAAGGATATTTCATTCAATGTGTTTTTGTGACATAAAAATGACTATAGCCAAATTCCAATTCATATTAGGATTATTTTCGGATACATGAATTTAGAAGGCATTATTATTTTCCCCAAATCTTATATTAAATATGCATATGTTGATTTAAACGTACTGCTAAAGATTTACCTGTTTGTCTATATAATTCTTAGAATTCTGAGACGCTTATTTACCCCCTGTATTATCACTATTTTTAACGAAAAATTGATTAATACTTGGACCATACTCGAAAAACCGCAGAGATATTTAAACTTTCAGTAGTCAAAGGAAGCAAGAAGTTCGTTATCCTCTAAAATGCGAGATTCATTGCTGGTTGCAGTCAGTAGTCCTCGGGTTTTCAATTAATTAGAAAATTAAAAGGCTTTCAATCCCTCGAGCGAGGAGCAGGCCCTATTTGTGCTCAGACCTACAAGCAGCAAATTAGGATTTTTGTTCTTGCTTTGTATTTATCGGATTAACTTGTTTCTTTATCATTTACCTACATATGTAGATAAACCCTCGTCTAGGTTTGGAAAAACTTAGAAGGTTCGGGATAAGAGCTAGCCTATAAGATAAATAGTCGGGCTGGTGGGCTAAAGTCTTTACATCGTGTCGTGATGCAGTTTTGGGTTCTGTATTATTTGTTATCTTCTAAAACGACATACATCCTTGACCAGTAAGCAAGATTGTAGGTTCGCAGACGATGATAGACTAGATAATATACCGACACACGACTTAGCTCGAGAAAAAATACTGCAAGAACTAACTGAAGTATTTAATTGGTCTTTTATTAACGAAGGTTAATTTAAATCTACATATATAAGTACAAATTAATGCGCATCTGTTCTCGAAATGGAAAAACTTATTATACAATAGCCGTTCAACGGTTAGAAAATTTTTTAGACACTGCGCTCAATTTGCTAAACAAGGATTTATTTTGAGAAACTTTATATGTTAGAGTAGAGAAATAGTTACACTGCTCAAATCAATCGTGCGTTTTCAAGTAGAATATGTAGCTCAGTTATGGTCTCCTTATCCCCAAAATGCTATGCCACTTTGGAAAGAGTACAATGACAAGTAGTGCGCACTTTGCAAGATTAAGAGACACCCAAAGAAACCTAAAAAAATGAGCACTTTGGAGATTTATGAAATCTTATAATGGGTTCACGTTGAACCAAAATTAACATTTAACTAAATGGATTCCGAATGATGGATGTTCTAAGAAGAGCACCGTGTGTATGTAGTGATCACATTGCAAGACTGAATGAGACACTCGAAGAAGCCTAAACAATTAGCACTTTGGAGTTTTATGAAATCCTATTATTAGTTCACGTTGAACCCCAAATGACATTCAATTAAAGTGAATCCAAAATGTTAAAGACCAGGTTGTATTTCGACTTTACCAATTTTATTTTAGCACGTTCTACCTGTCGAATGAAGCTTTTTTTTATATGAGGCTGAAGATTGAAAATCAACCGAGGAAGATCCATTTTATTTGGTCTTATTTAAAATATTCGGATTTTTTTACAAATTTTGGCCGTGAGCTTTGGCCTTTCTTCAGACATCTTCAGACGGAAGTCTTGGTTATTTTTGAGGCGGCATTGATGGAAATTTCTATTCACGTTGCCTCCTTTAGCGGCGAGGTAATTGTTTGGTGAGCATCAAAGAATGAATTTCGTCTTCGTTCTTTGATGCCTTGTATAGTTCAGAGTCAGAGTACGGTTCGTTTTTCTTTTAGCAGATAAGGTGCAATCCTCGCTCCGAGCTGGTTCGCTGTGTGTTCAGGTTCGGGCCCATTTCTAATGAGAAGAGCCTCCAGAATATTTAAGCGGCGGAGATCCGAGTTTTTTCTGAGAATGGTAGTGTTTTTAACAAGGATCTTTCTTGCAATGTGCTCATTGTAGTGTGTTTTGATTCCTGCTTGCTAGTGCATTATTAGGCGTCGCCTGAGGGTAGTGGTGGTCATACCTATATATTGCTTGTTTAGATGAGGCTTGCAGTTCTCATGGGGGCATTCCCAGGAGGCGAAGGTGTTTTCGTAGACGCACTTTAGAATTATTTCGATTGTTTCTTCTATTGACACATTGGTAAAAAGACTCTCAACATTGAGGGAAGCTAAGATGCCTCCTGGTGGGAAACTGGGAAGTATATCAACGAAATAATTCGTCGACTTTATGGAGAATTTTGACGGGATGAATGGCGTAATAATTGAATTCAAACATTTGGCGAGTTTATATGTCGGCGTTATATGTCTCAATCCCAACGCCAACATATAAACTCGCCACATATTTGAATTCAGTTATTACCCCATTTATCCAGTCAAAATTTCCATGAAATTGACCAATGATTTCGTTGATATTCTTCACAGTTCCCCACCCGGAAGCATCCCAGCTTCCCTCGATGTCCAGAGTCTGCCAATGGAAGAAACAATCGAAATAATTGTGAAGTGCGTCTACGAAAACACCGAATTAACATAAAAGTGTTAGACAACTTAATAACATTTTACCAAATTATTGGCATTCTCTCAATCACTTCCTTATTTGTGCCAGTAACTAAATATTCTTTTAGAATATAATAATTTTAGTTTAGTAAATATAAAATTTATGTAAATGTCTATAAGTAATAATTACAATCGTCATTTATTTCTATATATTTAATATAAATTGGGTTTAATCGACGATAAAAAAGGGCATTTGTTATTTAGCTCATATAAGAGAGATGGTGACATTTGGCAAGCATACAAGATTTAACTCTAGCTTTATAAGAAAATTAATATAGTGAATTTATTTTGCTTCTTTAAATTAAGATATCTGACATTTAAAAAAACCAACAATTTATTATAAAGTAATTTACAAAGACTCCTATTTTAATATTTTAAAACGCTCTATATATACAGACGAAATTCTTAGAGATTAAAATTAAGGAAATTAAAGAAATTGAATAAATTTATTCTCCGTCTTGGGAAAATGCACAAACAACCTATTTTGTTACTTCCAAGCAACTATAGCCCACTTCTGTTGAAGAAATATGTTAAAAAAAATGTATAGAATCTTATTAAATTGCTTGTTTAATAATACAACAATTGTAAGATTCGATAAATATTATAAACCATTGTAAAGGAATTAAATTAATTAAAGCGAGAAAATGTTTTATTATTTTGAATTCATATTAAATGTATTAAGCGATCTAATATGAACTCAGTTTGTTCATTGAAGTTCCTGAATATTAAATGATTCTTTCTTAGAAATATTCGAGGACAAAAAATTCTTATTAACTCCTTAATTTATTTAAGATTTTTTTTTATATGATAAAAATGCCCCCTAAATTAAAAAATAATTCTCCTTGTTATAAAATTATACATTTTGAGTTATATAATGCGGAATAGGTGACCAAATAGACTTCAACGGTTAAATTTCAGCTTTAAATTACTATCAGGCGCTAATAATTATTCATTAAAATGTTAGATTATCAAAGAATACATAATTAAAATTTTATTACCATGACCTTCTGTTCTCACAGAAAAAAAACACCATAAAATTAACTAAATAACATTTATTTCTCATTTTTCAATTACAAACTTTAAAAAAAAAATGCCCCCCCGAAAAAAAAATTACCACTGGGCATACTAGACATAGTCTTTACCCAGGCTTATGTATGATATTCGGCAAAATAATTATGGTTATTGGTAAAACATAAGAACACTTGACATCTAGAGCAATAGTTATTATTTTTGATTGTAGTGCTCACATTGCAAGATAGAATGAGACAATCAAAGATACCTAAAAAGTGAGCACTTTGGAGTTTCATAAAGTCTTTTATAATGGGGCAGCTTTAACCAAAATAGTATTCTATGAATAAGAGATCCGTCAATAATAAGTGCTCTTGAAAGAGCGCAATTCTCAAATAGTAAATACTTCTTATTTTTCATTATAATTTAAATTAAACAACTTAGTTATTCTTCTTCAAATTATTGTCATTCTCTTAATCACTTGCTTATTTTTATCCCTAACGAAAATAAATTTTGCTCTCTGTTATTTGAAGAATTTTAAAAGAACTTTAAAAATAAGCAAAACAATGGAATTTAGTAATTTGAATTAATAAATATTCCATTAGTGAAAAAAATATATAGATAATAATTTCAATCTAGTTTCCTTCATGTATTTAATGTAAATCGAGTTGTATTGACGATAAAATAGAATATTTGTTCCTGAGCTTTTGGAAGTAGGACAAACTGGTACATCTGGCAACCATACAAAGGGGACTTAAATGAAATAATTAAATATTGTATGTTTGTAAGATGGGATTTCTGATTAAAATAGAAACAATTTGACTATAACTATGCAATGGATTTCTTTAGCTTTTGTAGTAGGTATATATATGTGATCAAATCAAAACAATGTACTGTAAATTAATCTCCAAACCCCCCTATTTTTATATTTTAAATCCCTCTTAAATTTAGATCGATTCTATCGAAGGAACATATTAAATCCAAATTATTAAATCTTTAAATTGTTTACGATCCACAATCCAACAATTGAAAGATTGAATAAATATGTAAAATCCTTGTAAAAGAATTAAATTATTATTTGATGTATTGATCGGTCATATATGAACTTTTGTTTATTTGACAGCACTAAAGAGGGAATCATTCTTTCGTCCTGATTTTGAATGAAAGTGTATTAGTTCCTTGTATTATTATATAACAATTATAAGACATGATACTTGTGTAAGAATTGATAATATATGTTAATGTAAGTTGAAAGAACAAATTTAATGTTATGGGAACTGATTAAATATATAAATTAAGTATAAGGTGATATTAAAATAGCGCATTCATGTATGTGGGCCGTTGATGTAAAGAGGGAGATGGACTGCGTTTAAGGATGAATTTTTTCATCAAGAAAAGACATCTGAAGACGATTCCAACGTCCCCGCCGAATAAAGAGTATTGAATCCAGCTCCAAAATTCCTTTTACCTTTGAGGAAATCTCCGATCACGATTTACCTACCCTACCAAGCAAGAAGAGAGCTTTCTACTTTTTAATTCATAGCCTTGTGACTACAAGGCATTATCAGAGGAAACAACCAAGGAGCCGCCCAGCAGAATTAACTGACCCATTTGGCTGCCCCAAGAGTGGTACCATAATTCAGTGACAAATTACCCTTGGTAATCAGACCACTCTCGAAGAGGCTTACCTCAGCCTACAACCTATAGATGTCTCTTGCTGCGAGTGCAAAGAATACATCTTCACTCATCCTTTTTTATCATCTGATGAGAAGGGATTTGGGGTGGCAGAACAGTAAGATGCTGAACTGAAACTCCTTTGTCTACTTGTGTAGTCACCTATCAAAGCTGTAGACACAGCTCTTCTAAAATCAAAGAAATCCTTGATTCTTTCTTCATTAGGAAACTTGGTCTCAATTACTGTTTGGTAGATAAACTGCATTGTTCACTGCAATATCCATGAGATAAAAAAATATTATTAATTAGAATTCCACTTTGCTCTTTCTATAGCAATTTTATATGTCACTTACGTTTGTCCCATTAGATTAACGCCACTCTCATGTTTATAATGCAGATTCTGACATTTTCTGGTTGTGGTATTTTTATCCTTTGAAAGTTATCTCTAGTTTTCTCTCTTCTTGTGACCTCTGACATGGCTATTGGAAAAAGGTTACCTTTCCATTTTATACAACTCACACCATCAGAATAAACCCTGTTAGTATCTCCCTTCTTCATTAATTTTTCCTCTTTCAAGATTTTGGCATGTTTCTTGTTTGGACGAACAGTACTACAACAGCTAATGCCTCTAGTTACTCTTCCATAGACCTTAGTTTATCCTTAATACTTCTACTACGACTAGCCATAGAGCAGATCTAAGGATCTTGGCTAGTCTTCAGTTTATAATTCTATAAATTCTATAATTATATTTATTTATCCCGATAACTCATTTTACTCGGAATGATACAAGTGTTTGTGGTAACTCTTAACATTTTTGGTGCTGCAGACATGATAGTCCTTACCATGTGGCTTATCGGTTTGTTTGATGCGCTTAGCACTGTATATTCGTCTAGTTCTCTTTACGCAAGATTTGCATCTTGTGTAGCGATTAGGATCAGCCGCAACGACCATACTCAGCCCTAATTGAACGGAGTTATTTTTGGTTGCTTAAGAGTTGGACTTCAAGCTACTGACTGAATAGAGTAGAGAAATTGCCTTTCCTTAGTAAAACCGGCAGCTAAGCTACCTTATGTCTATTTTCGATTATATAGGGTGTTTTATAAAGGGGGCCGAATTTGAAGGTGGAATAATTAAAAGGAACTTTTATAAACATTGCTATGCTCTGCATATTTCTAATGAGTTATATCTCCCGTTTAGGTATGGAGCACAATGTCGTCGGCCATCTGTCCACCTGCAGTGAGTCTGCATACATTTATGCACTCCTCAAAAATTCCAATAACTCACAGATGTTTGCCTCGATGCCTACAATCGCATGCCTGATTTCAGTCTTAAGTTCATGACTTGTGCGTGGTTTGTTGGCGTATGCCTGTGATTTCGCAAACCCCCATAAGAAGAAATCGCAAGGGGTAAAATCGCAGAACCTTGGTGGCCATTCCTGGTCACCATGCAAGGATATCGTTGCGGATATTTTTTGTGGAGTAATGCCAGTGTTTGGCACGAAGTGTGGCAGATTGTCCATCCAGCTGAAACCATAGGTTGGCAATCTCCGTATCTCCCAAGTTGGACCATAATTGAGTGGATCTCATGTCTCAATAACGTTCCCCAATAATTGGTAACTGCATTCCCCACATCATCTTAAAAAAAGAACGGTCCAGGTATGGGGTTAAAGTGGTGTTAAGGCGAACTCTTTATATTTGGTGGGGAATTCGCCAGTCTTCTTCTCTATCCTTTGAGGGTTCACCGGTCATAGAGTCTACCTCCTTGGGAGAGGAGCAGCCTATAACCGGTGACAAGGCCTTCTTCTTCGGGCCTACTTAATGTTTAAGCTGGAGGCTGCCTGACTATTTGAATGAGTGAATGAATCATATTTATACTCTACCCAGCTGTATATACTATTCAAAATCCGGGCGTGGCTTGCCGCTGAGCATACTCTACCGGATGTTTATTTGTCTATGTACGGCAATAAAGCGAATTTTATGTCAGATTCCGAGCATACATCTTGCGTTTCGCAACCCCTTGACAGCAAACAAAGACTGTATCTTTCTTGTCTTCAGCTCGGTGTCAATGACTGCATCTGTTTTGGTGTTGTTGGCACAGCTGTGGTGTTTCCTAGACTATTGGTTATCGAAACATTTGTTGATACAGCTGTGGTGTTTCCCAGACCGTCGGTTATCGCGAGAAGTGTGTAAGTGTATATACGTGTGAGTGTGTATTTGTGTGAGCGTGCGTGCGTGTGAAAATTCGTTCTGCCTGTAGCCCCTTTATATAATCGCACACATCATTGTTTACATGATCAGATTATTTATCTGACAAAAATGTTATACGTATTTTATTTGTTAATGACAAACTTATATATTTGGGATTACTTGCATGCACATAATTATGTGCGTGCCCATTACAAGCATTCATAGAATTTATATTATACTTATTTGCGAGGCTTCCTTGTCAATTCTATTTCGCCTTGCACTGTGTCACCATACAATCACTCCACTCCTCCCCAAAACACACCACACAGTCACTTTCAGTGGATGCATTTCACGCTCTTGCATTATTCAAGGGTTTTCATTTCCCCAAACACGGCAGTTCTGTTTATTGACAAATGCACTCAATTGTAAGTGGGCCTTGTCACCAAAGATAATTTTCTTTGAAAAATTTTCGTCGGTTGCAAGTATCTCCACAACTCAGCCAGCAAATTGCTTCTGCCTCACGCGATCGGGTGGCTGAAGATGCTGCGTACGTCGAATTTTATACGCATACAAATAGAGATCTTTATTCAGAATTCGATGTAATGAAGTGGTCGGGATATCTAACTGCTGCGAACTTCGGTGAATCAATTTTCCCGGACTCAGAGTGACACTGTCTCGCACAACAGCAATTTGTTGCTCTGTCCGACAATAGCGAGAACGGCCAGGCTATTTGGCCTGTGCAACTGAACTAGTTGTTTTAAACGTAGACATTAATCTGCGAACCGTAGACTCGTTGGTTGCTTCATTTCTCCCCAAAATGTTACGAACTGTTTGCGTCGCACTTTCTCCGTTTTGGTAAAATGTCTTCACAATGAAAACGCACTGTTCAGTTGTAAACTGCTCCATGATGCACCGCACACAAGTATTCTAATAAACAAACAAAGAACTAGTATTAATCCGATTAAATACATATAGCAAACATGATAAAAGCATGCCTTCATTATAAATCATCATTCTCCCTATCCCATTCCTCTTCAGTAATGTAAATCTAAAGGTCCAAAAAATATTGTAATGCTTAATTTTTAATGTATTTTATATGTAAAAAAATAATTTTACAGAAAAAATAAGAAATTCAGAATTAAGACATTATTCCTTTGCAAAAAAAAAAAAAATTAAAGCATTAATTCTTTTATTATAAATTTTAATTAAAACCTTATATCTTTAGTAATTAAAAGAAAATAAAGATATTAGTGTATTATTATTGGAAAACATGATATTGCTTGTCCTTTACTAAAATATGAATGTCAGGGTTGTAGAGGTCAGTGCATATCGCACATCAGCCGCTGCGTCTTTCAACTGGTTGCTTGTTTTGTTTTGAATACAAACTAAAGCCGAGATAGTAGATTCGCAGTGGTAATTTGTGGCAAAAGGAATTAACATATTAAGATCTCTCTGTGAGAAAATGAGATATTCCTTCTCCAGTTTGGCCCAAAAGTAGTTAGCTCTTCATTGTATCCTCTCTTAATGCAAGAAATTTGAGTTTTTCTGATGTGTCACTCCCCTCGATCAACGGTAAATGGTTTAGTTACCCAAGATTTCTTGCCTCGCATATCATGGTCAGGAAAGTAAATGCTGAATGTTTCCATCGAGGCACTGAGATGTACTTTAATAATATCAACAAATGAACTTTCTTCTCCGATACTGGTAAGTAGTGTTGTCAGTTCTGAAAAGACGGGCGTGTCACTAGACTGAACACGACGTTGATAAAGCTGAATTTTTCTCTAAGCAGCAACTTTATTTAGGGTAACAAAAACATTTACACTATTTCGCTGAATTTATAAGTTCAGGAAGTTTACACCAAAGAAATCTGCAAGGTAGGAAACTTCCAACATGAACTCTTTACTCTTTATTTTCTAAAGTAGATTAAATTCTTTGGTATTTTTTTTCCTCTCAAGAAAAATAGTTATTTTCACTTTGAACTCAATAAAACGATGCAAAACCTTAGCCCAAGATAAGCATCTCATTTCAGTGCGAAATAAAAGCACAGAGTGGCTTGCTCTCATCTCTTCACATAAAGCTTTGAATATTCTCGAATTCACAGCACACCCTTTGATATGGTAAACCATTTTCACTACATCTGACAAAACACCTGCAAGTCATTAAGACTAGTTTTCAGTGCCGCTTTAGCGCGTGTCCTACTGACTAGTTTTCTTTAGCGTGTATCCTATGAAGTTATTGTATTCTACACCATGATTGTATTTAATGTAGACAAACGAATACAGGAATAGCAATGAAAATTAAGACAAGGAAAAAATAAAAAGCTTTAATATTTTAAGTAAATCATATTCCGAATGTCTCTTAACATTTCAAGAAATAAGTCAGCACTTTTTTCCTTCAAAATTTTCCAACATACTTAAATGAGCCTGCAAGTGATGGCTAAGCACTTCTCCTTTTTTCTTTATTTTCTTCATCTTACTTTCTAGCCAAACTCTCTCAATTTGCGCGTTTGAGCTGAAGTATTTGGATCAATAAAATTGATTTGATGGTTTATGTACAGTTTGATGTACATACTACAGTTGATTTAGTCTACGATCTGCAGGCCATTCGTCAGAGTGTATCCGTGATCCACCCCATACTTTCCCTACATCTCGCTTGTGTACGTAGAAATAGCGCACATCATTGCTTTGACATAAACCAAAGACCCAAGGACCATAAATATGCTTACCATGATTTTGGTTATTGATGGCATTTTCAGAATGTAGTGTAGATGATTCTTGGTCTCCTTCCATAATCCGTTCCCTATTTTAGTATTTGCGATGGCCAACGAATCTTGCTTCATCGATTTGAACTGTCGTGTGGTCCGTTCCAACCATTTGGCTTCTAAGAGTAACAGAAACTAGAGTAGAATAAACCTTTAAGGCAATAATTGAACTAGTAAGCCAAAGTATCAGATGATAATCCTGCATACCTTGTAACCTGTATTAATGATGACTCCAAAGAGCACAAAATTTAGTTCAGCGATTGCACAAAGGCTCAAGTTGGAATGTAATTTTCCATTTATTGTATACGAAAACAAATTATTGCATCTTCTCATGAAGCTGACTGCTTAACAATAATTTCTCCTGCATCTACATACTTGCGAATCTTTTCCTCGATATTTTTGTAGTAAGTACGACAGGTCCATCGCATTTTGAAAAAAATATTGAAATCTTTCATTAAACCTCTTTCAGTTAGGAACCAAGTCATAGTACTTTAACTTGAAACAATTTACTGTAAAATTATCGGAAATACATTTTTATTCACTAATTTTCTTTTATATAATATTTAAGAGTATGACGAAACACTTCACAGCCAATGTAAAAATGAGTAAATTTTAATACTTTATAATTTTGTGATTTCAGTGAAGCAATAACAATTTTGGTTGAAAGATTATTTAAAGACGATTTTTAAAATCTAAAGTTTTAAAAATGACATTTAATTTTCATGTTTACCCTAATGCAGATATATGCAAAGGTAGGAAAGAAAAAGTGGTCTGACACACAGTAAAGCGGCTCCGAGTTTCCATTACTAATGCATGGTGGTGAATCATAAAATGTGTGAACTAAACGTGCGGAACGATATTTCTCACATACGCTTGAAACCCTGAATGGACTCCTGTAATTGAAAGTGCTCAGTCTATACAAATCCCAGCTTGTTTTGTCCAGTCAATACCTTTATCTTGAAAAAAATTCACCTATTTGCCCAGTGAGGTTGTAGCAAGAGATTCCGAAAACAAGTACTCCTCTTTAACTAAATGCTCTTTCTTGTAGCGTGCACTTACAAGCAGTTGTGAACATGAAATCACATCAATAGATTTGTCAAGTTGGATAGTAAAAGAAGGCATGCTCTTAAGTCCCGTTGTTACCTGATCAAGAATGTCACTACTCATATCGGCGATGTCTTTTCACTGTGTCATCAGAGAGCGGAATCTACTTCATCTTTTTTGCTTGTTACATGCCAAGCACAAGTCTCTTGGCTTCGCCCAAACATGGTTTGAATAGGTCATCGTTAATACTGAGGTGGTTTTTGGCAATGCGTAGAAAAATTTCAAATGTAGCTCGAAAAGCAGATTCATTTTGCCGTGCATATTGATCACCTGAATCAATTCTCGTTTACTTTAAGCTATGCTCATTTATTTCAAAATAGGCCATATTATTCTCTTTTAATTCACCATAATATCGGTTCATACATTCTGACTTCAAAACCTCCAAGCATATTACACACTGGTATTTCTCAACCAATTTATCGCATGTGCTGGTAAATTCCCACTGGATAAAGGCTTTATTGTAGGAACATTTCTTACTGGTTGCCATTGCGAACTCATTTCGTTAGATTTGAAAAAAATATACTTCTCCTACAGTTATATTTAACCAATGCAGTGTGTCTGTGTTGTATTCGCATAAAACGTACATAATGCGAAGAGAATACAATGGTTAATCAAATTGGAAAGTGCAGTAGCCTAATATCCGAACATGGATGAGCTTTTTTAGTATTTTTAAACTTTGTTTGCAATTTGTGAGCCATCTGTTAAGAATGATGGAGGGAAATAGAGTGAGAGAGCCTTCGTCTTACCTCCACTGTGATGTTGAGCTCCTGTTAATACAGACAGGCGCACACACCACACACACCAAAGAAAAAACACACTATCCACTGTAGCACCTTCCCTTTTATTTAAGCACCCAATCACTTTAAGAATGTCTTATGACACCCCTATTGCACAGTTAACTTAATACAATGTCTCCATGATGGTAAATTTCTATTCAAACAGCAGTACTTTTCTAAAATCGTCTCAGAGCCTTCACTTTCTGTCCTTGTCCTTTCCAAACCAGCGGGTGCTCTGTCACTCCTGCTCACTGACTCACGCATTGCGCGTCCTCCCATATATCTGGGTGAGTTGACAAAACATGGTGCGATACTAATCACTCAATTCCCTCCATCTAATCAGAGCAGTGCATGACTTCCAGTCCCCCATGCGCCGCTTTCGTCACATGATGCAACATCTCAAATCCTAAATGCCTCGCACAACATGATGCAATTCGTAACATTATTATTTATCAATTTACTGAATTTTGCTACAAAGAACTATTACTTTAGTTTGACAATCACGGGTCTAAAGGAACACGAAATTTCAGAATTCTTAAATCATATCATGGATCAAGCTAGAGAGGAACGCATGCTAAAGATGAAACAACAGATCAAATATAGAGAATTAGAAGCAAAGGCGATGAAAAAAGCAAAAATTATAGAAATGATACAGGAATTAAGGCTTTAGAACTGCAGGTGAAAACTAATCCTCAGACCGCTAGTGATTCGAGGCCTCTTGTTCAAGATGCGATAAAAATTCCTCCTCTCGGCGATAGCGATGATTTAGGTTCGAAAAGAATGCGAACTGCACGGGCGAACTTAGAAACTGATGGCGCAGCAAAACTTGCTTCATTATTAAGAAGTGAATTACTTGGAATATATATTACCCTCCCTACCTGCATAATTTCGGACTATAGAGCGTTAAATTCTGAACTCATAGCAGCGTATCGCCTAAGCCCCAAATACTATGGAAAGCAATTTAGACACTCGTATCGGTGCTAATCAAATTTTTCAAAATTTTGGTTTCCATTTAAGTAGTTTATCAAAAACTTGGTTAGAAAGCTATAAAGGTGATAAAACGTACGACGCTCTTTTCCAATTCCTAGCTTTAGATTAAGGTCCTTTTTAATAAGATGATGGCAATCTTTTGGGGATACTAAATCATGTCATACTTCTTCGTAGCATTTTAATAGTGTTATAGGAGTAATATTTTAATGGTGGAGAGGGTGTATCACCTTCAATAGCCATATTAATCTAATAACCATATTAATCTGCCCGATTCTGCAACGCAAAAATCCTCCGATGACGCCATCTTTAAATGACATAATACAGCTTTTATAACATACAGAATATAGTGATCCTTTTCCTTATATTGGGGTAGAAAGACGCAAAATACGCCCATCTTATTCAAAATTACCCCCAAATCCAATTTTTGCGGAAAATTTAATTTCAATCTATTCCATAAGCCTCTCTCAATTGTTTCTTAACCCAATTGTGTGTTACTCCAATAACTGAATACAGCCCTTCATAACAAGGCGTTCGAAATGACATAATGAAGAAACTGGGCGAGGGGGTGGGTCTTTGTTTGGGGACTCAAAAAAGTCAAGAAAACGCTTGCGCCCGTTGCCTAATTTTTGGCGTTAATCTGTTAAATTAATAAAATTAAATATGTTCAAATAACCTACTACCCCTAACTTTCTATATCGTGTGTCGAAGGATATGGCTGTGGTCGTGATATACTTCTTTTGTTGAAGTATGCTTTGATCTAAGAGTGCGAATTTTGTTGTTTTTAAGGAAGAGCCGCTTCAACACGTAAGGATATAAAGAAATGCACATGAATTATTCCAAAAATAAACATATATTTTAAATTTAACAATTAGCTATGACAAAATAACAGTACACACATTTATATCCTCCTACTACGCTATTCGAGACTAACCCGGTGAGCAACTGGGCCTATTACAATATCTTCAATGACAAAAATATGAAAATAGGCTACACGTAAACACACCAATTGCCGATTAGTATTTTTATCGCGACTCTTTTTGATTAGCGTTAAACATTAAATTAAAGTACTCTCTTCTACTAGCAAGTATGACAGGGGTTCACGCACAATTGTTTCTACTTTCATTAAATCGTGAAACGTACTAAACTCATACTATTACAATATGAATATAAATGTTCTTTCTAACTTACATGACAGTAGGGATCAGGGATTGCCGGATGTCGTTGGAGGGCTTATCTCGCGCTTCGGAGATTTGGAGTGGCCGATGGTAGAATTTCGTCGAGATGGGATGGAAAAAAGCGAGGTTGGGCGAGGTCAACTTCTTATTGCAAATTTGTCTCTGGTTAAGTTAAGAAGACGGATAGAGTTACGGTGTTCTTCGCTCCAAGAGTCCAGCTTCTAGGTGTCTTATTCGTTAACGCCGAGTGCCTAACTAGATTTGGGGTATACGGGGGTGATTTTTACCGTAATTAACGAACGGAACCTCGTTGGGGCTTGATTCTTCTCCTCTCACTTACGGAGCTTGAGCTGTGAGAGTCACTCGAGTGTGAGCGTGGTTTCTTTTCTCCAGTCAGACTTCCTTCTTCTAAGTCTGTAAAGGATTCTTCGGTATGGCACCGATGCAAAACTTGGCGATTTATGTAAATTCGGCCCTGGGGGCGGGGATCAATCTTCTCAATCTGATCCTTTATCGTTTCTCACCGAATAATCTTGACTAGTTGAAGGATCGATCTTCACGAACTGATCCTACGTCGTTCTCACCGAATAATCTTGACTGGCTGAAGGATCGATCTTCTCTAACTGATGCTACGTCGTTCTCACCGAATAATCCTTTCTCTTTCTTTCAGGGACTTATTTATAGTCGGACCACCGCCCCATCTAAGGGGGAAGGGGCGAGGCCTCAGAGGGGAGCGCGAATGGTGAGTTCGCATCTGGGAGAGCGAGAAGTGCAGAGGTTGTCACTGAGGTGCTCAACCGCCACACTCCTTGGCGTGCCTTTTGACTGGCACCGCTTTTTGGTGACATAACCACGGGACTACGGATCTCGTAGGTAATTGGATCTTTAGAGCGTCGTTTAAGGGCCTTTGGTGGTTGCCTTAACACAGATGGTCGCTCTAACTACCTAGGCGGCGGGGAGATCAAACAAGGTAGGCAGTTACTGTTATTCGCCGGCTACCGTTCACACGAGTCTCCTCATGTGGCTCGCTTCTCTGGCTTTCTCCACAAAGGGGATGAACTTTAAGATATATGTCTGCCTGGCCCTCTGGGAGGCTTTATATTGCCATTCCTCTACATTATTACTCGGAAAATAATACTTTAAAGTGGCAATAACTCGGAAAATAGTGCTTTCAGCGCCGAATAAATAGGTTTATTGAATAGAATGAAAGTAAAATTTCTGCAAAAACGGGGAGGGGGTAATTTTGAATCAGACGGGTGCAAGCGTTTTTTCAGATCAATAAAAAAACTACCACTCTTTCTTCTATATGTTATAAAGGCCGTCTCAGTACATTTAAAGATGGTGTCGTTGAAGGATTCTTGCTTTGCAGAATCTGGTTGAAATATTGACTTTCCTTGACTTTATTAGGGGTGATACACCCTCTCCACCATCAGAATATTACTTCTAGGACACTATTACAACGATATGAAGAGGTATGAAATGAGTTAGTAGCCTAAAACACTTACGCCCGTTTTATTCAAAATTGCCTAAATTAATTATTTGTATTTTTATCCAGCTCTTTCCCAAAGAAATTACAGATACGTCCCTGTTGCGAAGTCTCCAACCTTGGAGAAGTTAAATGACCCTACCAAACCCTCCAAGACCCTAATTAACCAGTTCCTATCTTCTTCTTCGGGAAGAATCCCCCAAACCATTAAATGTTATACCTGCGAAATTGAAGGCCATGTCAAGAATAGAGGTCTTTAAAACCCTACCGTTGATGCCATCCAAAAATCTGTAGAGAAAGTGAATGAAGGCGTAAGCCATGAATTGAAGGTAAACTTTTCGTTTGATAAAAGAATATTTGCTTTATAGGTTTAAAGTTTGAATACGGTTATATAGTAGGATCTTAGTTCTTGGATTCTGGTTGCACCTGTACCATTTTGTTGGATTTCTTCCCAACATAGCACATAATCATCAAGAATGGATTACGCTGTAGGATTTTTATTGGGGGAAAGGGAGGAGGGTGCTGATCATTCCCAGTTGTTAAATGCGATTACTTGAGCGGTTGGGTCAAGGTTGTAAGAACCGCTATTAAGTTTTGGTTCGTGCTTGTCAGGCATTCTCTTTCAAGATAGCTTTGCACCGTGCAAACTGCAAACCAAAAGAAAAAGTCAATCAATTCTGTCAATATCCTCAAAGTTTCAACTTAACTATTCTTTAGAATTTAGGAAAGATTAATAAAACTGCAGTTGTACTGATCAGAAGCAGCTACCTATACAAAAATAAAATACCGCAATTCCTGCGATGTATGCAAAAAAAACAGTGTTCTTAAGTGTAAAGTCAAGCCGTCACCATTGGGAAAGAAGCTGATATACCAATGAAAATGTTTGTATTCAAATTAAAAAATGGAAAGACCACCTCCTATCCATTCGAAATCCATTGTGAGAGCAAATGGGTTTGTTTTGTTTTTTGGTTTTCCAGATACCGGGATTATCTCTTGATATAATGTTCCATTATGTCTGAGGATGGAGGCGGCAAAATTGAGCCTATTTTGATCCGCTATCTTGTTACGTCACCCAAAACTCAAGAGTTAACAGGTAATTAACTTTTCCATCTCATTCGTTACTGGTATTCTGTAATAGGAGTTATTTTGGGGAAGAATATTCTATTGGTAAGATCCTTTTAAAGTTCTTAATACTCCGAAGGGGAAAAATGATTGCAGGCTTCAGGCAGCGGCCTCGTTCTATCAATAATCAGAAACATAAGACCTTTCAATTTATTCTAGCGAGGATCGGTCATATTTGTGCCCAGGCCTAAAAGGAGAAAAATAGTTTTTGTCCTTGCTTGGTATTTACCTTAAATTAAGTTTGTGGGGTAAACCTTAATTCTCTTTATTATTTACTCCTAAGGGTTTTTCCGTTTGTCAAACTTTCATATTCCTTTATATATTTAAATACTGTATGTATATTAATCGCTCCCGAGAAACTATTTTATTTGTAATGTTGCATGTGTTTGTGGTAACGCTTTGACGATATATATATATATATATATATATATATATATATATATATATATATATATATATATATATATATATATATATATATATATATTATATATATTATATATATATATATATATATATATATATATATATATATATATATATATATATATATATATATTGGTGATTATTGAATTACTTGCTTCGCTCCATCTATTAATATCGCCCTGCCCTTATAATTCTTTCTTGCTGTGGTTTATAGTGACTTTCTTGTATTCCGCTTAAGAATTCGCTGATGATGGTCATCGTTAATGACCGAAACGTCCGGAAAATTAAATGTTCGTAACCATCGCATATGTCTTCATATTCCTGCTATATATATATATATATATATATATATATATATATATATATATATATATATATATATATATATATATATATATATATATATATATATATATATATATATCATATATTTTATCATTAAAAAAACAAAAACTATATCTTAAAAGCAATCGCCAATGAAAGAAAAATTATTGATATAATTTAATTGATTAAAATGTTATATATCTATATATATATATATATATATATATATATATATATATATATATATATATATATATATATATATATATATATATATATATATATATATATATATATATAGTTGTTTGTATATAAAATTTAATTTACTATGGCAAGCACTCAAAATGTTTTCCAGCGGCATGAATGCACTTCTGCATGCGTCGGTTAAGCCTAGCTTTGTTTTATCAAGTACCCGTAATGGCTTAACTTATGGACCGAATGTAGTCTAGGCACTGACTAACATTCAATTTTATAAACTTCATCAGCAGAAGAACACACGTTGCGTAATCATTTGAAAATGGAGCAAAGAAAAAATGTTAGGAAATGCGATTGGAAATTTGAGAATGTGACCGAAGTCCAACGGCAAGGGATCCAGGAATTTGGGACAAAGCTACCGGCACGTCTCGCCATTGCAAACATCTATGACAAGTTTAAGGAATGCACAAGAAATTTCTGGACGAAAAAAATCAGTTAGGAAAAGTTCCAGTGAGACCGAGATCAATAAGTCAAATTTTAAAGTTGTCACAAAGAAAAGGCTACATTCCAAGACTATTACATACAATGGCAAATGATTTCTATGATCAGAGACTCGAATTTTAAGAAGCATTTAGGTCAATGGAAGCTAAATGTCAGTAAAACGACATAACAGCAGGTATTGGTGGTCACTTGATAATCCACACGTTTTTGTAGATAAACATGTTGATTTACCGGGATTAATAGTATGGTGTTTATTATGCAGGGGCTTGGTTGGAAATTCTTTCTTTAATGGGACAGTTATTGGTCACACATATCTCGACATGCTGTGAGCATAGATTATATCTTCAGCTCGGATGCTGTTTGGAACCAACGGCTTTTATTTTCGATAAGATGGCGCACTTCCTTCATTATTAGGGGATGTCAGAAGACACCTCGAGGAAACGTTGCCTAACCGTTAGATAGAACGAAGAGGAAGCATTGGGTATCGTCCACGTTCATGCTGCTGGAGAAAATTGTGAGCATTTGGTGTAATAAATTAAATTTTGCATTTAAACAACTCGATATAACCTTTTAATCATTTATATCACTAATTCACCTTTAAATGGTGAATGATATAGCAATATCTATTTTTGTTTATCCCAATAAAATTTATTATGCCATGAGAGGATACAGTATTGTTTTGAACAGTATGTATATATATATATTAGGGTGGTCCCCAAAATATTTTTCAGTTTTTTTATCTCCACATGCCTGATTGTATTACCACATTAAACAGTAGGTCACATACTCAATTTCATAAAAATCGAACAACATTTGAGGGGGCATTATTGCGTCATCACTTTACAAATGGGCTCAGAAATCAACAAGTTCAAACAACAATTGTTATTGCATCATAGGCCGAGTATGTGAATGTCATTCCAATTTTCAGATAATGCAATATCTTGATTTTTTTGCTAATTATTGTAATTCATAAGGAATGAGTTATCAATGGCAAATATATGATAGTATATAAGTAACAACCAATAAATGCCTACTATTAAAAAGTTCCAATATTTTGACTGAAATTTAAAAATATGGAGACATAGCGACCTCTAAATATTCACCAATTTAGTCAATATGTTGCATCAGCTCTTTTAACATCTTATAGCATAATTTTAGCCATGTGGAGAACATTTCCAACTAATTTCAATTTTTTGCATATATTTTTGGACCACCTTTATATATATATATATATATATATATATATATATATATATGAAAATAAGCTGAACCTTGCGATGTTTCCATTCATTCTAGCGAAAATCGTTCCTTTTGTGCCCATGCCTACAAACAGCAAATTATAGAGGGTTGAAGGAAAATAACGCGATGTTGTGAAAGTCTGACCTAAATATCAGTTATAAATGGTTCACACGAAACTGGCAACATAACTCTCAGAAGTTTATATATGGGTTCTAAACATCGAAAGAGATCCAACTATCAGGAATAGAGCATTTCTAGGGTTCCCAAATGCAAGTTTCATTGGCTTGAACCAATCTTGTCCTAGGAATCAGATAGCAAGGCCTACCGGACAAATCTGTCCCTGCCACTCATGTGTATATATAAGATCGTTGATTTTAGAAAGAAAAATACTTCTCTGATCAGTCAATTGAACGTAGTAATACTATTTGACGCATTTAATATAAAAAAATATTTATTTTTCAACCCAAATGGCCAAATAATAGCATTATTGGTAACTATCTAGTTTTTTATTAAATATAAAAAACAAAATTCAGATGAAAATAGGTTTCTCTCACATTATTATACTATCAATTGTCATTCTTCTCGATACAACATTGCTTTCGATTAATACTCGAGTTCATTTATCAGAGAACTTTATATTATTAACAAAATATAAAATTCTGTCCTTTTCACATCCCTTCTCACGAGAGAAAGAAAACAAGAATGATTTCGACTTGTGAATAAGTCAAGAACATTCAAAGCATCATTCCCTTTGAGTCAGAACCAACTTCAGTTATCTCGCACAAGCCTGACTAAGAATTTTTTATTTTAACCGAATCGTCAACTTATGGAATGGGTTTCCTCGTAAAGCAATAGACTGCAACACTGTAGCTACTTTCAAACGTCGTATAGATAAATACTTTGAATCCAATCCCCGACTAACAGTGTTTTCTAGAGAATAACTAACTCTCTAGCCTTCAGGTGACAGGTTCACCAAATTTCTCCTACTTTCCATCTCCTCTATATAAATTTTACTTCGGGATTCTTCCTGTGTCTCGACTAATGCAAGGTGTACTATCTATCTTCCACATAATCTTTATCCCAGGTCACCTAGTATGGACCACAAGGTTTGTTGTGACCTGTTTATGTAATTATGTAACACACCACATCCAAAAGCACTCTTTCGGGAAAAAGGCGTCGCAACTCTCGTGAGAAACAAAACACCTGCAACCAATGATGCCATAAAACAGTATAAGTTGAAGCATACCGATCTAAGTACTCTTTCCTTACCTGAATTTTAAACAAATTCCACAGCTTCATGGCTAATATAGGTATAATTAGTTTCCAGCTTGGAAAGAATCACCAGTGACCGACACAAGATGGTCACTGATCGTGCGCTCTCCAACCACGCCATTCTAAGTAACCTCAAAAGAGTTAGCGGTGAATTTCAATGATCTCAGAATTTTAGAATCTCTGTTCATTTTAAAACAAAAAACAAACTTAAATTTCAAATAATCACCCTTAAAAAACTGCATCAAGGAGGCATAGCTTTTCCCTTTAACATCCGAACATTCATAAATTAACTCTACTAATTTTACCCATTTTCTATCTAGCTATTTAATAGGATTAAGAATTTTAATTTATTTTTTTAATCTTTTTTAAGGGCAAACGATGAGACTGGACCTCAAAACGTCAAAATAAAGTGGTTAATTTCTACAGCGTGTTTACCTTTATTTTGAAACACTTGTTTTTGGTCTTGCCACATGACTTGCCCAGCTCCACTTCAAGTTTCTTATAATCTCCACTAGATCCTGAAGTTTGGTTTGTTGACGTATCTAAGTGGCTAATTATCTGTCACATCAAGTTATATCCATCTTAATGCGTTCAAGGGCTCTTTGTGTTTTAAGTTTTAATGAGTTTTGCTCAAAATTTCAAATTTATGCTCTATAGGTTATATTGGAATTATGCATTGCTTGTTTTCTTTTATTTACAAGCGTATGGGCATTTTTCTTTGGAAGACAATGCTTGTCTTTCGAAATTCCTTCTAGCCCAGTGATTCTGCGTTGGATTTTTTTATCTTTACCCGGTGAAATTTTAATCTGTTAACCCAGATAGATATATTTGTCTACCAGTTCATTTTGCTCGTTGTCAATTGTAAGGTCTATCATATCGACCTCTGGTTGGTTTATCTTGACCTTTATTTTGCCCAAACTTATTTTTAGGCGACTCTCTTGCTTTCAAGGTTAAGTTCTTGAAGCATTGTTTGAGTCTCATTTAGGTTATCTGTGAGTACGATATGAATTACAATCACAAATGAATGAGGTATTCTAGATCAATCTTAATACCTTTGTTTTTCTAGTTTAGCCTCCTAAATTCTGTAGAGATATTTATCTTTTCTTATATTTTGTCGGTGCTTGTTGGTTTAAGGTCTTTCTGCTTATTAATTAGGATTAGTTACTTTTGAGAGTTTGTTTTTGTTCTTATTTTGTGTTTCCTTTTATTTTTCAGCAGTGTTGTCCATGTGTTTCATCAAGTTAATCTCTTGTATATTGCTGGTGTCGCTTAAGTCAAAGGGATCGATTTTTATGGCATTCTTTATGAAGCTGGCGCTGGATTTCTTGAACGAGCTTTTTTCTTGATCTTCAATGGACTTATTTTTAGAATGGAATATCTTTATTCTCTTTCTGAATGCTAATTTTACCTTATATCTGATCATCCTGTGATCACTGATTTCGATTCTATTGGCGACTTGGAAATTATCGACGGTGATTTATTTTTTATTAAACACAATGTAATCAATTTCACTGTACATATATCTATTAATTTGATCTTCTCCAAAGTTTATCTTTTCTGCTTCTCCTTTTTTAACAAAGTGTTGGCAATTTTGAGGTCTAGGACCAGTGTAAAGCTAACTAGATCTTGTCATATATATATATATATATATATATATATATATATATCTATATATATATATATATTGTTGTCGAAAGTAACTCAGATGTTCATGTTATGCCGGAAAAACATTAAATCTTTCGTCATTGTTCTTGTCCGTGTTCCCTCTGACAAAGCTCACCTCGTATTTCCCTCTTAATACGCAGGTTAAAATTAAAAAGACATTTACTGGAGCGTGATTTAATCTATTTAAATTATCACAAATGGACAACAAGAGCTGAACAGTTTTTTCGCCCAGAAACGATGAATTGGAGAGAGGATGAAAGAGTTCTAATGAGTCAGAATTTATTCTTGACGAATAAGAAGAAATCAAGAACCAAAATCAGAAGGTGAAGATCATTGCTGTTTAGTCTATTCTAGTACATACTTCTTTGAGAACAGAACATAAATAAGCCAAACTTGTTGGGTGCAGCTTATACAAATTAAGATTCACCAATAAGTAAAATTGTTACGCCTTAGGGGTGTGGTGAACTTAATCTTTAAAGTATATTGTGTGAAAATGGAGCGTGGGAAGGAACCTTCATATCCCCAATTTGAGCTACGTGTCTCTATCGCGCGTCCTGGAAATGATATTTACTTTATCAAGAATTGGATTGCCGACAGTGGCTAATATAAACAAGACAACTTTCTATTTGCTTCTTCGGTTCGTTGTGAACTCGAGATAATGCCTTTATTAACGACGTTTCATCTCTTGGAGGATCAACCCAGATATACCAAACTTTTAAAAGACCCTCCTAAGATATCTCAGGTGGTTTACAACAGAAATATAAAATCCATTCTTAATCTATTCTCTGACCTTGTTAAAAATCCATGGCTTCTTTACTAAAATTTTCTTATATTTATGGTTTGCTAATAAATCGCAAAATAGCTTTCAGATAACTTATGCCAATTTGTTGGTACTGTCTCCAATGACCTTATAAAAAACATTTGATTCTATTGAAAAAATCATAGGACTTAATTTAACCAATAAAAGTTTAGTTAAGTTTTATGTGACTTCATTATTTACAAATGTACACATAGAAGACACAATTACTTTCCCTTGGACGTTTCTGAGTGACAAAGGAGGTTATTTATCTGGTGATATTGGTACATTTATTATATTAATTGAATTTTGCGTCTCCACCGCATATTTCAGCTTTAAAGGTTCATATTTTAAACAAAATTTAGTTATGAATACCACACAATTTAATTGCCGGCACAAATTGGTGGAGATACGTAGACGATGTCTTTGAAATTATTGATAGGGCCGTTGATCCAGAGCATATCCTGGAAAATCTGAATTCGAGATTTTAATCAAATAATTTTACTGTCGAACGAGAAAAGGAAACATCACTCGGGCACTTCAGTCTAACCTCGCTTCCCTCCTGAACACTCCTCGTTCTGTCCTCTGCTCGATGGGTGACCGTTCCTTCTCAGTTTGTGCTCCTAGACTCTGAAATGCTCTTCCTGCCGAAGTCCGATCCTTTCTCTCTCTTGTTACTTTTAAACGTCTCCTGAAGACTCATCTCTTCAGAATTTCTTTCTCTCCCCTGTAAACTTTCTCTACACTCGCTACACAACCTGCGCTCTGGAAGGGCTAACAGCCCTGAAGGGCGCATTATAAATACCTATTATTATTATTATTATCACTCCCATTTCTTGGTATAATTGTAATGCGCTCCAATGATCAAGTATCATTTAAAATATTTAGAAAACCTACGCATACACATTCATACTTCCATGCCTTTTCGTTTCATTCTAAAAAATAAAACATGGGCTCTGAGTTTGTACTTAGAGCCATACCCACTTGCGATCCTCGATTCTTTAACGAGGAAATTAAAAATATTAAACAATGTTTTGCCAGATTTGGTTTTAAATAGTGTAATCGTAAAAGTTTTCTGAAGGTCTCTATCCCTCTTTCACCACGGGATTCAAACATACATATCGTTATTTAGTTACCTAATACTATTGTGAAATTAACCAGACATAAAATGATTGATGAAATAAAGTGAGTGTACTTAAGTGAGTTTCAGACATTCCTTGGTGAATGGAGCGTAAGGAAGTTATTGGAGCTACGCATAACAAGGAGAGGATCAGACATAGAGTTACATAGACAAACTAGCCACAGCAAACCTTGTGGTTCATACTAGGTGATCTTGGATAAAGAATATGGGGAAGATAGATAGTACACCTTGTAAAATCGGTGAACCTTTCACCTGAAGGCTAGGAGTTAATTATTCGCTAGAAAACGCTGTTAGTCGGTAAATAGATTCAAAGTATTTATCTATACGACGTTTGAAAGTAGCTACTGTGTTGTAGTCTATTACTTTACGAGGAAGTCCAATTCCATAAGTTGACGATTCGGTTAAAAAAGAAATTCTTAGATTCGTTCGATTTAAAATGTTTACCTATAATTTTTCAACCGTTTCCTCTCGGCTAATTTGACTGGTCGATAGTGAATTATTTGTTACAATCCATATTGTCTATTTCTTTGATAATTTTAAAGACCGAAATTAAGTCCCCTCTTAATCTACGCTGAGTTAGCTGAAATAGATTTAGTTCTCTAAGTCGCTCTTCGTATATTTTGTTCCTTAAACTTGGTATCATTTTAGTAAACCTTCGTTGGACTCGTTCTAATTTCACTATATCCTTCTGGTAGTACGAGCACCAGTATTCAAAAATGGGACGGATCAAGGAATTATAGAGAGTAAAGATTGTATTTTTGGACTTTGACTCGAACGCTCTACCAATGAATCCATTATTTTATTTGCTTTCTTAAGGACTTCTGAACATTGCTGACTGGGTTTTAGGTCGCTTGATATTGTCACATCCAGGTCCATCTCTCTGTCTACGCTTAAGAGTTGAGTACCATTTAGTGAGTAATTTGCTTTGCCGTTACGGTATCCGATATGGAGCGATTTACATTTATCCCCGTTAAAAGGCATTTGCCACGTTTGCATGTGACTGTCTGTATATCTACTGAGAAATGCTGAGCGATGTGAACTAAGCTGACTTGAGTGAATTTAACTCCTTCCCTGATAAATAGAGCGTTAAAAAGGGAATGAAATCGCCAAGGATAGGAAGGATGATCTGTCTGATGAGATATTTTTCCTCGAGAAGAGAGATGGTGTATTTTGATATGTGGAAAAAAATCTGCAGACTGTGCAATCTCGTATGTACGCGTTTTTGTCACAAAATAGTTTGTGTATGTCCTTCATTACATGACTAAATAGTTTATATGGTTCGTTGGCGTTATAATGGAGACCACGAGTCCTAAATAATTCAGCCACTGAGATTTAGGTGAGAGGTTAAATCTTTTATCACGAAATGTGTGTGACGCGAAGCTGAGTTTGAAATATGTATTTTTTCACAGAGTCGGGCATTTTTCTATTTTTCCTTCTGAGACAAGGGAAATATGATATATATATATATATATATATATATATATATATATATATATATATATATATATATATATATTGTAAAGAAAAGCATCCGAAACTCAACAATCGCGCAAATTATGTAACTATCGTCTGATTGCGACTCGTCTCACTCTCAGACAACCAAACACCACCTCGCGCGCGCCCATCGGCCGCACGGCGCCTAGACAACCCGAGATCGGGTAAACATTAAACCCAAACCTTTACTCTAATTTCGGAAACATCAACATAAAGGTGCGTTTGCTTTCCATTGTATGTGTCCCGTTTTCCTAAAGTTTATTTGTATATATTTATCAATTTTAAATTTTGTCCTCACGATTCAAAAGTGGGTGGTACTTGTAATAGCCCACTTACATATATATATATATATATATATATATATATATATATATATATATATATAACAATAACGTCACTGTTAATGCTGTTAGGTAAGAGTAATAGTAAAAATTCCTTAATCCCAGAGTTCCTTGACCCTCTTCAGAAGCGCCTTCCATTCGACTGGGCTACGATCATTTTCTCTAAAAATAGAGAAATTTCAAGAAGCCTTTTGTAGGAATAGATGATTTCTCAGTCGTATGAATGGCGCTTCTGAACATCCGTGAAGAATTCCTATGAGACTTCTAGCGGATTAAGGACGGAGGACCGTCCTCTTCCTCCTTAGAGATTCTCACACACACACACACACATACTCTAGCATCACCTTCCTCTCTCTCGCGCTCTCTTTCTATCCCATTGTGTGTGTGTGTGTCTCTCTTTATCTCTGTGGGTTTCTCCCTCTCTCATTCTGTCTCATTCTCTCTCTCTCTCTCTCTCTCTCCCAAGAATAAATGTATCAGCAGAGGCACTAAGCAAAATCATTGGAATTAATTCAAGACTTAAAATAATGTGAGAGAAAAGGAATTATGTTCGTAGAATTTGGGCAGTTTTTCCTAAAGGAAAAAAAATAAATACGGCGAATTATTGACGTCAATGCATCCAACCTTTCTAATGTTCCCGTAAAAGCATTATATGTACCCCCTATCCCCACCCCGACCCAATGTAGCGATTCTGGAATCGGGAAACGAATCTCCCCCAGGCAGTCTAATAAACACATGTGAACGACTTTTCAATTAGGAACAAATTGTTAGAATTCAAAACTATCGTAGCTGTAGAGAAGTATGACATAATTTCAATTACCGAATCGTGGATAATTTGAACTCTAGAGATCTTAGGGTGAATCTGAACTAAATGGCCGCAAAATGTTCAATAAAGATAGAAAAGATAAAGTTGGCGGAGGAGTGCTATTATATGTACGCGAATATCTTTACCCAAAAGAGATTAGTTTGGATACAAACCTAGAATAGATAGGAGTAAAGCTATATTTAGATTAATTAAGTTTATGTTTTTATTTAATATATAGTAAATCTCATCAGTCCTTGGAGCTTGATTTAAAATTCGATGATTTATTGAGAAAAAAATAGATAAGAAACTAGCTCTAGTGATGGGAGACTTGAATTGTGATAAAATAAAATGGTTAACAAAACAAGCAGATAGAGAAGGGCAGAGATTTTTTACAGTGGCCCAGTAAACCAACAAGACGTAATAGCATATTGGACCTTATAATGTCTACTGAGAGCAACATGCTCTCAAACATTTGTTTCGGTGAAAATTTTAGCGTAGTGATCACAATTTAATAGAGTTCGATATCCCAATACCGACTTGGGGAAAAAATAAACAAAGTTCAGAGACTTCATTTTAACAAAGGGAATTGTGAAGCCATAAAAGTAAGCCTAGCGGGATATGATACAGACGAGGAAAAGTAAACAATGCGTGGATATCTTTTAAAAAAATTTCTAGGGAAAAGCAAACAGAATATGTCCGCATTAAAATTAAATTTCTAAATCTAATAATAATCAAGATCTTCTGTGGTTGACCAAGGAAATAAAAATCATGATAAAGGAAAGGAAAAAGACATATAGAATGTTTGGAAGCATGCCATCCCAACATATTATAGAACAATATGATAACCTAAGATAAGAGTGGCTCTAGTAAATAATAGGAAGCCAATAAAGAACAATGTTGGGCCACTAAGAGAGAGTGATGGTAGTTTAAAATTTTACTATGACAGCTTGATTATTGAACAATTATTTCAAGACTTTTTTACTAAGGAAGAAATCCCTCCTATACCTGAACTAAATATTATATATAAAGGTAATGATTCATTAGAATATGGGAGCCGTACCGCCGAAGATGTTAGTAATTTAATTAATAAAATGCATGTAAACAAATACATCATTGGACAGTGGAATTTTCACCAATGACTGCAAATATGCAAATGGAACACCGATCTTTAAAAATGGTTGCAGAGAGCTAGTTAAAAATTATCGACCGATTAGTTTGACTTCAGTAGTTGGAAAACTTCTAGAATCATTCATTTTCAGAAAAATTGCATTTCATTTAGATTCAAAAAAATTGCTTAGAGATTCTCAAAATGAATTCAGAAGAAATAAATCGTGTCTACCGAATTTGCTAGACATCTTCCAATATATACTCGTATTTGAGCAATATGATGACAAGAAGTCGATTTATATAATATAAATCGATTTTCAGAAAGCGTTCGATAAAGTCCCTCACAAATTATTGATGATAAAAGTTAGGGGACTGGGAATTAAAGGAAAGATGGAGACTAGATTGAAGCTTGGCTTACGAATGGATACTAGAGAGTTGTAATCAATTGGTGTGCCTCTGATTGGACAAAAGTGTCAAGTGGGCTGCCTCAGGGTTCTGTTTTGAGTCCTTTGCTATTCATAATTTACACTAACAATCTGGACATAGATCTCATGTTAATATTGTAAAATTTGCAGATGATGCAAAACTTGGAAAAGGGTTAGTTATTAAAGAAGATGCAGAGAAACTTCAGAACGATATTAATCGTATACAAAAATAGTCAAGAGAATTGAAATTGCCTATAAATTTTGATAAGAGTAAGGTAATGCATATTGGAAACATAAATCCACAAGCTATGTGCACATTTTTTTTTGTTCGAACATAACGGAAACAAAAGTTAAGAAAGATTTAGGCGTAATGTATGTCGAGGAATAGGTCACCTCACTAGACAATATATATATATATATATATATATATATATATATATATATATATATATATAATGATAAAACAGACTACAGTTCGGTTACACAGCGTCAAGAGCTATGTGATATGTGGGCCGATACTTTAACCCCCTCCCTCCCATTTTGCCCTGCTGGCACAATAATCCTCGATATTCCTCGCAAGGAAACTCAGAATCTGCAGATTTCGAAGCCCGTTAATATAAACAAAGTAGGGTGGTAGAGCCTTTCGAATAAAAATCTATGAACAGGCCCACTGTCCTCTCCTATTGTTTAAATTTAGTTTCATCAAATAGACGAAATTTAATTCTCTACGACAAAAAACAGAAGAGACCATTAGGGCTAAGGGATCCACTCTGAAAAGTGATGCCTCTAGGAGAGAGGTTAGCGATCGTGAGAAGACGAAGACCGGCATCAGTCCGGGCCTTAAAGTGGAACTGAGCGGGAGTTAAGAAGAAATTTTCATCTCAAGGCTGTTCCTTTTGGTCACATCGAAGAGTAGACCATCGGTATAGAGAATCACTCTCATACCCGTCTCGTCAGAGAAACCCCCTATCTCAGTTTTCAAATAAAACCAGAGATATCCCTCACCATTGAGGAATATCCAAAGTGAAGTCCCTCTCGTAAAAGGATTCACCTCTTGGTTAACGCTTATCATCGAGAAGCCCCACAAGTGTAACCCAAGTATTGGAATAATCATACATCCAATGCACCTCGCTTTTATTGTCCCGTCAAGAAGCATCACGAACTTAGCTGTTTTGTCCAGTCCGACTGTCGTCTGACGACACACTCGTCCCGCCGCACCTCGACTCCCTTATCCACTAAACGAGATTCTCGGTCAAGGTCATTACTCGTCTGACGTCACTTACTTTTGAAGGTAAAAGTATTCCTATTTAATTATGTTCTTTAATTAACATTCAGTACTAAAGTGAATTTGTGCGTCAACCATTGCGTAGTATTCACTGGTAGTAGTAATTTTTATTTTGACCCTCTTATTATATCCAAGTTGATTTAAAGTTTTTAATATTTCATTTTATATGTAATTAAAGGTATATTTTTTCCTCTGGTGGTTTAATTAAATCCTCGAAACGCTGCAAATGGCAATAAATATATAAATTTACGAATCCTCCCTGGTTAAAAAATCAAATTAAATAATAAATAGAAGTAGAACACTTAGAGCAAAAAATAACGGAGTTATTTCTGTACGGAACAAACTTACGTACATACTCAGCCGTATAACACGGCATATATATATATATATATATATATATATATATATATATATATATATATATAAATATTTAAAATCACATGACACATGATTTTATAGATGTATTTAAAGGCCCAAGGAAATAAAAATTGGTAACACAACTCGGAAAAACACTTAGGAGAATATCACGTGAACCAATAAAAATTTAAGAAGGAAAATGGGAGATGTAGAGAACCAAAAGATAGGGCAAACTATTTCAACCGTTATATGAAAATAAATAGAGAAGTTGGATTTGAACCTGTGTCGCTTATATGACCAAGACGCTGATCGCCAGAGCTACCATCCAATTTTCATTTCCTTGGGCCTTTAAATATTATATATATATATATATATATATATATATATATATATATATATATATATATATATATATATATATATATATAGTTATACATACATATATCCTCTAATGTACGTACACGTCCTTGCTACGTACAAGTACGTTCACCGTAAAAGTAACCTGTTAGTTACAAGGTATTAGACTGCGATTTACTACAGGGGCCGATAGCGTTTATCTGAGTTTACCAAGTTGCAGTTCAAAGTTATATTTAAAGAGTGAAAACCAAAAAATATAATTTTAATGAGTCACTAGTTAATATATATATATATATATATATATATATATATATATATATATATATATATATTATATATATATATATATATATATATATATATATATATATATATAATATATATATATATATATATATATATATATATATATATATATATATATATATATATATATATATATATATATATATATATATATACATACATACGGGAAATATAGGTAATGTAAATAAAGGACAACTCTGACAGAATATAGATTAATGGGCAATTGGGGAACGTTAATTACTCGTTAATCAGCTTTTAAAGGGAATATTATAAATCAGTTATACAGAGGGAATATTTAAATGTCGGAAAGTGGGTTGATTTTTGTGAGATTAAAGCAAATGGTCGTTTCACCTTCAATGGGGTCAGCTCGAGTATGGAGAAGGCCAGCGGACGCGACCCTCGAGTTAATATCCTTCAGCGGGTCAGCGCGAGGAATGGATAAGGCCAATGGACGTGGCCCCAGATCGAATATCCTGATGGTGACGAGGATGAAGGCGAGGGGGGGGGGTACCAGGGGACGAGTTCACGATACTTCTTGAAGACGGACGATGGCACATCTGCTCCAGAGAAGTACAACCTCGAAGTCGAGACCCTGCAGCGGCTCGGCTCGAAGTCTCACACGGGAAACTGGAGATCCTTGAGGGAGATGGGCAGGGGGTCCAGATGAGACGAGAGGAATCCCGGTCAATCCTTCGGGGACGAAAACGATTCGAAGCTTGCTCTGAACAGAGTAAGGCTTCACAAAAGAGATGGGTCTGCCTGGTGAGATCCGATTTCGAGGTATAACCGAATACCGGGGAACTTGAGCAAACAGACAAAACGATCTGAACCGAAGGTGACGGGTTCTCAATCTAACCAGAGACTCGAAAGCCTAGCGTATTTATATGACGGCCATTTTTGATGCTCAATCGCTGGAAGGCATAGACATCTAGCAGAAGACTTCTGGCGCCTAGAGGGATTAGCGTTTGTCGCCCGACCCAGGTCTTAATGGACTCCAACGATGTGGGCGGGAGACTCGTCAAGCAGCCTCCAAAATACGGAGATTAACGTTTACACGGTGGGATTAAAGCTTTTAGCGCGCTCAACTTAATTAACTGCGCCTGTGAGGCAGCTGGCAAACATTCCAATTCTTTCTTTCTTTCCCGCATCTTTGGACTCTCACGTTACTACACGTGGAGTTAGATTTTTAGAACGGATTGAGGGAAGAAATTTAAGGGGCAAATTAAGGGGATATTCCTCTTTGACTTCTATTTCCTTACAGTCTTCATTGCATTGAAACAGAAAAAAAGTTTCCAAGATCCTCGGATATATTTGGAATAATGTGCCCAATTCTGGTCCTCACATTTAAGAAATGTATAAGCTGGAACATGGCTCAAGTTAAATGAAAATGAGATAAGGAACAAGTACCATTACGTGTTAGAATAAATTGTAAACTTTAGGAATAAACTGACACAGGGTGTAACATGTAGCAAAACAAAAGATACTTTTAAGGAAAACTAAACAATCATACATACACTCAGCTATTAAATTGTAAATATAATGGAATCGATAAATATGTGTATAAATAGAAATAAAAATATAATGAAAAGATTCTCAGAATCAAAATGCACATTTTATAATGAAATTAAAATGTGGAATCAATATACATAGATAGGTGTATAAACATTAAATGACGAGATTCCAAGCATCGTATCGTATAATTATTATTTCCTGTACTGACACTGTATGATTATTTGCTATGTTATCATTGTTGATCTGTTTTTGTTATTATTATTGTTATACCTCGGTAGGTTTCAAAGGTTTTACTATCAAAATTCCTGGTTAAACTCTATATTTCAACTGAACCAGGTATCTTTACTGTTTCCGTACCCGCGGGGCGGGTGGTACAGGAGGATGGGGCGAGCCTTCAAATTTACTGTCCATATATATAAGTATATATATATATATATATATATATATATATATATATATATATATATATTAGGATAAGGAACTTACACAAGTACCTTCTCATCATGAACCAGAATGTCTTTTAAGGTGCTTGCTTTCCTTACAACTTTTTGTAACTCCTTCTCTTGCTTTCGCTCTCACCCTCTCTCTCACAAGCACACACACACACACACACACACACTCTCACATTCTCTCTTTTACATGCTTTCTCAGTTTCTCACTCTCTTACATGCTCTCTCTCATTCTCTCTATCACTTTCTCTCTCTCTCTCTCTCTCTCTCTCTCTCTCTCTCTCTCTCTCTCTCTCTATCTCTCTCTCTCTCTTGCTCTCCGCCTTTCTCAGTTTGTGTGCGTGTGTGCCTCTATCTCTCTCCCATTATCTGGCTTTGAATGTGTGTGTGTCTCTCTCTCTCTGTATTTATCTCTCATTCTCTCATTTTCTTTGTCTATCTGTCTCTTTCCGGAGGGCTGCTACTCAAAATGCAGCCCTGAAAGTATCTGCACTACTTGCATATTGACGCGAGAGGTGGAGAAATTAAAAGACCTCTATAGAGCCTCAGAGGAGAGAGCTAAAATCCGTGAAAGAAAGTTGGAGAAACTCGAAGCCCTTAACGCAGCTCAGATTCGATCCTAGAAGAGGCGCCGCCCACTGATGTGTCGGAATCCCCTGGTACCCAAGCGGAGATTCCGGTATCATCTGAGGCTAAGCTAGCTGAGGCGAGAGAAAAAGAGAAAAAGAAGAAAGGAAAAACGAAGAAAAAAAGAAAAAGAATAAAGTTGAAACAAAAGTAGAACCAAAAATAGAAGAAAAACAGATAAACAAGAAGAAAAAGAAAGATAAGAATGTGGAGAGTAAAGAGGAAAAGGGGAGGCCTCTTCCACAAGGAAAGACCCCGTCTTCAGAGACCAAGTGTCCGAAGGTCACCCTCATTGGTGACTCGCAAACACGGGATCTGCAGCCGCTGCTAGCGGCCCGCCTTCGCACTTGCGTGAAGGTAAGCTGCCTGCCAGGACAGGATAACCACAACATCAGAGTAGACGTAGAGAAAGCTCAGATTTCTGAGAATTCAGTTGTCGCTCTGATGGTGAGTGGCAACGACCTCTACCTCAGAGGGGGTAAGATTGGCCTTAGTGGCAAGACCATCCAAACGGTGATGGGAGCCGTGGATGACATTGAGCTTAAAACCCAAAAACGTGTCGTGGTTGGGATGCTTCCGAGAAGAGGTCCATTCTGAACCGCTCACGAGATAAACGTGGCAGTAAACCGATGGTTGGCGGATCTCTGCACGGCAGACGGAGTCTTCTTTGTAGACCCTTACCGCACCTTTTACGGGAGAAACAACCTGTATAAAAGGGACGGAGTGCATCTTTCCTTTAAAGGAAAAGCTGTACTCGCCAACATAATCCAAGATGTTGTGGAGCGGACCCAAAGAAGTGTCAGGCCCCGAGTAAAGGAGGAAGTACGCCAGTACACCTGTGTTACCTTTTCTGAGGTCACAAATAGGGGAGTGACCCCGCCACAGAGAAAGAAAGCGGGAAACGGAAGAGCGTAGGGAGTCCTACAGTCGGGGACTCCCTCAAGGTTCTGCTGTTTAATGCGAGGTCTATCAGAAACAAGTTTCTTGAACTTCGTGGCCTCGTAGCAACAGAAGAACCTGAGATGGTAGCCATACCGGAGTCTTGGATAAAAACCTCAAGCTGAGACTTTGAAGGTGAATTCACGATTCCCGGTTACCAGCTCTTCCTGAAAGATAGGCCAGATAAAGAGGGTGGCGGTGTGATGTTTTATGTCAAGGATACTCTCAACTCGACGGATTGCAACATCGTATCCGACCATGAACTACTAGGTTTTTACCTAGAGATAGGTCCTGCCAAATACAGTACCCTGGTGCTTTATAGACCTCCTGCACAACTCGTTGAAAAGGAAAGAGATCTGTACTAGCTACTAGGAGAACTTGTCGAAGACAGAGTGTGTATCGTCATGGGTGATTTCAACACACAAGTTGACTGGGAAACCAGAGAACCCTGTGGCGAGAACGCTCTACTCTTGGAGTTCGCGAACAACGAGTTCTTGACTCAATGGGTGAGAGAGCCAACGAGAGGAGACAATATCCTCGACTTGGTTTTCACCTCTGAGGATGACATCGTTGAGGACCTCTCTGTAGGCGAAGAGCTCGGTGGCAATGACCACCGACTAATTAGATTTGTAGTCAAAGTCCCGAAGGCAGGGCCTGCAACTAGTAAATCAAGGAAACTCGATTTGAGAAGAGCAGACTTTGCAGGTCTTCGTGCTGGACTGACTGACGCGAGGCTAGAAGTGTGCGATGCTATTGAAGACTCGTGGAATAGTTTCAAAACCACATTCATGAGTCTTCAATCGCGTTTCATCCCTCTGAAATGCCCCCGTCGGTCTTAGGTTCAACCAAAGTGGTTTAATCGAGAAATCAGCCAACTGCTTAGGGAGAAGAGAACAGTGTACTGGCAATCAAAGATCTCGGGTGACTTTGACGGATACCGGAAGCTAGCAAGGAGAGTGAAGTCCAGCATAAGGGCGGCTAAGCGGTCTGAGGCACTACGAGTGGCGAGACTCTGTAAAGAGAATCCCAAGGAGTTTTTTGGATATGTGAACAGCTGTAAACCAATCCGTCGAACGATTGGCCCTTTGAGAAATGAGGAGGGGACATTAAAGCATTCAGATGCAGAAAATGCTAACCTTCTCAGCGACTACTTCTCTTCAGTGTTTACTGAAGAGTGTGGTCCCATATCCCAGTCGACGGATTCCTACTCGGGGGAAAAGCTGGAGGATATGGACTTCACCGAAGGAGAAATCAAAAAGAAGATCACTGACCTAATGACAAATAAGTCACCTGGCCCGGATGGGTTTCTACCTAAAGTGTTGAAAGAAGTGCGCGATCAAGGTTACGACACCTGAGCGCAATCTTCAACATGTCAATCCGGACCGAATGCGTTCCTAGAGACTGGCGTGAGGCGGAGGTGACTCCTATCTTCAAGAAAGGAGACCGTAGCCAACCGTTGAACTACCGACCTATCAGTCTGACTTCGATAGTCGGTAAACTCATGGAAAGCATGATGGTGGACGAAATGTCGTCGTATTTAGAGTCAAAACTGCTACTGAGGAGTTCTCAGCACGGCTTACGAAAGCAAAGGTCATGCCTGACGAACCTTGTGGAATTCTTCCACTTCGTGTTCAGTGAGCACGATCGGGACAAGGCGGTGGATGTGGTGTACTTAGACTTTCAGAAAGCCTTTGATAAGGTACCACACCGCTGCCTTCTCCGGAAAGTGCGAGCGCTGGGCATAGACAGAAAAGTAGCCGGCTGGATCGAGAACTTGCTAAGTGGCAGACGGCAACGGGTGGTGGTGAATGGACAGGCTTCTGAGTGGGTGTCCGTTACTAGCTTGGTGCCTCAAGGTTCTGTCCTGGGACCACTACTATTCATCATCTACGTCAACGACACGGACGGTAACATGGTTGCCAAGATTTCCAATTTTGCCGACGATACCAAGCTTGGTATGAACGTTGCAAAGGATGGAAATACTGCCCGCCTGCAGGAAGATCTTGGGAAGATTGGGAAGTGGTCGGACACGTGGCAAATGCCTTTTAACGTGAACAAATGCAAAGTGATGCATATCGGCCACCGAAACCCCCAATCTCAGTATATCCTTAAGGGTACTGCTCTTGAATCGAGTGACACTGAGAATGACTTGGGTGTAACAATCACTAGTGACCTCAAGTTCTCGAAACAGTGCATTGAGGCGGAGAAAAGGGCCCGAAGGATGCTAGGTTATATAAAGCGCCAGTTTGGATATCGGAACAAGGAGATTGTACTGTGTTTGTACAACTCACTTGTCCGACCGCACCTGGAGTATGCCGTACAATTTTGGAGTCCTTCATTTCGAAAGGACATAGCGAGATTGGAACGCGTACAAGCCAGGGCAACCAAGCTGATTCCCTCTATCCGACATAAAAGTTATGAGGATAGACTAGGGGAATTAGATCTATTCTCGCTGGAAACCCGTAGACTGCGTGGTCAGCTCATCGAAGTTTTCAAAATACTTCGAGGGTTCGACAATGTTGACTACCGGGATATTTTCACACTGAGTGAGAACAGAACGCGCAATCACGGCTTCAAACTTGAACTGAAGCGTTACAACCGCAATCTGTGTGGAATTTTTTTCACTTACAGTATCTGCGGTAAGTGGAACGCACTTCCAGTGGAAGTTGTCAACAGTGAATCTGTTGACCAGTTCAAGTCAAGACCAGACAAAGTCCTGAAAAGTGGTCGTTTAGGGACGCAAAACAATTGAGCAGCCACGTGCCCGCTCGATTGCTAGTCCAAAGGTACCCTCCTTGAATAGACCGTAAGGTCTCCTAGGGTACCTTTTTGCCTTGTTGTTACTCTCCTGTTTAAATTTCCTGATCGTGTCTATTTCTCAACATTACCTATGTATACGAGTATATTTCACTTTTCCAAACCGGGAACGGGTCGGATAGATGGGTGGGAAGAGACTTCATCTTTTCTCTCCAATGCCTTACGCGTAGTATTGTATAAATTAAGAATCAAAACATAAGTACCTCCGTTGGAACCGAATGATCTCTTGAGCTACTTACTTTCCTTGTAACTCTCTCTCTCCCTGCATCTCTCTTTCTCTCTCTCTATCTATCTCTCTTTCTCTCACTCTCTCTCCATCTCTCTCTCTCTCTCTCTTTCTCTCTCTCTCCCAATCTCTCTCCCTCGTTTTTTTTCTTTTTGTCCTCCTCTTCCCCTTTCCCTTTCACCCAGCTAAATACTTCATTTATTATTAACAAACCCGTTTTTACAGACGGTTTAAGAATAATGTAATGCATCTGCGTGAATAAACTCAAACACTCCTTAATTAAAGGAGGCCGAAAAGAAACGGCTTTTATATAGTCAGCCACTCGTTTGCGCTGAAGCTCCTTCCTGAATAAGCCAAGATTTTAGTCTTTGTGCCATATTCTTAATGATCTTAGGGATTAGAGTTGTCTGCTCTATTTCTCACAGACCAAGGGCTATATTGGCGTTTGTTCGTTCGTCCCTGGAGACGCTTACTTAATAATAAACTCTTTATTACTCTTATTTCTCTTTCCTACTACCCTTCCAAGATTAAACAAGACTGTAAACAAAACCACTTGTTTTCTTTGTTAATTATTATTTGTTTTAAAGTTTTTTTCTTTTTGATTTCGTCTATTCTTATGTCGATTTGCCTGTCTTTGACACGAGGACTCTGTGAAGCGTGTCATATTATTAGGGGTGGATACATGGGTAGTACCTTATTTTCGATGCAACAGCAGTGATACTAAAATGACCCCTTATTCTTAACATACTATATAACCTGTCAATTCTTAAAATGAGTTCGGAAGATACAGTAATGCTTTTTCTGATGCCTTTTCCATGAGGATATTATTGAAGCTTCGCAGTATCCTAGTATTCACAGGTGAGAGCGTCGGATCAAGTAAACCTTTGCCATCTTAAAAACACAAGAAAAGAAAGACTAGGCAAAAGGCTAACCAATAGCCGCTACGAGGCAGCTCCTCCTATATGAGCCACGCTTTTTTCTTCTGTTAATCGTATTTTGTCTTTTTTCAAAATGTTTTATTCTCTGGTTTATCAATCTTTTAAGAACTAAAAAAATATAGTCCTCGCTACCAAGACAGGAAACCGAGAGACCACAAAATACGCGTGGTTGGATAATAATCCAGAAATCACCAGCTTGAAATCCTGGGTGATCCTGGAAGACGCCAAGTAACCTAAGGATTGAATTCAGCTTGAGATTATCTCATTTTTCCTGAAAAAAATTTCAAAAACCTTTCTCTATCTAATAATGCATTATTATCGTTATATCATAGAAACAGGAATAAACGTATGTAAACTATAATCCTTTTAATGAAACAAAAAATTCAAGAATGCAACATAATAAAGAAAATAATTCTAATTTCCAAGAAAAGACGCCCTTGACGATTTTCGTTTGTGCCTCTCATCTGGTGTTTCACGCTTCAAACACCAACATTAATCAGCAAGCATGTCTACGTCCCATTTACTCTGGTACCTGGCTTCCATTATTTTTATGTCCTGATGGAATCTTTCCCGTGTTCTTCACTGTAATCCCCGCAGTTGTCGGGAAAATAATCCAGATGGGACTGTAAAAAGTGTATCTTTATAGACATTCGAGCTCCCAAATGTTTGAGACTTGTTAGGAGCTGATTGACCAAGGCAACATATTCTGGGCTTCTTTTATTGCCTAGAAAATTCTTAACCAGAGATTTGAAAGCTTTCCAGACATCTTTTTCTATGTACGTCACTGATGCCTCAAACTGCTGATTTCTCATCAAGTTCCTGATCTGAGTCCATCAAAAATTCCCGCATAGAGCTTAGCGTCACTGATTTGTGGAAATTTTTGAAGGAGAAATTTAAAAGCTTGGCCTTCTTTATTAAGGGTTTTGACATAATTTTTCATTATGCCAAGCTTTCTATGCAGTGGAGGAAGCAGTATTTTGTGAGGAGGCACTAAAGGTTCAGCTATCACATTGTTTGATCCAATCTAAATGCTTTTCGTGGAGGCCAAACCTTCTTCTCATAGTGCATACTAGATGTATGACTGTCTCATAAACATAGGAAACAGGGATGCTTCGTGTAGCTTGTTTGCATCCAAGTATAAGAGACACTACCTGAAAAGAAACTTAGCAGGGTATGTAAATTCAAAGTGTAATATTTCTAAAAACAAATTCAAAGTAATATTTCTTAAAACAATAAGAATATGAATATGTACTGAAAAATCCTGTATGCCGATGCATTAAATCATTGTCTTGGAACTAATTGAATATATGTACATCTTATTTTGAGTTTATTGAGTTATGTTTATACCTTCGGAATTAGGATAAGTTCCCCATTAACCCAAAAGGATGCATTAACCTATAGGGACACACTTCAACAAAAAAATATAACTAAAAAATGACTCATGAATTCCAGATTTCCATTCTTGTAAAATGTAAGTTCTCCAAAAGGTGTATACAAGTATTGACAATTAAAAATGAAAATATCAATATAAAAGACCTTAGAAATGCAAAGTGTAAAATTATCTTACCTTTAAGTCAGCACATATCCTCCAATTGAGGGTAGAGTAATTCATTGCATCTAGCAATTTTTAATATGTTCATAACTTTCAGGAAGTTGGATTGAATGGCCTATAGGAACGGAAGCTATCTTGTTACCAATATTCAGTAACACAGCTTTTAAACTTCTACTGGAGGAATCTATGAAAATTCTCCATTCTAAAGGGTTGTAGGGAATTCCAAGGGCCTCAACAAGTCCTTTAATATTGGCGCAGTATACTAAAGAGCTGGAAGAATGCTGTAAAAAATAGCTTCAAAGCTCTTGTTCTCTATTTCTGTAACAAAAAAATGTTGTTTCTTTATGAGAAGATTACTTTCACGAAGTCGAGAGCCAAGAAGTTGCGCATTCTCCTTTGAAAGCCCCAGATCCCTCGTCAGGTCATTTAACTGAACTTGAGTGAATGGTCTTGCGACCATATCATGTGTTGAAACCTGATAAGACTCAGATATGTCATAATCTTGGTCAACTTCCTTATTAATCTCTTCATGGACCTCTATATGTTCAGGGGGAGAAGGTATAGGAATTTCTGGACCATGGGGCAGGGGTTTGATGGCAGAAGAAACATCCGGATATGCCACACTATGTTTATTCTTCTTATTTATACCTGTGGAAAATATAATTGCATATTTCATAAAGGAATTGATTTGAAGTTGCAGATAGTACATAAATGTTTAGTAAAAGATATGTTCATGCTGAAGTGAACTATGTTAGTTTTTAATTTTATGCTAAGTCTATGTCATTATTAATAACATTTTCAGGAGCCAGTATAATACAGAAAGCTTAAATACTTGATACAATCCTCATCTTTAAGATTTGTCATGCAAACTAGCAGTCCGTAGTGTGGTCCTTGCCCTATCTCCACACCATGGGAACACCAAAAGAGAGATACTTCTGTTCGCCCTGACTCCAGCGCCTTAAACTTATGTAGCATTCCTTGCAGAAGATATGTGGTGCAAAACTTTTATCTTGATCTCCTCGTCTTACTCCAAAATATGCATGATACAAAGATTTAATTACAGGAGAGATTGTACATTGCTGCTCGGAAAAAGTCACTTTGCCACAAACATAGCAAAATCTGTCGGAGCTATTCTTACATTTTCTGTTCATTTTTAACTCAACCACTATTATTATTATTATTCTTATTATTATAATGCTAAGCAATTTCTAATCTACAAAATATAAACTTATTAACATAATTACTTAAAATGTACACAAAATTTACTGCGAATACAGTAGTGCAAAAACTATTGAAATTTTGATGTAATATAAGACATGTATAAACTATAAAATTATTATCACCCCTTGTATCGCAAAGACTGGACCTGGTAGAGAAAAACGGATCCCAAATTCGGATTTAGGAGGTCAATTTTATTAAGAAACACTACAGAAAACCTAAAGTACATTTTTGACGCAGACCAGTGTTATTATTTTAGGGTTTATTGAATTTTGTGAACCACAGTGTAAATACACAAAAAAAAAACCTGCGTTTACAAATTTTGAACACCACTATAAACAGATTTGGGGAATTAAAGCTATCAAACGGTCTAAAAAGACAATCAGTTGTCTCCCAAGAGTAAGAACCACCCTGCCCCCATCAGTGAAATCCCCAAACCTCTTCAAGAACACGATAATCACTATCAGACGAAATTCAAGGAGTGACAGACATTTTGCTTTTTAGGCCAAAGTCAACTATATGACCATGCAAAAATTGCTTAAAGATGATCTGAAACTTCGTCCATTTGAGATAGCTAAAGGACACCTGCTTTCCGACCTCACCAAAAGGAAGAGAGTCAAAGGAGCAAAGTTGCTCTCCTAACGGCTCCTTGATGACCCACAACCTCCAGGGTGAGAAGTTTTTAACTCTCCAGGAGACCCACAACACAAAGTTATTGTGTTGGGCACTAAATAAAAAAGAACAGCAGACATCTTTCTGGAGACAGAAGCCAGCAGCTTCAGTCATAGTGTGTGGGGGGGGGGGGTGAGGCAACATCACAGCCTCCCCTCAAAAAATCTCTCTTCATTGAATGATAGGGATGGAAATCAATAAACATGTTTATCTGGAGATGTTGAAGGAGGAAATCATCTCTCGGGGGAAAGCCAGTGTAGTCCTTCAACAACATTGCGCAACTTCTCACACTCAAAGACATTCCAAGATTGGTGCCACGCAAATTTTAAGGAGTTTCGGTTAGAGGAACTTTGGCCTCGTAGTTTGCCATTTTTGAACCTCATAGACTTTGTAGTGTGGTCGATGCTTGAGCAGAAGGCCTGGAATAAATCTCACCAAAGTGCCCAAGTTCTGAAGTGTAAATTTTAAAATGCTTGGAGTAAATATCAACTGAAACCCTGCGGGCCACTTGCGCTCAGGCTATGCCTAGTGGTATGTTTTAAAAATAATTAAATAATACCAGTCTACACTTCGTGTTTCCACCATCTAGTAGTAAATAAATTATGGATGAAAAAGATTACTACAACACAAGAACTTTAAATGCTGGGGCTTGGAGGGCGCGTTCGAAGTCAGAACAAATTTGTACAGGGGTCAGATTCTGATAAATACAAATGTGTGCCGCCTTGTAGGGTCAGTGCCCCAGCTGATGCTCATTTCCTGAGAGATACAAGGATTCAAACCAAAGTCAGGGTGGAACAGGAATATGAAAATGTTCCGATATCATTATTCCATTAGAGTTTTTCTTTCTACAGGGTGAGGCAAAATTGAAAACATTATGAACTGAAAAAAATTAAAATTCCTTATGAGCTCATTTTTATAGTTATATCGGGATTTTGACCTGTTTTACCCCTGTAATATTTTTTGTATTGTATTTTATTATACTTCCTCCATTTACATTAAGTCAATAAAGACAACTTCAATTGATTGGAGAAAATCATGTTCAAGAGCTGATTGATTTTTATTTTAGCGCGCCATCTGTCGGCCGCGAGCGAGAGTCCAGCAGCCGCAAACACAATGAATAAATAAAAGAAGATTTTATCCAATAAAACATATAAGAAAAATATAATAAAGAAATAAAAATAAATAAGATGTAATAAATGATATAACAAAGAAAGCAAAACATCATGAGGCAGGCCGAGGTACCCCAGGGAAGGCACGCTTCTCTCAGTAAGACATGGGTGGAATACATGACCAAGGAATACATGCGAATTCACTATGTTTAGGCGAGCCCCATTTAAGAACAGGTACGGTTCGAGGTGCTCCTCACGACGACAGAAGTAGTGTACAACTTTAGTCAAGGCCAAAGAAACCGAAAACATTGGTTTTCGGCATAACTAAAGACGAAGTTCAGAGTTCACTGAAACCTTCCCATGAGGGTAAGTACTTGAGCCGAGCACCCTCCTCCTGCCATACTGGCTCAAGAGGGATCCCTCGACCCTTTTGCGGAATCGACGTTCTCGTAGAAACACGTCTCAGCTATATAAATGGGGAGGTGTCTCCATAATACCTTATCACCACGCGGTATCATAGACCTTTCTTAGATTTAAAATTACCTTGACAAGTGGTGCCTACGAAGGAAACCCTCGCAAATAGCACTCCAACCGCAGAAGAGCATCCACCTGTAGTGGAACTTAGGGAAGTTGTACTATTCGGTATCCAAGGAAATAAGTTAAACATTTACTAATTTCTCCATAAAGAGGTCAGAGAAATTGGATGGAAACCACCTATGATGGAATGCTCTCACCCTTTCTAGCGAAAAACAAGTACGGTAGCTATTTCCCAGGAATCGGGAATAATACCCTCCTCCAGATTCTGTTGAGTAAAAGAAAAACTAGAAAAGCCAAACCTATTTTATCTAGGTGTCGAAACATAGCGTTCATGATATCCTCCGGACCGGGGGCAGTATCCGCTTAGGAAGCGAAAGCGGAACGCCTTTTGTGGTGAAGTCCAGTCCGCGAGCTTAGGCAACTGAGTACCTGCTTGGGAACCTGAGGAAACAGCAGCCAGGTTATAGAATGTGGAGAAAGCGGTCGGAAAGATTCCGCCACGAAAATGAGGTGGGATTCCGAAGAGAGGTTTCCCAGATTCCTTTAAGAGGCCTTCACAATTCTGTAAGAGAGGTCTTCCAAATGATTTAAATCGCGCATGCCTGCCATGAAACGGAATCAGATCCGCGCCCGACGAAATTCACAAATATGAAATCTTCAGACGGCAGCTGTAGCACATATAGGCTCATCGCTTCTATCGGCGGACACACTCACATACGACGGTCGCCCAAGGAAGCAGACGACGTTCAGACCGAGAGGCGAGATTATATTATGGCAAGAAAGCTGATACAAACCGTGTAGAGAAGGACAGATGTCAAAGAGTTACCGAAACAAAGATAACGTCACAGGTATTATAAAAAGGGTTGTTGAGATCGATTAATATACTTATCACTTTTTCTTCGTTTATTTGCAAATGTGGAAAGTTAAGAAAGTGTATAAACTGAAAAAATACGCCAGAAATAATTAGAATTAAGGTTAATCCGAGAAGCAGAAATTACAATTCATACCAGGCCAGAATCAAACCCTAATTGCGTGCTAGTAGGCCTGAGCACAAATGGGACCGATCTTCATTGAAGTGAGTGAAAGCCTCTTAAGTCTGTGATTATTAATAAATCGAGGGCCACTGCCTGAATGGAGTGAGCCATAAATAAGGCGTTCGGTTGGTAACGCAAAGTCTTAAGACATTTATTCACCATTGCGTGAAAGATTCCTGTTCAAATTATCTTTTTTCAACTCTAGGAAAGAATATTTTTGCTTGATCAATACTAAATATTAAATTAAACATAATTATCGCTTTATTATGTAATAAATAGTTCCCAAAATGATTAATATTTTACTCTCTTTGCTTGATTTGCTTCTCTATGCAGAAAAAGCACCACAGACGACTGATACTGACTGACCAGATATCTTTACCTTCAGACCACGTGATTCGCTTGGGGTTAGTTACAACAGGAAAAGGAATGTCCAGACCAGAGGTTGTTAAGTTCAGACCACTTGCTTCGCTTGAGATTAATTACAGCAGGAAAAAGAATGTCATGACATAATTACAGGAGGAAAATGAATGTCCTGACCAGATATCGTTACCTTCAGAACACTTGTTCGCTTGGGGTTAATTAGAGCAGGAAAAAGAATGTCATGACTCAATTATAGGAGGAGAAAGAATGCCCTGACCAGACATCGTTAACCTCAGAACAAGAGCTTCGCTTGGGGTTAATTACAGCAGTAAAAGTAATGTCCCAACCAGACATCTTTACCTTCAGGCCACTTCCTTCGCTTGGGGTTAAAGACAGCACGAAAAGCAGGAAAGGGAATGTCCTGACCAGACATCGTTTACCTTCAGGCCCATGCTTCACTTGGGCTTAATTAAAGCATGAAAAAGAATGTTCTGACTTAATTACAAAAGGAAAGGGAATGTCATGACCAGACATCGTTACCTTCAGACAACTTGCTTCGCTTGGGCTTAATGACAGCAGGAAAAAGAATGTCGACTTAATTACAGCAGGAAATAGAATTTTCTGACAAGACATCCTTACCTTCAGACCACTTGCTTTATTCGGGGGTAATTACAGTAGGAAAAAGAATCTCATGACTTAATTACAGCAAGAAAGAGAATGTCCAGACAAGACATCATTACCTTCAGACCACGTGCTTTGATTGGGGTTAATTAGAGCATGAAAAAGAATGTTCCTGTATCATAGGGAAAATTGGGATGGCCGGCAGGAAAATGGAACGGAATGATCTAGGGTGGTGGAAATATATCTGCTAAACAAGGACTGTTATCACAAACTTCTTTAGCTATAAATTCAAGCTACAGAATGATTCCTTTTAGAACTACCGTAAACCCCAAACTAAAAAAAAATAGCGAACTTTAAATGGCACTTACTCGTGCGAGTTGTTTTATTATTATTATTTTAACCGCTCATCGAGCGGCGGCCAGCAAGGACATAACGCCGAAATCATAGGCCTATCACCAGGCAATAAATATTAAAATGGTAGTGATAAAAACAAAGCAACCGAAAAAAAATCAAACGCAAACCAGAAAAATTCCCCCTAAAAGAAAAAAAAGCGCCAAGGTGCCGGAGATAGGGCCGCTCACTCTGGGTTCTGAGGGCGCAACGAATAGATTGAATAATTTAAAATTGATTGACGAGGATCCCCCCACGTCCAAGAACACTGCAGTCGCGTGTCTGTCCATGAGTCTCTCTCAAGGACTCGGGGCAGCCGTTAGCGACCCCACCCTTCGCAGTAATGGGACATATAGCGCTCATTTTGTTCCTTCAAACAAGGACATTCGACCAAATGCCGTTTTAATGCCGGGGAGAACCATGCAGTCTTGACAGAAAGATTCAGCAGAACACCCCATTAAGCGGTGTTGCATCTTGCTAATGTGTTCGATATGGAGATTATAAAAAATGACTTGAAACTTTCGAGCCATTGGTGGGTAGGTCTACCAAAAAAGTCGCGGCGCAATGCCATACTACCTTAAATTCCGGTGAGCTAAACGCTGGTCCGGTCGTTCAATCTTGCAGACAGTTTGTGTCCTCGACAGCGCGTTCATTCCCTATAATCCCTATATTTCCAGGGTCCTAGCGAAAGAAAATCGCGACGTTCCCCAGGCTCGCGGCAGCCGTTGCTTCACGGATACTGCAAACTGAGGGGTGCGGAAATTTTAAGCCACTCACCACGCTCTGTGAATCGCAACGAATCACAAGTCGATCTCCTAACCAAGCACACACGCATTTTTCCCTACTGAGTTGTTTATTGTAACCAGCTCAGCCGTGAAGACAGGCATATTGGCCAGAAGAGTTACGCCGGCTTTAAACAAGGAGAATATGGCATGGAAGCCATCTATGTGCGCAGGCACGGCTCCAGTGGGACACAACATGTGATCCAAGAAGTACGACCGAAGTACTTTTATTGGTGTAGAAGCTTGGAGAGCAGACGTAGGCAACAAACATTCAAATACAGTCACTTCCAGGGTGGCGTATTGTAAAGAACCAGCGTCACCATCGTCGCGAGAGTTACTTAAAAACTAAAAAGTTTCCAAGCCCGAAACTCTAACGTCATTGGGCATTATGGGCGTCTCTCTTCGGCATAGACATTATCAAGATCAGCGGCGGGGGCTGCGATAGAGGTGCTAGACCCGCTCTTAAAAGCGCATAGTACCATGTGTTATGTGCGCGACGTAAAGTGAGTACCATTTCCCCAGCTTCAACGTGCGGGCAGCTCCGGTCGCCAAGAGTAGATTGGTATTATAGAGCGCGTCCACCTTCCGCAATAAACGTTCGAAAGAATATCCCCTAGTTTTCCTTTTCTTTTTATTTTAGAGGGAGATGGCTGGAGATGCATCCTGTCTCGGCTTGGACCATCTCCGAGATACATAGGTTAACTTATAACAAACAAAGGAACGACAAGTTAATAGAATAGTACCCCTATCAGCACCATAAGAGCAGCAGTAAACCAGTAAAAATTATGGCGCAGAGACAGGAGATCCTAAGGATGTGAATGTGCTCTTCCTAGGTAAAGGGTTGTTCGAAGACAAACCCAAGGAAAGGATTCGACTTTACCATATACATGCGAACCTCATTAAAGAACATTTCCGGGTTGGGGGGTAAAACGGGTAATGCCGGCAGAATTGCACCACCTTATTCTTGTCCAGAAAAACTTAACCATGTGCTTCAGCATAACGAGTGATACGGTTCAAGATAGGTTGGAGTCGATTCTCCAAGGTAGAGATCTGAGAGGCACCAAAAGAGATAAAAAATGAATATATGTATAGTGAGAACATATTCCTGCAATTCCGATGCCAGGGCAAAGAGAGTGAGGTAAACATGTAGACGAGCAGCCCGGCCGGAAAAAATAATTTTGTGTAAATATTATCGTTCACCCGAATCAATCATTTCATGACGTCATACCCCACCCCCAATTATAATTCGCACAACGATTAAAGGCGCTGACATGATGTAGTTAAAGCATTCACCTCTGTAAACGTCAGAACATTATAAAAATTAGGATTATATACTGGGCGGCTGTGCCCCCCAGACCCCCCCCCCAATTTAATGAAACTCAGGATCATCGTAGTGCGGTCCACGCATCGTGTTTACCCTCCCACGAGCCGTCCCCTATAAATGTACTCAAAAAACGTGAAACATTTTGGAACACAGACGAAATAGTACATCTTATCGGCCGGGCCGCTCGTCTACATATTTACCGAGAGTGATACTGATGACACATCTCTGTAGAACGCCACCTTGCTGACCTATTAAACTGGTGAGATCTCTCCACTCGTACGTGGAATTGACGATCTCGAAAACCGGCCTAGGTGGAATTATCTTTCTCCAGCTTGCGAAAGGCAAGTACAGTAGCCATTCGACAGGAATCTGGGAAAATACTCTTCGTCCAGATCCTGTTGAACAATGATAACAAGATAGTCATGCCTGGCTCACCCAAGTGTCAAAGAATAGGTATGGGATATCGTCCAGATCAGGAGTGATGTCCGCGCGGGAAAAGAGGAAGAAAGGAAGCTCGCGTCGGGTAAACAGGTTGTTGAAGGGTCTCCACCTATAGAGGTGAAGTCCAGTCGGTGACGTTCAGCGAACTTTCGGCGCACTATAAATTCCGGTGATACAGTATACTGACCGGAGAATATGAAAAAAAACTGTCTTGAATGATTCCGCTACGGACATAAGATCCAATATGGTGGCCTGCGTTCATTAAGAACGAGAGGAAGTTCCTAGCAGAACTTAGCCTGAATACCTTTGACACACCTTCGCACATCCGCAACAAGAGTCATCCCAATAAGTGAAGACATGTATGTCCGGAAGAAGAGTGGCAAATGTGACTCGAAACGAAATGAAGTCGTTCAGACGCCGCTTTTATGCATATCGCTTCTCTCTGACGACCGTATCACGCTCACCGACGACCATGAAAGCGGACTGCGTGCAAAATGCCCAGGTATTCGAGATAGTAGTAGTTAGTCCCGCGGTGAAGTGTCCCAGAGAACTCAACAGCCCATAGACCCCTCAACTGAAATAAATAAAGTCAAATAGCCTGGCCATTCCATGGAAGAAAAATCACTGCAGGCATACTTAGAAGAAACTGGGTAGTCTTCTTTAAGGTGTAAGCTCTCGCCAGAATGAGCGTAGACCTCTTAAAAGAATAAGGCTTCCGATGGCTCTTGGTTGTCGAGAGAGAAGAAGTTGCTCCTGGCTTTGACTGCTTACTGGAGTAGTCTTGGGTCGGCGCCTGAGCCTTCACCTCTCCCTACCTCGAAGTTTTTTGCTAATTCGGCCACTTTTGGATTGGGAATTCCTGGTCTTTTGGAGGTGCTCGACTTCCCAAAACGCTACATCCGACCTCAGACAGATGAGAGGGAGATGAAGCTCCCTCGTTGCTACTTTTAACTCAGTATCAATATTAGCCAGGTTTCACAGACTGAGAGACCTTGTCATGGTCGAACCTAATCAAAACTTTCAAGGCAGGTCTTAATCCACCGCTCTTGTTTTCTAATTACCCGTTCACTTTTGACTGCCGTCTGATCTGCCAGCTATCCCGCGATATCTTCTATTGAGTACACCAGCACCTCTCTTGAATAGACTACTCCTTTGAAGATATTTATGATAGAGTGCAGAGTCACTTGGACAAGCGAGACATCAAGCGTACGAGGAGTAGTCAATATGGCATCCTAGGCTGGATCGGCCACATTACCAGAAGATACCCGTCCGAAAAAAGTGGTGCCTTCGGCTCTCTACCAGGAACCAGAATTTAAGCCTGACGTTGTAGGAGAATGTGTCCATTGTCCACCTTGCATGTGTCTACCTTGCTCAAAAGATGCCCGGCATCCTCTCAATGAGGGGTCTCGATGTCCTTGGTGTTCATTCACCTTTTCTGTGCCTCTTACCGTAGATGTAGTTTCTTTATCAGAAGGCCCGAGGCCGGACGTGCCAACCTTGGTTTGTTCACATGCCTGCAAGAGTTGACAAGGGACCCGCTGGTCAGCATACTCCCTCTAGAAGAAGATCCTCTAGTCTTCCTCTTCTTTTTGATTTGGTGGGGGAGGGTGGGGTATGCATCATATTCTCTCCCATATAGGGGCTACAAGTTCGGACGGCCTGCCTCTCTTTGGACTATCTCTGAGGTCGTAAAGGACCCGCCCGCTTATGAACCTCTCGGAAGGAAGAATACCTTTCTTTCTGGAGGATCCTTGTATGGGTACCTGGCCTATTAAGAGGATCCTGCCCGTTAGCGAACTTAGATTATGGGGTCTGTACTGCCAAAGTTGGTGGTAGGGGACACCCAGACCCGCTCAAAGAGGTGCCTCTCCCCCACCCCGACTCCCTGGCACCATTATGAGGTGAAACGAGGCCGCGTTTAGCGGCAGCGTTTCTTACGAACGCATTGCTATATTACTCTCAGTTTGTGGCCATGGTACAGTAATTGGAAGCAAAAGATACGGACGTATGGAAGAAGAATAATATGGCCTCCAACTGCTCTAGTGGTATAGAAAAGGTCCTCATGGGAACAGAAACATCCAGAATATAACCATTGTCACATAATCGGCCTCAGTTATGAGATAGGATGTGCCTTGACAACCCAACTCGCCATACTCGGCGACTCAGTCCTTGCATTTTAACCCTTAAAGAATGAGGCCGTCGTAGCCACCTCATTTGTGCACTGAAAGTGGTGAATCGAGTCATCAGCTTACTACACTCCCCACCTCGTACCTCAACTATTCAATATGCTTTCGCTCTTTGCAGCGGGTATGGACCTCGTGGTATAACCCGCCATTAGTCTAACTTCAAGTACTAGGATGGATATGCGCCCAACCACCATAACTTCTCTGGATAGTAAAGGAAAAGTTGAGAAGTGTAGACAAGGTTATGTAATAAAGAAGAATAAAGATAGTCGGGTACACTAATAAGTAGAGGGGGGTGATTACCTCCCTGTTACCTTACCCTTGCATTGGGGCTGGTAGGGCGGGCATGTTCTTTAGGTTTCAGTTGTAGCAGGGTCGTTGCCTCTGCTACAACATCTGTCCTCTTGCGGCGGAAACAATGAGAATTGGGGAAGATAAAAACCTGCATATGCTGCTGCAGTCATTGGGGCCAGATTGGTGCACAACTGCCGGTACTGAAGTGGGAGGATATACATATACTGCTCCTCCGAGTAATTAGGTGTAACAATCTGAACGGGATACCTCCCTGCCGGGGACTCGTGAGAGAAGTAACGTCATCAGCAGCAACCTATTCGACAGCTTTTCACAGAAAGAACAAAAAATGGCTACTCATCGATCAAAGATGATAAAAAGAGTACTACTAATTGGTAAGAGTACAAGATACTTAAAATCAATTATTAAATAGAGATTTAAACAAAAGAGAAATGAAATGATCTGTAATTATAACAACGGGGAGAAAACAAAAGAGCAACAGCACTGTGGTAATACGAGAGGGCGGTCAATAAGTTTTGCGAATCGGTAGGGCAAAACAGAGGAAGGGGGATGGCTGTTTGTGGGGGTGTTAGTACAAGTTATGACCTGCAGCCGCACGCTCCTGCCTCGTCTATTTAAGAAGCAGTAGCTGATCGCAGATCGTCAGTCACAAATTTTTGAACAATGGAGAAGGTTGAGCACCGCGCAGTGATCAAATTTTTGACCAAGGAAGGCAAGAATGCAAAAGAGATCCATGAACGCATGGTTGCAGTATACACCGACACCGCCCCTTCCTATGCAACCATTGCTCGCTGGAATAGTGAGTTCCGCCATGGTCGTGAGTCCCTTGGAGATGAGCCCCGTCCAGGACGCCTGTCAGACGTGACCAACGAGGACAATGTGGCCCGTGTGGAGAGGATGATCCTCGAAAATTGACGGGTGAAGGTCGAAGAAATCGAGCGAGAACTTGGAATATCACATAGGAGTGTTTTCAACATCATCCACGACAATTTGGCCATGACCAAGGTCTCTGCCCGTTGGGTGCCTAGAAACCTCACGCCCCATGATCGACTTCAACGTCGTCAAAGTTCGGAGGAGCTGCTGCTCCTGTACAACCAAGACTCGGTGGGATTCGAGTCACGCATAGTGACAAGTGATGAAACGTGGGTCCATCACTGGGATCCCGAGACCAAGCTGGAAAGCATGGCCTGGAAGCACAGGGGCTCTCCGCCCCCCATCAGGTTCCGGACCCAACCCTCAGCCGGAAAGATCATGGCCACCATCTTCTGGAATTCTGAGGGAGTGTTGATGGTGGACTATGCGCCTCGTGGAAGGACCATCACAGGCCAATATAACGCCGATGAACTGGCTGGGTTGAAGAAGTGCATCCGTTAGAAGTGGCGCGGCAAGTTGACACGCGCTGTCCTGCTCCTCCACGACAATGCCCCTGTCCACAAGGCCAGAGTTGCACAAGCTGCTTTGCGCGAGTGCGGATTCGAGGAGCTCAACCATCCCCCCTACAGTCCAGATCTGGCCCCTAGCGACTACTTTTTATTCCGCCAGCTTAAGGCTACACTGCGTGGACGCCGGTTTGGGCACGATGAAGATGTCCAGCTCGCCGTCCAAGAGTAGATTGAACAGCAGTGGGGAGATTTCTGGTTGTCGAGAATTCGAAGCCTCAGGGACAAGTGGTGCAAGTGCATTGAAGTCGAGGGTAGTTATATTGAAAAATAATAAAACACTTTTCCTCATATCTCGTTTCCTTATATCCGAATTGCAAAACTTCGGCAACCGTCCGAAAGGTATCCAAACTAACTCAAAATAAAGCAATTGCTCCACTCATTTGCGTAATGTAAAAGTAAAAGGTGATAACGACCTACCCTAATTTATACTTTTGTTTTTAAAACCTTTTGAACTTTTCTATAAAAAAACGCAGCGAATTTCTCCTTAAGCTTGAATTTCAGTTTTCTTATAAATCATTGGCATAAACTTCTAATTAGCAATTTAATGATAATTTTGGATGAGGTATTGAAGAAATGGCAGCTCATCTGGTCTTTAGGTTAGGGTCTACAACCTGTGAAGTGCCACCCACATTTGAGGGATGTCAGAGTCTAGGGAAGCTACAAAGACATTTAAGAGATTCCCAAGAAAGCCTTTAGGGAGTTGGACCTTTATCAGAGCTGCGAAGACACTAAAGTAATTTCTAAGTTATCCTTAACTCTATAATTTAACTTGGTGAATTTTTGAAATTTTTGAAAATGTTTTTTTTGCTTAGTGGACAAGTAACCTTTCATGTTTTTGAGTTTAGGTTTATTTGAAACTTTTATTCGCAGGGATGTTTTTTGTATGTTTTGAGCTTTTATCAAAGTTCTTTCTAAGAGTTCAGAAAAAATAAATATAATTATCGAATGATTTGGAATGAAAAAACATACAAATCGTGAAGTTCAAAAAATGTATTAAAATTAGGGCTTTGGCGCTTTTTTACTATCATTTCGTATATAAAATAAATTTAGATGCAAAAAGAGATCTGGCGAAGGTTTTTCTATAGATTAAACCGGGTGAAATAACTTTAAAAAAAGGTTTCAGGGTGTCTATGTTGAAAAAAGGGTTTGGAAAATTCTCAACTATATATAAATCTTCAACGGATAAAGACAATATAATAAAAGGTGAAATAACTTTAAAAAAATGTTTCAGGGTATCTATGTTGAAAAAGGTGTTCAGGGTGTTAAAATAAAGAGTCTATAAAGGGGATTAAAAAAAGCGGTTTAGAATAGCAAATAGGCCGTAGGCCACACGCCGAAGGAGTGCCTGTGGAACCAAGTTCTTTCTGTAAGAAAGAATACGAAGTATGGCTTGTTTCTAATAATTATTTTATAATATTAAATAAATATAAGTATCGAAATTTTGTGAATTTTTTTAAATCCAAAGAATTACAAATGGGGAAGTTCAGAAAATTTATTTTTATATATCTTCTTCTATCTTCTACAACTCTATATTTTAGCAACGTGATATTTTGAAAGAGGGGAAATTTAGTTTAGAGTTTCTTTTTAAAATTCTTATAATTGGCGAAGTTCATAAAATTTATAAAAATTTATCTATGGCTGCTTTTTTTTAGATTTTAAATTTTAATCTTAGTAGCGAGGCGCAAGCGCCCCCGTATGGGGGCAATGGTGAAGCCATTGCCTGGTAATCTTATAAATCATCTTTAAAGATTATATAAAATTTCTTTTTAAAAACTTGAATTTAATTTCACAGCATGAAGCCCCCAAATTTTATTAATTTACTAATAATTGCATATTATTTTATCGTGCAACCTTTCAGAATATTTTAAAGTTAAACTTCTTGGATTATTACTTTTTTCGTAGATATTAACCAAGTGAATTGAACTGTCCAAAAGTCAGTGATGAGGCTGAAAAGGTTAAAGACCTCAGTTTCAGGATAACTGAATGATATCAAAACTCTACTTTCATTAAAACTTGGATGGTAATCGAGTTAGATGTTGCGGCTTCTATTAAAATATCATGTTCTTCGGAACTATAATTATTTCTGAACATTCATGAATTAATTGGTGGAAAAGTGGTTATACGTATTTCTTCTTTATTGACTAAGAATAGCGATATTTAATTTTGTTTGAAGCTGTATTGGGTGTTCTAAGTTTGAACTTTGACGTCGCATTTCATAACATTGGGCGAAAATTCGATATGCACAGGGTAATACGAGTCTTGTCACCCTCTGTACATATTGTTTTAATTTCACCGATTCCTTCCTCACCCCCATTTGTTTTTTTGTTCTGAGGCAAGAATGTAAATAGGCGTTTTTTTCTTTTTTTTCTTTTTGTAATAATCTGAAACCTTTATGTTGTTTTACATTTTCTTTCGAATGATATAATTTTCAAAGTCCTTCCAAGGTTAGCCAAAGAATTATTTTGTTTTGGCAATAACATCATAACTATTCGGCCGATTTTATCCCCAAAGTCCTTATCCTTCAGCACTTCTCGGATCTGAGGTCCGACGAAGATGCCCTCCTTGAGCTTATTAGAACTCAGAGCTGGGAAAAGAGTGCACAAGTGCTGAAAGGCAGCGCCATTTTTGTCCATGGCCTTCACGAAATTCTTCATTAAACCAAGCTTAATATGAAGACGAGGATGAAAAACCTTGCCCATGTCCACCAGAAGATTTTTTACGACACTGTGTTCAAACAGCTCGACTGTCCCAGAGACACCGAAAGCAACAGTACTTTATGAAGCCCAATTGCATACCTATAAGGAGCTTAAAGACATTGAGGTCTCCGCAAAGACTCCACTGGTATTAGTTGTACTTGATAGCCTCCAAAAGGAGCTCCATATTGTCATACGACTCCTTCAGATGGACTGAGTGGGCAATGGGAATACTGGCGTATTTATCGCCATTGTGCAGGAGTACAGCCTTAAAACTTCGCTTGGAAGAGTCTATGAAAAGACGCCAGCCTGACGGATTGTGTGGGAAACCAGAGAAGGTGAACCAGGGAGAGGCATTTGTGCAGTAACATAACATGTTTTCCATCTCAAAGAATAAAGCCAAGTCATTGTTCCTTGTCCTGAAACTGGTGAACGTTGCATTTGCTTCGATCAGGTTCCACTGCCTAAGCCGGGATGCCAGGAGCTTTGACTGCTGCTTAGATAAATACAAATCACGGGCAAGGCCTTTCAGGGCTTCCTGCGTTTTCCAGTGGGTCTCATTGCCATTTGCGCCTGAATGAACATAGACAATTTCTTCAGAAACGATCGACTTGGCAGAATTTTTACTTCATCTGATGAAGGAAGAAGATCCTTATTTGCCTAGAGTGGGGAACAGGTCTCATAGCTGAGGGAAGGTTGGGATATTTGATATTTTTACTAGAAGAAGCATTGAAACCAGTTATATTTGTTAAACAAAAATAACAATCATTTGAATGGCTTCGTGGCTAGAGCATCGGGGCAGCTAAGTTGAAGGCTGCTCTCTTGCCGTTAAACCATGCAGTTATTCCATTGTAGCAGGTCTAACAACAGATGTCTAGGGCCCAGAATTTGTCCTAATCTCCAATTTTACAGTAAAAATAATTAAAGTTTGTAGTTCTCAGAAGGGAATTAATAGTTCGGCGCTGTGCAACTGTCGTGAAATCCCCACACATGTAGCAGAATGAATTTGTCTTGTTGATGCATCCTCGGTGTTTTGAAGTCCCTGAGGCCATTGCAGAGATATGTATTAACTCACAAAAATCTAGAAAAACAAAGTAAAATTTGATTTAATGGATTTGGTTAATATAAACATGTATCCAACATATAATAAAACGGTTGTATAACATGATTGTCGATCAGCACTAATCTACCACTCTCACCGCCAGTAAGCTACTGGTGCACCCAGTCACAGTACATGTCGGAGGGGGGGGGTTGCCAGATGCTTTTAGTAAAAATAAAACATTTCACTTTTTTAAAAGAACAATTCCTAAAATTAAATTGAAATTTAAATAGCAAAATGTCTTAAATAGAACACATCTGGTAGCACTGAATGCATGTACACATGTATGTACATATATACATGTATATCTCAAAATCTAGAGGTGAAACTAGTTTCGTACCTGATTTCAGCACCCCAAAATTAGGCTAGAACAACTGTTTTTATGGTTGCCTCAATTTTTCTGTAAATCGGTGATTTTCTAATTCAAATATTGTTTCAAATTTATATTTCTGATGACCAAAAGGTTTGTCACCCCAAGTAAATAGTGTTTTAATTATCTATTTAAAATATTGTTTCAATTTTATATTTCAGATGACCGAGTTTTCTCGCACCGTTTTCATAGAACAATGGCGCCCCATCATTTTGTGGCATGAAAATGATGGTGTTCATATAGACCTTCTTAATGTGTGACAGTGTCAATGAAAATCAATTAAATAAAACCACTTCCTGTGTTTGATGTTATTATATTGTTCCTCTCTTCAAAGTGAATACATTAAAACCAGTGAATGTGTTTGATATCATTATTATTGTTCCCCTATTGTTCTTATTACTTTTCGGTAGGACTGGGTGAAAAGACTTTCGGACCACCCTGTACACTCCACGGCATTGAGTCAAATGGGTCATTCGGACTCTTTGGTGATAAGTTGTTATTGTTATTCTTAGATTTAGGTACGCGCAACCACTAATGCTTATTTACAACCGTGTTTGGTTTTATGGATAAACTATCTGCACTCAGCCAACGGGTCCTTCTTTCTCAGCCGGACTTGGGATCTGCCATGGCAGAGTTTGGGTAATAAATGATTGTGGATGTTTAAACTGAGCGCCGACGTAAACAACTAAGTGATTCACAACGTTTGTTGCCTTTACTTCCCTTTTCAACATATGTAAGAACGTCAACCCACCACCCCTCAATCCGAGATTGACTTGAAAGGTACATTCCAAAAGATATTAAATATAAAGAGAATATTTTCGCAGATAAAAAACGAGATAGTTATTTTATATTCAATCCGCGCCATTTAATAAAGTGTGATGTATGTAGCGTAGATTTTGTATGTACATACAATTTTTCGAATTTTATTTGCAGCAAGTTCAATATTTCAGCGTAAGTCTACCAAACTGTGGACCCAATTTACCCCTTGAAGACATAATATTCCAGCCTAGTTGAGGAACCTTAAACTAGACAATTCTTTGCCAGCTTAGCGTGTGTCCTACCACTTTTTGTGTCCTACCTTTACAAATATCTGTATTAGAGAAACATGAAAAATTAAATTAGTAATTTTTGGTAAAAAATATTTAGACTTTTAAAAATCTACTTTAAAAATTAGCTTTCAACCAAAATTGCTCTTGCTTCACTGAAATCATGGAATGATAAAATATTAAAATTGCAATTTAAATAGGGTTAAACGTTTACTAATTTTAACATTGACTTTTGAAGTGTTTATTCGTACTCTTAAATATTATATAAAAAAATTGTTAGGTTAGGTTAGGGAAGGGATGCGCCTCGTTCATATTTGAAAAAAAGCAATACATTGGTTGTTGCAAGGACTACCCTGTTGTTTGTAAAAAGTCCCTCGTTTTGTGGATTTGTTATAAGAAAAATCAGTGATTTGGAAATGGTTGCAACCACTCACTAAAATGTCACATACATTTGCTACACTCATAGTGCGCAGGTAAAAATCGATTTAATGGCTCCATTAAGCGTGACCATTGATTCTGAGGCTCAAATAATTTCTTCGTTTGCTCAGGGAATCAATCCTTAAAAGCTGTGTTTTAATAAGAAATCAAGAAAAAATTGTTCGTTAACTATTTTGAACTGGAATATAAGTTTCAATGGCCCAATTTACGTGTTTTCCCCTCTTTAATTAAATTTTCTTTGGTTAGAAGTTCTCCCATTTTGCCAATGAAAATTTTGAGGAAGCGCCATATTATAGAAACACATGCGAAGTTTTCCCAAAAGAATCGTCCTTTCTTAGAAAATACTTAGGGGCGGACGAATGTAGAAAAGAAAGAAGAAATGAAATGTAACTTGGAATCCGATTTAAAGAAAGGTTGAAGATGAAAGAAGATGAAAAACGAAAGAATAGTTTCTTCCTTGGAAAATTAAATACAGGAAATACTGAAATGCAAATACAAACAACTCTTGGCTGAAACTTGAAGGAAGGAATGAAAGAAAACCTCCCCCATTCCCTGAAGAGAGGAATTTCTTTAAATGAAAAGCGGTTAGATGCAAATCACTCTTAAAAATAAAAGTAAACATTTAAGACAATGAAATAGTATGGTTTCAATCAATTGTGAATACGAAGGAGTTTCGGTCTAGTCCTATTTAAGTATATAATTTATGAATAAAATGATAGCAGGGATAAATGTTTAGTCGTTTAAACTATAAATAAATCTAGCTTAGCAGGTAGAGAAAGGGGATGTCATTGTAAAAATCTAGAACTAGGACGAGGTCAATTTAAACGTTGAATTAAATTTTATTCCATTTTCTTTTACCAATGCCAGGAAGAAGGAGAGACAAGCAAGCCGGTCTCTCGCTCAGCGAGACAGAAAATGGAAGGTGTAAACTTTCGAGATATTTGTACTGTCACTAATTGAAGATCCACTTGAACAAGCTTTCCATTATAGATAGTGTTGATACAGTTGATGGATTTGTTGATTGGAACAAAATAATTCTTAGTAACAAAATAAGCTCGTGAAATCACTTGCCAAACCGAACTCAAATTAAGAAAATATTGGTTTGAATTAAAATATTCGGAAAATTCGATTGAAACCTTGCAAATTCGACCTACATCTATATATATATATATATATATATATATATATATATATATATATATATATATATATATATATATATATATATATATATATATATATATATATATATATATATATATATATATATATATATATATATATATATATATATATATACAGAAATGTGCCTATGACCCTAGTGATTCCTGTCCATTACACAGAAAAAAACACACAGAATTTATAGTAGAGAGACAGACTTTTGGTTCCTAAATTTCACTGCTTCAAATTACTAACCCATACCATATAAAGTACAATGAAAAAACTATTTTAACAGCTAAATTTCTGAAATAAATCAGAACGTGGGAAAAAGATCATTCTTAAATATAATATATTTATATAACGTATGGTAAAGCATTATGGGCATCTTGAAGTCAATCAAATCATCTCACTAAAGTTACAATGAAATAATATAAAAACAAATAAAAAATATATTAGAACATATTCACTTAATCAAAAATAATCAGTAAAACAATAAATACTCTTACAAACATTTCATCTCATCCAACCAACTATCACCCCAACCAATATGAGTAATACTCAATTCCGTACCTCATTTCACTGCTGGGATACCTCTGACATACATCGAAGGCCATGTCTCCCAACAAAGCGGAACTCTCCCCAGATATGCGCGAAAACAAAGTATGTCTACAATATAAAGGTCATAGCTATCGTGAAATTGCCAGACGTCATAGACTCTTCCCTTCATCATTGTATTATGCGATTTTCGACAGGCTGAAAAGCGACGTCGATATGGATAACCCAATTTGCTCAAAAGGATAGAAGGCTATTCTGCTGTGAAGTGAAGGAAATCCCTTCGTCAGTAGCTAGACAGTTATTACATCTCAGACGGTTCCAAATTATCTGCACAATGACGATTCGCGATTAGCAACTCAAAGAAGAAAGCCCTACATCAATGAAGCTAATAGAGAGAAAAGACTACTTTGCAAAGAAACACTTCAATGAAGTGAAAGAATTCTGGAGTTGGAATCTTCTGTAAAATACGAAACGTAAGTTTCCAGGCAAAGCAGAGCTACAGTCCCTGTACTAGAAAAATGGGCTGAAATACGGTTTGACGCGATAGGACACAATAGATTTCGTGTCACGAAGACTCCAGGCTGTGAGAGATGCAAGAAGGTTTCATACGAATTATTAAGGCTTTATGTACGCGATGTACGCTGTCTAATTTAAAGGTCTTAAACTAAGTCTAAGATGTTCTAATACTTATTATAGATTTATATTTATATTTAGTATGTTTCATAATGATCTTATCTCTATGTTAGAAATTACTTAATAAATCACTGTACATGATTTTTCAGTAGTATACATGATAAACAAAAGAATAAGGTATAATATTCTAAAGTTTAATACACTAAAAATAAGGAAGTTTATTTAGGAAATTGGCATAAGTGTGTTGTCCCTTCATTGTTATGACTTCTGAAACTCGCTCTAGCCTGCTGAATAGCAACCACTGAAGCTAATTATAGCGATTATGTTCCATTCTTGCCTTAGCAGTGCTCGGAGGATGTCATAGTTTGCGGGCTTCTGCTTCTCCACCCACCTTTTGAGCAATGCTAACAATTTCTTGATCGGATTGAGGTCAAAAGTGTTTCCAGGCCAAGAACGAAATAATTCAGTGCGTTGGTGTTCGAGCAACTTTGTTCGCACTTTTGCTCTATGACACGGGATCCTATTATGCCGCAAAGCCCATGAATCATCACCAAACTTCTCTTGGATCGTAGGCAAGAGGTGCTCTCGGAGGACATTTTGATATCATTCTTTGTTCATAGGGGTATTTGAGGGAAGAATTATGATAGAGCCGATAGCCTTGGATAAGAGGCATCCAATTAAGTGGATGGTCTCATAATGTATCACTATTGACACAATGTAGCCTTTATGGTAGCATTTCCTTCTCGTTTACTTCTCCAGACAGCTAATTTCCCATAAATCTCAAAAAAGGAAGAAGGTGCGTCATTAAGAAAATAATTGTGTTTCAGTCTTCCACCTTCCAATTTTTGTATCTTCTGCAGTATGATACTTGATGATACGTGGTTTTAAGGCCTCTCTCCTTGCCATTAGGATGCTCTCTATAAGTTTTCCTCTCTCCGTGCGGACAGAAGCATTCACCTATACCCACTGGTGTTCCTGGAAAACCTCTACACTGTAGTATCTACACGATTTCGAGGCTGACTCCGCACGAGAAGACGATCCGAATGCAAACCGAACACCCTCAAACATCTTGAGACATTCTTCAGCGCACTTGAACATATCTCCTTGAACTTGGTATCCATTTGTTATACAGTTATTACAAAGGTAATAGTCATAGCAGCAACTTCCGTCTACTAGGAACCACTCTGGGATCGCACGAGTTTTCTCGGGGGGGGGGGGAGCATTGTGAACAAAAGATAATGATATCAAAGTTTCTGTTACACCTCCACTGCCGTCTTGCTAACAATGGTTTCGTGGAGAATGATGCATTTCACCCCTGATAGGGTTTGCGCGATGGTGGGATATTAGGAAATGTATTTTGAACATAAATTCATTTTTTACACTAAAGAGAATATCTAATCTCAGAGAGAACTAGGCAGGTAGTTTAAGCAATAATGCAGACACTATACAACTTACAAAAGCAGATACCTAGGAGCTACATGTACAAAAATTATATAATTATGAATCAGTAAAGATCTCAAGAGCCACTCGAAGCTAGTTTATTAAATATAGGGAAAAAGGAAGGAATTAATAGGTGAAAGATAGATAAAAGGAAAAGAGTATATAAATAAAGAAATAATTCTATAAGTTATTTCTGCAAAGTTATATTTTAAAGTAATATTCATCAATTCTTTTCTTTTACATATTTACTTTAAACGCTTTCAATGACTACTATGCAAGTTATTCCAAATTTGTGTTATTTTATAAGAAAAGAAATTTTGTGCAATGTTAAATCTTTTTATTACTACTTTGAAACCTTTATTTCTAGAGAGGGCTCAGTTATTTAGTTCTAATATTAAGTCATAATTTATATTAATTAACCCATTTAGTATGCCTAAGACCAATAGGTTTGCCATAACCTTTGCTTATATCTGTAGAAACCATTGCCAAAATGGAATGAAACCTTATATTTATTTCCGTTATTTAAAATAAAATGAATTAAGCAAAGGGAAAATATGGGGTAACTACTCTGAATAAAAGCAAAGCTGCCTCTCTTCACTCTAAAGCAAAATATGTATTCATCCGATGGTTCCTAAGCACTAAAGTGTCAAACTTTCCCTTCAGGTCAAGGGTCAATATTCTTGATGGAGTATTATAGCGAAGAAATTAAAACTTTTCGGTATTTTAGGGATATATATATATATATATATATATATATATATATATATATATATATATATATATATATATATATATCAGAAAATATTGTTAAATCCAATGACAGAACCCCAAATATGTAAATAAAACCACTGTGGGAGAGCGTAGTAGTTTATTATCTCGAGACCATTTTCGGCATGGAGTTTGTTATGCCAGCCTCAGTCGAACACTAAGAATACATGCCGTCACACCAAGCGTACAATATATATATATATATATATATATATATATATATATATATATATATATTACAGAGATCCAATTGGAGTTCCTAATCAGGGGGCGTGAATTTAAGTTCATTAATGATATATTTTAAGATTAGATCTTTGACGTAGGGGCTGCATTTAGATTGCCCATCCGAAAGGTTAAAGTTGGGAATTTCATCAATAAGGGTGGATTCAATAACCTTTCTTTTGCGGAAGGACTTACATGGATAGATTAGTTTGGCCTGTGGGAAGTTTATCGGGTGATTAAAGTTGTTACTATGCGTGAAAAGACTAGAGGCTGTTCCCCCGTCTAATGTCTCCTCTGTGTTCGTATATTCTCTTATCCAGGTTTCTTCCTGCTTCGCCTATGTAAAATAAAGGGCAGTTAATTTCTTTGCAGGGGATTAAATAGACTCCTGCTTCGTTGGTTCTTTCTATAGGTTTGGTGGTAGGGAATGATTTTTAATGGTCGAAGGGTATTTAAAAGTGGTGCAGTTAGGGGAAAGGCTACTATTTAAACCTTTCAGTAATGGAGAAAATGGAAGGGAGAGGCAGTTTCTTTTAGTATCTGGGTTCTTACCTTTAGGGCAATAGAAGTTTGACTTGACTTGGATAAGCATTCATTGATGATATGGAGGGGATATTTTAGTTCTATAAATGTACAGGTGATGAAAGTAATTTCATCAGACAAGAAACATGGCTCACAGATTCTAGAACCTCTCAAAAACATTGACATTACAATGGCTTTTTAAATTTTTATATCATGACAAGAACAAAAATGGATGTAAGAATTTGAATTAGTGGTTTTACGGTATACAGAGAAGGTAGGTCGGTCATTTACTCTTACAATTTTAACATCGATGAAAGGTAAACAATTATTATTTTTTCATTCAAATTTGAATTTTATGGTAGGGTGTAGGTTATTGAGGTTGTTTAAGAAATTGTCAAAAGATTCCAGATGATTTAAAGGCCACATCGATATGACGTCATCAACATATCTGTACCATACAAAATTTGGGGATGGGGTCACAGAGGGGAGTAGAGACATTTCGAAATGTTCCATAAAAAGATTGCACAAAATGGGTGACAAAGGATTTCCCATACTCAGCCCATGTTTTTGGCGGAAGAAACCCATATCACTATTAAAAACATTTTCAGTGACGCAAAGTTTAACAAGGTTAACAATTTTTGTTTGGGGTAATGGGAGGTTTAATCTCGGGTTCCTTAATCCATTAGGTAATACTTTAAGGGCTTCATCAACTGGTACATTGGTAAAAGGCTGTCTACATCAAAGCTCACTGAGCGACTGCCTTTGATGTCAATTTTTCTCAGTTTCTCGATGAAATCTGATGAGTGAACTATATGGAATGAAGAGGTTAAACCAACGGCATTTGAAAGAATGCTGGCCAGCCACTTAGAGAGGAAATATGCATCGGAGCCAATGCATGATACAATTGGTCGAAGAGGTGTTCCAGGCCGGTGAGTTTTCGGCAACCCAACATATGGGGAAGAGATGGATTAATTGGTTTGAAAAAAATCATTCCCTACCACCAAACCTATAGAAAGAACCAACGAAGCAGGAATCTATTTAATCCATTGTAAAGAAATTAACTGCCCTTTATTTTACATAGGCGAAACAGGAAGAAACCTGGATAAGAGAATGTACGAACACAGAGGAGACATTAGACGGGTGAACAGAGCCTCCAGTCTTTTCACGCATAGTAACAACTTTATCAACCGATAGACCTCCCACAGGCTAAACTAATATACCCATGTAAAGACTTCCGCAAAAGAAAGGTCATTGAATCCACCCTTATTGATGAAATCCCCAACTTGAACCTTTCGGATGGGCAATCTAAATGCAGCCCCTAAGTAAAAGATATAATCTTAAAAGATATACTTAATAAACTTAAATTCACGTCCCCTGATTAGGAACTCAAATTGGATCTCTGTAAACTATATATATATATATATATATATATATATATATATATTTATATATATATATATATATATATATATATATATATATATATATATATATATATATATATATATTTTACGCTTGGTGTGACGGCATGTATTCTTAGTGTTTTCGACTGAGGCTGGCATGACAAACTCCATGCCGAAACTGGTCTCGAGATAATAAACTACTACGCTTCCCCACAGTGGTTTTATTTATATATATATATATATATATATATATATATATATATATATATATATATATATATATATATATAGTACAGGAGAAAGAGAAATCGGACGTGAATGAGCAATTAGACAAGAAACAGGACATTAGAGGAACACTAGAATCAAAGGGAGCAGATGGCGGTACAATGAAGGCAATTCTTTACCGAGAAGATAGAAATAACAGGATTGCCTTCATAGTGCCGCCCTCTGCTCTCTTTAATTCTAGTGTTCTTCTAATGTCCCCTTTCTCTTACCTCTAAAAAACTCCTGTTTCTTGTCTCATTTCTCATTCGCTTCCAATTTCTCTTTTCTTGTACTATATATATATATATATATATATATATATATATATATATATATGGATTTTCAAAGGATAATGAAGTGTTAATGTTTTTTTATATCCAGTCTGCCACACCCTCTTTCTGTATTACATTTCTTAACTGGATGAAACATGGTTTTGAACGAGTTGTTCTCTATTTCTGACTAGTTCCCACTGCCGTCGAGTGTGAACATAAAGTCTTCTGGTGTTAGTTCTAGCTCGGTATCTCAATTGTTAAATATGTTGGCCAAATGTTTTTAACAGGTTTTAAGCCACATACTTTGCTCAACCAATTCAATAGTTGTAAGTCATATCTTCCTTGAAACCATTTTGGGACTATTCTTGCAGTATGTATCGGGCAGCGGTTATGAACGAATTTAATTTGTGTGGATGAAAAGGAATAATTAATTTCCGCGAGCGAAGGAAGGAAAGAGTTTTTCCAAATAACTATTTATCCGCTGCAGACCTCCCATTGATATGTGTAACATCCCCCATACTATGAAACGAAAACCATCCCTACCCATTGATTGTGACGTGACCACTTCGTAACACACCTTAAAAGTTCCGCCGTTCGTATCTGTAAAAGAAAAAAAATACTTAAGTAGATATGTAGTTGGACCTCTCATACCAAATGTCTTTGCGTAAAGAACTGCCTTAACCTAGCAATCATTCTTCATATTTTTGAAAAGTAATGAAAGTGTAACTGTATGCACTAATTTCACAGGTATGTTTGGTTATACCAGACTGCACGGAAAATATCTTAAATAATTTCTTGATTACAGTGTACTTACAATAATTTCAATTAACAGTGTCACACACGATGAAGACCCAGAGAGGGAAAAATATGAGGTGTAAATATTTACAAAGAGTAAATAAACAGAGAAAAACAGAGAATGAAACAGAAAGAGGAAAACAAACAAAGAGAAAAAGGAGAGAAACAGAGAGGGAGAGAGTTTGAAAAATGTATTAATTCTCTGTAATCTAATAAAAAATGCTAATTACTAATAAATTTTTATGATACCAAAATTTATAATTGGAAATGATTTAAATAATCTTTTTTTTAAACGTGCAAAAGTTTGTTTCACCTCACAGTAAATGTCTTATTTTACTGGAAAGTGGGCAAATCTTTTGCAAATTCAAGCATTTAGACAATGGCATGCAAAATTAAATTCGTGATATCTTTCATATTTTGTTACCGTAGTCTATAACTTAACTAATCTAGAGTGGGAAAGTTTTAGTAATAGAAATGTGATTGGGCTTATAACTAAAATGGTAGAAACTTTGAAAGTGTGACTAATGAATTATAGTGAAAATATTAGCTTGAGGAACTACATGGAATAATCATTTCTTACCTGCTGTTATTTTTTCTTCACAAATATCTTCGCCCGTAGTTCGTGCTGGAGGTTTTATGGTCCATAAATACCAGTCTAGACCAAAATCAAAATCTTTTCGACGTGCAGGCGAGCAAACGCCAGGTGGCAAGATTGGTGGTCGTTTGTTAGTCTGTATTTTATGGCTGGGACTCTATCTAGTTCCAGGTTTGTGCAAATGTCTTCTGACCTTTTTCGGGTGCATTGAATTTTAAAATTTTCACCTATTGGGAATTGGGAACGGGTTCTCGTCTAATGCATTCTTAATACCATCATCTTTTTGTGTTGCTGAAATTATAAAATAAAACACTTGATGAGTAATTAAATCATATATATATATATATATATATATATATATATATATATATATATATATATATATATATATATATATATATATATATATATATATATATATATATATTAGACTGGCCCAGATAGAGGCGATTTTTCATACTTAAGAACTTCTCACCCATGCAAATTGTGAGGCTTCCTATAAAAAACAATTTTAACAGTTTTAGCTCAATTGAACGAGTTTTAGTAGTGCCACACAGCTTACAAAGTTTGACGTTTCACATTTTTTCCACCCTACCCATCAGGTAACTGTTATAGGCGCGGTTTTTTTAATGTGGTATCCCCAGGAGGCCTATTCCATAGTGTTTTGCAATGAAATGAACTCAACTTGTTTTGTTAATTGCTCATGCATTTCTTTAATCCATATTTTGTTGTTTTGAGAGATATTTCTCACATTCGACTGCCTGTAGAAGGTACTGAAGTTGATCTTCATTTTTGTTAAGATGATTATTGTAGCGCTCAATCAAGGCTACAGCTCTCTCTGCATTATCATTGATATCATTCATAGTATAAATATATTGGTTTACTGTTTGATAGTCATTTCTTTCACTCCATTTTAAGGGTCTACTTCTAAAAAAGAAGAATTGAACCACAATTTTGTGAAGAAAGATCGGCTTGATTCAGTCACGAAGTCAGCAAGAGTTTTGTCTGAGATACTCTCTTTTTCTTCCTGTTTATATCATTTCTATGGATGCTGTGAGCCAGGCTTCTGCAATGCTGCAGCCATCTTTCTCTTTAAATCTAGAATGACACCTTCATCATGAAGTCAAGGGATACAAGTTCTTCGCTTACATACCAAAGGTGACGACCAAGTGCTTTTCTGGGTACAGAAACAGGTTACTTATCTTTAGATACTTAGAAACTTTGCAAGTAATCTAAGTCCTTTCGTGGAGCAGTTGGATGCAGTTGAAGATGTAAACCAGTTGGAAACGTAGTACTGTACAACACCTCTGCAAATCGCTCGAGTGAACATTTTATATTGTAATTGAAGACTACAATTTGCCATCCAACGTACTCGATGCACTGCTTCAAGTTGTTTGAAAGAAAAGCTTCCTGTGTCACCCCATAAGTATGCAACTGATAGTTGCAAAGGTTCTTTGTAATCTGCTCGAAGCTGATGGCATTTCAACTGTTCTTGACAATACTAAGCACAGCTTCTTTCCAAGAAACACATGTATCGTGTGCTTCATACGGTGAAGTATTGATGGTCTTCCAGAAATCAGAAACGCTTGAATAATTGAATTTCTGGTCCGGAAGAAGCACCAAAACACTTTTGAAATACGCCAGATACAATTATTTCATGAACATGATGTCTGCAAGGGAAAGCATTAATTTACCACCTAAATGGACTGTAAGAGGTGCATCTGCAGTGAATGTTTGCTTCAAAGTATCTGCTAATTCTTTACGCAGTTCTATTCTTTTTCTTTGCAGTGTACTTCTACTTATGGTTATATCATCACTATCTCTTCCAAGGGCTAATGCTTTTGCTGAGATCACCATCATCGCATGACGATCACTCATTTTTGTTCTGTCTAATGTACCACTAAGTCAGGTGAAATAATTTTCTCGCCTTCAAATTTTCTCTTTCATGGAAGATTAGATGGACCGGGATCTGCTTCATCACTGCTGTTTTTTCATTGCTTGAGCTTCTTGTTAGCTGAACAACTGACAAATTTTCTATGCAATTCTTATTCAATTCGCTGCGATTCTTCTTCACTTCTTTTGCGTTTTTTCTCTTCATTCTTTACTATTTTCTTGCCAACACTACCTATATAGACTCGTCTACCTTTCTATCTCTGAGCCTGTAAAAATAAACGATCTTCTTCATTGGCAATCATTTCTAATTAGTACCTTATCATGAGCTATATCAAACAAATCATTTAAAGATTCTTGAAATGAAGTTTCTTTTGATATTTTAGCTTGATCTCGCCTTGATTTTGTTTTTTGAAACGTTTTGAAGTGCTCATATTTCTTCTTAATTTTTGTAACCACATGCTGTTTGCCTCTAGTTGGTATTTTTGCTTTGTCCCATATTTCATATATTTCTGAATATACAATGTTACAACTTCTTTTACATTTTTTTTGCATTGTGTTAAGAGAAAAGCCGTCTTAATATATGATCATTTGATGGAAGTTTTGTGGTATAAATTGCATCAATTGTTTCTCCAATAAGCCATACTTTTACTTCTGTTTTACTGCTTGTTTTAATTGAACTTGACATTTTCAACACAGATAGACACTGAAACAATTTTCACTCTTCACTGGTTCACACAGTAATTGCCAACTGGTAAGAGATGTGCTGCTGAGACAATGAAACGCGACACCAAAGCGTTTACAAGACTAAACGTTAGGCTTATTTGTCCCCTGTACCTACCCTATAACACCACAGGTTATAAGATGATAATGAAACTTAGAATGGCTTAATATAGCTGTTGACATAATACAATTATGTAGAAGAATGAGAGAGAGAGAAGGAATGCCCCCCCCCCCCATCCCCCATCCCTCCTGACTTCCCCAGTTCGCCGTTGACCGGTCGAAATTCGTCTGCCCTATATAATGCGAAAATTAGAACAATGGAAAGACCATTAAGTGGGCATCGAGACTTCGCGCTATAGAACCTTATCTCAACCCAAGATAATTAAGGAAGTCTGTTGGCGATGAATCACTCTCCCCATCTAGATAATATGGGGTATATATTCGACAGTTCAGAATTCACAGGCAGATTATACCTATTTGAAGCCGCCGTCCAGTACGTTAGGCGTAACATCTTCGTTAGTCGAGAGAAAATCGACTACATTCTCGTACAGAGAAGAAATTGAGTGATTGTCGAAGAGTCAAGCAAGGGCTAGTCGTCACTCAGTGTTGTTCGTGGAAATAATTAGGCGCGCTTCAACCCTTCTCACTACGCGGCTTCGGATTTTAAGAATCGGAAAAGCCATCTCCGAAGCACCCTCCGTTTGCCTCTTAAGGATAAGAGTTACCCCCCCTCACACACTCACACACTTCAGTCCCCTGAAGTTGGATGGAGTGTCCTGGGAGACGCCCACAAGTTCAAGGTGGAACTTACCTACCTGTTCCTACTCGCCGCACATCAAGGTAAAAGGGAAGTAACCCCCGCTTCGTCATGCTCCTCCCTCCCTTACCGCGTCGAACCTCAAGGATCCCCTTTGCTCTAGAAAATTGTAAAATCATTACTTAATTAATTAATTATCCCTCGATTCAAACTTAATTGATAGTGTCAACCATCTTAGCAGTGAACCGTCAATATTTAATTGCATTGCCATTTAACTTGCCCTATTTGTATATGTAATCTTTAAGTCCTATTGAAGTATATTTTTGTAGCCGTGTTTGAGTATTGCTTGGCCTAGCAACTGTGTATTTAAAGCATTCTTAAAGCCATTCCCAGGTTGAGCCTTAATTTCGGTCGGCCAGTAGGCCAGTGTGCGTATAACGGCGTACAACCGGTCATACCACGTCAAACTATTAATTTATATTTAGGTAATACTTAGTCTGAAAAAGACAAAAATTCACTAACATTTAACTATTTTTTTATATTTTGCACATATTATTAATATGTGTGAAACTAACATTCATTGTGGCACTACAAAATATTATTATATTTTGCTGCTAATTTGCACAGTGCATTTTTCATCAAGCCTCACTTTATCCAGGGGTGAGTGAGACCAAGGATTTTTCTTTTTTAGGGGGGAAGCAGTTTAATATATATATATATATATACATATATATATATATATATATATATATATATATATATATATATATATATATATATATAAATGAACAATAACGTCGATGTCAGTGAGGTTAGGTGAAGGCAATGATAAGAATTTCTTAATCCGCTAGAAAAGTCTCTTAGAGTTCTTCAATCTCCATCAGCACCGCCATTCTTACGACTGTGAGCAACCATCAATTTCTCTAAAAAGAAAATGGCAAGAAGGCTTTTTGTAGGAGTTGATATTTGTTTGTTTATATAATATATAATTATATATATATATATATATATATATATATATATATATATATATATATATATATATATATATAAAGATCAATCAACATGATTATTTAAGGATATAAAAAGAGACAGTCATCCCCTGGGTAGATGCCATCACAGCCCAAAAAATATTGCAATGCAAATTTCAAGGAGATTTGGTCAAAGGAACTTTGCCCTCCTAGTTCTCCATTCTTTAACCCCATGGACTTTGAAGCGTGGTCAATGTTTGAGCAGAAGGACTGTAGCAAATCTGAGCAGTATCGAAATCCTGAAGTGCAACCTGGTAAAATGCTTGGAAGAAATAACAGCTAAAACTCCCGCGCCATTTGCGCTCAAGTCATACTTGGACTTCGTCGTATCATCGAAGCAAAATGCGCTCACATTGAATATTAGTTACAGCATCTTGTGGCCTATATTTTTGGCTTTCATTTTAGTTTAATCACTATGTAATATAGCATTAATTTTGAAAATAATTAAATAAATATCAGTCTACACTTCGTGTTTCACCATTAATATATCTATATATATATATATATATATATATATATATATATATATATATATATATATATATATATGTTGATAGATATAGATACTGTAATTAATTTTATAAAAACTGTATCGTTATCCTCTTTGGGTGTTATATCGTTCATAATAGAGTGCTTATTTACCTAAAACTAATAAGCGATAACCAAAGAGGAAATCTTCTCAGAGGTTTGTGATGAGAGAATCTCAAAGTGGTGAAGTTAGGGTAAGTGAAAATATATGAAAGAAAGTTCGAGCGCCCAATTAGTCTAAAAAGGAAACTATTCGCGCTCGGAGCATGTTGAAGCGCAACTCTCCCGACCTTGCCCAACCTCCTTGCAGATATCCCTTTTTATGTTGTGATCGGGGGTGCACGCCATCCTTAAGATGTTAGCTGCAACATAATCCATCACAAACTCATGCCCTCGTTGGTTGTAGCTTCTTAGTTTACAAAATGATGAAACGAACTTACCAGAGCGTCATTTTTACTTCACATAACTTTACCCCTTGCCACACCCTACACCCCTCCTGACAAATGTATCTCATTGGTTGTTGCTTCTTAAATGATAATGAAAATGAACATCATAAAATGACCCCCCCCCCCCAATATATTGCTACAAACTCCTTTTACTAAAAAATGATTTTTGGAAATGACATAAATATAAGAACAGCACCGCCTTCTTTCTACATCGCTACCAGAAAGGACATTGCGTGTAAAATATACATAAATTCCACACATTTTCACTACTAAACTCCATTACTTTCTTTGCGAGCCTCCATACTTTCTGCCAATGCCACCCTTTGTTTTGGTTCTCTTTAAAAGCAATTCCTTCCACCCACGAATGTGACGTTCATAACAGTTAGTTCAGCCACAACCCGACGTTCTAGAAGATATTTTGTAGTCACTAAGTTTTAATGTTTCGGATTATTAAATTTGACCATTCGTATATTCATGAGGTATCATGCAAAAAAAAATCAAAATGATGTTTCATTTGTTCTATGACGCCCCCTTCAAAGATCAAAATGAACGGTTTCTGCATTGGCGTTGCAAATCATGAGCCCTAAATTTCTATTCATGAGGTATCATGCAAAAAAAAAATCAAAATGATGTTTCATTTGTTCTATGACGCCCTCTTCAAAGATCAAAATTAACGATTTCTGAATTGGCGTTGCAAATCATGAGCCCTAAATTTCTATTCATGAGGTATCATGCAAAAAAAAATCCAAATGATGTTTCATTTGTTCTATGACGCCCCCTTCAAAGATCAAAATGAACGATTTCTGCATTGGCGTTGCAAATCATGAGCCCTAAATTTCTATTCATGAGGTATCATGCAAAAAAAAAATCAAAATGATGTTTCATTTGTTCTATGACGCCCCCTTCAAAGATCAAAATGAACGATATCTGAATTGGCGTTGCAAATCATGAGCCCTAAATTTCTATTCATGAGGAATCATGCAAAAAAAAAATCAAAATTATGTTTCATTTGTTCTATGACGCCCCCTTCAAAGATCAAAATGAACGATATCTGAATTGGCGTTGCAAATCATGAGCCCTAAATTTCTATTCATGAGGTATCATGCAAAAAAAAAATCAAAATGATGTTTCATTTGTTCTATGACGCCCCCTTTAAAGATCAAAATGAACGGTTTCTGCATTGGCGTTGCAGATCATGAGCCCTAAATTTCTATTCATGAGGTATCATGCAAAAAAAAAATCAAAATGATGTTTCATTTGTTCTATGACGCCCCCTTCAAAGATCAAAATGAACGATATCTGAATTGGCGTTGCAAATCATGAGCCCTAAATTTCTATTCATGAGGTATCATGCAAAAAAAAAAATCAAAATGATGTTTCATTTGTTCTATGACGCCCCCTTCAAAGATCAAAATGAACGGTTTCTGCATTGGCGTTGCAAATCATGAGCCCTAAATTTCTATTCATGAGGTATCATGCAAAAAAAAAAATCAAAATGATGTTTCATTTGTTCTATGACGCCCCCTTCAAAGATCAAAATGAACGATATCTGAATTGGCGTTGCAAATCATGAGCCCTAAATTTCTATTCATGAGGTATCATGCAAAAAAAAATCAAAATGATGTTTCATTTGTTCTATGACGCCCCCTTCAAAGATCAAAATGAACGATATCTGAATTGGCGTTGCAAATCATGAGCCCTAAATTTCTATTCATGAGGTATCATGCAAAAAAAAAAATCAAAATGATGTTTCATTTGTTCTATGACGCCCCCTTCAAAGATCAAAATGAACGGTTTCTGCATTGGCGTTGCAAATCATGAGCCCTAAATTTCTATTCATGAGGTATCATGCAAAAAAAAAAATCAAAATGATGTTTCATTTGTTCTATGACGCCCCCTTCAAAGATCAAAATGAACCATATCTGAATTGGCGTTGCAAATCATGAGCCCTAAATTTCTATTCATGAGGTATCATGCAAAAAAAAATCAAAATGATGTTTCATTTGTTCTATGACGCCCCCTTCAAAGATCAAAATGAACGGTTTCTGCATTGGCGTTGCAAATCATGAGCCCTAAATTTCTATTCATGAGGTATCATGCAAAAAAAAATCAAAATGATGTTTCATTTGTTCTATGACGCCCCCTTCAAAGATCAAAATGAACGATTTCTGAATTGGCGTTGCAAATCATGAGCCCTAAATTTCTATTCATGAGGTATCATGCAAAAAAAAATCAAAATGATGTTTCATTTGTTCTATGACGCCCCCTCCAAAGATCAAAATGAACGATTTCTGAATTGGCGTTGCAAATCATGAGCCCTAAATTTCTATTCATGAGGTATCATGCAAAAAAAAAAATCAAAATGATGTTTCATTTGTTCTATGACGCCCCCTTTAAAGATCAAAATGAACGACTTCTGAATTGGTGTTGCAAATCATGAGCCCTAAATTTCTATTCATGAGGTATCATGCAAAAAAAAAAATCAAAATGATGTTTCATTTGTTCTATGACGCCCCCTTCAAAGATCAAAATGAACGGTTTCTGCATTGGCGTTGCAAATCATGAGCCCTAAATTTCTATTCATGAGGTATCATGCAAAAAAAAAAATCAAAATGATGTTTCATTTGTTCTATGACGCCCCCTTCAAAGATCAAAATGAACGATATCTGAATTGGCGTTGCAAATCATGAGCCCTAAATTTCTATTCATGAGGTATCATGCAAAAAAAAAAAATCAAAATGATGTTTCATTTGTTCTATGACGCCCCCTCCAAAGATCAAAATGAACGATTTCTGAATTGGCGTTGCAAATCATGAGCCCTAAATTTCTATTCATGAGGTATCATGCAAAAAAAAAAAATCAAAATGATGTTTCATTTGTTCTATGACGCCCCCTTCAAAGATCAAAATGAACGATATCTGAATTGGCGTTGCAAATCATGAGCCCTAAATTTCTATTCATGAGGTATCATGCAAAAAAAAAATCAAAATGATGTTTCATTTGTTCTATGACGCCTCCTTCAAAGATCAAAATGAACGATATCTGAATTGGCGTTGCAAATCATGAGCCCTAAATTTCTATTCATGAGGTATCATGCCAAAAAAAATCAAAATGATGTTTCATTTGTTCTATGACGCCCCCTTCAAAGATCAAAATGAACGATATCTGAATTGGCGTTGCAAATCATGAGCCCTAAATTTCTATTCATGAGGTATCATGCAAAAAAAAAAATCAAAATGATGTTTCATTTGTTCTATGACGCCCCCTTCAAAGATCAAAATGAACGGTTTCTGCATTGGCGTTGCAAATCATGAGCCCTAAATTTCTATTCATGAGGTATCATGCAAAAAAAAAAATCAAAATGATGTTTCATTTGTTCTATGACGCCCCCTTCAAAGATCAAAATGAACCATATCTGAATTGGCGTTGCAAATCATGAGCCCTAAATTTCTATTCATGAGGTATCATGCAAAAAAAAATCAAAATGATGTTTCATTTGTTCTATGACGCCCCCTTCAAAGATCAAAATGAACGATATCTGAATTGGCGTTGCAAATCATGAGCCCTAAATTTCTATTCATGAGGTATCATGCAAAAAAAAAAATCAAAATGATGTTTCATTTGTTCTATGACGCCCCCTTCAAAGATCAAAATGAACGATATCTGAATTGGCGTTGCAAATCATGAGCCCTAAATTTCTATTCATGAGGTATCATGCAAAAAAAAAATCAAAATGATGTTTCATTTGTTCTATGACGCCCCCTTCAAAGATCAAAATGAACGGTTTCTGCATTGGCGTTGCAAATCATGAGCCCTAAATTTCTATTCATGAGGTATCATGCAAAAAAAAAAATCAAAATGATGTTTCATTTGTTCTATGACGCCCCCTTCAAAGATCAAAATGAACGATATCTGAATTGGCGTTGCAAATCATGAGCCCTAAATTTCTATTCATGAGGTATCATGCAAAAAAAAATCAAAATGATGTTTCATTTGTTCTATGACGCCCCCTTCAAAGATCAAAATGAACGATATCTGAATTGGCGTTGCAAATCATGAGCCCTAAATTTCTATTCATGAGGTATCATGCAAAAAAAAAAATCAAAATGATGTTTCATTTGTTCTATGACGCCCCCTTCAAAGATCAAAATGAACGGTTTCTGCATTGGCGTTGCAAATCATGAGCCCTAAATTTCTATTCATGAGGTATCATGCAAAAAAAAAATCAAAATGATGTTTCATTTGTTCTATGACGCCCCCTTCAAAGATCAAAATGAACGATTTCTGAATTGGCGTTGCAAATCATGAGCCCTAAATTTCTATCCCTAGGGTAAGAACGATCGCGGGTTTTACTAATTTGATGGATTCCGCTTCTTAACTCGTCTTTTTGAGGAAATCCCGCAGGTTCTTGATAGCTTTAAGCTCAAGGAGATTTCCAGGCCAATCAACCCATGTGGTGGTGATATTCGAGCCACTTCGTTACATGTGGGCGATGACATTTGGCTCTCTTATTTATAATTCTAGAAAACATTTAGATTGCCACCAAGATTCTTATGGATCTTTCGTAGGAGTTTTCGATACTATTCTTTGTTCATGGGCTAAATTAGACTTTGCTAAAACCTTTGACCAGGAGTGTATTATGTTTTTATTCCGGTCAGGGTTTGTTTGTTATTGTCCTCCTGGCGACTGCCTACTAAGGCAAAAGTCGCCGTAATTACCTTACAGCTTAATGCTATACTAGATTAAAAAAACAAAACAAATATACAGAGGACCAAAAAACACAAAAAAACACAAAAACAAACAAAAGCAAAACAAGAATCAACAAAACAAGAAGAAGGAATCATGGTCCGGTGGCGGAGAAGGCGGGCTTTCTTCCATCGCAGGACGGGCTTTCCCCCATCGCAGGAACATGCGACCTACAACAAAGAGTCAAATAAAGTGGAGGAGGCCAAACCTCATCCACTGCTCAGTAGGAGAATGGCTTAATTAGAGAACTTAGTCAAGTTCGTGGAAAGATGTGCGCCACAAGTTTTCTTCTCTTTTGAATATTCGAACTTCCACACACTTCACCTTACTTGCCCACCTTTCATAAAAACCTCTTTGCAAATTCTTTCTGGCAGAGATTCTCCATTTTTCCTTCTCTTTTTCAAATCCATAGATTCACTTTCCTATCTCAACCACATCGTAAGCAACGAGGGTTTGTACCATGTCACATTCAACATCAACCTCGACATCGATTCACAACCCCGGTTCATAAATTGATTTTTAGTCGCGTGCGACTCTATATCTCACTATGTCGGTTGGTTGGTCCGTCGGTCCCCGTTTTGTTTTATTTTTGTTTTGGTAATAACATCATAACTCTTAGGCCGATTCTAACAAAATTTGAAACGCTTATGTTGTTTTACATTCTCTTTCTAATGATATAATTACCAAAGTTCTCCCAAAGTTACCATAGTTATCCGGGGAATTATTGAAAGTTTAGAAGGCCATAAGGTCATAGATCAAAATAAGTGAGAGCACACGACCTTGGTCGGCAGACCTTGTTTAATCCAGTTTGAAAGGCTTATTTCTGCAGGGGGAGGGGGTGTTATATCCTTGCTTTGCATTCTTCAACCATTTTTACCCCTGTGTTCTATTTAATTGTGCGTGATTATGTCTGTTTAATCCCTCTGTCATTTTCTTAATGCATATTATTGGGGGGTTTTCCTATTAAGAAAAAGCGCTGTCCAACAAAGATGATTTCCCGCGTGAATCTTTATCATAAATCATCGCTACTTGGCGGGAATCACGTGACTTTAAAACACAACATCGATTGCGCTAAAACCGAAAGACCTCGCTTCAGAGGGGTCTCGCTTCTGACTCCATTGTAAGGGTTCCCCCCGCCCATCCCCAATACATTTGAGCACTTCTCTTTCCTAAAGGATATGAATAAACGCATGTATCAAAAACAAAAGCAGACTGATGTTACTAAAAGTGAAATTCAATTCATTTTACAGCGCTGTTTAGAATTCATTGAAAATTCAGAACATCTGCGAATCCTCACTTTTTATACCACAAACTTTTTTCCAGTTATTTGTTAATCGCGAATTAAGAGTCGAAATGTCGGGGAGGGGGCGATAAAATTGCTTAACATTTCTTATCTTACCTCGCGTTTTTTCTTCAATATTTGCTTTTAAATGAGTGCAAGATTTTCCACGCTTGTTCCAAAATTTATTGCTTAATTTTTTGCAACATTCATTGCATGTTTATCACAAACGAGATCTTTATGCAAGGGGTTAAGTTCGTATTTGTGAATATCTGTTTTCTTTTGTACGGACCTATTCTTGGTGGTTTATTATACGCCTTTCATCTAATTATTTAAGATTCTCAATGTGCATTATTTCTTGCAATCTTCCTCAACGTTTCACCTTTGTACTCTTCTTTTTCTTTTAATCTAGATACTTTTTACCTTTCATCTACCACCTTAATCTTTTTCAAGTTCTTATCCTCAATGGTTACACCAATTTCGTCTCTGTTGGAAAAAATAAGGCCGTAGAGTGTTTTGTCAAAGTAACGAGATTCAACCAAAAAACATCACTTGTGCCATAGTTAGCGCCGATTTGCGCCTGACGTCTGGTCCAAATAATAGTAAGGACCTAGAACTTAAGGTGGGATTTCGAACTAAAGCCGTAGTACAATTTTTATAGTACAAGGTGGTTTAGCACAACTGTTTTAATCATTTGTAGTTCGATCGGCCTAACCGAGTGGAGAAACTGCTTCCGATTAGAGCGATGTTAAAGTAGATCGATTGTGGTTTGTCGCCGGAGTGGATTCCGATTTGGGTCGACTTTTCAACGACCACCATACCCTGTAGCCACCCTTGGTTCGAATGCCACGTTAAACCTTAGTGATATATTGAGAAGGAACTCTTAAAAATAAGTGAAAAACTGTGGTATGAAATAAAAAGTTCAGATTAAGAAGATTAAATGCGACTAAGACCAAACCGAGTGGAAACGCCACCCTTTGGGAGTCCCGATTTGGGGCGACTTTGTGGTGGCAGTTGTCATGAGGTGTAGCAACCTAGGTTTCGAAACACTTGAAAACTAAATCCTACAGTTCAAGGTTAGTGGGAATTACTCACCAGCCTCTATTTGCTTCTCATTTAGAGAGATAAGTGGCAGCGAGTCTTAAAATGCAGTTATCAGCTCATTTCTTCTCTAACCAAAGAATAAAGAATATATTGTGTTACTTTGGTGTCTCCAATCCGGAAATAAAGAAAGAAGAGTCTCTTCTGAGCATTCTAGTGAGCGCCGAGCCTAACGTGGGAGTGCTATTAAAAGCAATCGGTAAAGTAATTTAAAGCTTAAGGAATTTATCTGAATAAATAAGCCTGAGTTAAGGACCACTTTCAGCTTCACAATTGCATAGATACAAGCAATTTCTTAATTAGTAAGAAAAGAAAGGAAACTAATGTAAGAGATACGAGTAATGGGTTGCGGGTCTTATACAGAATGAAAGGTAGGACAGTAGGATGTAGAAAATGGGAGATAAAAACGAACAGAATTAGTGATAAAGTTTGTGAATGACAACTGCAATAGCGAACCTTCTTACTGCTTGTTTCATTCAAAGTTCCCCCTTGATGTCAATGGATTTCTGTCTCACCCTTGGATGAAAGCCTCTGGATAATTAATCCTTCTACATGCATTTTTTTTTTCTCGTCGTGGTCCAAATATTCTTTGAAACAAATGCAGTGCGCCCTCTGGAAGAAGCCCATGACGAAGCTCACTTTGTAAGCCTTGCATGTACTGAATAAAAGTGCATATAGTGAACTTTGTTAATGGGATTACGTTGAACCTAGAATTTCACTCCCTTGTCAAATTTGGGAGTCTTTTAGGTCTAGAAATTGCAAAGTCTTTCTTCCTTATGGGGGAACTTGATGGAGCGTTGTATGGTGCTGAGCTTTGTTAAAGGAATTCGAACTATATATATATATATATATATATATATATATATATATATATATATATATATATATATGGGCCAGCAAGCCTCTCAACGTGGGATTCATAGCATTACTATAGAACAGTCAATAATCCTCCCCATGAAATCAAAAGCTGTGAATTTCACACACATCTCCACAAATTCGAAAGAGGTCGTCAGATGGAAGGGGAATGACATTCTCATTCCCCCTGATGGGCTTTTCTTGGCTGCCGTTATTTCTTCGTCAACGAAGGCGTTTGAGGAAAGAGAAACCACGTCAAAGCTTACAAATTCCTTGTTTATGATGGAGTTCTTCTAAGTCGTTCAAGCAAATTATTCGGGGTCTTCAAATGGATTTTGGTTAGCCGTTTAGCCAACGTATGTGGCTTGCTTCCTTTTTCGGATATGATTAGCTTTATTGAGACGTTGAGTTTGGGAGAACTTCGTATCTATCTGTGTTCCCTTACACTGCTGACATTTTCTCCTCGTAATCTTTTATGTTCAAAAGAACCATGCTGTCTATTTTATCAACACGCAATGCACATACCTCTCATTTGCGCGAAGTTGACTGGAGGGCTATAAGGTATCTCATTATTATGGCTCGTGGTTCTTGGACGGCTGCCATGGGAAATGCTAACGTGAGACCCCCTGCAAAGCCAACGTCATTAAGGTCGTCCTTCCTGTGGCTGTTCACGACATCTAATAAGTCCCTGTTTTCTTTCCGATGGCGAAATAAGTCACCGGGGCAATTCTTGTAGAATTGTGGTGTTTAAGAGGTGGTCTGGGAGATTGTTTATTATGTTTTCCTGAACAGCTACGTTTCATGGACTTCCCTCGAAGAGGCGGGAAAATTTTCGGTCAAGCCGGGCCATGCGTTTTCTACTATACCTCTCTAATTTATCCAGGTTCCGTGACAGTGAGCTATTGATCTAAAGAGTTAGTAGAAATAATTCCTTAATTGTACCATCATGGGACTTATTATCCAACTGGCAGGCGCAATTAAAGCTGTCGCTTAAGACTCGACGCGCATTACACCGAAAGCGAGCCTCAAAATTGGAGTTCTATCACACACAAAGAGTGATGAAATAAGAACAGCGACTCTGGGATATAAAAAGTCTCTATAGCGAATGCCCTAAATTATAATGGGGGACACAACATAGATGTCGAGACAAAGGCAATGGAATATAAGCGGCAAATCAGAGTTGGAAAGTTTTTTTGATGCTTTCACCGAAAATTGCCGCGATATATTCTACGCAATCAACTAGTTGGCCAGCAGCGCATTTAGTCATCCGAGTGAGTGACAGTCTGAGGATTTTTTTTCCAATTGTATGTTCTTTTTTGGAAGCCTGCAGTGAGGACACAGCCGCAGAGACAGATAGAGAAGGCTAGGAATGGAAGTTCCTTTCATTGCTGCCAGAAAGTCTGTGAATAACACAGGATTCATCGTTAAAGTTTATGCATCCTGTCACCCGGGCTGGCGTCCGCGGACCTTAGCTCTTTTATCAGGACCATTTTTTTTATGAAAAAAGGAGAAAAGATCTCTTTAGACATTAAAGTGAATGGAGAAAGTAATTTAATAGATAATTTGTTTGGGTTTTTAGTCGTGCGAGACTCTATATCTCACTATGTCGGTCGGTCCCCGTTTTGCTTATTTTTGATTTTGTAATAATATTGTAACTATTCGGCCGATTCTAACGAAATTTGAAACTCTTATTTTCTTTTACATTTTCTTTCGAATGATATAATTTCCAAAGTCCTCCCAAGATTAGCAGAGGAATTATTTGGCAATAACATCATAACTATTCGGCCGATTCTAACGAAATTTGAAACCCTTATGTTCTACATTCTCTTTCGAGTGATATAATTTCCAAGGTCCTCCCAATGTTAGTCCGGGAATTATTGAAGGTTTTGAAAGGTTGTAAGGTCATAAATCAGAATAAGTGAGAGCACGCGACTTTGGTCATCAGACTTTGTTTTTCTTATTCTTAGAATTTGCCTTAAAAATGGAAGGAAATTTGTCAGAACGGTTTCTCTGTTTTTCTTTGTTGTTCGTTCTCGTTTTCTTTTGTCGCGTGCCTTAACTGGTCCGTTGATCGATCGGTCGGATGTTAACCATTTTACTTTTCAATGAGTTTTAAAGTTTTGAAGGTCGTAAGGTCAGACAATATGATGTTATTTTATAATACGTTTGGTTTTTTTTTCAAAATTATTGAAATAATTGAGAGTACGCGACTTAGATATGTTGACCTTTTTTCTTTCATGGTTTGAAAGCAATAGTGATCCTTCTATTTTACTAGTTCCTCTTGTTAGGTAAACACTGGTAGTTCTCTGTTTTCTATCATTCTCCTACTACTATGAAAGTGATGCTTTGCTCAGGTACATTAATATGATTTTCCTGGTTGAGATTGGATTATTGTATTTGTCCCATATCTTTCTTTATAATTATTCTAATAATATTTAGTGGGTTCTAGTTGAGCTTCAGGATGAAGTTTTTTGAGTCCTTTTTGGTCCCATCTTCTTGTTGTATTCTTTATTCGCTGTAGTACTACAGGGTGGAGACGTTATTCTGTGCAATTTTCAACTGCTGATTTTACGCATATTTTTCTTCTTATAAAATAATAACCATTTTTGCTTTATTTTTCGCAGAATAATTGACTATGGAAATTTTTTTAACCCCACTCTACTATTTGTGGAAGAAGCATAGATTCTTCCTGGAAAGCTGCGCCGGAAGAACAAACAATGAGATTTCAGACTTCCTCAACGTCAGCAGAAGGATGGCGACAAAGGTCATAAATGAGCTGGAATATTCAGGATTCGACTACGAGGCAACAGCAGAGAGAAAAACCCATTGGTCGACGATCTGACGCCATCAGAACGACGGAATTCGTCGTTGAAATCCAGGGGATCATCAACATTGATCCCAGAAAGTCGATTACAAAGGATTACAAGGGATAAAATTTGGGATGAAAATCTCTTCAGGCTGATGGTCCATAAGGACATTTGCTACTTCTTATACAAGATAAAGAAGGGACAATTTCTGTCTAAGGCAATTCAGGAAAAGCGACTCAAGCACAGCAAGAAACTGATCAACAAGTTAAAACACCCTTTGGAGCCACACATGCTGTGGTTCTTTATCGACGAGAAGAATTTCTGCTAAGACCACGAGATCATCTCCCAGAACAGGAGATGGCTCGCTGCCACACTCTAGGACGTGCCCAGAGTCGCGCAGATGAAATTTCCAGCGACAACTATGGTCTTAGGAGTCTTCAGCAGTTTTGTGACGTCATGCTATCCAACTTCTTCTCTGAGGGCCTCAGGTTCAACACCGACGGCTGCATCCATATTTTGAAAGAAGGGGTAAAGCCCTGGATCGACCGGGTAGCTGAAGGGAAGCCTTATGTGTGGCAGCAAAACTCTGCGTTCTCCCATACCAGACCGAAGAACCAGGACTGGAAGTCGATGAATTTCTTCAATCACACAGCACCTTATATTTGGCCTCCCAACTCGCCTGACTGAAACCCCATTTACTTCTTTCTGAGGGGTGCCGTGTAGCGAAATACTAGTAAATCCAGCTGCAACACGAAGGACGAGCTGAGGGACAGGATTACCATGACCTTCAAGGTCCTAAAATGGGAGATAGTGATGAGGGTCTGAGGCCAGTTCCGAGGTCACCTGGAGGCTTTCATCGAAGCCACTGGCGGGTTGATCGAGTGAGGTTGACAGAACATGACATGAAGATAAACTGACCAAAATTTGGCGAATATATCTCAAAAAATATAAACACCTTATTTTTTTTCTGAGACAGTCATCATGCGAATGAATACCGTCCCTGCCCTATAATTTTTGCTCTTCTGATAAAATGGGGTTTAATGGAAGTGGTTGGTACGCTAGTACCGCCTTGGGGGTTGGTAACTCCCTGCAATTGTGAGTGTTGTGAGCATCATTTATATTCTCATTACTGTGTAAGCTTTATCTAGTTCAGTCATTTCTTAAAACTATATTCTTTTTTTTTACTCCAATGGCGACGACTCTGTAGTTTCAAATTTTAATTTTGTCAGTTTGAGTATTTATACCTTGCTCCAATATTCTTATAGTTTCAGGATCTATTTTGCTAAATAAATCTTAGGATGATTCTTTATTTTCCCCCTCCCGTTCGCCTTAATCTGCAGTGTCTTTAACTTTTCCATTTGCTCCACATTTAGTGGGTGTTTTTTTCCTGTTTTTCGGCTCTGATTTTATTTGCCTTGCGTTGGAACGTATCCTTGTTTCTTTCAATCTGTCAATTTCCTATTTCCATGGACGTTTTAGTTTTCTGTTGCTTCCCCTCTTCTGGATATATATCCATATTTACTCGAATTAAGAGTTATTCCACCTTATTTTCCCTGTATTTGGAATTGTATACACTTTGCGTTTACCGTCCTTAACATTATGTATCTAGCATTTATCTCTTCTGTAATGATTTGGCTTCGTTTTTTTTATTCTTGGATTCGGCTTGGGTTTTTTCTTCTTGTTTAATTGATTAATTTTCATTTTAACTTTGGGTTTTTTCTTATAAACTATCTTTCTTTTGCGTTCAGGCTTCAGTTTCCGTTTCCTGGCCATTTTTACATGTTTCCAGATGCGTTTCTCACATATTCACTGAATCCACGGGTAATTTAACCTCAAGGCTCTTGATGGATGATATATTATCAGGAAATCACATTTTCTTAATTCCGTTCTTCCTGAAAAACATATATTTAAGGCTCTTTAGAAAATGCCTGGATAATATTTGAAACATCAGCGTCAAGGAAGATTATCAAAATTTCCAGACTTTCACATTAACATTCGGCTTCTTGTATTTTCAGAATGATGCATTCGCAATCTACGCATCTGCCTCATTTTTTTTCCTTTCTTCCTTGTTCCGTGATTAAATCGCTTTATTTTCGATAAATTTCCTCTGATTGAGATGTCTGGTAACGTTCGGCAAAATTGGAGCACTTCATGAAATTTGTTGTGTAATCTTTTCATGTATCTCCTAAACAGTCAGAGCATCTCCTTCCGTCAGTAAGTTACTTGTGATATGCTCCGCTATTCTGTAGAAGAAAAGCTGGATTCTCATGTTAAATGCAAGAATCCGTTCTCTGTTTCGGTAGCAGCGAAAATTGTCTCGAATACATGAATGTGTTGCCCAAATTTCATTATTTCCGTAATTTTAACTTAGCGATTCTGAGCTCTGATTTCTTCTTTTAGTTCGTCCTGTCAGTGAACAACAACCAACTCACTCGGTTAAATGCTACTATCAAATGAGGATGTCCATAATCTTTACTCGGCCTACTTCAATTCCGAGTCGAGTGTGTGTGTGATCGCTCCTCTTTGGTTTCCTTTCACCTTGAAGTGTTCGAAGTGCAGATTTTTTACAGGTTCCATCTACATTATAGGGGCACACTGCCATCAGTTTCCTGTGCTTCTCCTTCTACTTCTCCATCTCAGTCATAGGATGCACTTTGGGAAATAAGAAGGGCTAGCCGCCAACTCACTCTCCTGATGGCGCAGCAACATGAGTTCTCTCCAATCAGTCCACGTTCTTTTACCAGTATGTGGAAATAGGAGTCCACAGTCAGTGTTTAAAAATTTTCGGGGTTAAATTGCAATAGTGCTACGATTTCCTGTCGACTCGAGTTATCTCTAGTTGATCTATATTCTGAGTTATTCGATCTCGTACTGCCGAATGCAAAAGTGAGTGATACAAAGGGGTTGCGAATATTTGGGGATGGTGTAGGATGGAAGTTATTATCTTTATTCAGTCCTACATTAGTCACTGGAAAGAGGAAGTTTCTCGAATTAGTTCATAAGCTATATTAATGCGAAAAGAAGATCATACAAAATAATCTCCTGAGCTCCGTTTGATGAATCCGCAGGCGATTAGATCCAGTTAGTCCGCGGATCGCGTCTTTATGTTTCGAAGTAAGTCGAATAAAAGATGATAATTGTAGAAGATTTTATAGTTAAGATAAACTTAATTAAAAGGGAAAGAAGCGTATGTATTAGTAAAAAGTGTGGCAGGTGGAAGGCCATTTCCTTAATTTCATATACACTACAATTTCAACATATACAAATTCAGACAATTTTGGCTCTCACTATTATGTTTTAATATTACATAATTAATTTTATTTTCCATCGTTGATTAATGCAGATATTTAATTGGATTCTTAATTTCTTGTATGATTACCTTTCCAGATTATATTGTACGATGGTAGTCATTTAAATCAGTTTTTAATTGTATTTTTCACACACCGAGATTGATAGACTTCTAAGCTTCGACCATATTTTATACAATTATTACATCCCATATTCATATTCTACTTTATCTATTTTATTTAAAACAATATTAATTAAACTAACAAAGTACATAATAAATAATAAAACTTTAAATACCCCTAATTAAAGAATATATTAAATATTGTTGATTCCTAATTCTCGGCTTCGGTCATGAAACTACAATTTATTTTTAGGGGAACATTAGGTGAGGTTCAATTTGGGTAATTTCTCCTCCGCTGCAAAAGTTACCTATGTAATGTTACCTATACGTTAAAGCTAAATGAATCTTACTTTTCCTTCTTCGGTGAGCATTCAGTTATGCTTCCTCTATATAGCACATGATTACATATGCAATGTTTAATTAATTTGGCTTAAGAGCGATTAGTCAATGCAAGTCTTCTTTGCTTTTCCTCTCCAGTCATATTGTGTCAATAACTAAGAGGAACTCTTTACCTTTAAATTCTTTACATAATGACGTTTGTCTGTGTAAGGGAAAGGGGACGCCAAGAAGAATACCCCCTTCTTTTGTTTCTTGAATTCCTTCGCTCCCTATGTCTTCTAACACTCTAGTTAAGCTGAGCGCTAAAAGCTTTCACTTCGCCGATGAAATGCTAATCTCTGTAGTCGGGAAAAAGATAGCCGAAAGTTCCCGCTCACATCGTTGGAACTTAAGACCGGTGTCGGTTGACCAAAGCTAATCCCTCTCGGCGCTGGAAGCTTTCTCTCAGACATCTGTGCCTTGCAGCAAAGGCAAACCATAAAAATGGCCGTCATATAAATACCCTGGGGTTTTCAAAGATTGGCAGATTGAGTTTGAGATCTCGTCGCCTTCAGTTCAGATCGTGTATCTGTTTCCGAAAGTCTCTGGTATTCGCGTATACCATCGAGGTTGTATCTCACCAGGCAGATCCATCTATTATGTGAAGGCTTACTCTGTTCAGAGCAAGTCTCAAATCGTTTTGTCCCCGAAGGACTGGCTGAGATTCGTCTCGCCTCATCCCCCTCCTCCCTTAAAGGATCTCCAGTTTCCCGTGTGAGATTTCCTGCCGAGCCGCGTCAGAGTCTTGATTTTTGGAGGTTGCACTTCTTTGGAGCAGAGGTAATTTCGTTCGTCTTCAAGGAGGATCGTGAACTCGTCTTCTGGTCTCGCCCCCCTTCATCCTCGTCACCATCAGGATATTCGGCCGAGAATCCCGACCATTTTCTGTCTCCATTCCCCGCGCTGACTCACTAAAGGAGTCTCCTTCCTCGAGGACTCCCCTTAAGGTAAAACGATGGCATCTCCCGTTAATCGACCCTCTTTCCGACTTTTAAATATTTCTTCTGTATAAGAGATTTATAGTATCCCATTTAAAAGCTAATTAACAAGTAATTAACGTTACCCGATTGCCAATTTTCTATAGCCTGTCAGTATTATCCTTATCTACATTTCCTATATTCCTCGTATGTATATATATGTTAACTAGTGACCTATTTAAAATTATATTTGGTTTTCACTCTTTAAATATATCCTTGAACTGCAACTTGGTAAACTCATTAAACGCTATCGGCCCCTGTATTAAAATCGCGCTCTTATACCTCGTAATCAACGGATTACTTTTACGAAGTGAACGTACTTGTACGTAGCGAAGGACGTGTACATACATTAGAGGATATATGTGTATGTAACTGTATATATACATATTCTCATGGCTTTTATCTCTTTCCTCCCAACCAATAGATACATATATCTATATATAGACGTATTGTCTGGGGAGTGACCTATTCCTCGACAATCTGCTTGGCTATATTAAGTTTTATTAGAAGGTTTGACTTTTTCTTTTTCTTATTTCTTGCTTTGCGACCACTTAGTTAGTAAAAATTTATCAATTTGATATTAGCCTTTTCAAATAGAGTGTCTGTTCATTTTAAAATTGTTTGATGTTATTGTTATGATGAGCACGTTAATTCCATTATTCAATTTGTTGAAAACTAACTTTTCAAGGTCCCAAGAAAATCGTCATTTTCTCAGGAAAATTTATGAGTACACCTTTCTAGTGCTGTCGAAAGGGGCTCCTTTCTTTATTGCAACTTCAATAATTATTTGACCTACTTCTCGCTTGTACCTCAAGCCTTTTTCTTCCCTCTCACTTATTTTACTCATGCCCTCATTTTGCGAGGATTAATTCTTCGTTTATATTATCAACGAGCTCATTTCAACTAATATTTCTTTCTCTTAAAATTTAATTGTTTAGGTTCCGTTTAATGAGTTGCTATTGCCTACTTCTTTCACATGATGGTTCACTTGCTTCTACTTCCTTGCTCAGTGGCCTTACTTCTGCTCGTGGGTCACCTTTTCTTGGGTTTTAGTGATATGGCTTCGTTCTGTATTTTGTTCGGGAGACATTGTTCTTGTCAATGTATTTTAATGTTCGCAATGAATGATCTAAATTGTCATCGATGGCCTCAGGTCTCGCATTCGTAAGGGAAGGATGTTGATATTTTTATAGTTCTTTATAGGTCTTTCTGCGTAAGAATCTTATCTGTGTTGAATCCATCGCCAATAAAATGTAATCCGCTTCATGCCCACTTGTGTAGGTTGCCATTTCTCTTTCTATTAAAATGTAAATTTGGGCTAGTTAGTACCACGTCTAGCTTGGTTGCCACACGTTGCCAGCAGTAAGTGGAGAATTCTGGACAGAGACGTCATAGTATGGGGTGGGGGCCATATCCTTTTTATTTTTGTTCATCTTGCTTTTCATTTGATTTTCTTGCTGCAGATTGATGCATCTTCATATGCTTCCATTTATCTTGAGTTGATGATTTGTTGGTGCTTCTTGTTGAGTTGGTCTTTCAAGCGTTTTCTTCCGTTTTCTTTCTTGACAGATCTTAATAAAAGTTTTGGGACTGTTGAGTTTCGAACGCGGTACCTCTTAATTTAAATGCCAATACTCTAGCCATACCACTGGCTTTAGTCCGTTTTTGGTTGGTAATTTTATCGGCCATTTATATTATCGAGTTAGAAGGAATTTTCTCTCATACATTTTCGCACCCCTACAATAGTATACCCCGATGCACATGTGTTTCCAGATTGTACCAGGTTCTGTTTACATCAGATGTGTAACCGACAGGTGAGTGAGCGTATTCAGATCCATCATAAACCCTACCTGGTTGCCACCTTCAAATACTCTCAGAAAATTAGGCACAAGCTAATATCGTCTCCTTGGAGAATGAAAGTCCCTTGTGATCGTAATGTCTCCGGTAGCTGTTTCTAGTGTCATTGCAAGATACGATTCGTCGAGTTCGTGAATGGTTCTGAATTTCTAGCTGTTTTTTTAAGGCAATATCTGCACCGTAGTACATAACATCTTGGGTTATTTTACTTACCGCGTTATAGTTATATAGTTTGATGATTTACTTGGTGGTTCTAGGTTGTGTTCATTTAGGAGACTGGTGTGAGTTTCATTACTAATTTACGCATTATACCGCCGCGCATAAGTCTTTTCATCCCAATCCACGAAGTTGGGACATAGAAATTTGGGATTCTGTATTGTCATTGCTATATTGTGTTGAAGCTGTGTTTCTGTTGTTCTGCTTACTAGGTTTCCTCTCTGCCTTTGTTGTTACTCTTTCCGTGGGTAATTTTATACCTGCAGTTCCTTTTTTTCCAAAATGAGCCTCATGGAATTAAATGGCATATGTTTTTTTTTGTTAATTTAAAGTGGTCAGCAAACATTGCTTTATCTATTATGCGCTTTGTAAACAGAGCATCATATTTCCATTTTAGATTCGTTTTTACAGACAGTATAAACATTCCTAAAGATTGTCCAGGAATTATTTACAACTTAAAACGTTCGCTGCATTTGAAACTGACGAGAGCAAAATTAGAAAATTCAGAGCAACTAAAATCAAGCTTAAGGTAGACGCTGGCTTATTCAGCTAGCGACGGACAGTAGACCTACCCGCCTACCTAACGTTCTGTTAGTCCTTGCAGGAACAGGAGTTCTTGCATTCGCCACATATACAAGTTTAACCACCCGTGCATCTAACGCTCTCGGTTCTCCGAGTTTAGACTTATTGGCTCCTGTGCACGAAGGATATCTAGAAAGACTTGATTCCATAGCTGTCACGCCATAAGTAAGGAGAGCGAAAAGTAGAGTGAAGCTTATCGGCCTTCAAACAAGGTCCGTCTCTCAAATATGCTTGGGTCTTCAGTGCCAAAAAATCTTGGGAAGTCTTCCAACGTAGAATTATAGTTTTTCAAGGTAGAATATATCCATAAGGTACAATGTCTTAGAAAATAGAAAAGTTCGCTTCAGTCAGGATCGGACCGCCGACGATTTTTTTTATGAAATGAAAGGGAAAGGTGAAAAACTAAAAATTTCGATCAATTTGAAACCAGGAGTCTCCTAAATTTAGATACATTTAAGGATTCTATTTGAACTTACACTAAAGTGCACATATTCATAAATATTACTCAACTTAATATGATCTATTTTTTCATTGGTGCCTGGACCAACGTTATTTTTTTTAAAATTCAGTAAGATGTCAAAACATGTCCCATCCCTCGATTATTTAAAGGAGAAAATATCCGGGATCCGGATACAGATACCTCTATCAATACCGAATGGTTTTTAATATTACACTTTTCTAATATTACGCTTAATTGGCGGCTACCCCCTGCGAGCGCCTAAATGTTTTTGTGTCCTTTCCTTTATCCGGAAATGGCACCCGGTACCCGGGTGTGTCAATCCCACGGCTCATCTACCGGGGTAATGAGAATTTCTCACTATCGGTATTTTCTTCTATTTATCCTCCATTTATTTATCCCCTTATTCCTACACTGAGAGTAAATCTCATCGTTAGTTAAACCGTTTCGGTTCTTTCATGAATTAAATAATGTTCATTACTTCCTTTGTTAATATCATCTCATTGCTTCTGTTCGTTAAAGAGGGCTAGGTTGATACTTTTGAGTCCACGTGTTCATATAGCCAGGTTTATTCCCTAACCCCCGACGGAATGTGATGCAGATCTGCATCACCTAAAAACAAGGTCTGCTGATCAAATAGTCGCGTGTTCTCACTTATTATGATTTATAACCTTACCGTCACCTACAAAACTTTTAATAATTCCAGGGCTAACCTTGGGAGGACTTTGGCAATTATATCATTTGAAAGAGAATGTAAAAAAACATAAGAGTTCCAAATATCGTTTAAATCGGCCCAATAGTTATGATGTGATTGCCAAAACAAAATGATTCAAGGGCTAACTTGGGAGGACCGAACGACGGACCGAAATAGTGTGATGTAGAATGACCCGCGACTAGACTCGCACACGACTAAAAATCGCTTAGTTTTCTGTCAGGACAGAGTCAAAATGCTTCTTATGCGTTCGTACATTTGTTTGCTTCCTGGAGAACTCCTGATTGGCTATCTATTTCAAAAGCACTCTTTCTTTTGTATTGCCAGTGTTACTTTTGGTTGTGAATGATACGTAAAAAGAGGTAAGTTATTTTTCTTTTGTTGTACGTTATTTACAAGTTTAGCCCTAAATGTTTTTATCATATTATGTGAAGAAAAGACTGTATTATTTATAAATACTATAAAATTAAGTTTATTTACCATAATTAGTAAGTAAACTTAATTTTTAATGTGATGCAGTTAGGCATCACTTTTGGCCGAGTTGCCAATTAGTAAATATTTGGCACATGATCTTATTCATAGAGATTATTATTTTATTTACCTTTTATAAAAATATTGAAATATTTTATTCTATATTGCATTTACCTATTATTTCCCGTTTATAAAAGTAATAAAAACAAAGAAAAATAGTTATTTTTAGATATTACATATGATCAATTTTCCTTCTCCTACTTCCGGGGTCTAATGAAATTTCTTCATGATACAGACATCCATAAAAATGTCCAAACAATTTTTAAGCAGAAATTTCCATTATGAAAATATAGAGGAGGGTCTTTTTTAGGATTTACCAGAAAAGAAAACCGTTAGTATATGCGACAGTGACTCAGATGAAGAAAATATAGAAACTCAGCAAGAACCTTTGTAGAACAGACAAACGATAAGGAGGATTTAGCATGTCTAAATCAATTTATTTTTTTTAAGAAAACACTGTATTGGGCAAAACAAGATGCACATTTTATGCGCATCCTATCTTTTATTGGCCAGTATTTTGTGTAGCATATACCAAGAATAAAGGTAATTTGCAACTCAGCTATGATAAAGTCCACCTATGAAATAAACCGAAAAATGGTGGCACAGAATATTTACTCACTTTGTAGATGTTTCTGCTGCAAACAGCTTTATTATCTATAAGGCATTATTTCCAAGTACAAATCTCACTCACAAAGATTTTAGAATTCTACTGATTCATGGCTTATTTTGGATGTCAATCAAGTGAAAAAGGGAAGAGATAAATGTTCACGATGCCAGAAAAAAAGCTGGTTCAAAAATGATATAACAAAGGAAATTAGTCAAGATAAATCAGCATATCTACCATTAAAAATAGCAACTCGCAGGTGTAATTTTTGTTGTACCAGAGTAGAGTCACATCAAACTAAGTGGTTTTTTTTAATATGTGATGTACCACTGTGCTGTTCAGGTGAAAATAACTTTTCGAAGTTATTGGCAAAAAAAAAAAATGGTATTCGAATAACGCAGACTTTTGTCAAAAATGGGACAGGTATTTAGATTAGTAACAAATTTTAATAAATGCTCCTTGGGTGAGAACCTTACCCTCTGCAAATTTACTAAAATCTATTCATAGCTCTTTAGATAAAGGTAATTGATCAGAAAACGTTATTTAAAAAATAGTTAAGCAGTTAAAAATTTGTTATAATTCGATTTTTTGTTCTATAGGAACAATTTTTGTTGAGTATATGCTTTACCCTGAAGTTAATCATCTATGCAAATCTTTTCCTTGTCCAGGTACAAACGAAAGAGATATGTTGCAAAAATATATAATTTTTGCTGATTTCTTGGAACTAAAATGGTCTTTTGGTACCGGTAGGCATTACTAGTGCCATGCATTACTATTAATCTGCATTCGTATATCTATATATCCCTTTCTTATACATTGCTATTGCTATTTGTTGCCATTGTTAGGCATTGATATGGCTATTAATTATTATCGCTATGTATTATAATTGATATGAATTAAGCTTCCTGTCGAGGTATGCCTGTGTAAACCGTTTCGGTGTAAGGGCGCGTACACTAGCTCGGCCAGATAGCCGACACGAGGCGTCTGCGATAGGCTTTGGAGCAATTGAAGGAGTGGAAGGCCACCTCCTTGACGAGTGCGTTTATAATTGGACAGGATTTATCTACTGGCTTGCCAAGTTGCAGTTCAAGGATATATAAAGATCAAGACTCCCAAAATATAATTTTAAATAAATAATAAACGGGGCAATATATATATATATATATATATATATATATATATATATATATATATATATATATATACAAAAAGCGGAACAAATTATGCTTTAATAAAATAGTTAATTAGATCTGGACAACTTACAATGTGACAGAGTTAACTCGAAGAATGGATATTATTTAAGTTTGAGCGGGGAGCCAATTAAAAAGGGGATGCAGGCGAAGAATGACAGGGGGTGTAAACATGGGATTACAAGCAAAATCGCTTTACCTTAAAGCTTAGAGTTGTTCGGAGGGAAAAGACCAACGACACAGGTCTTCGAGGAGACATTACTGAGGGTTCAGACGAGGAGGATCGTAGGTGGGGGTTTGAGTACTTGTGACAGAAGAATGGGATTTCTCTGCTCCAGAGAGATGGGATCTCATATACGAGAGACTGTTCTTCAGGACGGCAGGGAGTCTCAGACACGGGGAATAAGAGTCCTGAAGGGGGGTGCGAGACGAGAGGGGCCGCACAGTTCTCCGGGAATAAGATGACTCGATGAGCTTTCCTCTGAATAGGGGTCAAAGCTTCACTAATGGCGATCTACTAGTGAGATCTTAACGACGAGGTACGACTCGAACAGGGGTTGCGAGACTTCGCGGGAAACAGACAAACAGTCTGAATGGATGGACTGGCAGACTCTCAATCTTCTCGAGGAATGGCGGACGCTGGGTTAAATAGCCTGGTGGCTGGTCCCTTAGATAGTCCCAGGGCATAGCCGTCCCAAGAGAAGTCACGACGCCAGTCTGTGCAAACTTATTTCGAGATAAGAGGTTGGGTCGAACAGCGAAGTTTTCCTCAGGATATGGAGCTGAGCTCGTACGGGTGCGTTCGCAGGAGAGGGAGAGCGATGTGTGAGTCCCACTTAAGTAAATACAGCCGGATCAGGTGACTCAGCGCGAGACAGCTTCCTTCTCGTTCATTCTAAAATTCCCACTCCAAGGAGCACGGGGTCTGCGGCTCGAGGGGTTTGTTCTCACAGTGGTCCTTCGAGGAGGGGCATCCTCTGACAATTCCTATATATTCATATTTCTATTGATTCCTATGTATTGCAATTTATATGCATTATTGTTTCTACATATTGCAATTTCTATGCATTGAAGTTCCTATGTATTGCTATTTCTATGCATTACTTTTGATATGCATTGTTATTCATTTGTATTGTTTTTCATTCTTATTCTTATGTATTTTTATGGGTTGTTATTACTATTCTTAAGCATTGCAACTATCATGAGACTCCACAAAATTTCCCTTTTTTATACTCCACTACTTCAATGACAAACGTCATTTAAAATATTATCAGGTGGGAATTCCCATGTCAGATAGTTTTGCACTTTGTCTTAAATTAAATCAGAAATAAGTATCACAACTATTTTTCTCTTGAATTTGTGACACCATTTGTTGGGATCAATATTCCTTGTGGACACTACTGGCACTAAACTGTATGCGTGCAAGACCTATTTGCTTTTGCTTTGATTCACCTCCGAAGCCAATGAGGGAATTGACTGCTCTTGGTTATTTTGGAGGATGCTGAATGGATAATCTTTACTCTGGAAGGTTGCAAGGATAGGTTTAGATTTTTTACTTTATAGCAGAAAACAACTAATTTAATGGCATTGATTAAATATGATATATAAAATAATAACACATGAGAGACGGAATTATTCCCCCCAATGAGAATTGCGAAATAAATCATTTGCTTTCATTGCCCCGAATTTATTCGCTTCACTTTATGCACTATGAAAAGACTGTAATTATATATGGATTGATAATTATGTTTTGTCAGCGTGCAAAGTTAATTAAATAGTCTTTGAGTTTGATGAAGCAAAAGAAACGGGAGTTGATTACTGGTCAGGCAATATGAGATATGGGCTTCAATTTGGAGACGCTTTACGATGAATAAAGGAGTGAACAATTAGCGGTTGACCTTAACGTTGAAATGTGGCTAGTATATGACCCGAATTCTGTTAGAATTGGACCGTTACCATACTCGTAGATACCAGCGAGATATAAAGAGATCTCAGAAGCAAAGTCATTTTGGAGTGAGAAATATGGGATAAATTCTGCTGACTCTACTCTTTGCAGTGTATTATTTAAACGTATGTTCCTCTCGAATAATAGGATTAATTTGAACTACAGCCTGTTGGGTGTTATTATGTTGCATCTTCTTGGTTTCGGCATAATATTGTTTTGAAAGGTATAATGAGGAGAGGTTAAATTGACTAGAAGAATATAATGATGTAGATATTGACCATGGAGAGGTATGGGAGCATATCTTAACAAAGGGAATGTAAGAGTGAATATGTTGAAAGAGAAAAATATGTGTGTATGTTTACCAATGGAAAATAAGAATTCTTATGTTGAGCAAGGGAAGGCAAGGATATCTCAGTTGAGCATTTGAAAATAAGGATTCTTATGTTGATCAATGTAAATAATGGCGCATATGTTGGTCAAGTAAAAGTAAAGGTAGGGTGGAGCGAAAAACATTATTTCTGAAATTTATTTTCCCACTACGATTTTTTTATGTCAAATTAAATCTCCTAAAAGGATTTTTTTATATAATAATTTTCAAAACTTCCTCAACGCCATTGAAAATTGAAAATAATGCGATTTTCAAATAAATTTTGAATTTCGTGGATTATATCTGAAAATTAAATTCGAATTTTGAATTGATACCTCCAAACAAATAACTATTGTATTTTAAAGAACAAGTAAAGTAAACGAAATTTGAAAGTAATTGAATGATATTTAGAGGTTCCTCAATGACATATTATAGCGTCATACGTGACAATTATGTTTCAGTAGCGCGGAGGATCCCGTTGAGAGTGGATGCGTGTATGTGTGTGTGTCGATCTGTCTAGTGGCTATTGTTGTTTGAGCGAGAAAAGGAAAAGAACCGCAATAGAAAAGACCTGCCAATTAAACAAATTATCACATTAGTAGCGAAGAAGTTGATTTCTATTTGGAAAATGGCATGGATCCTTTATGTGTCAATAGCGGCAGATAGAAAACAAATTTTAAATTATTATTCAAAATATCAGGCTTTATTGAAAAATATTAGCAGGAAAAATGTGACATCATTCAAACAGAAATGTAATGATTTTACAAAGAATGCAGAACAATTGTTTGATATTTCGTTTGTAAATGCGATAACTTTGAAAACTGTTCTTGTAGTAAAGAAAAGAAGGTGCCGACATTGGAACAAACGTTTCTGGAAGACCAACGAACAACTAAGAAAATGGCAATAGGTAATATCGATCAAATTCAATCAAAGAAGAATATTCAGAGTGAGGTCAGGAAAAATCGTGAGTATTGTCTTTTAAATCAACCATCTACTTTAACAGATAATATCGAAATGATTCTTCCTTCATCCAGCACAGAAAAAGAATCTGCTGACGACGGTAGCGACTATGAGCTTCTTTCATCCGTGAAACGCAAAAAAGTAAAAAAAAAAAAGTTTGCGTCGAAGACTCCATCTAAACGAATAAAATTCTCAGAATTTTCGTTGGCAATTGACTTATCGTCCATTGAAGGCAAATAAACCTCTGTTGTAATTGATAGGCCAAAAGTTAGAAGAGAGCGTTTCAAAGAACGCACTACACTACAGCAAGAAATTAGATAGGATAAGCCATTTTTTTCTATTTATTTTGATGCTAGAAAAGTAGTACATTTGTTGTTGAGATGATAGAGGGAACTCATCACAAGAAGAAGATAATGGAGGAGCACTTCTCTATGATAGAAGAACCTGGTTCAGAATACCTTGGACACCTGACACTGAATACAAGTTCTTCAACAGCTATATGCGATGCAATATTCTCGTATCTAGAAGCAAATAACATCGCAACAGATGAACTCGTTGCTATAGAATGCGATGGAACGGCAGTTAACACAGGAACAAAAGGAGGTGTGATCAGAATGTTAAAAGAAAAACTTAATAAACCACTGCATTGGTTTATTTGCCAGCTCCATGTAAATGAGCTCCCATTGCGCCATTTCATTATCAATTTGGAGGGGGAAACCAACGGGGCCTCGTGGATTTGTCAGACCTATAGGGAAACAAGTGGATAAATGTGAGAATCTAAGTATTGTTGAATTAGAGCCAATTCCGACTAACTTGCCGTCTACTGACAGATGAAATTTGCACATCGATATCCTTCTATCTATCTCACAGAGTAAATATTCTGCTGAAATGGCTCGAAAATGTCCTGGAAAAATATCGCATGCACGATGGCTTACAACAGAAATCGGATACTTCGATTATATGCTTCGACTTCCGACCCTTCTGACACGCTGAAATCCACTGTCTAGTTCATCATGAAGCTGTATGCACCATGCTGGTTTGAAATAAAAGCTAACTCTTCTTCGCAAGATAGAGCACTCAACCTCTTCAAGACACTTCAATCACTTGAAGGGATAAACAAACATATTAAAGATATAGTTGTCCCAGTGATTCAAAGGAATGCTTATTTTGCACATTCAGAAAACATTCTTCTTTGTATGCTGAAAAATTAAAGAAATCATATCCTGGAACTTTCATGGAGAAGAATTATGAGAGCACGAAAAGATTATTAAGGGAAATCAATAAGCACTTTCAAGATCCCAGACATAAACTTTGAAGCCGACGACTACATCCACTTAATTGGCAGCAGACCGTTGTGACCGAACCTCCGCTGACGAGGACTCTCTCTGATGATCAACTTGAAGAATTTATCCATCGACAACCTAAATTGGATACTCCGAAGTTTCCTTGCCACACACAAGAGGTTGAGAGATGCATCAAACTGGTCACAGAAGCGTCACTAGCAGTTTGCGGAGAAGACAAACAGGATGGCTATATAAGGAGTAGAATTGAGTCCAGGAGAAAAATGCCCTTATTTAATACCAAGAAGGACTTCATAATGAAAGGTAATAACACTACTAAAATCTAACTACATTGAATAAATGAAATTGAATAATAGTGAATTTAAATATTCCACTGTTAATTTTCAATTTCTTCTATTTCAGAGTGATAAAGATTAAAAATCTACAGGTTACATGGAAACAAATGGAAGAAAAGGAACGAAACCCTATCGAGTAGTTAATAGATTATTTGTATTCAATAAAATGGAAGTTTTATGGAAATATATTTTTTAAGAGTTTTATGAAAATAATATACACCATATAGGACATAAATTTTGATGTAACAACTTGAAGTTTGAAGACAAATACTGTAGATAGAGTTTTCCGACATTTTTGCTTTTTTGTCAAAATTTCAATTGCGTTGGGGAACCTGAAAATTTAATTTAGAAGTCTGAAATTTATACACAATAGTTTTTGATGTTGAGTCAATCGAAAAATCAGGGTGGGAAAATAAATTTCAAAGATTCTTTTCACCCCACCTCCCTTTTCGATCCACCCGTAAATTGACTATTTTCTGATTTTCAAAATTTTTTAAAATATATACTGATTGGAATTAAGGGATTTTCTCATTAAATGATGGTAACAACTATTTGCGTATACAGTATGAATATCGTTTTTTTCTGCGTGAATGTAAGCGAAACTGCAACTATTTATATTATAATGACGTCACCAAAGTGTTTCCCTGAATTTAATCCCCATAGAAAATTTATAGAATCTTCTGAAGACGAGAGTTTATCGAGATGGACGGAAATTTTCGACTAAAGATAAACTCTGGGATGCTGTTGTGGATGGTATTCGTGGCATCAGATGAGATCCTCACTTTGAATTTAATGCATCCAAGACATTAGGAATGTTATTTCAAGTGGAAGATTGACACCCCTTATTAGCAAACTGATCAGAACATTTTGGAATTATTATTTTCATTATTCATATATTTATGTTGCTTTCCTTCTGTGCACACTGAATATCCAAATAAAACACTTTCAATTCTTGTCTACATGTTTTTTATTATACATGGCTAATAATGTAAAACACTGTATTTAAGCATAAATCGGTAAAATTATTCATTATTTCATTACGAAGATAAGGATTCTTGTTTTGGCCAAAGAAAACTAAATGTGGATAAGTTGACCATGGAAGGTGTGTGTGCGTATGTTGACCAAAGAAATATAAAATTTCCATGTTGAGCAAGGGAAGGCGAAGTTGCGTGTGATTTATTGACTATTTTTGTATGAAAGTAATCTACTGGAAGTATAAACAACGGATTCCAAAATTCAAACAAAGCTTTTCTTGCGTGAGTCCCAAGATAATAGTGGAAAAATAAATAGTGAAGGAGAGTAATTGAGGATGGTTAAAGGAATGCCTCGATAAGATTATCAAGGATGTGATTAGGATCGTTAAAGAGGAACTCAAAATTGTATTCGTGAATTTTAGAATGGTATTCTTGCATTTCTTGCTCCTAGATTATACTTATTTATGTGAAGTAGGGTGGTTAAAACGCCTTCTCTCAACCCCCAAATTTTAGGTTGAAGGATATAGCATGTTAGTCTTTGTCACGTATCTTACCATCACAATTTTCACTTATCGTCCCATTTTTCTTGCTCATTGATCCTTTTTTGTCTTTCCTTAACAGATCTCATATTTTCTGCCTTATTTTATTCCTATATTTATCTTTCTGTTTCTTTACTTTCTCCATCTAAGCAGTCGTTGTTCTAGTGCAGATAACACCTTTAAAAACACTGTCTTTTGGAACCAATTTATTAGGAAACCAGTTTCAAAAAAGCGGAAACTTCTTCCATTGTCAGTTCAAGCCCCTACACCTCCAAAAATGAGTTTCAGAATTAATACCCTATTAAAGATAATTTCGATATTTTTTCCATTTATTATTTCTGAAACTAAGAATTATAATCGATTATGACAGCTCGACTTTATCAGGACACTGAATTAACTAACGAATAAAGCCAACGAATCTGTGATTTCTAATTAATCAAAAGTGAATTTATTCCAAGGTCACGAGGGAATTTGGGGGTTTTATTTAAGCTTAAATCGCTTATCTGCGATGCAGATTACGTTGGTATTACGTCACGTTGAAATTGCCTTAATTTCGTTCGAGCGAATTTTGAAAACAATCATACTCATACTTATGTAGAATCAAACCTCTGATAATATGAATCAAATTATTCATTCTTTTCCTTATGAACTGATGTATACAGGTCATATATATATATATATATATATATATATATATATATATATATATATATATATATATAAGACTGGATATCTACAGGTCATCCAATGAATCTGATATATGCCTGTGTATGAGTGCCAATTTAGACTAATTTGCTCTCTTGGAGTCCATTGAATTGCTTCGATTCATATGCGTTCGTCATGTTACAACGATGATCCGTGTACTTGAACTAATTCCACGAGCCATTTGTCGTCCGTCCTTCAATTTTGTTCATATTCTTCCGCGTTTGGGGAAGAAAATCTAGTTTCACTTACTAGAATTTACTAATAGTAGTTTCAGTTCAGACTATCTGAATGGCTGTTTTACTGGTACTATTTATCTGTTTATATTGTGAATAAATACCCGAATTTATGAGGATTAAAGTGTTAATCGTTCGGTTTGAATTTTTTCTTGAATAGTAAACTTATAGAATTGGTGTTTATTCAAGTTATGGCCGAAGGTCATTCATTAGCGAGCTTCTAAATGAAACGCAGTTCTTCCAAGGACACATATAGGAGACTATTTTTGGAATTGAAACGCATTCCTTCTGGAAAAAAAACACCTTTTTCTCAAGTTTATGGACCAGATTATTGAGTCAATTTCCCAAAAGAAGGGTTTAAATTTGAACTTGGGGGTTTCGTTTTGGAAATCCCGCTTACTTGAGTCCTCTTCAAATAGCACGGTGCAGATTGCTTAATTTTGTAGGCTTTGATCAGCTCGCTGAAGCTTGATTTTGCGTGAACTACGTTTATTTGTAGATTGTTTTTTTTAGGGAATATCTAAATGACCACATCCACAGTGGTCAATTTAATGTTCACACCGTTAATTAAATCACATTACTACTTCCCACTCCGTCTCTTTCTTGGTATATCCGTCACCTTTTGGAGATGACTACTACCGAAAGCTTGTATCTTAGTTTATTGGGGCCAACTCAAAGATAAGGCTTAGAGTTAGAGAGTTTGGGCATTATTTTTCCAGAAAGTGTTCCCATTGGATTACACAATTTACATGTTTTAGTTCAATAAATAATATGTACTTACTTCCTCTCTAAATGTCTCTCTCAACCTTAGAACTCTATTTAGAAGGGTTGGTAGATTAACGCCATCTGTTTATTAGTCAGGGCGGTCTCCCGATTGGATAATAAAGCCAACATAAAGATCAGAATGACAATCACCGGTGAGCACGAGGGCACCAGGAGCCGGTCCTCGATTGGGCTAGGAAGGGGAGGGGTGTCGGGAAATTTTGTGCTTTCGACACCAACAGCGATTAAGTAGGAACCTATTTATCCCGGGGAAGTGGGGACTTGTTCCACGTCAGGGGTATGTGGATACAATTACTAATCGGCAAAATTCCTCGGGACAGAATAAAAGAGGCTTGTGCTGTGAAGGTTGGAGGGGAAAGACAGCGTATGTAAGATCTACCTACACACACTGGAGGTAAGCACAGCGCGTCCACCAATCGGTAGCCAAACCCCTAATTGCTCTCACGTTTGTGTCCGCGTTCGCTTGGGATCGAACCGGCACCTTGACGAGAAAACGAACGGCGTAACCTCTGGGCGAGCGACAGCTTTATCTATGCTATAAATAAACAGTTTTCGGACACCTCGGAAATTTGAGGAAATTAGATAAACGCAAGGTGGTAAAGTTTGTTTTTAACATATCAATATAAATTTAACAGTCAAATGAGGAATAAATAACAATAAGTTATATATGCCACCAAAAAATCAACAAGAATTAACAAACTATAAAATTTGCTAAAACATGTGAAATCTGTAACCTAGGTATAACATGAGTAGATGAAGTTTTATGAGAATTACAGCATAATTGAACTGGTACAGGAAGCTCAGAAGGGTGTCGAGAATACCTTGGCAATGATTGAAGAATTTATTCTTCGAGTTATGATCTTTGCGATGGTGCAACGCCTTAGTGGTGAGATGCTAAACCACTCATCGGTGATCACTGCCTTCCGTTGCTCATTGGAGGGTGTCTGACGACGACTTGCGGCCTCTTTGGGGTCCTACCAGAGTTTTCCAGTGGATTCATATCCGGAAACTGAGGTGATCGGTACATCACCGTTGTATGGTTGCCCTGAAACCACCGTGTTGTGGATGAGCACTTTTGACGTGCGGTATTTTCCTACTGGAAAATCACATTCCTGTAATTTCTGGAGAGGTCTCGACTGAGGAAAGCATGTAATCTCTTAAAGCAGCTTGGTACTTCTCCGAATTCATGGTGTCATCAAAAACTGAGATGACCCACCACTGAAGTTAACAAGCCGTCTCCATACCATTACAGAGCGGCCATCATGCTTTGTTGCTTGCACTCTGCACTCTCATTTCCACTGATCCCCAGGCCTCCTGTGAAAACAACTGGAACATGTACTCGTCGGGCCATGAGACACGTCTCCACTGACACATATTCCAGTTGCGGTGAGCACGTGATCCAAGCCAGTCGACGTCGCTTCTGCTGAAGGTTGATCAGCGCCTTCTGGCAGGCGTAACATGACTTCAGGTATTGTGACGGATGTATTATCCTGACTGCACTCTCTCAATTCAGTTTGCAGCTGGACTGCGGTTTCTTACGAATCCGAAGTCACATGCGATACATAGGCTTATCGTCACGTTTCGTGCTAGATATTTCAATAGCATCGCCATTTGATATTTCCAAAAAAGGTAATAAGGACACATGCATGGAAACTTACACAAATATATCCAATATATACCCAATGAGTAAGAAAAATTAAAGGTGTCCGAAAACTTTAGGCCGTTGCTGTACAAAACCTATTTTCCATTTGTGCACGTATACTAGAAAAGTACTTATTGTACATCTAATGCATTTTTAATTCCATTTTCATTTTATTTTCCTTTCCATTTCGACCATAATGATTATAATCGTTAATTCCTGGTCTGATATTGGTCCATCCAATGCATTTTTCTTTATGAAGGGTCATTAGAGGCACTTCTGGCGAATTTATTTCCTGGCACTGCTGACACCTAAGCTCGTAATCATGTCTCAGCATCGATTAAATAGAGCCGGCTCTCGAGTGCCACAAACCAGCAGCCTCTCTCAACTTCTTCAGTCCTTCGTGCTTTCGTGGCATTTTGAAGGCCAAAGGCTTTAGACCTACCCTTCCCCCCCCATTTAGTTAATATCCCAACCACCATAAAGTGACTGGGATATTTAACTAAAGGGGAGAGGTGTATTTCAGATCGACGAATCTTTTAAGAATGAAAAAAAGTTACATTCTTTTACACAAGTTCAAGTCGAGGAAGATGGTATTTGCTCCTCCTCAAAATTTCTGCGACAGCATAGGCTAATTTATAAGTGTTATTCCAACTAGTGCGGTGGGGGGGGGAGAATGCTAGACTGTTATTCTGAAGCCTGACGTTTCCTGCACTGGACAAGGAGTGTCTCAAAAAGGGCTGGAACCAGTGGGCTGAGTTATTTATTGCTTAACACTAACCGCACCGATTGTCATATTTTTTCATAATTACATACTTCCGCTCTCTGGTTGATAAATTACTCTCAAATATAATTTAAACCCCTTTTACTTTTACTTTAATTATTCAATTATCGATCGATCTATTGTTGTTCGAATTGAAGCCACACTTTCCAGCGTCTTTGGTGTTTATCTTGTTAAATTATTCTCGCAATGTGATTTAAAACTATTCGTTCCGAAAAATTCCGCTCTAGGTTACAGAAAAGCCTGAATCGAGAGTTCGTATCTTCTAGCCCTGAATCCTGAATTTTATATGTCTCTCTTTAATATTTATAATCTGTATTTGATTTGGTAATTTAAGACGAAGATAGCGCGGTCATTTCCAAGGTTTTAGAGCCTTCTAATAAAAAAAAAGTTAGAAGCAATGTTATTCAGCTCATCGAATTGCATTTTTTTTAGGAGCCTATTTGACGACTGCTCACTTGGGCATAAGTCGCCGCAATCACGAGAGCCTAGCACTAGGCTACTTTAAAATAAGAATATGAAAACACAACAACGATAAAAAGGAAATATGGCAACAATCAGGAAGCAAGCTCCGGCGTCGGGGGGCGGTCCCCCTCCTCCCAGCGCAGGAGCGTGTGACCTACAGAGAAAACAAAAATAATCAAAAACAAAACCTAGTTAAATAAAGGGGAGAAGATCGGCCTCCCCCCAAAAGCATATAAGTCCACCAGTCAATGTGCACGAACTAGTCCCGAGTACAAGGGACAGGCGGTAGCGACGCCGCATTTATTTATTTTTCGAAATTTTGTTAGTTTTTCTAAGTCCGGAGAGCTCCTTTCCTTGTCTTTTCAATAGGTCTTCCTTCCTCTTACGTCCAGCAGCGCGCCGCCGACGCATGCGCAATATGGCAAAGAACCACCGATGCATGCATGGCCTGGCAGTAACACACCTACGCATACGTGACCTGTCATGACATCATTTTTTGATCAATCACAAGTCAGATAGTTTTAGACGCAATATGCTTTTGCCCGAGCGCATTTATTCAAAATCACTTACTCGTATGAAGGAGGGTGCGACCTTAATTTTGAGCGTTTATTTACCAAAGTTCTGTGCAATCGCGAGTCTACTGTTGCATTTTTAGTTTATCACAATGTTCTTAAAGAAAAATATAACTATCCTAAGTGAAACGCTATTCTGAAATTGAATAATTTAGGTAAATTTCAGTGCGACAAACGCGTTTATTGTGGCAAGGATTTTACACGATGTCGAGTTCAAACTTCAGGGTCGTGCTTCATTTCTTTTGCCGAAAGTTTCCTCGACTAAAGGATCGATTTCACCATTTTTGGAGGGCGATTAGCACATTGTATCCGCCGGGAGAAACATTATAAGGTAAGGAAACGAAACTCTTTTGTTTAACAATCGCTTTATGCATTCAAATCTGCGGTAGGCTTTTAAGTTAGGAATATCACTAGTTATTTTTTTAGATTGAGGGGTGTGTGGGAGGCAATCCCCCATAATTAAGTGGGAGGTATGGGGGCAAATAGCTTAAAGTAGGCGGCGCTATCGTCGTCTTAAATTACCTTAGATTTATTAAGGAAGTAATTGAGGACCCTTTATTTGCTCCTTCAATGGAGTTTCCCTAGTAAGAATTCCTTTTATGTTTGTACTTTGTTTGACCCCTTTTCCTTGGAGTCATCGAAGGATGAAAGAACATTTTCCTTTAGTTCCTTCAAAGTTTCTCTGGGATAAATTCCTTTTATTTCCTCCGCCAGGTTTCAAGTTTCATTCCTTTTCATTCTACGTCCATCTTTCTCTTACAGGTCTTTTTTCTTAAAAAAAAAGTCTTTTAGAAATTTCTTTCATTTTTGGAAACCACGTAATGTAATTTCTTGATAGGATATTTTTGGGAGGTACAAATTCCTAGTCAGTTTCCTCCTTCGCTTTACTTTGCCCTTTCGCCGGAACGTCATAGTAAATCCTGGGATTTGCTATCCCTTTTATTTCCTTATTGGACTCCTAAGTTCCCAGTGTAAGGACTGGAGGACTAGAAGGATCAAAGAGCAGCCTCTTTTAACTCCCAATTCCCCTATAAAGGGGAACAACCCTATTTAACGCACCCAAATAGGTATTCAGTTCCAGACCAAAACAAAGTCAATGGATAACTCGTTCGCGCCTTCGTCACATAGAAAATAAAGGCTTATAGCGAGAGAAATTCCTTGCGTAGAGTACAGCAAACGAGTGTGACAAGTACATGTTTTGTTTAGGATCATATAAGGGTTGCATCAGATTTGCCCGCCGTTTGCCACTAGCTATTTACCAATTAATAGACACAATAAAAGTAATTAATATGATTTATTTCATTTTTAAACATTAAGGACATAGAGGGTTAAGTCCGATCTTCTTTCAGGTCTGAATCCTCATGGAAACATGTGGATCTTTCATGCCTTTTACGGTTGCTATAGAAATGAGTTCCCCCCGTCCCCTTAACACTACATCGACCACTTTTGAGGAAGGCCCCACGCCAAGCAAATTACTTTATCCAACAGACTAATCCTACAGCCCATTTGATGCAGTTCTTTTTTAGAGCTGTAGGATTGGTCTAGTGGATTGAGCCGCTTGATTTGCGTGGAAGAAGAGCGTTCCAAACGCATGCCCGATGCCATGTGAAAGGTGGGTATTCATTGCTATACAAACCGCTTACCATCATTACCTTATAGCATGGCCTCTGTTATAATTGAAGCAAAGTCAAACTTCAAATTCCAGAGCTGTGGTGACGAAAAAGTGGAATCACTGATGATTTTAAGCATTGGGGGAGGGGGGCAAAACTTGGCCCTAAATTTGATTTTTGATGCATTTTTCTCATAAAATTTTCATAAAACTTTAGCAATTCTACGCCTTTTTAGCCAAAACCTGACCCCAAATTCGATTTTTATGCATTTTTCCAATAAAACATCAACGATTCTACGCCTTTTAAGCCAAAACTTGTCCAAAAATCCGATTTTTGCTTCCATTATAACCGAAGCCAAGTCAATCACATGGGGGCTTTTTTCTATCTGCCATTTTTTTCCTTAGCCATAAAAGCAATTCCTGTTTTTACAAATCATAAAATAATCGCAGAAATTTATCTTCATGGAACAATAATAGGAATATGATGCTTAGATTTTGTCAATTTTCATTCGAGTCATTCTATTTGAATGGTAAAAACTTTTTTCGTTGTAAATTACTCTCGTTCTCCTTGTGGCAACCACTCAGAACCAGTGTTCCTTTGGGGAAAACTTTTCGATGGCCTTTTAACCTTTATTGATGAGCTCTAGAGTATCATATTTTTTGTTCTTTCAGTTCTCTAATTTTCTTTTATTTCTCCCATAGTTTAGTCCTGTTATCTTAACACGACTTATAACAGCCAAAATATTTATCACAATCTGATTACTAAAATACCCTTTGCTTATAATATAATTTATTTCAAATAAAAATACAAACAAATGAATGTCATATTCATTGATAAAAAAATGAAATCAAAGAATACACGAACGGAGAATAATTAACAGCATTCACAAGTACCTTCGGTACCTGTATTTAATCCCACTTTTCTGATATATTTTTTTTTCTATTTTTAACGCCTACTCTGTTTTGTGTCCTTTCGTTGTACGTAGGCGGAGCGTCGCTTAGTTTTCTCTTGTATGTATATACCATTCTTGTAAAGTAATTCTTTATGTATTCCTTGAGAATGAACTGAACAAAGTTTAAAAGTACTTGGAATCAGCTTTTCATTTTTCCTGTGGGATTTTCTACAATTATTGCTCTATTTACACGCATCTTTGTAAGTTTCTCATATATATATATATATATATATATATAGAAGCCGCTGTTCTCTTCCTTAACAGGAAGAGCTTGGTGACACAGGAACCCCTGCGGGGTGTGGCCTACGGCCTTATTTGCTATTCTTAACCGCCTTTTTTAATCCCCTTTATAGACTCTTTATTTTAACACCCTGAACACCCTTTTCTTCTTCTTCTTCTTCGTCTTATTCTTTTTTTATTTTTTCTCTTCTTTTCTTCTTCTTTTTTTCTTATTTTTCACTTTTTTTTTCTTAGGTGACAACCAAACTAAAAGAAAAAATCTTATTCAAACACCTTCAAAAAATCTCGTTCTTAAAATATAGGGTTATGGATATATATATGAAAAGTATTCACACTAACCGCTGACTACGTCCTACAATAAACATATCGAGGGAATGTGCTTGTTTAACTAGACCAAAAGTTACCTTTCTACTTAATACGTGTTTATAGATCAGTGAAGTTTAATTCAGCTATTGAATCGCTCCCCGTCTCTTTGTTCTAAATGTATTCTTATCCCCTAAAATTAAGAACGGTAGGTTTACCTTCTTGTATACTTGTTTACATATAAACTCGAAAAATAATCCAGATCTCACCACGGAGAGGTGGCCGTATCTAGAGTTCCACCCTACTCCAGCCCAACCACCCTATCTTAACTGGATTTTATTTAACTGAAGTATTTTGTTTCATAACGAAGCATCGTTCGCTGTGAATCAAATTTAACTTTAATGTATTCATCTCTTTTACCTTGGTCACATACTTTCCATTATGCTTCGATCACTAGCTTAATCAATTTTTCTACAGCTTTAGTCGTTAGTGTCCAGTAATTTCTGTTTCCGTTTGATGACTGCGACAAAGTTTTACCCTTCTTTCCGTCAAAGAAGACACTAATGATTGATCTTTCCTCACTTCAGTTTTACTATTAATTTTCTTTCAAATTTTGCTTTGCTCGCGCCGTATTTTGCCACACGGGATCAGCCAAATGAAGCAGGTGTATATTTAATCCTGTGTGGCTCTACAAACTGTCCCTCATTTTCCATAGGAGAGACCAGAGGAACCTTAACAAAACGAATTTATGAACATAAAAGTGATGTCAGACGAAGTGTAACTATAAACTTAATTGAAAGAAATTAACATTGGGATTTGGGGTTTCAAACTATAGTTAAATATATTTCATACACTTGCATTTAATGCAACCTGTTTCCGCAAATTCAAAACGAGACCCCTCGGATAAAACCCCTCGAAAAAACTATTTCAATATTTATTTTTTAAGCAACCAACCCTTCACGAAGGAAATATTAGCACAACCCCTCGCGTATTTCATTGATAGGGTAGAAAAGAAATTTAACATACAAATCCACACTCACTTACAACCGATTGGTCAAGAAGAAATCGGGATGGTTTGGGGGGACAAAACGAATTGTCTATGAGCAACTACCCGCCATTGTACATGACCTCAGACTCCCCTGAGGAGTATGTATATGGAGAGGAGTTGTGTATGAATAATGCAATAATGATGGGGAATAAGCTAAGGAAGTAACGCCTCTCTTTTTCGCAGAGGATTCTGGGTCCACCAAACTGCGACCCTTCAGCTGATGATCCAATCATACAAAAGAGAAGAATCAACTTGAACAGTTTCAGACTCATTAAGATTCTCAGGTTGGTATTTGCAAGTATAATATTAGTAATTACCTTATTGCTGCACGGAGCAAGACCCCCAAGGTAGCCTCCCAACAAAAAAGAGTGAACCACCCAATCACTTTACTGTAATGAAAAGATGAATTTCAAGACCCTGTCTCTAGTTACTCGTTATTATTCATCCTAACGCCAAATCAGATTTTACTTCACCTCCTAACTGTTAAGTAAATTATATCTCATATCTTCCTTTCACCGCCAAAATCGAGTTCTTCCATCACTAGATTCTACGAGTTTGAAATTTAGACTTTTGTGTCCATTCGTGCTACTTGTTCCTGGTGTTATGAGTGATTAACAAGCATTCTTACATTCATCTCATGATAAAAATGTTGTAGTATTACTACAACACAGAGTATGGTGCAGTTGCCCTATGTTTTAGTGAACTGCAGATCGGAAGACACGTTAATCTCTTAGATATCAGCTAAATCCCCGACGTCAGAGTGGAATTTGGGGTCAAAGAGGAAAATGAATCAATAAAATATTACCTTAACTTGGTTTCCTGGTGTTCCCAGCCACATCTAATCTGGAGCAAATTCAGGTCGATTTTACCACGTCAGGAATTGATTCCATTTTCAATGAAATGCACATAGACAAAATGGAGTTGGGGAGTTCGAACTAAACCACGTCAAAAGAGGGTACTTTTGAGTTCTTGTGCTATTTGTTCCAGGGAAAGGTGTAAAAAAAATACGGCTGCCCTAGTATTTAGTGGTAAGGACATTTGATATAGCGGTCCTCGGAATTCTGTGTTTTACTTTATCAACGCCTCTTATTCTTGCCTTTATCTATCCGCCCTTACTCGCTAATTAAGTATCTTAAATTGATTAAGATTAAGTTGTTTAATTTTCACTTTTTAAGATAATTCTTTCCCTGTAACTCTTTTTCTCTCTCTCTCTCTAACTCTCTTTATATCTCTCTTTCTATCTCACTTTCTCTCTCACTATCTCTCTCTCTTTCTCTCTCTCTCTCCATCTCTTGTATGTATAGAAATGTCTTTTTTTCTATGTCTAGCTAACCAACCTTTTTACCTATATGCTGTCACTACATTCTTCTCCCATTCACCATGAGGATTCTTTCGACACATTTTACTCCCTGTTTGTTCAATTTCGAAATTATTATTATTATTATCATACAGAAAAGGCAAAATAAACCATAAAAAGTGCAGCGGAATGTTTTACCGGGGTAATCCTAACCCTCTTGCTCAATCGCAAATTTATATTAAAGTTAAAATTAAAAGCTTGTGGTAATTAAAATACAATTAAAAGTTACCAATAAGATATTTTTTAAAAAATAGCTCTAGATTTTTTAAAACTAACTTAATGGATAACTTATCGTCTGATATATTCCAATTGATAAGATTTGAGCGATGACGCCACTTTTGAAGCTCTTCGATTAATCAATCCGGAATCAGACTTCGAGGAAACCAATCGACTTCCTGAAAGTCCCGTCTGAGCTATTTATCTTTGTTGCAGAACAGGCGCAGCCTCAGAGAAGGTGCGTTCCTTCCTGATCTCAATTGTCTCATATAACCACCTCTTTCATTGAGTTCACTTTATATGCAAACTTCTCGAAAATTGGCCGAGATATTTTGATTACTTTAGACACCTCTTTATGAAACGAAGCCTCAATTTCTCGGTCAAAATTATCCCTTCTTCTTTGCAGACTTTATAAACTTCACTTCTGAGGGATCGAATGGATTGTTGACCCTTGTCAGCTATATTTCCTAATTGTACCCTCCCCCCGTCCCCTTCGTCCAGGCATTGGGGTTAAGGTTCACAGTAAGAGGGCGGATCTGAGAGGCTTAAGAAATGGTACGTGGAAAAAATATTGGCAATTTGGGATTAGTGCCACTTCAAAAGGAAGAAATTGGCACGCGAGGAATCACAAAATGAGGAAATTTGGAAACTCCGCCATTTTGGAAATGTCCTGAAAGATGGCGATAAAATTCGCTTCGTGCGGCCAAATTGGATATAGATTGATGACTATATTAATTAAAAGCTTTAGTTCAATTAACTTGAATATATTATTCGAGTGACACTTTTCGTTGATTAATAATTAATTTATTCACGCTGAATTAACTGTCGTTTGACTGAATCATCTTTGATCGAGATCGATTGATGAGTCAATCGAGAGATTAGCAATTAAATTGGTTGATAGATGAATTGCGTTATTTGGAAGATTATTTATTGATTGGTGAAATAATCGGTGTTGATTGATCATGCATGAGAGTGTAAGGAGTAGTGAGGAAACGCGCGGCAGCTGACATCTAGAGAAGAGCGTGCCCTACTGAACCCATTGCTAAAAGGAAGATCTGCTTCTATTTTAGATCAATATTAGTCCCATTTCTGGAGTAGTCTCCTCTTTAGAACACCTTACACATATTTTCAGAATCCCAACTTCACCACTTTTTAAGTAAACAACGAGTGTAGAGTGGAGAAAAGTGCCAATCTTGTTACGATCATTTCGCAATTCGTTGTATTATTACCCCTTTGGATTATTCCCTCTTCCTTTCCTTGTGTGACTTATAAGACTAGTTAAAACATTATTTTTGAGGGAGTGTGAATGGTAGCCGTATGGTCATGCCGTTGGTTGAAGAATTCTTCTCAAAATCCAGTTGGTTGATCATTCGCCACACGTTCAAATCGCCATCATTTCAATGTGTATAATTATATTTTTAAAAATGTTACTTTGAAAATCTAATTTTAAAAACAGCTCATTTTGTTGGCCTCGAATCGTAGAAGATTTGAAAAACCCAGGAGAAAAGTGCCTCGACGAATGGAACGAGAAAAGTGCCTTGAACCAGAGAACGAGAACAGTGCCTTGAACCAGAGAACGAGAACAATGCTTTGAAGCTGGAAACGAAAAGAGTGCCTTGAAGCCGGGAACGAAAACAGTGCTCTGAAGCCTGGAACGAGAACAATGCTCTAAAGCCTGGAACGAGAAAAATATCTCGTAACCTGAAACGAATAGACTGTCTCGAAGTTGAAAACGAGAAGAGTGAATTAAAGCCGAGAACGAGAAGAGTGCGCCTTAAAGCCGAGAACGAAAACAGTGCTTTGAAGCCGGGAAGGAGAACAGTGCCTTGAAGCCGGGAACGAGAACAGTGCATTGAAGCCGGGAACAATAAGAGTGTTTCAAAGCCTGGAACGAGAAGGGTACCTCGGAAACTGGAACGAATAGACTCCCTCGAAGCTGGGAACGAGAAGAGCGCCTTGAAGCCTGGAACGAGAACAGTGCCTTGAAAACGGTAACGAGAATAGTGGCTTAAAGCTGGGAACGAGAACAGTACTCTGAAGCCTGGAACGAGAAGAGTATCTCGGAACCTGGAACGAATAAATTGCCTCGAACCTGGAAACGAGAAGAGTACATTGAAGCCGGGAACGAGAACAGTGCCTTGAAACTGGTAACGAGAACAGTGCCTTGAAGCGTGAAACAATGACTGTGCTTCGAAGCCTGGAACGAGAAAAGTACCTCGGAATCTGAAACAAATAGAATGCCTCGAAGCTTGTAACGAGAAGAGTGACTTGAAGCCGGGAACGAGAACAGTGTCTCGAAGCCTGGAACGAGAACAGTGCCTCGTAGTCGCAAACGAGAACAGTGCCTCAAAGCCTTGAACGAGAAAGAGTTCATCGAAGCCTGGAACGAGATAAGTGCCTCGAAGCCGAGAACAAGAAGATGCCTCAAAGCTGGTAACGAGAAGAATGCCTCGAAGCCGGCAACGAGCAGAGTGCTTCGAAGCCTGGAACAAGAAGAGTGCCTCGATGCCCAGAACGAATGAATTTTGTGTGCATTTTTGGAGGCATTCATAGTACGTTCCTGTGCTTTTAAGGTCGAGTGGCGTTAAATTTATGTGTGGCTGAAAATTCGGCCAAAACATTTCCCCAAACGATTAAAATTAAAAAAAAACTTAATGGCTGCGAAAAGCGAACTTAACTTGAAACTCAAGTAAAATTCAACTTTAAAAAATTTAAAACTGTCTTCATATATTTACTTCAAATCCATCTAACTTTTCCTAACCTAACTCAAAATTTACCTTAATTTAATAACATAACCCAAACCTCACCTAACCTGAAATTACACTTACTTAATCATACCTAATCTTAATAAATGCAAATTAAAACTTTACTGAAACTTAAGCTAGTGCAACTACAACCTTATCTAGTCAACCTGGCCACTCTAAACCCAAAACTTCACTCCTTCTAACCTAACCCTGACTAAACCAAAATTAACTTTAACGTAACTCTAAACTATAATTTAATCCTGTCCTATCCCAACCCAATTTCAAACTCTACTATAATCTGGCCTTAGACTATCCCGATCGACAGCTAACACACTATCTAACATTCACTCTTTGAGTATTTCTGACACAATGTCTAATTTTTCATAAATGACCACTTGCTACATTACCCATTTCTCATTACACCACCTAAAAACTCAATATTTTTTATACAATATTTATAGTCATCTGAAAAATACTATCAATTAGACTTCTTTTCGGTTATTATTCTCCTTCTAAATTCTCTCTTTGGCTATTTTTGATACCATACGGCCTTATCTTTAAAAAAAAATAGCCAACCATTACACGATCAATTAATTCCAAAATTCCATCTAAATGCTTTAAGCATTTTTTTTATATCATGCACGTAATATTCGAAAGACCACCCATTACACTGCACATCAATTCTATCATTCATGTAAATATTAACTTTTGTCAAGAGCGTCCATTCAACTGCAATTTCCCCTTGCATCTCGACAATTTAATCCTCGTTATTTATCTCTTTCACATGCATTTCATCTTTCTCTCTCACACAATCTATCCATCCCTATTTTACCATGGCAACTTCTCAATGGGCGGAGGGATTAGCGTTAGGTCGTATGTGAAGCATTCTTTTCTCTCCATGGCAACACATTAAGGAAATTATAGTCAGAGAGTTTAAGAGGAAATAAAAGGGTTAAGTGCCTTCATTTCCCTCGTGTAAAGGGAAAAGTTTTGAAAGGACTATTTTTTATTAATTTATTAAAAGGGGGCCCATTTGTCGACTGCCATCAATTCGCCAAAATTGATTTAGCCTATTAATTAGGATATATTACAAGGTAAACAAATAAAACAGGACAAAAATACGATAAGGAAGAAAGAACTACAAACACGTAGTAAAACAATAACACACCTAAGACTAGAAAAAAAGAAAAAGTATGCTCAGAAGATACCCGATTCTTCAGACGTTTGAGCGCACACCCAGCACAAGGGGTCTATATAATCTGGAAGAAACGAACCTCCTCCAAAGACTTTACTCACATTCAAAAGTGAACTAATCCATCCCGAGTACAAGGGACATACGATAGCAACCCCGCTCATCCCATTGGACATTGGACATATTAAGTTGTGGAAGGAAAAATACATACACACATATAAGATTGCAATTGCACTCGTGTATGCATATATGTATGTAATATTAGGAGATTGATAGATAGGAATAGATTTTCCTGGTGAAAGGGGTAGATTTTTTATTTTATTATTTTTTTTTTTTTTTTAAGAGCTCATCTGGCGACTGCCTACTTGAAAGGGGGGGTAGAAGGGTAGAAAGTCCCTGGTGATAGAGAATCGCAGGCGTTATTTGAGTTTGATGTTCTTCTCATTGTTTTGTCTTAATATTCATGATCTTTTGCGTACTCTTTTATGTTTTTGTTTTTTTATTTTTTCTTGTGTTCTTCTTGGTTTGTGATTCTTTTGCATGTTTGTTTGTGTTGTTTCTGATTTGTGTTGTTACTGTTTGTGTTATCGTTTTGTTTCGTGTAGATTATGTTAGTTTTTCTTGTAGCATTCAAGCCTTTGTAGTTGTTTTCTGTATCACTTGTGTTTCTCTCGTTGTATGTTTGTTATTTTTAAAGGGTTCTGTTCATTGGGTATTCTTTGTGACGTTCATTGTTTGTCGTTGTAAATTCTTATGTGTAGATCGGTTCTTCCTGTCTTTTGGTCTGCGCTTTACTGCTGATAAAGTCTAGTCTTCTTCTGTTTCTGTCTTCTGGAGGAATGTCTATGTGTCTTTGCCTGGTTTCGTTCGTCATGAGTCGTGGTACTTTCTCCCAGATTTTGGGGGCTCTGCTTTGCAGTTTCAAGTTAATTGGAGTCATTTGGATCGTGCAATTTAGGTCTCTCTGCCTCCTTTCTCTCCTCCTGGTGTTTGTTATTAAGAGTACACCTTTGTTAGGTACTCTTTGGAGGAGTCTCATTTTGTTCTTAGAACTAGTGCAGATAGGTATCGGTGGATACAGCAGCTTAGATCTTATGAGCGCGTTGTATATTTTCTTCTTGTTGGTCGTGTTCAGGTTCTTGAACCTGAACAGCTTTGAAAGCTCGACCTTTGCGCGCGCTGCTGTCTCAGCAACGTGGATACCGTATCCATTTTTACCTATCTTTAGTCCAAGTACTGTCCCATCAGAGCTGTATGGAATACGGGCGTTATCTGTTATGATATTGGCCCTTTCGTCATACGGAAGAATGGAATCACCTTGAATTTCTGGGTATTTGTGGCGATCTTCCATCTTCTCTCGAAACTGCTGACGTGGTCGATCCCTCTGGCGGTGATCTGTGCCATGAGTTCGGGACTCTTGAAGGGGGCAGTCATGATCTGGGTGATGTCGTCGGCGAACTGGACGTACAGTGAATCTTTCCTGATCGGATCGGGTAAATCGAGGGTGTATATGTTATATAGGAGGGGGCTTAGGCACCCCCCTTGCGGTACGCCTGCAGTCAGCTCGAAGTCTGGTCCCGTGTGGTCGTATATTTGTATATATGCTATTCTGTCAGTCACATAGTCACATAGAATTTTTTCTAGTCGTGGGTTTAGTCCAAGTCTCAGTATTTTGTACTGAAGCCCAGTCCTCCATACTTTGTCGAATGCCTTCTTAACGTCTCTGATCACCAAGTCCGCGTACCTTTTCTGGCTAGCGATCTTCGCCAGTTTTCAGTGATTATTGCCAGCGCCGTATCAGTTCCTCTCCCTCTTCTGAATACATGTTGGTCTTGGTTATGGAGGTTGTTCTCATCCATAAAATCTTGGATTTTATTAGCAAGGATCTTCTCGAAGACCTTGCCTGCCAGTTCAAGGAGGGAAATGGGTCTGAAATTCGCTGGGCAGTCAGGCGGTTTTCCGGCTTTTGGAATGAAGATTATTTTGACGATCTTCCATTCATCCGGAAAATAGCCAACGTTTAGGCACGCGTTCATTATATTGGCCAGCCCCTCTAAGATGTTATGGGTGGCGTTCAACCAGTTCATTCTGGTCAATTTTTTTTGTCTGGTGCTCTCTGCTTGAAGGCACGTAGCGTTGATAGTATTTCTTCCTTTGTTATCTTCCGTCCATATCCAGTCATCTTTCTGTCCGCAGTTGTATTATTGAAGGGGTACGTCCTGTCTAGTACTTGTCTTAACTGGTCGTTAATAAGTTCTTCAAAGTCTGGTTCAAAGTGTTCATTTTCTTGTGGTGTGATGGAGAATACATTTTTCCAGTAGATTCTGAACATTTCTTCCGTTTCTATTGGGGTCATTTTTGTTCCGTCGTCTTTTTTAAGAAGTATGTTCTTGTCAGGTGGCTTACCCTTCAGTCTTGAAAGAGTATTCCAAAATTTTGGGGGATCCACTTCTTTGTCCATCCTATCTACGAGGTTATTCGAAAGAGCTTCTTGCTGTTCAGTTATGTGTCTCTTCATTTCAGTCCTTTGTATTCTTAGACGTCTGTTTTTAACTCTGTCTGTGCCAGTCAGTCTGATTTCTGCAAATAGTATTTTGTATTTATCCGTTAAGTCGTATAGTTCCTGTGTCCACCTTGGTGCTGGTAACGTTTTGTAGGATGTTTTGGGTACTGCTGCACGGTCTACTTCCACCATTACCTCTGTTAGCCTTGCCAGTTCCTGGTCGATTTCTTCCAAGGTGGCCTTCTCGAGTGGTAGAGGTCTGAACTCACCGAGAAGAGTACAGTACTCTTCCAAGTTCGTTCGAGAAAAGCACTTTCTCTTCCTGGCGGGTATCTGAATGGGGCTCAAGGATATCTTGATCAGGCTAGCGATGTGGTCGCTTGGGATTAGAGGGCCAGGTTGAATGTAATAGTTGTAGGGAAATTTTGAGCTGGTCAGGATGATATCCGGCTTTGTTGCGTAGGTTTCGGTGATATAGGTGGGGAAGTCGGGCCCAATGCGGGCAACAATACCTTCGCCAATAAGGTTCTTCAAGTTCCTCCCTTTCTTATTTAGACGTCCGGTATATCTGAATTCCTAGCATCTGGCGTTGAGATCTTCCCCGAACAGGACTGTTCTCCCATGTGCACAGAGTTGGAGAAAGTTGTGCATCGGGATATAGTCCCGTCTTGGGGGTTGGTACCCGGTGGACACTACCAGTGGCCCCAGAGTAGTCTGGATCTTGATGGCCAGATAGGATTCGTCTAAATCTGAGAGTAACCTGAATAGAATACTCTTTTTGACTGCGATGGCAGCGCCATCGAAACGTTCCTGGCTGTGGTTCTTTGTTATTATTGTGTAGTTAAAGATTTTCATAATTTTTTGCGTCGTGTCAAGTCCATGTTCTGATATCAGAACGACATCAGGGTCGCATTGTCTGATGATATGGCCGTAAGTCATTTGTTTGTCGATCCATCCGTCCATGTTCATTTGTATTATTGTCAGGTCTTTTGTCAGTCCGTACATGATGTCTGTCAATTAGTCGTTCCTTTTTCCGAGTTTCTTTGGTGTGGAGGGGCTGGCTTGGGGAGATCGGGATTTACCGGATCTCTTTTTATTAAATTCCGAGGTCGTCAACTTTGCGAAGGCATCTTGATTTAGCCGGACCATTCCCAGAATGAGGGCCTCTTCGACCACCTTCTCAGGAATGTCCTCGCTGTACTCCCATTTGTAACGGCCGGTTGTCACGCCGTCACTTACATCTTTATCCGTCTTGGTTTCTGGGAATGGGGCGCTCTTTGTAGTATATATTTTTAGTTGCATTCTTCTGCCATGATAGGCATGTTTACCTTCTCTCGAGGATGAGGTGGATCTCATCCCCTGCCGGTTGGGTGACCGTTTGGTGTGGCTACCGTGGCGGTGTTTCGTTTTTGTTTCACTTGTGGTGTTGGTTTCTATGTCAGCATTGGGAGTTTTATTTGTTGGGGCTTCAGGGTTTTGGGGTTGTTGATTGTTGGAAGGGGAACAGTTCTTTCCTGCGTGCTGGTTTTTTGGATTTGGGGAGGATGCATTTGGATGCGAACTACTTCCTCAGATGGAGGGTTCTCCGGGAACCACATCTCATCCATCCCGTTCTTCGTCAGCATTTGATTTAGTTCCTTCTTGAAGGAGCCTGGCCTAGTAAGGTTAGCGATGTGCGCATAGTAAATGCAGCACATGATTTTTGTAGATTGTTCTTTTTCTACCCTAAGGTAGGTAGGTTGGACAGAGGCCGCTCTTATTGCCGCCTTTGCCACTTTGGCATAGGACCTGTTGTTATTTGCCTCTTCTTCCTTCTTCATTCGCTGCTGCTGCTTTCTTATCCCTTCTTTTTTACTGGGCATGACATTGCCATTGCCCCATGGTCTCTTTTACAATTTACACATCTTCTCTCCCTACTCCTGCAGTCACGCCAGATGTGGCCAGATTTAGATGTGGCATGCTTTAGTAGTGTGCTCGTTGTGTTTGTAGCATTTGAAGCAGGTTTGTACCTGTGTAAATTCTTATCTTTCAATCTGTTCACGGCAGACTCTGACGTGAAAGAGAAGGAGACCTAACTCTCTAGCCTTTTGCGCCATTGTTGTATCCTGGAAGACCACCTTAAATACGTGGGTGTAGTCTTTGAATTTTATAATTTCAGAGACTTTAGCTCACTGGTGGTTCCTCTCGACCTCTTGAGAGATTTCGTCGCTTGAGTGGTGTCCCACTAATGGATCTAATTTACGGCAGACAACGCTACGGTGTGCCTGAATTTGAGGCGGAATTTTGGAAATTAAATTGATAGTGTTGAATACTGAAGTGGCTTTAGACGAAGCCAGAAGTTATGCATTCTTTTCATTCTGGCAGATTGCAGTATAACCAAAGAGGGTGTCTATAAGTCTAGCTCCCCGTAAACAATGGAAAAGACGTCTCCCCGATCAGGCTTTTGCCTTTCGGGGACAGTCCTTAGACTTATCCTTAGTACGTCGTCAGTCATTTTGTCTTTGTCATTTTACAGGTTGTGCGGGATAGTGGGAGGTGAAAATAGCAGAAAAAAGGAGTTCAATTTACCAAAGTCCAAATTCACTTTACCTTTCGATTCGATGTTTTTTATGGGCGTCAGATTGCTTGCTGTTTTCCTTATTTTAGGTCGCACTGGCACTTTATGTGGTATTTAGTATGTACCACACTCACTGTTTATACTTGGCGGATACGTAGGTTTTACGCATGAAGACTTCACAATTAGAAAAAATCTTCGGAAGCGTTGGGCAAACCTCACTATCGGTTACCTCCTTTTGCGGATGTAACATACCGAGAGAAACGAAATTTGTCGAGAAAATATTAGCAGTCCCGCTCATTCCGATGCCGAGAGAGGTAACATACGCGAACTTCCCCCAGACTGGGACATTCGACAAGCACGTGCCTGGCAATCTGGAGGAGCACGCAGTCCCACAGTAAAGTGCAGTGAAGCGCTCTATCATATGGCGCTGCGTCCCGTGGGTGTCCGATTCGTAGGCGACCGAAAGCGCCCGGAAACCGTTGAGGTCTTAGATGGTAGTTCCACGGAAAATCCATATATATTAGCTCGGCTCCAGCGTGCCAAGGCGTGTGGTCCAAAAAGTTTGAACGCATTACTCCCGGTACTGTAGATGCTTTGGCAATAGAGGTGTAGCGAGAAACATACATAGATGGTACCCCCCTGAGTAGACGTAGAGGTGTCTCTGCCCGGGCAGCTACATCGAGCTGTCGAAGGAGTTGCCTTGCCCGAGATCCGAAATGCTTAGGGTATGATTGGCGACGGTCGACGGCATAGGCACCGTCGCTATCGGTCACGGGTGCAATGAGAGCCGTCGGCGACTGAAGGGGATGCCGAGCTCCGGATACAAGGGCATAAAGCAGTGTAAGGCATCTCCCAACAAAAATGTTTGGGTTAAAGAGGTTTTGATTATAGATTTTTCATTATTCATGTTCTTTTTATCCACGTTTTCACACCCTAATTTCACTTATTCCACTCCTTTACTCAAATAATTCTTCTTGCCTAAAAGCTTCAAGCATTTTTCCCAAGCTTCATCTCTAAGCATAATTTTTTTTAGCCCAAATATAAAGAACTCTTACGACAATTTGATTAAATCATTAAGGACTAATCATAATTACCTCCTAGTTATGTACAATGGGTTTTTGAAGTACTTACTTTATTATTAACTATAAAAATACCATATGACAAAAATTACCATAAATTGTAAAAAAAATATAAATTTTAGTCTCGTTCTGGCATAAAATGAAATTTTCTTTCAGATGAAATGGAAAGAAATGAATTTGTAGCGACAGATTTTGTAGGCCATCATAGACATTATATCGCATCTAAGCAAAAAGTGAAAGCATTATTTATTTGTTTTGGCAAACATTTTGGCATGAAAGCCGCATTTAGTTCTTTTTATTACAAAATCTTCCAAAGCAAATTAATCTTCCGGTTTTGTTGTGTGCTTTCATCCTTGAAAGAATATTACATTTTCCTCTTCAATAAAATTAATCATGCACACAATACTCCAATTTTTCCACATTGTGGAGGATCACTTTTATTTGTCATGCCTTTAAGTATAAACGTAGTGCACGCACACAACACACTCTTATAATATATATATATATATATATATATATATATATATATATATATATATATATATATATATATATATATATATATATATATATATATATATAATTCAGTAAGAAGGACAAAACGAAGAAGGCGGGTCCCATCTTTAATTCCAATGTTTCGGGTTATTACAAAACCCATCTTCAGGAGCTAAAAACAAATTCCAAATAAGAAATCTAAGCCTAAAAACATAAATAACAGCACAAGTTCAAAGTTAAAAACCACAGATCAGAGAAAATCACAAAAACGTCGATAAAAATATAAAATGAACGTTACGTTAATGAACAAACAAAATAGTGAGGTAAAGAACAGCAGAAAAATATTTGTTAGAGATATTATCAATTAAGGACAAACAAAGTAAACGTAATATTACAAAATTAAACAATTGAAATAGAAAAATAGAGAATTGGATACAAACAAAAGGTAAAACTAAAATATAGACACCGAAACATTACCTTACATGGTCGGATCACAATGACGAGTGAAAACAGGAAGGAATTCAAAGAATGAATACAGCTTGGTTAAGTTATAAACAGAGGAAAGGATGACGTGTCCTCATTTAAATTTGGGTGGTTGTATTTAATACAGAGTGATTCTTTAATGCGGAGAGATGAAATAGATTTGGCAAATTTTAGGACAGAAAAATCATCTAAAGACACCTCTGTTTTACACTCGATAGCATGTTTCCTGATGGAAGAAAACTCTTTGTTATTTAATGTTTTACCGGTTCTATGGCTAATTCCCATGTGAGAGCAAAAACGCGACTGAAGAGTACGTACTGTGCTTCCTATATAAGTCCTCAACTTACAGCTAGGGCAAATGAATTTATATACAATGCACGAACTAAACGGCGTGGGAATATTGTCCTTCACTTTAAAGAAATTACAAATATTTTTGTTATTAATGAATATAAGTTTTAAATTAATTTGACAATAAAATTTCTTAAAAATGGTAACAAGTCATACCTGATTTTCTTTGGGACATTAAAAGAAGTGGAGGGGTTATAAAGCCTGAAGAGGAACTTCCTAATACAGCTTTCAACTAAAGATAAGGGGTAATCATTTTTTACAAAGTATTCCTTTAAAAATTTGAATTCAGAATGCACACTAAAATAAATGGAAGACAAATTAAAGCGTCTGAAGAGGAGTGTTTTAATGGCGCCAATTTTGTATGTTAAATCACAGAAACTAAAGAAATTTAAACCCTGCCCTGTGAAAGTTGGTTTTCTAAAAACACACGTTTGAATCCCGGAAGGGGTACGACAGACATTAACATCTAGAAATGGCAACATATTATTAATCTCATGTTCTTGAGTGAAAGTAATATTAGGGTGTAAATTGTTTATAAAATCGAAAAACCTTTTTGAACAAGAACCAGAAGAAAAAGCGCAAAGGTATCGTCAACGTATCTTTTGTAGACTAAGGGATGAAATTGAGAAGGACAATCACGGAAGAGTCTATCTTTAAAATTACACATGAAAATATTTACAAAAATCGGACCTAGTGGGCTTCCCATCCCAACACCTTCAATTTGATGATAAACCACGCCATTGAAAGTGAAATAGTTGTCCTTGACAGCTAGATGCAATAAATGCGAAAATTGTGAAAAACTGAAACCATTAAATAGGGCATTTCTATCCGGAAAGGCTTTATTTAAAATAATCTCTATAATTGCCTGAAGGGGAATATTTGTAAATAAGGACGTAATGTCAAAGCTAGCAAAGAAAAAAAGGACTTTACGATTCAAACTTTGCGATTTCCGAAGCAAAATCAAAGCTATTATTAACGGTATATAGATTGGAAGTAAAAGGGGTTAACAGAGGAACTAAAAACTTAGCAATTTTATAGGAAGGAAAAGTGTAAGAAGCAAGAATGGGACGAAGAGGGCATCCAGTCTTATGTATCATCATCTTACTTAGGTCTGTTCTATGGACTACCTAAGATACATAAGACTAGATGCCCTCTTCGTCCCATTCTTGCTTCTTACACTCTTCCTTCCTATAAAATTGCTTCCTTAAAGCATCATCAGCGGGAGGACTTCGTTCTTTTCAAAGCGGCGGTGATATTCCCTTCCTTTAACCTTGCCTCCTTTACTAGGAGAGTGGTTTAGCGACCATAGGAAGGAGCTAAGAACGAGGTTTGTTATTGGAATTGATGAAAAGTGTATAAATTGGGAGATAATTAGTTAGAAAAAGTGTGTAAAGAAGGAAAAAGATTACCTGGTAATTTTTTTAATTTCACTTTCCGTTATGTCAGGAGGTTCTTGAGAATATAAGAACTATATGGAATAATCGACTATTTTAGCATGATCCTGGCGTTGCCCAGGATTAAAAAAATCATTTTGCAATTAAATGAAGTTGCATATTATTTGAAATTCTTATATTTTGGCACAAAAATATCTCTACTTGCTAATTATTATTATTTTTAGGTTGAATATAGATTCTTGAGTGGTGCGCACTCTCCCTATCATATAATATACTTAAAATAAGTAAACGTTTCACCTCGCGCATCTTGCAGTTTACGTTCACACGTGACTGAGCAGAGTTATGAGCGATCAACTTTGTGGCCACAGAAACAGATCGAGCGTCTTACATTAACTACATAACTATTGGGTTGATGAATAAGTTCTTGCGGTTTTATCAAATTTATTCATTGCCATTAACAATTTTAGAAAAACTTCATTTTTAATTGATAACAATATGCAATTGAATCAATAATGTATTCTCCGAGGTTATTTATGACTTCTTCCCAACGTTCAACTAGTTTTTCGATGCCTCTGCAATAAAATTTTCTGGATTTTGACTCAAAGAATTCGTCTAACCAGGTTCTTAATTCCACATCAGTATTGAACGAAACGCCGCGCAAATTGTTGGAGAGCGATCGGAACAGATGGAAATCCGATGGAGCCAAGTCTGGAGAATATGGAGGATGCGGCAGGATTTCAAAATTAAGCGTTTGGATGGCGTCTTTTGACATATTGGCAATGTGAGGACGAGCATTGTCGTGTCGCAGAAGGACTCCATAACGTCGATGAGGTCGCTATTCACGAATAGCTTCGGCGAGTCAATACATTTGTTAAACGTAGAGTTCTGCATTGACAATCTCGTTGTTCGCAAGGAGCTCATAAAGAATGATGCCTTCACAATCCCACCACATACACAGCATCGTCTTTCGTGGATGAAGTCCTTGCTTTAATCGTGGAAGTGTTTTTTTTATTGGGGCTAAACCGTTGTTTTCGATGGTTCATGTCGACATAAACACACCACTTTTCGTTGCCAGTGATGATGAGGTCAGGAAATATGTCCTTATATCCACGAGTAGCCTTGTGTTGAGCTAGCAAACCTGCAGCAATCTTAGAGCGATGAAGTTTGTTGCTTTCGCTCAAAGCGTGCGGAACCCATGCACCGAGCTTTTGAACTTTCCCCATCGAATGAAGGTGATTCACTACAGTTTTCTGATCACACGCCAATTGTACAGCCAATTCTCTAGTCGATTGACGAGGATTTTCATGAAGAAGGTCGTTCAATCGATTTTCATCCAACTTAATGGGGCGACTAGAATGTTCTTCGCCATTAAGATTGAATGACCGTTTTTGAAACGTGAAAACCACCATTGAGCTGTCCTTTATGATAAAGCATTTTCTCCGTACACAGCTCAAATATCGCGACGAGCTTTGGCTGCATTTGCATTGTTCCCATCTCCATTGAAAATGAATAACAAGTGTCAAAAATGCGGCTTTCTTTCAACTTGACATTCCATTTTGAGGGTACAAAACAAAAATTAAATTAACACAACTTTTAAATAAACCGCAATGACTTATTACTCAACTTCAAGACGTAGCCTAAGCAAAAGCCTAATAGTCCACGCTGTTAAGAGACGTAGCCTAACCTTTGCAAATTTTGCTCTCATTATTTATTATTGTTTCTTAATATGTGCACAAATCACGTCAACAAAACTTAAATCAACACAACATTGAAAAAAAATGCAAGAACTTATTCCTCAACCTAATAATTAACTTTAACACAAAACCGGCTGAATTTTACCTTATGGCATGGGTGGGTAATCTTTTTATAAACTAGAGGGCCACTTTTGACTTTAGCGAAAGGTTGAAGGCCATATTCAATAAAACCATAAAAACTTGTCGAAATAGCATATATAAACTAATACAATAAATACTTTTACAAATATTAGATTTCTTACCTTTATTTATTTACTTGGGCGTCTAATTTTGATGTATAGAACACTAAATTTAGTCTTTAGTGAGAGGGGTTCTTTTGCTTGAGGGCTTGCTTAAAGATTTTAAATTGGGATCTTTTTCAGAAGTATACAATATTAAAGAGATTGAGATTTAAATTTCTCAGTGAGATTATTAATTTAGATTTGGCATTCTTCATTATGGAAAAGTTTGCTTGCAAATGTACGTCGATCCAAAATGAACAAGTAATTTATTTTTAACAAGCTGTTTTAGATTAACAAATGCTTGATCATTAAGAGACGCATTAAATTCAAAGATATGAGAATTCTAAAATCATTTGAATGACGCATATTGCTTGTAAGCTAGATCAATTCAAGCTGAAGATCAGGGAAAGTTTCATTAAATCAAAATGAAATGGGTCAGCTAACAGACGAAAATCACCCTCTAACGACGAACAATCATTAAACCTTCCAGAAAATTCATATGTAAATTCTCCAACTAAGAACTATATTTTCCAAGAATTTCAACAGGAACTTCAACCATTTGCAATGTTTTAAAATGAGAAAGTTGCTTGTGTTTAATTTGTTGATTAAAAGCGATAGTTTTGTCATAAATGCTTTTACTTCGAATGCATTCCATGAACAAATTTTCATTTACCCTGCAACTATAGATTGAGGTCACATAGATAAGATACAATATCAACGTCAAAAGCTAAGTCTGCTATCCAATTCCTATCTTTGAACTGCAGATAATCCAATTTTTGTTTCATTTCTAAAAATAGATAAATCTCCCCTTTTAGCTCCCATACTCTTTTCAAAACCTTGCTTAAGCTAATGCATCTCATATTAATATGAAAAATAACATAAAGTTTACTATTTCTATGACGAGTTTAATAACATGAACCAGTTTGGAGAATATTTTCTCAAAGAGATTACTGGTGAATAATACAATAGAAAAAATGAACGATTTAACCTGGATTTATTTCATAGACTTTATCTTGAATTCTTCGCAGTAAGCCGTTATTTTTACCTGTAAAACTTGGGCACCCATGATTTTTGTTCCAATCTAAATTCAAGTTTGCAAAACATTTCTCTACTTCTTCCAATAAATCTTCTCCTGTTGTTGTTCCTTTCATAGGATGCAAAGCTTCTAATTCTTTTGTCAATTCAAAATCACTTGTAAGTTTTCTTATAAAAATCAAAAGCTGCGCAGTGTCTTTGATCTCACAACTTTCATCAAGAGCCAAAGAGAAGAAATCCAAAATGCTTGATTCATTTTTTTGTTGTCCTTGAAAATTCTCTGCGATTTCTGTGATTCGCCTTACGGAAAGAGACAAAAATTTTCCAACTGATTTATTTTTTTTTCTGGACAAATTAAGAACGAACTGTCAACTAGGCCTTGCTTAATAAATTGTCCATTAAAAGTGGTGCCAAATCTATTTGCAATAGTGCCAAATCTATAAACTTTTATTATTTAATAGATTAAGCTTCTGGACTAGCCTTGTAATAGATTACGCACCACAATTACGCTTACTTTTAGAGATTTACAAGGACTACCGTTTTACTATTTAAAAAAAAATTAATTTCACCCACTTAGCTATTTTTAAATAGTTTTTTTAAATTTTAGTTTCTTTTTATGAATTTCTTGGATTTATTTTCCAAATACTGATTAAATATACAAAATTATTGAAAGCTCATCGAACAATTTTACCGCCATTATTTTAAAGTTCTTTATTAACTGGGATATTTTTTCATATAAGAATAAATTACTCTTCCTATAAATTTACCATCCCATTTTACTAAAAACATAACAGTAACTAGTGAAAAACCAACTTCTTTTCCTGAGGTACAGTACTCTCACTTGCACCAACAAAATGGGTGACATTAATGATAAATAATTGAAATGCATACGTTATTAGAGTAACTTGGACTAGTTTAATCATTAATTTAAGAAAAATATGCATTAGTTCATGATTCACGAGACAATAGAACCTTTATAAGAACTTTTAATGATAAACATAAAATGAGCAAAGAGAATGATAAATGATTGGCTTACCTTGGGAAAAGGACTGATGCTGTATCCAGGGATTTATGATATTTCGTTCCAGAGAATATCGTTGCCGTCTGGAGTAGCTTATTCCTCTTGTTAGTATTTTGGGTAAGCTATCATTAACTTTCTCTTGTAACAATGAATTTACTGAAAAAGACGTCCAGAACGCCTTTTGTTAACAATACGATGAAGTTGATCTTTTTAAGAGAACTGAGAGAGCCGACGCTTTTTCTTTGGCGCCGGAGCATTTGTCATGAGTCACGCGATATTAAATTTTAGTGAAAAATGTAACACCTGGTTAACCTCAAAGTTTAGCCAAGCAAAATTATCATTTTCTAGAAAATTACTGAATATTTTATCTTTAAATTAATGTTCATTGAAATATATAAATTAATGAAAATGACAATGAAATCAAACATAAATTATTTTATTTTTCTTCTTAACAGAAGTGCAATGAACCATTGCACGAATGAACATATGTTAAAGAAGGTAAAGTTGAAAAAAAATGAATTTAAAGAACAGCTAACCGTTTAGATCGACTACCTAGTGCATTAACTGGTGGAGTATCATTAACATTTCTTGAATTGTTCTCCTTAATATTAATTGTTCCATTAACCAAATCATTTACTGAACTTTGATTAGATAGACTTAGATTTGAAATATTTAAAGAATCTGTTGCAGAATAACCGGAAGGAACATCATCCTTACTCGTTTCACGATCAACTACTACATCATCTCCAGTAACAAATTTCTCGCAGAATTGATTACCGACACCTAACGAGTCATTGTGAGCATGCGTCAGTGATAATTCCAGAGGATATAAATGATTTATAGAATGATGAACAATTTGTCCATCTCCTCTTTTGACTTTAACACTTCTAACTTTATTGTCACATCCAACAACTAGTTCTATTATTCTACCCAATAACTAGTATGGGCGCGGTTTATTAGGAAATTTTATTAAAACTACATCACCAGATTTTATTCTATTAAACCAATTATTTTCATGAAGTTCTCTAGAATGCTCTCTAAGGCTTAATAGGTAATTTTCATACCATAAATCTTTAAAATAAAATAAACTTTATTGCGAAGTTCAAGAGACTCAAGTAGTCCCTCTCTGGTTGGAGGATCTTCATCCCATATACAATTATCATTAGAGTGTCGTAATAATATGAAAGGATTTGTATTTATTTTCAAAAAGGAATTAGAGGTAATGATTTCTAAGTCATTATCAGATGACCTATATGTCAATGGTCTGGAGTTAATAGCAGATTGAATATCTGCAATTACAGTCAGAAGTTCAAAATAAGAAAGTCTTGCTCTTCCTATGCTTTTATAAAAACAAGTCTTAATAGTACGGATGAGACGTTCCCCGGTGGAACCAACCCAAGCTGAGTAAACTGGTATCCTAATATGTTTGATATTAAAGTTTCTAAATTGATTATTTAATTTATCTGTGCCCATTGCCTTTTCTAATATATTTCCACCAGATACGAATGACCTAGCAATATCACTATAGAGAGTAGATGGGACAACATACAAATTAACAAACCTAAAGAATGTTAGATGAAGCTGCGTGGAGACATATCCGGGACTAATTCAATGTGAACAGCTCTAACATTTAAACACGTAAAGACTAATAAATACATTTTGATGTTCTTGCCAGTTGAATCATTTACCCAAAATACCCAGTATAATCTATCCCTGTATGATTAAAGGGTTTAACAAAGTTTACTCTATGTTTAGGAAGATTAGTCATCTTAGGATATTTGAAAGACAGTGAATTGAATTTATGACAAATCATGCATTGACGCAGTATTTTCTTGACAATCTGTCTCATACGGGGAATCCAAAATCCTCCCATTCGAACAGCATTCAACGTTGATTGTATTCCAAGATGTTTACATCTGTGATGGTAAGATTCTACAATTAATGTTTTGAGATGGTGATGCTTGGCCAGCAAAATAAGATTTACAATGTTGTAATCATACATAGCTGTTTTCCCGATTCTACCTTTGGATCTTATAACCCCCTTTTCATCTAAAAATAAATCAAGTCTATTGACTAGTTCAGGCACTTTCTTCTTATTTTGATTGACATTTTCCAAATATTCCAATTCCTGGTGAAATTTAGATTTCTGCATATATTTAATCCAATAGATCTTTCCTGTTTCCATAGGTTCCGAAATAATTTTCTAGCTCAAGTTGATAAAATGGAAAATATATTTAGTTACACCGAAGAGTTTATTTAGAGAAGAAAACCTATTGATATCCAAAATAGGGTTTTCTATACTATCATTGACTTTTAATATATTAGTAGTATGATAAACCTTAACAAGTTGTTTGCTCTCTTCTGATAAACAACCTAAGGAATTGACTGGCTATGAAATGGGAACAGTAGAGAGCCATGACGGTCCTTTAAACCATAATTCTTCCTTACTTTCAAATTCTTTCACAGTCAATCCTCTGGCGAGTAAATCTGCAGGATTATTTTCTGAATTAACAAATTTAAAGTTCATATTAACTTGATAACTTTCTTGAAAACTCTAATATCTTTGATTCTGTTCATAGTAAATACACTTTTTGTTTTCACATTTTCCGTTATTAACCAAGATAGTACTATCTGTGAATCAACTGATATACATATATCTTTAAACTTTATGTCAAGGAAGGAATCCAAGATTGTAGGAAGACATTTTAAGGCCAAGTAAACCGCCATTAGTTTCAAAGTAGGCAGAGTTCTTGGTTTTAATGAAGCCACTTTAGCCTTTGCATACAGAAGTTGTGAGTTTCCATTGCTTACATTATATACAGTGAAACAATAACATAGCTTAGAAGCATCACAAAATATGAATAAATTATTAATGTTATCTTCAGAGATGCAAGTTCTAGGAAAAGTTAAATGAAAGATTTGCCCCAAATCAGCCTGAAGTTCCTGCCACAGTCTTTTTATATTGTTCTGGAATGGCTTGATCCCATGAAAGTTTCTCTGCCCAAAGCTTTAGCATTAGAATTTTACCCTGAGTTGTTATAGGCAAAATCAATCCAAGTGGATCAAATAACTTTGAAATTTGAGATAAAATATTACGTTTGGTGTTTACAGCTTGATCGATATCAATAGCTGCTAACTGAAGAGCATCTTCATTTATTAAGTACTTATAACCACGAATTTTCTCACAATCATTATAATGTTGGACCATGCAGTTTTCTCTAGTAAATGCATCTCTTAGCCCTTAGCAATTAGAGTTCCAAGAACGCAACTGGAATCCACCTTCCTTCATCTTCGCATCAGATTCCTTATAGAGATCAAGTAGTTCTTCAGAATTTCCAGTGAGTATCAAGTTATCTACATAAAATTTTTAGTTTAAGATGCTTGGGCAATAATCCTTGGGATATTGGTTAACATGATGTTTAATTACATAATTTAAAATGAATGGGCTGGCATTAAACCCCAAAATAATAGTTCTATATCTGTATGTAACCAATTTGCTATCTTCCATCATGAAAAATGAAAAACGATTTTTATCTTCTTCATTTGCCAATTGAATTTGCAAAAATGCTTGCTTTATATCACTAAGCATGGTGTACCTATTAGATCTGAATTGTAACATTAGTTGGGTGAGGTTATTCATTAAATTTATTTCAGCATATGCTGCTTCATTTAAAGATGGCTTGTTGTTAACTTTAAGAGAACAATTGAAAACCGGACGGATTTTGGTAGTCACATTGGGTTCAGATTTTATGACTGGTCTATGAGGAATCCATATATGTTTGTGATACATTTCTAGTGAGACGTCAACCTTTTCAATGATTCCATCCTCTAATTGTCTTTTAAAGCCCTCTTGATAGGCCTCCAATTGGCCATTCTTTTGAAGTTTATCAACTACTTTGTTGAGGATTGTGATAGTAATGCCTTCATTTGATGGAACTTCTTTTATGATATTATCATGCCAAGGCAGGGCTACAAAATATTTATTGTCCTTGAACTCAATCTTGGATTTAAAATCTTCAATTTTCTTAGCGTCGTATTTACTTTGATCTTCACTCAATTCAGTGCATCCAACTGACTCTAAACTAAACATGTTTTCTAATCCTTGTTCTACAGAACAATCTGTAAATGCAGTATCAAATGGATTGAAATACGTTTTCCTGGGTTCCAAGACAAAATTTACATGAGTAGAGGGCTCCTCAACCCCATAAAGCTCAACAGCATCCATGAAATTAATTGAATTATTTGTTACTAAAGATTTATCCACAGTTGCATGGCACGTTACTTGAGATGGATTAAAAAAATGCATTATGTTCCCAAAGGGCACAATACCTGCTGTTGCATTTATACATTTTATTTTTTCCATTTTAGGAATAAATTGAATCACATCAACTCCAAGAAGTCCTTGTAATGTGATATTTTCACCATATTCTGCTAGAGATTGATCTGCCATTTTAAAACCTTCAGATATTATGTTGTTAACAGCTATGGGGAGATCTGATATATGTAAATGGATATCAAATTCACGATCAATTAAGATAGGCAATGGAAGATCTTTATAGCCAGGAATACTAACGTCCATAACACATTCTTCGAATTTTCTCTTATTTGTTCCCAGAAAAGTTTTACATAATATTTCAAATATGCCCAATCAAAGGTATCACATTTAAGAACCTCCATTTCCTCCTGACTTAAATAAGATCCCTGACTGCCATTATCCAATAAACATTTAACATTGTAAGAATTTCCTCCCCTTTTAAATCTTAATTCAATTATAGGCAACAAATATGGTTGATATGTAGAAGCACTCATGTTGATGCAAAGATTTGAATGCAGAGATGTATCATTTTGGGGTTTGTGACAAAGTGCTGATATGTTACTATAACATTTACAGTAATAACATGGAAAACTAAGTTTATTATATTTTTCTGGACATGTCTCACTTAAATGTTTATTGCTAGTACAAAAATAACAGAGTTTTAATTCTTTACATCTAGCCTTTCTAGAATCTAAAGTCTCATACTTGGAGCAAAGAAACATAGAATGTCCCTGAACTGCACAAAATTTACAAAATTTATCTGTTTCTTTGCAAAGGTTACTGATCTTTTAAAATTTTCTAGAGTAGATGACTTAGGGTGACTCTCCATTGATTTAAAGTCAAAGGGTGGCTTGTTTTGCCCAGAGTTAAAGTTAAAGGAGGGCTTGTTTGGTTTCCAATTGAAATTATTCTTGGAATTAGCCTAAAAATCTTTACTTTCAGCAGCAATTTTATAACTACTAGAAGAAGAAGTCCTAAGTAGAGTTTTGATTATGTCGTTATAATGATAAAAAAGATTCACCACTGTAGGGTAATTAGAATTTACTTTGTGCACTAATTCTCTTTTTATGGAGGCAGGTAACTTGGAGAATAATATATGACTGATAAGTTTGCAACCCGAAGAATCTTCCTACAAAAGATTTATATTTCAAGTTTTAAGATCATATAATAGAGCTCTACTTTCACTTATATACATTTTAACATTAGCAAATGTATTATCAAACTTAGGATATCTACAAATTAATTGTTTGAAGATTTCATCTATAATGTAATCAATATCCATAACGCCTCTTTAAGCATTTTAAGTGCTATTTCATAGTTATCATCTGTTATTGATAAATGAGAAATGGTGTTGAAGGCATAATCAGAAAGAAAGCTTCTTAAATAATTGAGTTTCCCAGCATCTGATAAAGATTCGCAAGCATTTATACAATCTTGAAACTGTTGTAAAAAGTTCTTGAATTCAAATTTATCACATGATTTACCACTTAATGTTTTACATTTAAGTTCAGGCATTTTAACTTGTTAATATTTATGCACATTAAATGATTTAGTAGGATTTTCACATCTTTTTAAAGCTGTGGAAATTTTAGCTAACTTATCTGTTATACCTACCCTATAGGCAACTTGACTGTCCATTTCCTTAACTCTATTTTCATCATTTTCTGGCAATTCACCTTCGTCAAACAAGTCAATAATTAAATCATTCACTTCATCAACTTTAACCAAAAATTTCAACAAATCGTCGTTTCTACTAACAAAAATATCTTGAGAAAGTTCATCTATATGTATAGTCTCTAAATTCTTTAAGGCAGCTGTTATCCTACCTTTTAATCCAGCTCTTTTCTTAACTAATGCATTGAGTCGAGTTTCTAACTCTGGTTTAGATGACATGGTGAAAATATCAAGCAAATTTACTATAAAGTAACTAGAAAATACCACAAATAAATTAGGTACACTATTCTGCACAGAGTAATCTTAATTAATTATAACGAGCCGATGCAATAGAGAAAACAAAGGTCCTAACTAACTCTTTAAACAAGGAAAATACAAACAAATTATGCACTATAGTACGATCTATAGCATTTGTAATAACCACAACAAAATATAGAAATAAACTATTACCCATTAACCTTTTTACTAGGTTATATTTACTAGGTTAAATCCAAATAATGATAGCGATTTCGGGAGTAAATTATTCCTAATTTGTAACATCCATGTCAAGAACAAATAAAATAGATCACTTATAAGAATAAACAATAGGCTTTAGAGTTTTTATATATTTGAATACGATATCGTACTAGATTTAGAACAAAATGCAATACAACAAAATAAATTCTATTCTACCTCGAATTATACAAGGAAAACCAATAAATATAAAAAACAAAATTAGCACTTGGGTATCTTAACAATCAACAAACACTGGGTTTCATTAAAAAGTGAGAGGGCGAGAGAGAAAATATTATAAGATATGTTTGATAACCAAATGGAAATGAATCAATAATTCGATATTCTCTGGAAGATATAATATAAGAACTTTTAATGAGTTAAACGTAACATGAGCAAAGTGAATGATAAAAGATTGGCTTACCTTGGGAAAAGGACTAATACTGTATCCAGGGATTTATGATATTTCGTTCCAGAGAATATCGTTGCCGTCTGGAGTAGCTTATTCCTCTTGTTAGTATTTTGGGTGAGCTATCATTAACTTTCTCTTGTAACAATGAATTTACTGAAAAAGACGTCCAGAACGCCTTTTGTTAACAATACGATGAAGTTGATCTTTTTGAAAGAACTGAGAGAGCCGATGCTTTTTCTTTTGCGCTGCAGCCTTTGTCATGAGTCACGCGATATTAAATTTTAGTGAAAAATGTAACACCTGGTTAACCTCAAAGTTTAGCCAAGCAAAATTATCATTCTCTAGAAAATTACTGAATATTTTATCTTTAAATTAATGATCATTGAAATATATAAATTAATGAAAATGACAATGAAATCAAACATAAATTATTATACCTTTATGATTTGTATTATACTTTACACTCATTTTTTTACTGAATACGTTTAAATGCACTCTAAAAAATTAAATATTTTAACATACCTGGTCGCAGACCATACTTTGAGCATTGACGTGCCAGTTTGGGCCCGCGGGACATACTTTTCCCATACCTGCCTTAAAGGAATCAAAAAGCTACCTGCTAAATGGCAAGAGGTGATTAACAAAAGTTGCGAATATATATATATATATATATATATATATATATATATATATATATATATTCTAGAATTATATTTTAAGAACGGAGACAAGCAGGAGACAAAGAACAGTTCGACCGCCCCTTAACCCCCCTCCTTTGTATTGTATTTAAAAAGATAAAGTACGAGGTGGAGAATTAATGAAGAGAGGGGAGGGCAAAAGAAAGAGAAAAACAAGGAAGTATTAGAAACGAAAGATGTCCCGTGAGCGAGCCTTCTCCGTTGTTTGATAATGGTGTCTTACTGCGGGATCTTTTTTTTGTTGATTCCATTTTACTAGTTCTTTTTTTCTAGTTTTTTTTGTCCCACTACGAGATCTTTTGATTGATTTTTTTTCATTGGTCTAGCTATTGTACAGAAACTGGGCAAAAAATTCTAAAGCATCTATTTATATGACATGTATAAATAAAAAGCTAAAATTATGATAATTACTAATGGCCACGGAGAATCGGTCTACATAACGGGAGTATTAACTAAAATAACTACAGTCGCGTGCGCTTAGTCACGTGCAACTCTATATCTCACTAGGTTGGTCGGTCGGGCAGTCCGTCGGTCCGTCGATTCCTGTTTTACCTCTTTTTGGGGGGTAATAACATTGTAACTATTCAGTCGATTCTAACGAAATTTGAAACCCTTATGTTATTTTACATTCTCTTTCGAATGATATAATTGTTAAGGTCCTCCCAATGTTAGTCTGGGAATTATTTTGTTTTGGCAATAACATCATAACAATTCAGCCGATTCTAACGAAATTTGAAACCCTTATGTTGCCTTATATCTATTTCGAATAATATAATTCCCAAAGTCCTCACGCGGTTAGCCAGGGAATTATTTGGCAATAATATCATAACTATTCGGCTGATTCTAACGAAATTTGAAACTCTTATGTTGTTTTACATTCTCCTTTGAATGATATAATTGTCAAAGTCCTCTTAAGTTTAGTCGGGGAATTATTAAAAGTTTGGAAGGTCGTAAGGTCATAATTCAGAATAAGTGAGAGCACACGACCTTGGTCAGCAGACCCGAAATTCCATTTCGAGAGATTGAAGTTTGGAATGGAATCAATTAAAGCGGTCTCCACTACGTTCGTGTCATTCAGTCATTTGACCTATAAATGAATTCGGATTTTGCCAATTAGTTTTAGGGTTTGTGGGGTCATATGTTTTGTTCCAATACAATTAAAAGCCGTTCTCTTAAAATAAAGCTTTTATTACCATTAAATTATCAACGTGTGCACTACGTTACTATTTTCTATTTCTTCGTTATATGTTAGCTTGTATTTGCTTTGCTTTTATTAGTTCTCCAAATTTTATTTCTAGGTTTCTTATGTGTAACAATATTTTTCTATTATATTCATGTGCATTTATTTCTGTGATGGCGGCCTTAGAATTTTTAATTTTCTGTTTATATGTGCTTAGAGTGTTGTGTAATTTGCTGCGGGAGTGTAGTGGTTATCCGGTTCTATTAAAAGTTTGGTAATTTGATCAAAGTGGGTATCAATTTCTTCCTTAGACTTTTTATTTAGGCTTTCTGTGCTGTAGCTGCTGAGACACACCTCATGCGAGGCCTAGTTCGTTGTGTTCAACGCTTTTCTTTGAGCTATTTTACTTTTTATGTGTGATTTCGATATTATAGCGAGATGATCTCACCGGGTGACTTGTCCTGGAGTGGCTTGCATGTTAAGATTGAAATTCGGGTTTGTTAGTATAATATCTGGTATAGTTAAAGACTTTCAGTTACATATGTTGGGAAGTCAACACTTTCTTTCTGGACTATGTTTCTTTGTAACAAAGTTCGCAGAGTTTTGCCGGCACCGCTTGCTGTGTTCGAGTACCCGGCCTCGCTGCACCATGCGTTCAGGTCCCCGAGGACGATGGCTGATGCTGAGTGGCGGAAGATTCTGATGGAATTGAGGATGGGAAGATATCATCGCCTTGGGTGTCGGTAGCTCCCTGCCACTATAAGGTTGCCGGTAGTCATTCTTTTTATTTAATAGGAGGTTGAACTCCTCCAAATCCTTAACAATCCATGTTCAGTTATGATAAAAAATATTTGGGTCTTTGTTCTTATTATGTTGCTGTATGTCAAGGAATTGTCTCCCCACTTTTGTCGGAGAATTATTCTTCAACTGTTGGCCGTTTAACATTTACTCCGATACAATACCTCTTTTTGTCAAAGTATTTATATATTTAATGACTTTAGCAAGCTAATCTGACACCACTTAGGAAGGGAAATAATTCCTCTATGGGCTGAATGGACTCCGGATTCGTCTAAAGGAGTCTAAATACTGAATTAGGAGAGCACTACAGCATTTAATCAGTTTTAAGGAAAGAGCGGGTCAACACGTAAGGATCCAGTGAAACCCCAAGAATTAACCAAAAATATATATCTTTTAATTTATCAATTTACTCAAATATTTACACTAAATTCCCTAAGTTTAACATGGTCTTCGATCACACGAATATAATATGGGCCTACTCCTGACGAGAATACTGATCAAAACAAAGTAGGCTTCACTTCAACAAACCAATTGCCAGATAGCTAATTTCTGGAGGCCTCTAAGTTACAGAGTGAAGCCACAATTTACTTTCCACTAATCTATCTAAAAATATGACAAGAGTCACGAAATACTATAGCTCCTTTAGTTAGCTTGGGACAGCATTAAAAATCATAATTAATCAGAAACAAATATATATAGTCATTCGGACTTACATGACCTTGATAGGAACAGGGGTTGATGGATGTCGCTATAGTGGATTTTTCACGAGTCTTCGCGTTGCAAGGGAATGAGGGTGGATGTCACTAAGACGGTAGAAACCGATGTAGCTCTCTTCTTATGACTTTATCTATCCGGTTATAAGTCTAAAAGACGGAGAGAGGAGTTGTGCTTTCTGGCTCAAGGAGTACTCTTTTTGGTAGCTCTTGAGTTCTTTTTTTACCCTCGTCTACTTCGCAGGGTTATCAAACTGGGTTTTGGTATACGAGGTGATCCCGAAAGTAATTAAATGGAACTTACTTGGTGATTAATTCTTCTTCTTTCAAAATTACTGCGATTGCAATTTGAGAGTCCCTCAAGGGTGAGCGGATCTTCTTTAGTCCTGGTCCCGAAATTCCTGTTTGGCACTTAGGAATTTTGATCCAGCCAGACCTCTTGCTACGTCTGCGAAGGATAAATCGGTATGGCACCGATAAGAAAACGAGACGAACTTCTAAGTCTTAGAAGTCTAGTTCGGAGCTTATTTATAGAACGGAGACCGCCCCAACTAAGGGGGACGGGGTAATGCCACTGAGGGGAACGTGAGGGGAGGGGGTGACACCGCGGAGCTTAGGTCTGCTTCTTAATGAGAGGCACCGACAACCGTCACATTATTTCTCCTCGGTTGTCTTTTTAATCTGACACCGCTCTTTGGCGCTCTAACCGCGGGCCTCCTGACCTCGTAGGTAATCGGATCTTTTGAGAGCTGCTTAATGGCCTTTTGCGGCTACCTTGGTCCGGCAGCCCGACTCGACTACCCACTCGGCGGGAGATCAGAGCCCTTCGGCAGTTTGACTGTTAGCCAAACGCCTATCGTTCTCACGCACTCTCCGAAGTGGGATTTTAATATATATGTCGCTTGACCCTCTGGGTGGCGTTATGTTTTAATTCCTCTACACTGTATATTTTTCTTTTTTTTCTCCACCTGTTTACGTTTAAGGTGAAGATTTTTAGCTTGTTCAAGTATTTAGAATTATGAGCCATCTTGTTCTATGAATTGCTTCTTATTGATTATATTATTTGTTGATTATTGACTACTTTCTTTTCCTGTTTTTGCTCTCTCTTCCCTAGGTTGGGTACAATTTATACCCAACCTTGTTTGAGTGCGTTATTTACTTCTGTTTCGTCATGTTCTGCGTTCTAGGTCCATTTTTATCTCTTTTTGATCGGTCCTATGACTTTTTTTTTTCTATTCTGTTAAGGAAGCGGGGCGTGTGCGATCCGTAGTAGTTCGGTCTTTCATTTTTAAGTCTTGGTTCTTTGCAGTTGCATTACTTCCATGTGTTTTATTGTGGTTTGTTTGCACTACTCAGTTGTCGTTGGTGAACATTGAGTCGCTGCCAGTTTGCTGGTTTTCATTTAGTTTTGTTGATTCTTTAATTTTTTTTCTTGTGGTGTTTCTTCTCTACAAGTAGCAGTCATACTTATTTTATATATTTCTCATGGCGGAAGGTTCTCCGGGAGCAACATAGGATGTGTTCACTTTTTTTGTATCTTGTTCAGTTGATCCAAGTAAGAGTCCGTTTAAGCGATGTTTAGAAAGTGTTTGAGTACGATGTCGAGCAGTAGATCTAAGAACCTATAACCTTCTCCCTTGGAAGATGTAGGCTTTTTTAATATGTTATCCCAGGGCATTGCATCTCAGTGGAAGCTAGGGGCTTCCACTGAGCTTGATTTAGGCATCTCTTGATCGTCTCATTCTCCCCAGTATAGAAAAACGAATGTTTAGGGGGAGGGTTGATCGTATCCCCCAGGTCGTGACGTGCAGGGAGGAATCCATTATGGGGATTGATAATGGGAGGTGCCATAAAACTAACACCTGCTTCAGGAACAAGTCGTCCCCGAGTTGGAGCTGATGGCGCGGTCAAATGGCGCCGGTTGTCTAGAATGACGGTGGGAGGGAAGATTTTGGTTAATTGAAAGCTCTTCACTCCTTTGTTTCCAAGTGAGTTCCTCAAAATTTTCAATGAGGCAGTCGAGTTTACTGCTGAGATAAAGTCGTTCATCAGTAAGAGAGTTGCAGGACACTCTGCTGGAGTTGTTTACAAGAGCTCACAGTGCGGTCTGAACTCGTACCTGAACAAGATGGCTGCTTATTGCCCCTTCTGGTGCATTGTGGTGGAACAAGAGAGAGAAATAAAACGAACTAACTCCATCAGATCAGGATACAGAGCAGTGTTGAAAAAAGTACCCTGCTTTGATACCTGAGTAAAAGTATTGTTACTTAGACAAAATAATACTCAAGCTACAAGTAAAAGTACCCAAACTTAAATGTACTTTATTAAAAGTAATAAAGTATCTTATTCGTGAAGTACTCGAGTAGTGAAAGTAAAAAGTAGCGGAAAATAGTAAAGTACTCATTACCTCAGACACTATTCAGTATCCTGTACAGTAAACTCTTTTATACCCGCTGTAGCTGTATTGACCCTTATATATTTTAATTTAGTTAAACTGGACATAACAATCAAACTGTAAGCATCCCTTTATTGATCAGAATGTCTAGTTTATATGAAGAGCAAAATTAACTCTACAAAATTATCCAGTTTAGCATGATTCCAGAATATATGAGTCCGGTTAACTAAGCTAATTATTAGGTAAAAAATATACAAGGGAATTAATTAGTGACATTTTTTTATATAGGTTCACAACCAACTGATTTTTAAACTTCTGGTTATCTAACTGCGAACGTTTGGGGCGAAAATTAGTCCTGCAGAGCTAAACAGACGCTCACAAGCAGCAGATTTAGGCAGTGTTGTATTTAATTTAAGTGAAATATCCCACAATATAGGAAAGAACCTCAGGATTTCTATATCACTCCCTGGGCATGACAAGTACCTGTCAATTTTTTGTGTAACTCCTGGCTGTGATTTTGTTTTCATTGAAGAAAAGAAGTCTTCATCATCTGAGCTACTTTACCGTCATCAAACACCTCTTCAGTGACACTAGATTTCTTCTCCAGACACAAGTTGATGTATCCCAAACCTGAAATGGTAGAAAATAAATTAATAACCTAAAAAACATTGTGGATTAAAATTGGTTTACATACTTATAAAAAGGTGGAATAATTTAATAAACAATGCGGAATAATTTAATAAAGTAACACCCTCTCAGGCATGTGATTGGTCTAAACATGAACAAGCGGCTTATGATTTTGGTTCAAACCAGAGTACACGCTAGTGATTGGTCATTGTCTGACTTTTGCTTCTAGGTCTGGGATTGGCCAAAATTAACTGAGAAGTAACGAATACTTCTATGCTTTTCAAATGTAATGAATCAAAAGTAACATAAGAAAAATACGCAAGTAGAAGTGCAAGTACTCAAATTAATGAGTACACTTTCTAAACTAAAAATGTATAACAAAGTTACTTGAGTACAGTACTTAAGTAATTGTACTTCGTTACTTCACAACTCTGATACAGACTACATATGTTTTCCATTGAATATGTTGCATCTTTGCCTTTACAAAATTCGTAAAGCATGTTATGTCGAATATGCAATTCACTAAAGCCTTTGTCCTCCGTGCGTTATCTACCAACGAGATCAATACCCAGACTGTTATCCGAACTTCCCCCTATAAGCCTTGTAACCTATCTGTAGCATGACTCCTAACTATTTGTTGGAAGTTTACGTTACTTTTTAGTACCCTTAATACTATCCGACAGCTCAAAATTATAAAGAATAAAAAAATACAACGGAAGAACTCAAGAAAAGAGCCCAAATTTATTTCAGAAAACACTAATTGTGAATATAACCCATAATACATCTACGGGATCGTGAAATCATTATAGAAAATCGAAATTTCAGTTCTTTTGTAATAGTCAGGACTCAACGTGGTTCTAAAGGTTGATACAACTGGGCCCAGTTGTTCTATTAAACTCTAGTATTTTCTTTTTTTGCGAGGTCCTAAGATGCTCCTAGTATGTCAGAGCACATATGGTTGCGAGATCATCAAGAAAGCTTTAAAAGGCCTAAATCAATTTAAAAAATAAACTTGATTTTTATCCAATGTAGCTCGTGTCACCGATGGGCTTTCACAGTTTTCCTTATTAAAGCAATCGAGATGTAAAAAGAGATCTTTAAAGCGCGAGGAGATTTTATACATTGAAAGCGGACCAAATTCACTCGTCGCTTTCTCAAGATCTAAGTCTAAATTAGTTAGGTAGGTGGAATAATTTTAATTGAATCTTAGCAGTACGGAATAAATCAGCCAAAGATTGCTAATTTTTTCAAGCTGGAACTTTCCAAATCTCTTCTGAGTTTCTGAAATTTGCTTAATTTTTCATAATGGACTTTTACTAAATCATGCACAATTTTCGAGGCCTCATACCAATTTATCAAGCCGCCTGTTCTAGCTTTCTACCATTTATAAATTTTTGTCTCTTGAAATGAGCCTTTATTCCATTCTGAAACTTTAGCTCGCTTTATATTTGTAGAGAAATGGCTAAATAAAGCCTCCCGGAGGGCCAGGCGGACATATACCTTAAAGCCCCCCCCCCCCTGCCTTTTTGTGGAGAACGCCGGAGAAGCGAGCCCCATGAGGAGACTCGTGGAAACGGTAGCCGGCGAATAACCGTAACTGCCTACCCTGTTTGACCCCTCCTCCCCCCCGCTTACGTAGTTGGAGCGACCATCAGCGTTAAGGCAACCACCTAAGGCCCTTAAAAGACGCTCTAACGATCCAATTACCTACGAGATCCATAAACCCGTGGTTATGTTACTAAAAAGCGGTGCTATTCAAAAGGCACGCCAAGGAGTGTGGTGGTTGAGCGTCTCACTAATTAACAAGCCGACTTGGCCCCCTCAGTGCCAACCTATACACTTCTCGCTCTCACCAGATGCGAACTCACCATTCGCGCTCCCCTCTGTGGCCTGGTCCCTTTTCCCTCAGATGGGGCGGTGGTCCTCCTATAAAGAGAAGAGATTAGAATTCGGTAAGAAAGACGAAGGATCAGTTCGTGAAGATCGATCCTTCAGTCAGACAAGACGATTTTCGTGATAAACGATAAAGGATGAGGTTGAGAAGATCGATCCCCCCCCTCCCCGGGCAGAATTAACATAAATCGTCAAGTTTTGTATCGGTGCCATACCGAAGAATCCTTTACAGACTTAGAAGAAGTCTGACTGGAGAAAAGTAAACCCGCTCACACTCGAGTGACTCTCACATCTCAAGCTCCGTAAGAGTGAGAGGAGAAGAACCCAGCCCCAACGAGGTTCCGTTCTTTAATTACGGTAAAAATCGCCCCGAATACCCCCAAATCTAGTTGGGCACTCTACGTTGAAGAATAAGACACCAAGAGGCTTCAAGATTATTCAGAAGAGGACTCTTGGAGCGAAGAGCACCGTAACTCTCTCCATCTTCTTAACTTAACCAGAGGCAAGGTTGCAATAAGAAGTTGACAGCGCCCTACCTCGCTCTCTCCATCACATCTCGGCGAAATTCTATCATCGGCACTCCAAATACTCGAAGTGCGAGATAAGCCCTCCAACGACCTCCGGCAATCCCTGATCCCGTCTGTCATGTGAGTTAGCAAGAACATTTATATTCATATTGCAATAGCATGAGGTTAGTACGTTTCACGATTTAATAGAAGTAAAAACAATTGTGCGTGAACCCCTGTCATATTTGTTGGTAGAAGAGAGTACTTTAATTTAATGTTTAACGCTAATATAAAAGGGTCACGATAAAAATACTAATCGGCAATTGGTGTGTTTACCGGGAGCCTATTTGTTTACTTTTGTCATTGAAGATATTGTAATAGGCCTAGTTGGCAACCGGGATAGTCTAGGTTAGCTTAGGACGATGATATAAATGTGATTACGGCTTGTTTTTTATAGTTAAGTGTTAAATTTAAAATATATGTTTATTTTGGGATAATTCCTGCGTGTTTTCTTATATCCTTACGTGTTGAAGCGGCTCTTCCTTAAAACAACAAAATTCGCACCCTTAGATCAAAGCCTACTTCATCAAAGAAGTACACCACGGCCACAAGTTATCCTGCGACAATATTATTCCAGAGAATAAATCCAGCATATTGCGTTGAAGAGAAAAACGGAATATTTTTTTCTCCTGAAAAATGTTATTTCCTAATTCTAAAACTCCATACTGGGGTGGGATTCAAACCAAGCACACTTGGGCAGCGAGCAACCGCTTTGATCTCAATTATTGCAAGGCCTTTTATCCACTCGGTCACTCGGCTCTCACGTTCATGAGAGATATACATTATTCCAGAGAATTTTTTTTAAACTCAATATTATGCCTCTTATTATCATATCCAAAGCATACGATGTCACTCTAGTAAAAAATAATAATAAAATGTAGAGTATTAAATTAAAAATTGTATCTTCAGTGATTCCTAGCCTTACATTTTTTTAAATAAAATAGAAACCAATGTAAATATCTTTGCCCATATTCGTTGGAAGTTTCATAACAAATCTATAATGATTGGGATACTCGGATTAACGAAGGTGCGTAACTCTCCTGTACCTAATGTCGCAGCAAAGGCCGTTTCCTTGGATATTCATAACGGATTAAGCTTTAAACTCTGGATTATCCACTTAATTAAAAAGGAAAAGTTAATTTCTGATATTTTTACTTACTTTGTGTTATATAAAATAATTATTTAATAATTAATTAATAAATAAACAAATTAATAAAATAAATCGATATAGAATTGTTCGAAAGATGTTACCATTGAAAACAATTGGAAGAATTTTAATTTGGAAAAACAGTGAAAATTATGAAATGTGCAATCCTGTATTAACGTCAGAACAATCGAGAAAGTTTTATCCCTGGAACAAATATTACCACTAATAACATAACATTTTTTTACTATTGCGAATAAATAAAGTCATATACTTATTCATGTATTTATACAGGGTATATGAGGGTATCAGCTTTATAATTACAAGCTGGTTTTAACTTCTTTATTTCTATATTTTATGCCTTGTGGTGATATCTGGACCTACATATGTAAATGTCTGGAAATGATCTCTCCTTTCTCAAGTCTTGGAAACGTTGCAGCAGCTTTTGCCACCGAGTTTGTATGATCTTACCTCTCTTTTCCTCAATGCAACGTTCGTTTTTCTGTTTAAATTCTAAGAACTGCGGATATTGAGTGATACTACTCTCAGCTTGGCAGCAAAAGTTCAGCATATTTAGAGCTAATCTTTCTTAATATCGACGGTCTTTACGATTCGAATTGATCTTTGGCCATATTTTGCACAATTTCTGCGCTTAAATACACAGTCATAACCTTGGAAAACTTTGCTCCTGAGACCGCACACGTGCCATTTTATGTTTACAAAGAGAACTTAGGCAAATACTATGCACAGTTATATTATTTTTAGATACATAGAGAGATGTAGGAATATATACATGGATAGATGAATGGAGGTATAGGTAGATAGATGCAAATAAGCACTAGATGTTCAGGCAACGTAACGTTTCTCATTCAATCTCTAGAAATCTGGGTAATTTTCAATAGCCTGGAGGATTCGAGCTTACTCAAGAAAACGTACTGAAACGTAGTCGCAAAGATGCTCTTCTAGCATTTGCTCACACGATTCTTTGCTCCAACAATTCTTTCTCACATACGCACACACAAAATTATATGCCTTAAAATGTAGACAAATACATGCACATAACTTATCCCAGCCATTTTATGTTTCAATTATTCCATTCGGAGCTGGGTGCATTATGAATACAAATCTAGTTTCGCATCTGGATTGAGGCTACGGAAGGAAACTTCCCATTTATGATGCAGTTTCCCCTGAATGTATAAGGTTTTCATAATAAAACTATTCTTTGGGGATTTTGGAGGAGTAGGAAATATATAATCTTCCCAAATTAGGCACACATTTTTAAAAAAAACATAACAGGCAAACCCACAAACGGATTAAGATCATTTTTATTTACTTTTCTAGCTAAAATATACGTTAAAATAATAGTTTAGTAGCTTCAAACAGGGTAAGTGTTCGAACTGTCGACCATTGCCATCATTCCACCAATGTGCTCTTTGTTTCACTGATTGGCAGACTTCAACAAAGATGTTTGTTATATTTATACACGCTTCTGCAAATGCGTTCTTTAGTTGTTCAAATGATGCGCATTTCTCCTGTACATAATTCTTTCCAAATGACCCCATAGAAAAGTCAAGTGAGGTCATTCTTGATGAACTTGGTGGATACTCGATACTACCTGTCGTCCGATCCACCGATTATGAAGTTTCATTAAGGTATTTCCTGACATTGTGATGGTAATGAGTAGGTAGTGCTCCATCTTTTTGAAATAAAATGTCCTTATCTTCGCATAACTGTCAAATTGCAGGAACCATTTCCCTCGAAGCATGTTGAGGTAGTTATTACCGGTAACTCTACCATCTAAAAAGAATGAACCAAAAGCCAGTTATATTCGGTAAATTTACAGGTGGTTTCGCATAAATGTGTGAATTTTTTTGTGGCCAGTATGTGCAATTTTACAATTAATTACTATACCATTCAACTTATACATAGCCTCATCGAACCACACAATTTTGTTTGCAAACTGGAGATCTTCTCTGGGGGGTTTTTATTCGAAACTATTCGCAAAACTGGATTATGCGATCCCAATCATCCTCAATCAAGGCAAGTAATAATTCTGAGATGTAAAATTTCCATTTAGCATTATTTGGAATTCTATGGACAGGTGTCTCACTTTTTCCTGTTTCACAAGCTTCCCTGTTTCATAGACCTTTTTGGTGAATACTTATAGGACTTCATCAGAAGTGTTAGCATCTGTTCATGTCTTTGGACGCCCAGTCGCTTGCTTGTACACAGATACACACTACCATTTACTTCAAAATCTTTAAACTGCGGCATTAGTGAAAATTATAGGTGTATGTTAAGCAATGAGGAAATATAGAGCATAAGAGTACCTTTTGCGACATCTCGTGACGTAGCTGAATATTTCGTGTGTTTTTGCATTTACCTTACTTTACTCCCGTTCTTTTGATTCTACATATATATTTCATGCTTCTTCTTTAGCGCCCTACTGACAAGGACTCTTGGTATTGACCCAAACTTAAAGGTGATTTTGACTTTTCCATTCAATTTACTGTGAATGCTTTATTTAATAACAAATCAGTAAAAATAATTTACATCTGACTAATTATATGTCAAAATTAGTGTTTTGAAAAAGAAAAGAAAATTTTAAAATGGCAAAATATGATTTCGAAGCGATCTTTTCCTTTCATATATTTTATATTAATATAGTATTAAATACAATTTCATTTTTCCCTCGATGAGTAAATTTATCCTTTATATTTCTTAGGATTTTAGTAAATATATTCTTAGTTTAAGTTAAATATCTGATATATTTTGATATTTAATGTTTATAAATATATCAATCCTTTTAATTTCAAGTATTTTTATGTTCATTTAAAAACCTGAAACAGAAGTAATAGCGCTATTATAGATAGATAGATAGATAGACAGATAGACATATTTTTATTTGGTAAAATGAATTACATAGTATTGAAAATTAATTGTACAATTTTAGATTTATACAAAAAACTGGTATACATTAAATCGTTTTTACAGATTTCATAGTTTAGAAACAAATTTATCACCATAGTTGAGAAGGTTTTCCTTTGCTTAAACTGTTTAAATATATATATATATATATATATATATATATATATATATATATATATATATATATACATATATACCCACATATATTCATACACACATATACTCGTATATATACCTGGTGTCCCAGAAAAAAGTTAACCGTACTTTAATTAGTATAACTCAAACGCTATTGGAGATCTTTGGGTCCTGCAAAAAAAGTGTTTTATTTACCAACTATTTCTCTGTCGATTCTGAAAATTTCATTAAATTCCCTTTTATGATGTTGATACACTAATGGGTTTAGTGGACGTTATCAAAAATATGTTTGCGCAAGGAAGTAAAATTATGAAACGAAGCCTCTGAAGACTAGGCCACCGCGCACTTTCAAGAGAAACGTAGGGAGCCTAGGTAGCCTAGGTCACTGTGCGATTCTTCAAGCAAAGCCTTAGGCCATTTTATAGTGGTTTTTCAGTCAGCCACGCTGTGGTATGGTCTCGTCATTATTGCTTACTAAACAAATCAAGACGTTTCTGTGTAAATGTTTACTTCAATAGAACCTTTTTAATCATGCAGTTAACAAAAGATCAACGCGTATTTGTAGTCACAATCTTTATTAAGACTGGCAGTATTAAACAAGTACAATATTCATTTGAACAACGTTTTCTAGCTAGAATTTTAGGCACCCACCAAAGAAGTCCACAATTTGGAAAAATGTTCGCAAATACCAACATGAAGGAATATGCTTAAATCTAAATAAAGGTCGTTCGGGTCCTATGAGAACCATAAGAACAACAGAAAATATCGAAAAAGTTCAGATGACACTTCTTCAATATCCACATGTATCAGTCAGAAAAAAATGGGTTACAATTGTCAAAGTCATAACTTAACCGCACTATTAAACATGACTTAAAATGGCATCCCTATAAGACACCAGCTTCTGGAAACTGATTTTCCTCGCTCGTAGTAGACAATTTGTCGAATGGCTTCTCCATAAACCTGCTCGTTTTCCCGGAAAACATTGTGATTGGTGTCGAGGCAGCCTTTTTCATGAATGGAAAGGTAAATAGCCATGACATGCGGCAATATGCGCCGCTGAACAACCCGCCAACATTGAACTTTGACACACTTATTTGTCAGCAGAAAGTGTCTCTGTGAATCGGAATATGCGAGATTGGCTATCTTATCGGCCCATTGTTTTACGAGAATAACTTGATTGGTGCTGCCTACCTGAGCATGATCCACGAAAGGATCTTCCCGGAACTCCGCCAGATTTACGGTAATCAATTCAATAGACTTTGGTGGATTCAGGACGGCGCACCAGCTCATAGACAGCTTGCTGTAAGAGCAAAACTAACAGAAACGTTTGACAACCGCATTGGAGCGCTAAATCATGCAATTGAATGGCCCCCAAGATCCCCTGACTTAACACTGTGCGATTATATCTTATAGGGATATCTAAACAATAAAATATATTCTACTCCACCACAAAGCATCAACCAGTTAAGAGATAGTATCACACGTGAAGTCAATAGACTTAAAAAAAATCACAAGTTAATCAAAAAGGTTGTTCAATCAATGCGATCAAAGGCGCAACTGTGCTTGGAAAGAAATGGAGGACATGTGGAAGGAAACGATGCTTAGAAAATTAAAAAATGAATTTGTATTACCCATATGAGGAGGTGTTTTTGTTAAAAATCGATTTAAATATATTTGTTGATTTTAAACTTCGAAGTTTCATTATTTTATAGCCTCCACTAAACCCATTAGTGTATCAATATCGTAAAAGGGAATTTAATGAAATTTCCAGAATCGACAGATAAATAGGTGTTAAATTTGTTTTGTTTCGCTGGACTCAAGAATCTCTAATAGGTTTTGAGTTATACTAATTCAAATTATTACGGTTAACTTTTTCTGGGACACTTTGTATATATATATATATATATATATATATATATATATATATATATATATATACATACATATACATACATGAAAATATGCACGCAAATAAATACATATACATAATTACATAGGGTTATTACATAAAATTACAATAAATACCTTTGGTTATTTCATAACATTGCAAAAAATACCATTATGACAACATTTCAAAAATATTAAAAAAAACATAATTAATAAACTCATTGAACATACAAATTAAATTCGATTTACATAAGTGTTTTTAGATTTGGGAAATCACAGATATACAGCAAGATGCCATGTTTAGCATAGGTAACCTTGCTGTAGCTGCCATCTAGAGGATTTTGTCCCCTCCCGGTCCTAATACGCAGAATTAACCCTCCCTTCCTCAATGCATACCAAATTCTCTCTCTTTCATCCCACCAATTTAACAGATCTCTCTTTACAACCTTTCTACGAAATATACCCTCGTGGTTTTGGCTCCTAAATTCGAGAAAAACACAGGATGATATTTCAAGCCTCATAAACCACTTTATTCAAGAGAAAATAAAAATGACCTTGAAATTCCCATGACTGCTGCTGCCTTTGAGGGATCGAGGAAGTGGTTTCCTTTGAGCTGGGATTTCTTCCAGCGACTTGAGAGATCTTTACAAGGGGAAGAAAACAAATACACAATTTTATATAATTTAGTGCACGTACAATCGAAATTAACTTTCTTCCCGAGAAGGAAAAGGCTATAATAATACTCTCAATCATATTAATGTATATTTTTCCAGCAAGGAAACTTAGTGTGTAGGATGCATATAAATGGCTACTCAAAATGTCTGACCTCAATACTATTAGGTGTGTAGGATTACTTGGGCAGGAAGAAACGAATGAAGCATTTACAAATAATATCTATATGGAAAAATGGACTATATTTCAATAGCATTTTTAGAGCAGCGGAAAAAACAGAAAAAAAGACTTTGAGCTCAGAGTTAATATAGGACTCGTTAATATTCTATTTATATGATTTCATGTATCATTGATATTCACTCATCTAAATATATTCTCACAAGACATTCATTTATTTTGTATAATAAATCCTTTTTCATCTTCATCATCATTGTTTCTCTATTCTCTGTTTCTATTACCATTCTCTTCCTCTTAGTTAGTGATCCCTTTAGGCTTCTTACTTTTTGCCAGAATCCCTTTGGAGAGGCATTTTGATCGAGACTTTCGATCGCATCGCCTCATCCTCTCCACTACTGATCCAGGACCAAATACGTCATTTTCTCTTATATTTCTTTTTTCTCTGTATTACCCTTTTGATGCTCTATTGTTACTGGTCTTTATCTGATACAATTCCTTCAGTCCATGGTACAAATTCCTCATGTAATCAGTCCATCTATAGGTCGAAATGAAGTTATTCACGGATTTTCGGATACATTCTCTATCTGCGCTGATTAACTTTTATTTAGGTCGTTAAGTGCCTCATCAATTTCCTCGAGGATTACCTTATCCAATGTCTTAGGTTGACAAATTCGAACGAGTTCCTTCTACCGGGTCTAATCTTCTTTCTTGTATGTTTTTCTGCTTTTCATTGAGACTTGTATGGATTTCCTATTAAATGTAAATGGGACTCTCTATAGTCTAGACATGGCACCTGAATTGCTTTCATGTAATAATTGAATAGCACGTGAATAAAAGCTAAGCAAATGTCTGGCTTAGTGGCCTCTCTTGCTGTGACGAAGTTGGGAAAGTCAGGCTCGAGTTTCTGTACGATGTTTCTGTTCAGCAGTGTCCGTGCGCCTTCCGATCCCATTTATTCTTCTGTAGCAGGATTCCTAACATCTGGCAGTAAGATTCCAGATGAGAATTGTGGGGGTCCACTGTTGTAATAGCCAGTAAGAAAACGTATGGATAATAGGTATCTCCTTAGAGGCTAATTTCCGGTGGTAATAACCAGTTGCTTATATATGATCCCTTTTCATCGCAATGGCGGCTCTTTATAACTGCTTTTTTTTATTAATCTGTGATTAACACATCATAATTTTAAATTTTTATGTGTTCATTATTTGTGTTAACTCATTGCTCTGATATCAGAATATAATCTGCATCAATTTCTCTCAAGATGTTTCCGTAGAGAATTCTTTTTTGTAGTCCATGCGCATGTATTCAGTTGCAATCTCCTGAGTGCGCCTCTTTGCATGGTGCTGTCCTAACTACCGGTGTCATATCTTCAGTTCACTGTTCTCAGCTTGTCTTTCCTTAAATTCGTGGCCAGACTTTTATTTAACTTCTTTCTTCGGTCGGGTCGGGGGCTACTTCCTACATTTCTACTAATATATTTACACGTTCATTTTTATCACCAATAGTGAATATCGATACCGATTGATTATCCTTAGTTTTCCTGTCGTTGCAGTGAAGTACCACTTAATCATCTCAAACTTATTTTCTAGTGTACATGCACTAATGATGCTACATAAAACTCTTGAACTTCTTCATCTTAGTGAGATGTTGTAGGTAAGTATGCTTGGATTACATGTAATGTGTACCTATTTATATTTTAATTATTAGTTTGATTAATCTATCGGATATCCTATCATTTCTTTCATGAATAGTGCTATGTCTCAGTGCACGAGAAATCCTATTGATATTTTAGTTTCTAATTTTAAAACAAATTACGTGACCATTTTCAATTGTAAAGGGTGTTCCAATAACTTAGACCGAAATAAAATCTAAGTTAAGTTTAAGCGTCTAATGGTTTTTTTCTTTGTCTTTCAGATTTAATAACTTCAGTCATGGCAATTTCAACCATGGAAAGATTAACAATCGAACAACGTGTTAAAGTTATAAAAGCCTATTACGAAAATGGACGTTCAAACAGAAACGTATTTCGGGCACTTCGCGATTTTTTTGGTCAACAGAATCGACCAACCGAGAGTGCAATTGGGAAAATTGTTCGTAAAGTCAAACAAACGGGGTTGGTAGCAGATATGAAAACGCCATTGCGTGGCTCTTTACTGCGTTCAGCTGAAAACATTGCTGCAGTGCGCGAGAATGTGGCCGAAGATCCAGACACCTCTATTCGTCATTGCACGCAGGATTTGAACCTCTCCACAACAACGTTACATCGAATTTTTACAAAAGATTTGTCTCTACATTTGTCTTTTCATTTATTTCTTTTTGTCTTTACACGTTTAAAAATTCAATTGACACAAGAACTGAAGACTTCTGACCATTTGAAGCGCCGTACATTCGTCAATGGGGTGCACGAGCAAAGACAAGCCGATGGTGATTTTTCGCAAAAAATCATCTTTAGTCATGAAGCCCATTTTCATCTTGGTGGATTCGCTAATAAGCAGAATTGTCGCATTTGGGCTGATGAAAATCCCAGGAAGATTGTTGAAAAGCCACTGCATCCACAAAAGGTCACTGTCTGGTGTGCATTTTTTGCTAGCGGAATCGTTGGGCCGTATTTCTTCGAAAATGATGCCGGGAATTCTGTTACGGTGACAGGCGAGTGATACCGTGCCATGATAACCAACTTTTTATGGCCTGAATTGAATTCAATGGATGTCAAAGATTTGTGGTTTCAACAGGACGACGCCACATGACACACAGCCAATGCAACAATGGCTTTATTGAATGAGAAGTTCCCAGGTCGCATCATCTCTCGAAACAGCGAGGTCAATTGGCCACCATGATCGTGTGACTTGACGCCTTTAGATTTTTTCCTTTGGGGTCATCTCAAAAGTAAAGTCTATGTTAACAAGCCAACAACAATTCAACAGCTGAAGGATGAGATAATAAGGCCTATTGGTGAGATCGAGGAGCAACTATGCAGAGACGTCATCAAAATTTTTGACCATCGAGTGGAGGTATGCCGCCGAAGCCTTGGCGGAACTTTAGGCGATATTATTTTTCACACATAATTGCCATGACTTAAATAACATGATCTAATAGTGAAATCAATATATTTTAACCAATAACACTGTTTTATTTACTGCTAATTTCGATCCGTTCAAATGGAACACCCTTTATAACTCCTTGTTCTTTTCCTTCTGTGTATATAGTATTTATTAACTAAAATGATTAGAAAGTAATGGAATAAGAAGTGTCTGTAATTTTTGCTGAGATGCATCTCTTTTCATGCTATACATAGTGAACCATTCTCTCTCATTATTGAAGCCAAGTTTTTGTCAATGTGGTAAATAACAACCGTTCGTCTAATATCATGTTAGTTGGTTGTTTTCACCCATTTTAGATATCGCTTTCATTATGTGTGTTAACTCCGTGCTCCGATATCAGAATAATATTTACCATCAATTTCTTTTAAGTTGCTTACATAGAGAATTCTATTCGTGGCTCATCTATTCGCATTCAGTTGCAATATCCTGAGGGCACTTTTTTGCATGGTGTCTTAATCTCAATTCTCTATTATCGTCCATTTTTTCCGTAATTTCGTGGCTAGGATTTTGCTTACTCTCTTTCTTTTGTGTTTTTGGCAAAAACACCAAAGATACTTCTCAAATCTTTAAAAAAAAATACATCAAATATCAAGATTAGTTTATCTTAAAATTTACAGTTCTTGATGGTATAAACTCAAAATTAGATGATACTGAAAGTTTCTGGTTTATGCGTTCTCTCCCAATGTCTCTTACGTAGAGAGGCTTTTTCTCCGTTGGTGTTGCCACTGTTAGATATCCAAAAGCACTATTTTGAAACTGGGTTTAATTAGGAATTGGTTATTAAGGAAGGTTTACGTTTTTTTAATAGCTTTTGAGTGAAATAGTTTTGTATGCAGTTTATCTCCTCCCATGCATTTCTCCAATCACTTGTTGGTTGATTCCACGGTTGCATGAATATCCCGGATCTCCGCCTGCAAGATCATTCCATGTACATCTTCATCATCTAATTTATTGCTCATACTTTGGCTTCATTATCTTCCTTTGTCTGAATTTGTCTCGTGAATGGTATAACCTAACCCAGTATCTCTGGGTTGGCGAGGGCTGCTATTGCATTATCTACCAATCTATAACTTTTAACTATCCTTATTCTTTCTTTTTATCTACATTTCTCCTTCATGTCTTTCTTCCCCCATATCCCTTATCTATTGGATTAAAAATGCTCCACTAAGCTGTGCCAATTTCCTTCTTTAACTAAAAAATACTTAAAGACTTCTCCTCTTTTTTATGTGTGCATATTCATGTTCTCCATCCATTAAATAGAAACTAGATTAGTCGCACCCTAAATGGACAAGCTTGTCTTTATTAATTTAATTTATATTTCCATCCATTAAATAGAAACTAGATTAGTCGCACCCTAAATGGACAAGCTTGTCCTTATTAATTTAATTTATATTTCCATATAACATAACAAAGACTTTTTTCCTAACTGACTCTTAATGTGCCGATTATTATTATTGTTATACTTCTGGGTTGACCCTCCATATTGTTGCCTACAATTACATATGCGTGTTTTGCAGGTTTTTTAATCTTAGTGGAAAAGATAATTACGATTTTTCCTTCTTCTTTTCTATATTCGCCCATTCTTTTTAGACTCCCACTTCAAATGTATGTTTCCGTTATTCCATTAGTTTCTGATTTCTCCCTTTTGCGTATTTTATTTAGAAGTATTCATCAATTTCTACTTGTCTTTCTGCTGCGTTTTCCACTGGAGATGCCATTAAATTCCTCCCTTTATTTTCTCTCTATTTTAGGCTTACTTCGCCGTTTGTAAATAATTCAGTTTTATGGGGTGGAGGGAAGTCATTTAGAAAAGGATTTATCTGTAGGAAGGTCTACAGGAGGCAGACCGAGCATTTCATTTTAGGTTTAATTACAACCTAACTCAGTCAGTATCTTGGGTTTGGTGGGGTTTTGCACCTAAGCCCTTGCAAGCACCTTAGAAATGGAGAAGAAATTTGCCTAATTTTTGGATTATGTCCCTTGTGAGAGTTTCTCGGAGTGGTTAGGCGAGGGGGGGGGGGACGTAAATACACATATATGGGAAATACCCATATTTTATTTCACTATTTAGAAAAAAATGGAAATTAGCGTAATCCAACAAGTTTATGAACATACTCGTAAGAGCCGCGAAAATATTACTGGTACGAGAGTCATATTTTAAAAAATAATTAAATAAAAAAATATCTACGTCATAATCAATATTATAAATTTCAAATGAAGTTATTCGAAGCAAAAACCTAAAAAATAAAAATAAATTTTTAAAACAACCTCAACAAACAAACCTTTTTATCAACAAATATTAGTAAGAGACAACAAAATAAATCGGCACGCAATTGTTCACACAAAATTGTACGATAGCGCGTTTGAAGCCTGCGTCCTAGAGACCCATCATCCGAGCGAACAATTCAAGAAAGGGTTTTCTAATCTAATCTTGTAGGGAAAATCGCAACACACTTCTACATAAATAAGGCTACAACGACATCTCACTAATGAAACGCCTAGTTCTCCTGCTTCACCCGATACGAACGACCTAACTCCAATTCATTAGAATATTCGTGTGTCTTAAAATCATATTAAAACAATTAAAAATTAAAATATCCCCCTTAAAATAATATTTATTTTAGGGGGGATCTTTTCATTTTTAATTGTTTTAATATGATTTTAAGAATTCAAATTTCGTGACACACTGTAAATAAGAATATTGCAGATGACTTGAACTTGTCAATTAACTAATTTTATAATTAAATTTATTCAATTATCGCAGGTTTTAAATTTCTCAATCAACAGTTTGGACGTTGGAACTGAACATTTTATGTTAAAAATTGGCAAATGAACTTTTTAACAGATGCAAATTTGTAATAACAACTTTTAAAACATGAAAGTTGCAATATATGTATGTATATTTTCGACATCCAATCAACTTTTTTAACTTTTTTATTTAAAACATTCCATTTTGTGGTAGCCAAAATGGATAATAAAATCTACCGATAGTATAAGCAATTTTTTATGTCCCGTGTTTTTATTTCTTCCAAAGAGTTGAAATTACCCCCAAAATTATTTCAACATTTCGATAGTGTAGTAGAGAAGAATTATTATAATGCTTATCTCTCAAGTGTAATAATTAAGATTGTTTAAAAGCACAGAATTTCATTCTTTGCGTTCTAAATTTCAAAAGATGTTATTCGAAGCAAAAACATAAAAATAAATTCTGAAACAACCTCAACAAACTAAGGTCAGGAAGTTAATACCTTGGTCACGAACGGATCAGAATATCTGCCTTATTTAAATGAAGGCAAAGCCAATAGAGACATTTACCATGGAAGTTCTTGAAAAAGTGTTTTTAACAAACACTTATAAATTGAATATTATTATAGAATACCTAATTAGAGTAACACCAAAAAGACTAATTAAGCCTCCTGCAATCAAGAAGATGCGCAGCTCTCACATATCTACCTTCATTCCGCAATGGCTAATGGATAAAGAGATGTCCGTATACTCAAATGGAACATACTTTATTTCTCAATATATCTTGCAGCCTTTAAAAATATTTAATACTTGCCACATACCAATTTAAAAATAGCTCAAAGTAACAAGCGAGGAAATAAGTAGGTAAATATTTTATTTAATAATGTACCTTATTTTCAATTTATCGCCCATCGATGGCCTGACCTAATTTAGGTCTATTGCCCTTTCTATTCATCCCTTTATATAGCGAATTTCTTCTGATCGAATGACCTAGATTCTCTCTTTTTATCAGTAGATTAGAGCCAAATGGCTCCGACTGATTTGGGTTGTAATGATATAGTTGCATGTTGATGGTAAATGTGACCAAATTTATCAGGATGGATTTTTAACCCAAGGCAAAATTCATATAGGATTTGTTACTTGCCAGAGTATAAAGAATATTCTTCATATATGAGTGGGCGTTATTACCATTTTCGTTTCTTGATACTAAGGAACCTATCGTGGCCTATATGTGAGACAGAAACCGAGTGCCTTTGAGCGATAAATAGTTTTTCTTATAGTGAAAGTATCATGAGCTTATATCCTTAGCACTATATTTTAAGAACGGGATTTTGGCGAGGGTTTGAATAATAGTGGATATTTTTTCTCTTACTTTGATTATGAATAAGGTATATTTTAAGTTTTTATCGAAGTTATTTTTAAAAGTTTCTTTAGAGTTTGAAAAAACAAAATGGTGAAGTTAAGAAAATTTAAGAAATTTTAGGCATGGCTGCTTTTTATTTGATTTTTTTCCCGATATTCGAAACTATTATCGAAGTTAGTTCTAAAATAGATTTTCAATTTTAATCTTTATCAGGAGGAATTAGCTACTGGCCCCTCCAAAATGAGTAAAGAAAAATGAAAATATTTTAAGCAAATTTAAATTGAGAAAAAAAAAGAATCGAGAGGAGTTTTTCCGTATTTAAAAAGAATTCAGACAAAAAATTTTGGCCTTTAAGCTTAAAAAATAAATGATTTAAAAAAAATAGACTGTGTTGGTAACGTCGGATAGACCGTAAGAAAGGATGGTTTTTAGTATATTGAATGGTTTTATCAAAGTTCTTTCTAAGAGTTTATTTAAAGGTAAAAAGAATTAGAGAGCAGAGCTGGTCTTTGGTATATTCAAAGTTTTTATCAAAGTTATTTATATGAGTTGCTTTAGAGTTTGAAGAAACAGGCATTAGAGATGTTTTTTTCGTATATTTGAAGCTTTTACCAATTTTTATCACTTCATACGTTTTACTCCGTGAATATAAGAATGAAGATAAGAAAAGTTTGAATAGAATAAGTTTTAAGAATATTATATAGGAAAAAGTATTTAAAGACGAGATTATTAATAAAATTTTAGAAAATGAAGTTTACGATTACAAAAGAAAAGTAAAAAAAAAATGATATTCAAAAAGATATTGAAAGTTTTCTATTTGGAGAAGAAAATAATAAATATATTTCAGAAAGATTTGACGTGATAGGAAAGGTAACTGCTCAACTTAGTCCTGAAATGCAAACCGAGACCTTTAGTTTGGCGGTAGGCCAAACACCGAAAATCTGTCTGCGAAGCGCAAACCTCCTGTAAGGAGGAGTAGCGAAGCCACTCCTGTTGTTTGACGATTAGAAAATACCTTCCCTTAATTAACCCTCTTAATACCTAACGGTAAATTAGGAAAAGGTTTTTTCCAATTTAAATTGCAATAGCACCGGATTCATATAACGCAGAGAGTTTGCAAGGAGAGACGTGTAAAGAAAAAGTGAAACTAAAAAAAGTAAAAATCTGTGGAACATAGATAGACGCATATCCACCCCAGACATTGGGGGCCGGAAGGGCAAACTGTGCTGTAGAGGGCAAGAAGGCGCACAACTCTACAAATGTCACGTGAAAGCTCCTTTCGTGAAACTTAGGAAAGTGAAATAATATATATTCACTCGAAAAAACTATCTCCATTTATGCCCTGTGCATTTTTAAACATATGAGATTTAAATTTCTATCATATAAATGTTGAAAATTATTGTCGCTATTTTAATTCTGGATGTTGTTTGTGTAACTTACAACACCCGTGGAATAAGGCAGGAAAGAGTTACCGCTAATCTTCAAAAGTTGATATGGTTTTTGAAAAGTTTTCTCGTTACTGAGAATTTAAGCCTTTTCCTGCATACAGAGAGCTTACAAAACTGAATGAACTCCTTAAATAATAACAAGAGGAGACTTTATAAAAACCAGCTCTCCAATAAGAATGACACAAGGCAATTCTGAAAGAAGAGTTTTGAATGTTGTGCTCATTCTGTTTACACATCTGCCACATGGATATATATTTACTCCTGCATGAGGTTATTTGAATAATATGCAATTCCCTTCCGTTGTTATATCCATCACAAAAGTCTAAAAGATCTTTTTTATTATTTTTTTGTTTCATCTTCATTTTCTTTATAATTTATTTTTATCCATCCACCGCTTGGTAGGTGCCTGCTTTCATCTTTAAGCCGGAGGAATATCAAGGGCATCATAGCAACGTGCTTTTATCTAGTAATTAAAACAAAAACATCAGAAAGCCAAGGCTTTCACCACATTTGTGGATTATTTATCATTTAGACGTTAAAATGCAAAAACGTCAAAATTTTTTCCTTAGTACCGACTTTTAAAAGAGAAGAAAGACGCAGTTTTTAGGAAAATATTTTTACAAAATATGATTTTTACTTAGGATACAGTTTTGAAAGCAACTGGCCTCTATCATCAGTCCAAGATAAATGACGGAAATAGCAGGGGAAAGAGAAGTATGGAGTAAAGAGAAGAGGGCTTTTGATAATCAATAATAAGATGTTACGTCATAAATATGCATACACTACACATACATATGTAAGTGGAGATGGGAAATACTAATCGGATGCTTCCCTGAAATATAATTTTGAGGTTATTTACTTCCTACACATTTTGTGTTTCATCTCAATCTAGTATTAAAAACGATGTCTCTGTACTCTGATATGATAATAAGCAATTCAGTTTTGTTAACTCATGCTTTCTAGGATTACAAATTCAATAAAATAGTAATAATAATAAGTAGTAGTAAAATATTGCCGTTATTTCTAACCGTAAGTGTACACTAGTGACTAAATAATGATATCTTATCCTAACTTAACTACTAATAACGTAAAACTACTTCTTACCTTCATTAAGGAAAATTCTAAATAACTTTAAGCTTTTTTATTGCCCAGGTAAAAGAAAAAAAGTCTGACATAATCTTCTTCGCATTTTATCATCTTTTCACATTAAACAGATTACTTTTTAGTCTCGAGGATTACCTTAGAGATTAGAGCGTTATAAAAAAAAAACACCGTCATTATTAATTTAAGCATATTTTCATAATGAAACAATTTCACTTGATTTATCGGATGCAATCATTTTGGTGATTTATTTCGACCTAATTAAAGCTTTGGGAAAAATTAAGGTAAATTTAAACTTATGCAAATTCCAATACGAAGGGGTTTAGGTATTCAAAGGGGGAGAGAAGGAAAGGTATAAATTCTCGGTTAATGCTCTCCTATCCTAATTCAGATCTCGTGGGGCTGCGTTGTTCCCCAGACTCTTGAATGTCCGTGTCTGGGTAAATTTCACGCACGTAACCTGTCTCGGTACCGGGACGAGCAGGGTTGCTACCGCTTGCCCCTTGTACTCGAGTAGCGTTCGTGCACACAGACCTGTAGACTATTTGACTTCTTAGACGAAGCTAGTGATTTTATTTAACTCTCTTCGGTGTTGGTCACAGGCTCCTGTGCCAGAGGGAGACGGGCCTCCCCCTGAAGCAGGAGCGTGCTTCGTTCTTTTTGCTTTTGTTTATTTTTCTTTGGTTTATTTATGATTGTCTAGGTATTTTTATGTTTTTGAACCTTTTTGATATTAATGTACTCTATTATTAGGCTTGAAATCTAGTATGGCGACTTATTCACTCGTTGGAAGTTGCCAGATTGGTGCTAGTAAAAAAATCCAATCCCGAGGGATTTGTTCGCTATCATTAATCTCACCATTTGAGAACAATCTGTTGCATGAAGTTTTTAAATTACCCAAACTGGCGCCAGTACTTAGGGTTAATCTGGTGTGCTGTAGGAGACTAATATTATTCTAGATTTTTGTGTCGCCGTTGACTAATAGGTAATTTTCTTTACTATTTTTCTCTGTTCTTTCCCTCTCTTAAAAATAGATCTCAAACCCCAGGTGGTTAATTTCACAAGTTTGTTTGAATGTTTGTGCTCTTCGTGGTATTTTATCCAATGGGGTTCTGAAGGTTTCTTACCAGCACAAGCATGTGTACCTCAAGAATTGCTTTGACAATTATTACCCCTTGATATTTTTAGTTTTCCTTTTCCAATTTCCAACTCTTTCCCTTACAATAGTTGAGGATTGCCCAAATGACAGCTTTTATCAATGATCCATTAATAAATCCCCCCCCCCGGCATCTCTTTAATTCCACCTCACCGAAAGGATCCGTGTCGTCGGAATGGGGACATTTCTGAACTGATGCGCACCCTGTACTTTGAAACTCGAACACTCTTTTAGGTCTGCCACCAACTATGTACAATGCACACGGTTCCCAATTCATTAACTTTATTCTTTTACTTGCCAACGTATTTTCAAAAACAATCTGACATAACTCCGATGGTATTGAGATTTTTTTTTTCAAAAAAAGATGTGAGACCTAGGAAAAGAAAAGAAATGGACCTAGGAAAATAAAAGAAAAACTCCGTTCACTTCTGCCTCGTTGTGTTGATGAAATATCAGAAAGCAGTGGTCACTCTTCTTTCAGTTACCTTAGCGTTGTATCCGATAATGAACATTGTCGGCTTCTGGAAAATACTAATCCTGGGCTTGACTGAATTCTAATTTTGTGGTTATCTGTTGAACATAGATACCAATGGTCATTATCGGGAACACTACAGAGATAACTGAACGAAAAGTGGATACTGCTTTGGGATACCTCATCAGGACAACGAGGCAAAAGTGAAGGAATCTTTTCACGTCGGATCTTGAAGCGAAGTTCACTTCAAGAAATACGAAATAAAGAAACCTAGGAAAATAAAAGAAATGGACCTAGGAAAATGAAAGAAAGAAACCGGGTAAAATGAAAGTAAGGGACCTAGGAAATGAAAAAATGGAGATAGAAAAAGGAAAGAAAGAGAGCTAGGAAAAGGATAGTAAAAGAGCTACGAAAATGAAAGAAAAGTACCTAGGAAAATAAAAAATATAAACGAAAATGAAAGAAGGGGTCTAGGGAAAATGAAAGAAGGCACCTAGAAAAATTAAAGAAAGAGAACTAGGTGAATGAAAGCAAGGACCCTAGGAAATGAAAGAAAGGGACCTAGGAAAATGAAAGGAAGGAACCGAGGGAAATAATGAAAGGGACCTAGGAAAATGAAAGCAAGGACCCTAGGAAATGAAAGAAAGGGACCTAGGAAAATGAAAGGAAGGAACCAAGGGAAATAATGAAAGGGACCTAGGAAAATGAAAGGAAGGAACCGAGGAAAATAATGAAAGGGACCTAGGAAAATGAAAGAAAGGGACCTAGGAAAATGAAAAGAAGGAACCGAGGAAAATAATGAAGGACCTTGGAAAATGAAAGGAAGGAACCGAAGACAATAATGAAAGGGACCTAGGAAAATGAAAGAAAGGGACCTAGGAAAATGAAAGGAAGGAACCGAGGAAAATAAGGAAAGGGACCTAGGAAAAGGGAAATGTAGGACAACAGGAAATGCTATATATGAGGCCTAGAAAAATGAAAGATATAGGACCTAAGACAATAAAAGATGTGTGACGAGGCAAAATTGAAGCTGTGGGACACTAGAAAATGCTAGATGTGGGAACGAGGAAAATGATAGTTGTGTGACCGAGTAATTTGATAGACGGACGAAGATGGTTAATGTGGGATCAATGAAAATATTAGATGTGGGCCACAGAAAACCAATAAGGAAAATGATAGATGTGGCAGCTAGGAAAAACTTAGTTTTGAGACCAAGAAAAATGGTAAATTTGTGGCCAAGGGACATAGGAAAATGAGAGAAGTGGGAGCTATGAAATCATAAATGTTGGACGGAGGAAAACTATTTGTGTTGGACTTCGAAAAATGAAAAATTTGGGACGAAAAAGAATGATAATTTTTAGACAGGAAAATGAAAGGTGTGAGATCTACGAAAAAGAAAGATGTGGGAGCTAGGAAAATGAAAGATGTGGTACCTAGGAAAATGAAAGATTTGTGTCACTAAAAGTTTTTTGATGTGGGACCTAAGAAAATCATAGGTGTGGGACATTGGAAAATGATTGATGTGCAGAGGTAGGCATTAAATATATTTAAATACTAAATATTAAATACATGAGGAAAATGTATTTAAATACTAAATACATTTCAAATACATGATATATAATGACAATCGATAAGGACCATTGGTATCACAAAAAAAATAGCCACTAAAATGAAATTGTATATTATAATTACTAATGTAGGATTTGATGACAATTGGACTACAAAAGAAATAGAAAGTTCCATAGAATGAAATTTCAGTTACCTATTTATATCAGCATTACATTTAAGTAATATCAGTTGCTGAAATGTTTCGTCAGATAAAGAACTCCGTTTTGGAGATAAGGTCAATCCTCCTAAAGAGAAGAGCCGCTCCACAGGAGTTGACGACGAATGGGTGGTGGTGTATTTAAAAAATAACTTTTTTATGTTTGAATATCTATCTAAACTTTGAAGTGTTTTATTTGAATCCTGAAGGTAAATAAGCAATTCTAAATCTGCGGTTGATCGTGTTTTAGTGGGTTTTGTAAATCCAAACTAATCGTCGCTGTCCTATACACCACTGGTTGATTCAGCTTCGGGTCCCTCTTATAATTCTCAATCACTTGAATCATAATATTTTTAACACTCTTGAGGGCTTGAACTGTCCCATGAAGTACTAATATCTAACCAGCGGAGTTGGAAGAATGGATAGCTTGTTGATGCAATAATGGCATCTGTAACGCTGGCTTCATTTGCCAAGGTCAAATAAGATTGGTAGCGCTTTCCAAAGCCCTTAGTGACTGCACTTAGAAGAGGTTGGAAAAATTTCAGAGAACGTGACTGAAGGCTCTTCAGCTTTTTCTTCACAGTGAGCAAGGTAGGGAGCAATTCTACATAAAACAGTTTTTTCTCCCTGTAGACGATCAATTGACATTGCAATAGGAGCCAAAACTGAGACATACTCCCCAAGAAATTTAATTTCGTGACTTCTGAACACTGGAAGTTCAAGGGACGTCATGAGTTGATGTAATTTGTCCTTGTGTTTTAAAAGTAATGGCAATGCATCAAACAGAGAGTTCCACCTTGCAATGCAAGGCACCTGCAATGAGCAGTTGATAACAGTTTTAATAATCTTTGCTGATTTCGGACGACCGCTTTCGTTCCATAATGCTGAACATTTCCCCATCGCAGCATGATTGATATTTGCAAAAGAAGATATTTTTAGTGCCTGTTTTGCATCAGTTGTAGCGACGAGACTGAGTGTGTGTGAAGCACAGCGCACATGCTTAGGTAGGCTGAAGCTGCATGGGTCAGACGAAAGGTCTTCTTCCTGATCTAAGGCACTTTTCATTAAGAAACTATACTCCAGCTCTTGCTCATCCTGATCTTCTTCACCTACCTAGATTCCATCTTTTGAATCTGTGTACACATTCGCAGCAGTGACTGCAAATTCCTTAAACGCTTTAACAAAATTAGAGCCGTTATCAGTGACTGTGCTCGTGATTTTTTGAGGGGAAGATATCGTATTCATTGATGATATTCTTCATATGTTCAGCAATCTTGATGTAGTTATTTTCTCCTTTGAAGCAACAGCATGCCAATACTCCACTGTGACGGACAAGAGCAACTTCCTCAAGCTGAAACAAAAAATGAAATAACAGTCCAATGTTTGTCTCATAAATATTTCCATAAATTTTACATATTAATATAATCGAAATAAATTCCACCAGCAAATAGTTCTGCTTTCAGCCAAGAGCTGATAACTCCCTAACTGTAAAGACATTTTCAATTTCATATTTCCTAAAGAGAAAAATCTTAACATACCCAATGAACTGTAACGCCCAAAAAACTACGGTGACGAGTTGACCAAATATCTGCAGTAAGACAAGTAAGAGGTGCTGTCTAGTTTATTCTTCAGTAAAGCTCTTGTCACTTTCTCTTCTTCTAAAAGATTTCGGCCTAGCGTCAGCCTTGAAATGACGTGAACTGAAGAATTTAGACCGACCTGCAGTAGTGGAATATGTGATTATTGTGAGTGTAATTGTTTTTCATAGTGAAATGAGAATATATGGTATGTATATAAAATTTTATATATAAGATGTAGTTATATGAATATCCTATAGCTATATAGGACTGGTACATTAATTGATAAATTATATTATTAGTCCTTCGTATTCAGAATTACATAGTAAAATATTGTTAGGAAGATATAAATTACACTGTCTAACAAAATTTAACTTTTTGTCGACTACAAAGATTAGAATAACATTTTTTTTAATGTAGTTTTATGTATAGATTTAAAAAATGGAAGTAATTTTTATCGAAATGACTCCAGTGTTTTGTAAGTTGCCAATTACTATTTTTGTCAAATTTTTTAGATTTTAACGAATTTCATTCTTTTATTTCTTATTTTCAGGTTATTTAACTAAATTTTCTAAATTTTAAATAAAAGTTACAAAATTAATTTAAATGTCAATAGGACAGTGTAAAAATAGCCCAGATAAATTCTGCTACATATGTGGTTCAGTAACATTTAAAAAAATCAAAGAAAAATTTCTTCTCTAGTGAAAAAAAATATATAATTTATATTTTTGGATGTAAAATTAGCGAACAAGATAAACCATGGGCACCACATATCTGTCGCACGACATGCTTTAATTCTTTATCAAAATGGTCTAAAGGGAAAATAAAAAGCCTTCAATTTGGTGTTCCAATGGTATGGCGAGAGCCCTAAGGTCATGGCACTGACTGCTATTTCTATTTGGTAGACATACAAAGTAAGTAATTGTTTATTATCTACTGTCCCTATATTTTGAAGTAGTATACTGTAATATTATTTTTTTTTTAAATATAAAATTAATTAAGTTTAGAACCACTTTATTGTAATCACACATATGTACATAACTTTTAATTTTATGCATATAATTTCCATACTTTTAAGTAAAACAACGAAGTGCGCTTCAGCTGTGGTATATCCCAACCTTAGATCTGCTATTCGGCCTATACCTCATTCAAAAGACATTCCAGTACCTTAACCACCAGCAGAAATTGCTTTGTCTAACTGATGAATCAGATATGGAATCATGTGAACCAGAAACTGAAATTTATGTTCTTGAAACTGTTGATACTACTCCAAAACCTTTCTCACAACTTGATCTAGATGATCTTGTAAGAGATCTAAACTTAACAAAGCAACAAAGTGAATTACTGACCTCGAGACTAAAAGAAAGAAATTTAGTATCAGAAGATGTTCGAATTACTAAGTTTGGCATTCGATCAAACAATTTACAAGACAAATTTTCATTTGACAACAATTTATGCTATCGTAATAATATTCCACGTCTCTTTGAAGAATTAGATATACATTATGAACCCAGTCAATGGAGACATTTCATTGATGCTTCTTTATATAGTAGTAAAGCCGTGCTTCTGCATAATGGAAATAAACTACCATCGATACCAGTAGCTCACTTTGTTGTTTTGAAAAAAACTAAGGAGAATTTAGATTTCATTTTAAGAAATATTGAATACAGTAAACATAAATAGTTGATAGGTGCTGACCTTAAGGTAGTAGCCATTTTAAATGGCTTGCAGTCAGGCTACACAAAATTCATGTGTTTTTGTGCCAGTGGGACAGTAGAGCTCTGAGAGAACATTACATACGCTCAGAATGGCCTTTAAGAGAAGAGACAAAAGTAGGTTGTTATAATGTCATACGTGGACCATTAGTTCTTAAGGAAAACATAATTTTGCCACCACTTCACATAAAATTAGATTTAATGAAACAATTTGTGAAAGCCTTAGAGCATGACCAGCCATCCTTCTTATATTTAAAAACAAAATTTCCTAAGATTAGTGATGCTAAAATTAAAGAAGGAATTTTTATTGGGCCTCAGATTCGACAACTTATGGTAGATAGTTAGTTTGAGGCAAAATTAAGCAAACCATAATTTGAGGCCTGGCATAGATTCAAAGGTGTATCTAATGGTCTCCTTGGAAGGCACAAATCAGAAAATTACCACATTCTTGTTCAGAATTTGATTAAGTCTTATAATGAGTTGGGATGTAGTATGTCACTAAAGGTACATTTTTTGCATTCCCATCTGTCTTTCTTTTCAGAGAATCAACAGACATAAGCGATGAGCATGTTGAAAGGATCCACCAAGATATTGCTACTATAGAAAATCGTTATAAAGGAAATTGGAGTCCTGCAATGCTTGTTGACTTCTGCTGGACTTTTGACAGAGACAGACAAGATGTTGTACATCAAAAGAAGCCTAAATATTTTTAAATATATATGACTTGTATAGATTTCAGCAATTTTTAAAAAAACTTAAATCTTCCTTATTTTTTTAAATATATTTTTATAATACCACACTCTGAAATGTATTAAAAGGACTTATTAATTTCTTTTGATGAATGAGCTTTTTGTTTCCATTATCTTTGTACTTTTTGTCAAATAAAATAAAAATAATAACAAATATTTCATACCTCTATATACGGAATAATCTAATATTAATAAAAAATTCAATGTGCAGATTACAAAAAAACTGAAGTCATTTCATAAAAAAATAAAGGTCATTTTCGTAATCTACGCAAAAAACTACAATAGAAAACTACTTTCTCATTTCTGTAGCAAAATCATTGTTGGACACTGTTATCAATCTTTATTTCCTACATTTTTGACTGGCGGGCATGCTAGTTTTGACATAATGATATACAGGTATTGCTACTATAACGAAATACATCGTTATAGGAATTCATCTAATAACTACATATAATCGATCAATAATTGTCCTAATTATTCATTAGTCAATAATATCTTCAAGTAAATGATAGCGCGCTTTAAGAATATATGTATGTGGATTCTCATGGAATTATTGCAATATATTAACCTCTGTTGTTTGTATATGTCTTCCTTTATTTAACTTCGTTATATAGCCTACGTAGTGACCAATGATCCGAACGCTTTAGTATTCGTTCGGTATAAGAACTTAATCTGTACTACTAATATTATAATTGTAAACAACATTTGTAACTCAGAACTCACCTTTAATTAATCTCACAAAAGCTGGTTGACAGGGGATGCACACCTTGTATGATAAAATATGCAATCAGCTTATCAACAACAGATTGTTTGACCTTCTTAGTATTTATCGGAAAACACTCCGGTAATGTCTTTACTTTAACACTGCTGCATGAAGGACCATCGTTTAATACTGAACATTTTCTTTTTGAATCTTTTCTTTGAGCTGTCACGTAGTTATCCGCTTTTTGCACCAAATTAGGATGCTTTCTCTGTTGATAAATTTGTTTCACGTTGCCATAATTCACGTTAAATTCAATCAGCATATACTATAAATAAAGGTGTTGCCAAAGGAAGCAGGTAGGTTCGTGCATGGTAAACCTACGCTACTTTACATTATCGTTAGCTACTAGCAATTTTGCTATTTTTTTTAAAATAAGAAATAGTGAAACTTGTCAATTCAATTAAGTATCATTGTAGAAATATACGAGTTACCGAGGCAGTTAAGAAGTTGCGAGTATATATATATATATATATATATATATATATATATATATATATATATATATATATATATATATATATATCGAGGCCTTGCTCAGGGCGAAGAAAAACAATGAAAGAAAAACCAAACCGACCTAGGTTTCTCTAAACCACTCTACCCAGACTCCGGTAATATACAAGTACGATAAAAATGGTAAATTTAGGAGACAGTTATTCCTGACCTCTGCTTAAAAGGTCTACCCTCCTAGAGTGTATTTATAAACAAACAAGTCAAAAATTCAAACTGTCGATCTAGTATTGCGCTCTCCAAAGAGCGACACGACGCCAAGCACGGCTGAATTGATACCTACTTCTGTCGATTCAACATGAGATCCAGTTTCCATAAGTTCAAAATGTCTAGGAAGAGAAATAACAGACGCCCAAAAGCCAGGGCAACCTCAGGTCTCCACTTGCTATCCCCCTCCTCCTCCAATTACCCCGCGGGATTAATTCTAGTATAAAACCGTTCGTCAGGAGAAAAAGAGGGGATTTTTCGTTTCGTCACGACAATGATAAGAACTTGCCGGGATAGAATTTTCCCAGCAAGTTAAGATGGACTTCCATTTTCTTGAGCAATACCAGATTGCACCAAGTATAATCGACACAGTTCGATAACCAAAGATCGTCAAGTGATCTTACCTCCAAGTACCGTCGGCACAGTTCGATTACCAAAGATCGTCAAGTGATCTTACCCTATCTGAGTTTGACATCCCAAACTAGATAGATTTCTCACCCAAAAGAGAAGCTCTACAAGCGAAACCAAATCGCTAGAGAATCATGCAGCCATCATCAAGGTTCGTCTGAGAAAACCTTTTCAATGTCATAAACGCCCGACGCATTGCCTCTTCAATCGGTGTTTTGTTTTGGTTCCCTTCTCCTAAACTGACTCGAAATTCTGCGTGACTTCACTCGTCCACCCCTCGTTCGAAGTAACGCCCTCTATTGAGAAGCAAATAAACTACACTCACGACGCCTCTCGTGACGAGATTCGAATGAAGGTATTTCGTTTGGATTCTCTGGGTAAACCCCACTACCTTATGTGAGTAATCAAATCTAGTTTTATGTCCCCGTGTGTTTAACGTAGATTATTTGTATATCTTAAAGACGATTTTTTTTTAAAGTAAATTGTTCGGCCTTAAAGCAACCAGAAACCGAGTGTCGGTAAGAAGACTTAAGAACCATTTTTAAGTTGTATTTTGTACGTGTATATATTAATTTTTGTTTGAGTTGATTAATGTACAGTAAAGGTCTATTTTGGTTGAAGTGTTTAAATTGTCCTTGAACGAGTTGCGTTGGCAGTATTTAGTGTATTAAAGAGAGAACCCCCCTTTATATTCATTCAATAGAATAAAAATAAGAAAAGCGCTCTTAGAGATCGATCCTGAAGCAATTACTGGAATTACGAATGTACGCCCACTTTATTAATAATAATAAAAAAGTATAATCTCGGCTAAACCACGACAATCATATAATTAGCTTTAATAAATTATCCTCTTCAAATGAATGCGTAGATTGGAAATAGCATTGCTCGCCGCAGAGATTTAGTCATTGCATGATATACATACACACTTCACTTTTTTTCCGTCGGAAGATTTCACTCTAAAAAAATTACCATCTATAAAGGATGACTATAATTACATGATTCTTTATCTTCCTCGTATTTATTATTGTCTAATCTCTCCACTTCATACTCTTTCTAAGAAGCTGAAGTTGTCATGCAGCAGTTGAAATAACGCTGAGCGCTCTCACTATAAAAACCGAACATAACTGTGACTATCTGTTAACTGAATTTGAACTGATGCAAGCAATCTTCCCTCACCGGCTCACGCAGTCAACCGTTTGTGTCATTAAAGTTGCAACAAGCTAAAACATGCATTGCACGTTCTTAACAGCAATATAAACCTATTATCAGAAAGTATTTGCAAAGAGTATTTAAATACATTGCATTTAAGTATTTTCAAAAGTATTTAAATATTGAATTTAAATACATGATTTTAAATGTATTTACAAATAAAACTTTAAATACATAAATGTATTTAAGGGGATGCCACATATTTTCATTAGTCACTTTTCAAATTATTTCGTTAAAAATTCGCCTTTTTTGGTTTTGTATATAATTTTATTGCAAATTTTATGCACTTTTTTATGATATAATTATTTATTTTAGACAACATGACTAGAACATAGTGAAAATTAAGATAATGCAAAATTGTATACATTCGTGGAAAATATTTCTTAGAAATACGAGTGAAAAAACAAACAAAACTACACCACTGATTTCTATATCATTTTATTGCAAATTCCATGCACTTTTCTATGGTATATATTCTGTTTTAGCAACATGACTAGAACATAGTGAAATTATGATAATGCAAAGTTTTATACATTCGGGGAAATTCTCCGTAGATTTTTAAAGTTGATTTGTAAACAAAACACAAACTATGCCATGCGATATTAAATATTTGCTTTAAAAAAAAAGGCGCCTAAGAACTGGTTTTTATTTTTAGCATCATTCGAATATAGATTTAACTAAATTCCAGGGCATTCATAACAACGCTACTATTCACCTACCTCCCCCCCCCCCTCCAACTGAGAACAAAGCCTATAGTTGACCTTGTCCTAAAAATATATGTTTTAGTCCACCATTAACATAAATATTAATGGAACTAAAGAAACCCGATTTCAAATGATAACTAAATCATATATATGTGCATCTTTTGGTCGTAAATTGAGTGCTAATGCTTAATTTTTAATAATTCTATAGCTATTTATATGACATCAGGTTTCAAGAGGGAAGTTCTGAAAGAACCCCCTGTATCTCAAAAACGGTGCCGTAGGTTATGATGATTTGGCTGGAATAAAAGGGCTTTTAATGAGCTTTAATTTTATATATGATAATCTAACGTAGTATAAAGCTGGAAAAATGAGTGTGGTATCCCCTTAAATACAGTATTTAAACACAAAGTATTAAAATGCTGCCCACCTCTGTTGATGTGGGAACTAGGAAAATGATAGATGTGTGATAAAGGAAAATTTAGTTGTAGGACCTATAAAAATGATAGATATGGGAACGACAAAAATTATAGTTGTAGGACATAAGAAAATGTTTGATGAGCTACAAAGGAAAATGAAATATGTAGGACCTATGAAAAAATATTGATGTGAGACCTAGAAAAATATTTTATGTAGTACCTAAGAAAATTCAAGGTGTGCTACCTAGTAAAATAATGAATGTGTGACCTTGTAAAGTGATAGATGTGGAACCTAGGAAAATGAGAAGTGTGTGGCTAAGAATATGTTAGATGTAGGAATAGCAAATTGATTGATATGAGAGCTAGAAAGGTGACAGATGTGGGATCGAGGAAAATTATTAATGTGGAAAGAATGAAAGTGATAGATGACTGACCTGGGGAAAATGATAAATGTGGAACCTAAGTAAATGATAGATGAAGGACATAGGAAAATAAAAGATGTATGGGCTAGGGAAATAATAGATTCGAGAACTAGAAAAATGAAAAATGAAGTACCTAGAAAAATGATACATGGAGGACCAAGAAAAATGAAAAATCTGGGACCTAGGAAAATAATAGATGATGAACCTAGTAAAATGATAGATTTAAAATCTAGGAAAATGTTAAATTTGTAACGAAGGATAAAGATATATGAGAAACCAAGGAAAGTAATAAATATTAAACACAAATTGTTAGATGTGAGACCTAAGAAAATGAGCGATATGGGACCTAGGAAAATGATTATGAGACACCCAGGATAATAATATATGAGATACCTACAGTTATAATTGAAGAGAACCTAGGAAAATGATAATTTGGCAGGAAAGAGAATGATAAATGTAGTAGCTTGGAAAATGATTGATGCGCAAGCTAGGAAATGATAGATGGGGATATAGCATAATGATTATATGAGAACTAGGAAAATAATTGCTATGGGACCTAACAAATGATTGATATAGAACCTAGGAAAATAATAAATATGGGACGAAAGAGAATCGTAGTTATGAGACTGAGAGAAACTGAAAGATGTGGGAGCTAGGAAAAATGATAAATGTGGGATGAAGGAGCATAATTAGTATGGATCCTAAGATATTGATAGTTGTGCAAAGTACAAAAATGATAAATGTGGGACATGTAAAAATGATAAACATAGAACGAAAGAGAAAGATAGGTGTGGAACTTAGGAAAATGATGAATTTGGAAGCTAGAAAAATGAAAATGAAAATGTGAGATGAGCAGAATGGTAGATGTGGAACATAGGAAAATGATAAATGTGGCATGAGGGAGAATGCTAGGTGTGAGACGAAGGAAATTAGAGACATCGATCTATCACGTCAAAAAAAAACAAAGGCATTTAACAACAAATAGCGAATACTTTTTTCTTCTTTTTTTTAAATTATGCCATAAGTGAAAACCAACGAGTAAATTTCCTTGCTCAAGCTCCCTTTTCGGTTCCTTCCCTGTCAGTGTTTTGCGTTCGTACCTATGAGTACCTGAGCTCATAAGTACGAACTTATACCGAGAGGTCAATGTTTGGTGCATGAGTATCTATTATTTAGGGAGTGAGGCTGATTTATTCAAATCTCATTCTCAACATTGTTCACATATCCTTTATTTTTTGTCCATTTCGTTATTTTCTGCTTTTTTTAATTCAACATACTGATTCTCCCTGGCTTCCACTACTCATATTTTACAACCATCTTTACACCTGGAGAGTTGCGATTCATGTCGGTTTAGAGGTTGCCTTGGTTCAGATGACCCGTTAAGCTGCAATTTGCCACTGAGAAAGGACTTGAAAACAAATCGGTGGTAATAACCGTAACAAAAACTCCAACGCCACTCCACTATTAACACATACTGACACAATTCATAACGCGCCCCCTCCCGTCTTTTTTACACAAATATAAATGGCTTATTCGTCCGTTTATGACAGCAGTTCATAATCGCATACATCGATTGTGGACATTTTCGCCACACTAACAGAATAAACGATCCCGTTTGATTCATTATTGCAACGAGCTCAATGTTTCCAAATATCATTAATGGTATTATGCCTCTATTTTCTCTCTCCGTCAATTTTATTCTATTCCCATCATTTGATTAAGTGTTCGCCCATGGATGTATCTTTGTTTTCAAATTTCCGTTCTCGTACAGAGATTTTGTATCGTCACTTCATGGTTTGAATCACGGTGCTTCCGTCCTGTTGAGTTACCACCTCATTGCGTCTGCCATAATATAATCATATCACAGGTCAGGTATTGAAAATTAATAAGGTTTGATTACTTATTTTTTTGCCATTTATCCGCCTTTATCTTCCTTCTCTTTCTTCGATACTTTCTCTATCAAATAAAAATGATCTCCTTAGTTATGACACTTCCTTATTCTTTTAAATATAAACGTCAATATCAACATTAAAAACAAAAACATTTGGATTGTTTTTCTCTTCAGACGGTGCTCAAAAACGGCGACCATACAAAACTGTACACTACGGTGCAGGATGACATATTCTTTTTAATGGCCGCTTGCATAACTTTATTTTGATGGGAATATCTTTGTCAAAACTGACAATTTTTTAATTTTGCCCGATTTTGGTTTCGGAAAGTCGAAAAATAGGACAAATCGTCTTTTTTTAACCCCAATTTACTCTCACGTCATCGCTAGATGTAGCATTTCACAAAAGGTGCCATACACAGAAAACATTTCAGAAGATATAAAAGTTAAGTGCCCATGGATCTCTATAGTGCAGGACAAAGAGACCATAGAGACGAATCCAGCTACCAGGAAACAGTTGCTTCTTTTTGTTGATTTCCATTTCAAAGATGCTCATTTTTGATCATGCAAGTGAGCAAGGCCAAATTTCAAAGATACTAAATACGAAACAAAGAAAAGTAGGACAGACGCAAAACTGAAGGTAATGTAGGCAGGAAAACGAATGTGACAAAAAAAACATAACCGAGAAAGAGGATAATCGTTAGAAGTGCGTCTCTGTGTGTGTGCGTAAACGAAAATATGCGCAGAAAGATTAGAAGATACCTGACTGATAATAAATGAGCCAAGTTTGATAATTTTTCTGTCGATTCATCTCTTATATGGGATAGCTGAGTGTAAACCGCTTCATACATTAAGCGCAGATAGGTAACATTAGATTTGGTTAGTCACCAGATGGGGCTCTCAATTTTGGCTTATTTATAAAAGCAGCCACGTGTTATATCAACCCGTAGTTCGGATGCCACGTCAAACTATAACTCTTCCCTGAGATAGTCATCAGACAGTTCAACTCGGTGTTAAAAACCTTAGAATACCAACAAATTATCAAAGAGACATAAAAATACTATATTAATAGCCTTCCTCCTCGAAGACAAAACATAGCTTAGATCTTAAGTTTAAATGCATGTCGCAAGTTTAGGTTTTTTACTGTTTCATTTGATTTATATTTTAATTATTTCGGTAATTAGTCAAGTTTGAATATTTATTCCAGGAGTAATACAGAAATTCAATCTAAAGGGTTCCGAACACCGACTGATTTTATTTCAGCAACGTTATAAAACTGAGGGTAGAACAAAGGTTTATATACATATAGAAAAAATAATAAGTAATAGTTTTTAGAAGGGCCTTAGTTAACAACTAAAGCATTCAAACTCTTCTGTCATAGTTTTCTATTAATTTACACCAGTTTTAACTGTAAATTTGGCTCCTTTCATGTTTACAGTAAAACCATAACTCGTCCTTATTCGTTGGGCTTCTTTGGTTGAGACACTATTTCTACCCAGATGTTTTCTATGTGGTTCATGTCAGTTTTTTTGATGGTCATTCCGACACATATGTAAATTTTGAAATCTTCACACCATTTTTACTACATATTATGTATGTTTTAGATCGTTTTTCTGTCAGAAGTAAAACTGACTACCTAACTCCAGTTTTCTTCTAAAGGTAGCAGGTTTTTCTTCAACAAGTTCTGCTGGCCAAAGTCGCGTGCTCTCACTTATTCTGATTTTGAAGCTTTAGACCTTCAAAACTTTTAATAATTCCCGAACTAACCTTGAGAAGACCTTGGCAATTATATAATTCTAAAGGGAATGTAAAACAACATAAAGTTTTCAGATTTCGTAAGAATCGGCCGAATAGTTACAATGTTATTACCAAAGCAAAAAGAAAGAAAAACAGGGACCGACCGACCGACATAGTGAGATATAGAGTCTCACGTGACTAAAAGGGCGGCATGATCTTTTCTGATTTTTGATTGATTGACAAAGTGTTACCCTACCATTCGCCGCAAAGCAATCCCATAACATTTTGCATCTTCCACCGTATTTTACGGTTGGTGTGGTGTTTTTCGGAAGAAGTGCTTCACCAGTTTTCTTTCTAGTATGCCCTATGCAACCATAGCATGTTAGTTGGTTACTTCTTCTCCTATAACTGAACAGATGTAAATACACTTGATCTTGTAACTTCTTCCTTCCTTTCTCGCTTTTAATGGACACATCCACAGAAGTTTGTAACCACTTCTTCGTCCAGTTCTTTTTCTCTCTTCACCTTTCACCCAACCTTCGCGTGCTGCCTGCTCACTCGTCTCATGGCCATGGATTTTACCTCTTTCCTTCCATTACTGGACAATTAACCTTAAACCCCTCCTCGTCCGTGGTCTTTCTAAGGCTGGCAACTAACAGGCTCGAACTTTTGCGACGGTGATGGGGGTAAGTAGAATTCCTTGTGCTCGAGAGGACCTTTATAATGCCTTTCTTACCCCCCCGCCCGTCTTTTTCCCCTCCCTACGTTGTTCATTATAGAGCTTGTGGCAGTTTTATGCTCTCCCTGGGAGTGTCGTTGATGAAGGTGCACAGTGTTGTGGTGGATTGTTTTCTAGGCAGTGTCGTCCGTCCTGTCTGGGTCTTCGCAAAATCTCTGAGTACGAAATTCGTTGTCTCAATGAGTCGGACCCCGTTGCTCCGGTTGAAGCGCCCTATGCGATGGGTGTTGCTGTAAGTGTTGGGCCACATATGAAGAGCTCTATTTATTCATTATTTCAATATTCTAATAGAAAACTTTTGAAAAAATAGAACTTGCTGCCCCACAATAGTAAACGACTTGCCTCTGAGCATTTAGTACTCAGCCATTACGACCCCTTCCTGATTTCGGCCAGAGCATGCCAATGCTCAGCCCCTCTACCATACGAACAAATATACCTCACCTTTCTTTCCCTTCCCTCCCCTTCCTAGCCTCCCCCTTTCCTTCTTAACCCCCATTCCCTCGACCCGTCCAACTTGCCCTCCCCCAATATTAGGAAAAACAGAGCCTCTATCACCAATCCGACCATCAATCGTTTTCTGGTGCTGATACCATCCTCCTCACAAAGAAGGACTCTTTCAAGCCGTCCATGATTAAACCTAAATCGCGAGTTTCGATCCCCTGACCTATTCGGACGTTCCTTACTTCTAAAGTCACGTTCAGCTGGCTGTACAGATTCCTCCATCGCACTTCAATATCTAATGGGTTGCGCTTTCACTGTTTCCAAGCCTCCTCGCCTCTAGTGTTGCAAATGGCCTTCAGTAATCATGATGGAATAACCCCTGAAGAGTAAGATTCCCCCTAGAATTCATGAAGGTCCACCGATACCTACCACAAGGCGACTACTGAGCTTTAGCTTCCTATTCCCACCTCTTTACACGTACTGGAATGTACGTGACTCACAAAGCTAAAATTCGATTCCAGCCTTAAAATTCCAGTTCTCATTCGTTGCTTTTAATGCACGCGTTTGGGTACGTTATCTCTGCCTCCCGAAAAGTGGTGGTTCTGTGGCCGAACTGTGGCTCTGAGTTCCAGTCCTCCCCGTCGAGCAAATCTCACTGCTGAAACTGCTTTGTAAAACATCCAGTTTAGTCGCGCTATTATCCGACATTTAATTTGGAGTAGGAGCTGCAGTTCTTTTGTTAGTCTGCTCTCCTAAGTGCTCGAGAGGCTCGTGAGCAAATGCACAGCTGCCTTGGCTCTTCCGATTACCACACTAAAGCTCTCTTTCGATCTAACCCCACTTAAAAACACGTCTGCAGCACTCTATCTGCCCGCACTGCAATATTGTTCACCCTCATACCCATATTTAGTTTGTTAGGGGTAATTTCCTGCCAAAGCAGAACACAAAATTGTCTTTTTACGGTAGCTTCAGCCGTTGCAGACCCCGTTGTAAGTCTCATCGCCCGCGGAAGCTCAGCCTTCAGATATGGAGCTCATTTTATCAGCCTCCCAGATCAACCCCATGCTAAACAACCTGCACGGAGTAACCTTTCCATGTCGTCTAAACAGGACTCTCTAATGCCCATGGACAGTGGGACTGTGGCAAAGGTGCATGTCCCATTGGTTACACCCTCCATAATCTACTCATTTCTCTATGTCGAAGAAACAATCATGAACCGCTTTGGCTCCTCCCAACTTTCTCTCCTCCAACTCCATACCTCTATAGAGTCTCCTGAAAACCCTACTCACCAGATTCCTATCTAAAGTTTTTCGCTTTTCTACCCTAGTCCAACTGTCACGAGATAGAGATGTCACCATGGAAGGACAAACTAGACCGATGTCTCTGCTGCACTGCATGCTCCCAGAGCAAGTATGATTTTTTGCACACGATAAGACCATATCCTTCCTCAACTTGCTAAATTTCACATTTTATTTCTTATTTATTCCCTAATCTTCAACCACAGTCCACCCTTAGGTGGTACCCTGGTGGTTTCAGTGTAGTGAAGCGGTTCTCACTAAGAAGCGTGAAACTTGCCGATACTACTGCACCGGTTTTCTTGAACAAAGACCAGATAAGGCAGGCAAGAGCAGCACTAAGACGTTTTGTTAATTAGACTCACCTCTTCTACTAAAAGGCGCATGTGTTAGGGACGTCCGAATTCTCTCCACCCAACGATATCTGGGAGCAAAGTCGCGACGTGGTAGAGAATTCCACCCGTTCGCCCACACTTGTCCTCAAAAATGGAGACTCATTGCTGTTCAAGGCGTGATGTCGAGAGGTTGTCTTTTCACTTACTTCGTATCAATCTCAAGCCCCTCATAATACAGCCCACTTTCTTATATTTCCCTCCTACTCTTTAGAAGAGCTACGCCATGCTTTTTTTCCTTGTCAGTCAACTGCTCCTGGCCATACTAAATTCCCTACTGGCTCCTGCAACACCTTCATGTATCAGCCCTCAAGTTTTTCCTTGATTTTTATAACTGGATCTGCAAGGATGGTAGTTAGCATCGGCTTGGGGCCTTTCCTCAAGCAAGGCGTTTCATCCTAGTACCCCAGAGCTATTATCTGGTGGTCATGCAAGATCATAAAGAGTGGGATGACTTTACGTTCTTCCTTCTACGCAAACACCATTCACTATTTTATGAGTGCCAGGTTGGCTGTAAGTAAAAAGTGTCATAGATTCCTTCCCCCGTTTTAGATATGACCTCAGGAATCCAGTCTCGTGTCATAGTGTCACATTGGCAGTATTTTTTTAAACACACAAAGCCTGCAACACTACTTCCCGATCCAATCTCTTCCCTTGTTTAAACTTCTCTGGAGTTCGTAGATTCCTGCCGACTTTTATCTCCCGATTCTTGTGTCCTTTCATCTTATTTCAGGCTCATATAACAAGAGGAGGGCGTTTCCCAAGTCTTTCATAAGTTTTCTCTTCTCTTTTGTGATGAACACAGTTATCTCCTCTCTTCCCCACGCCACTTGCAGGAATACACTTTAAGCTGATGACCTGATAATCTACTAAAGTGATACGCATCTTCCCATAATAGCCAGTCACCTCCAACTTGTCATCAGTCTGGTCATCGTGTAGGCTGCTTCATAGGAATTCTTGCTCTCCCACTACAAATATTGCGGCGTCCTATTTTACCCCCGCTACTAGTGAGATGTCAATGTTTCGAACTTATTTATATCTCGAGAACCAATACCTGCGAAGTAATGTCAGGCTTATAGGCCAAATCTTCGCTGAGAAGCCCTCATGGAAGCCATACATTTCCCACCCCATTTCTGCCACCCGACTCACTCTTAACCTTCTGAATCATCTGTCCGGCAATACATGGGTCTCTGACTGTTGCCTTTGCTTTGCGTGTTATATGCCTTAGACCAGTCTGAGCTAGACTTTGACTATTCTTGGTACAACATCGCATCACCCTAGACCATGTTACCTCTCTATATTAGCCAACTTCCGTGTGGAAATGCAACGTAACTTCCTTACTATATAGTCGTTACTTGCTCACTGAGAACACATTCTTTCGCTTTCTTCAGATGTCTTTACGTGTTTTCTTGCTCGTTTCCATTGCTCCTTCCACTGAAGAACACTGGCATGTTCGCACCATACAGGGATAGTGGCACCACTCTTATCTTACCTTCCATTCCTTCTGCCCCAGTCATTTAGATGCCTTTTACGGATTTTGCTTCCTGGATGATGTTTCCAGCAAGAATATGCAGCCAGCTCTTAACTGGAGGAAAATCCTTGAGTTCGGCTTGGGTTCTCCTTTCAATTCCTTAACCATCCGTCAATCCACTCTCAGGAATGGCGATCTTTACCGATGGCTCCAGCGTCCTCCACAGCCCGTCTGTTGCCTTTGTGTAGGAGACGATGCCTCGGCGCTTCTTTTCTTTTCGCCTTTCCCCTAAGGTGTGCTTGTAGTGTTTGTATAATTCAGGCGATGAGTCCATATTAAATGTGGAAAAGATGTGTCCGACTTTGGTGGAAGAGAAAATTAGACTCTGAACTGAGTGAAATCGGGTGGACTCAGGATGTGAGGTTTCTAAGGGGGAAAGGTTTTGCTATTCCATTCTAGATGGATTGCAATTAAGATACGAAACGGTTTTAACTCTTTATTATCTACAAATAATTTTATCAGAATCTTCGTTCATATAAATAATGAGGTAAAAATTTCTAAAAAATGTATATTACCTACTCTTTCCATCGAATTCGTGCTTTAGACGGATTCTCAGAGCGCTATTTCCATTGTCCCATTACTCCGACATAAATCCTTTAATATGCGCGATTCGCTCGCTCTTACATGAGCTTAAAGCTCACTTAACAAGTCCATCACCTCCTCTTGGTACCTTTTCTTTTGGGGTGTTTGTCAACGAAGCAGCTGACCATGCTGCTCGGTTAGGCCCCGGCTCAGCACACCCACTTGCCGTTGCGATTATTGATTTCCTTCCACTTGTAAGGAATATATTTAAGACAATGGCTATCTGACTGGAAAACTGAGTCTTTCACCAAAGTTCACCCTCCCTTCAAAAATTTGGGGCCTATCATACAACCACTGCCTCAATGAAGAAACGTTGCTGGCCCGCCTCTGCCTTATTTCAGATGATCTCTTTCCCAACATATCACCTTCCGTACCAGATTCATCGTGTCCCACGTGCTCATTGAGTGCTCCGCTTATTCTTTCCCCCATCACTGCTTCTTTCATATTCTCTCTCCGACCGTGGCTCAAGAACACTTGCGGTTAATCCTGGCCAAAGTCCCCAGTTTCTTTCTTCCTCAAACTCGCCTTCTCCCTTTGATATAATCGCGTGTTTGTTCTTCGCCCGTTATCCTGGCCGCACATGTACTTTTCCTACCTTTAAATACTACTAAGTGCGAGCTGACTTGGGCGCCTATGGGTTAAGCGGTCTTCAGCCTCGTTCAGGATTGACCTTAACGAGTTGCCACTCTTTTTTTTTAAGTCTATGCCTCTCCCCCCCTTCTCCCACTCCCATCTTCTCGTCGAGGGTGATCCTTTTGGTTCTCTGATATTATTTGTAGAATAAAGTATCACAGGCGAACCTGTGAAAGACACCTTAGCAATATGAGTGTTCATGGTATTGAAACGGCCACAGTCTCCTTCTCCACTATCCTTTCTACACCGCCCTTATAATATCAACTAGTAAAAATACACCTACCCTATTTTCCCTGAAAACAAAAATAATCCACACACACTATTTAACATTCTTGCTCGTCTCTCTACTCATTTGACTGCAGAATCTCTTCCCTCATCACCCCTTCTGATTTTTTGCCATCTTAAACAAGATATTTCTTATCTGATCTGGAAACCCTCCTTTCACTCTTTCCTAGCCACTTCGAAGTTTCCCTTAACTCCTTTTTACCCTCCTTTGTGTACACAAAGGAAGTAACTTCCCTACTTCTATCTTCCAAACTCGCCAGTTCTCCCCTTGAATCCTTCTCTTCAAGTTTTGATCGCCAATTCCTCCCTGCTTTTATGCCCCACTTCCAACCAAATTCCGTATCAAGATTACAAGAATGCAATAAGAAAGTCACTCAGAGGAATCTGGTCAGCCAGATGGGCTAACCTTGGGGGCTCAAACAAAATGTGCCACATTTTCCCGATTTGTCAGCGTGGAAACCACCGATAATCTCACGTCGGCAAAAAGTTGCAATCTGCCGACTGCGAATCGGCCACACCAGAATGACGCACGGATATCTAATGGGAAAAGCACCCCCCCTCCCACACACCTTCCTCCGAAGATTGCTTAACCCACCCCCATCCCCACCTAACAACGACCCACATCATCGCGGAGTGCCCCACCTTCAGCGAGCTGAGACCACGCTATGTACTCTTTGACAGAGGTGGGACTCTGCCCACTCACCGACTAATATTTAAAGAACAAAATATCCATCCCGGATTGACAAGATTTGTAAAGGAAAGTGGCCTTCTTACTAAACCATGATATAACAACATGCCAAGAAATTTTTAACTCATTCAACATATATCCATTCAAATCATCAGCACATGCAAAGATCCACCCTATCAAACATCATCTATCCATTATCATCTTTTAAATTTTAAAAAAGAATCTTAAAAGAGCTTTATAAAATTGAATTGCGGCGCAATCACCATGAATTGAGCGCCATGAGACCAGTATCAATACATCCACCTATCCATCGGTAGCTTTCGATTCTATCAATCGCGTTGTTCTTTATCATCGTAATCTAGTTCGGGGGAGTCTCTCTAACTTCTCTTATTTGGCTCAATGATAACATACGACATCATTACTCAATGGCTCTCCGACAACGTTCTGCAACATAATATTAACAAAACTGAGGTGTCACTACCAGTTACGCTTTCGGCTATGGCTTGCTGTAAAACTTTTCCGACCCAGTTCTATGTATATGAACATACTAGTTCATCGAAGCCCTCGGAAGGATCTATTCTCACATACACGAGAAAATAACGCTTATTTTATGCGTTATCTTCCCGTATGAGAAGAGCTCCTTTCGTGGGCTAATGATGAAAAGCTAGTTAGCCAAAGAATTGCCTTCGTAACCGTATAATTATGATTGCGCTATTACAAATAATTCTCGATATATATATATATATATATATATATATATATATATATATATATATATATTGGTTAAGGTTCTCCTATGGAGCTTCAATTTAATTTTAAGGATGAAAGAAAGGACGTATAAAGGGAAATTCATTTCATTTTCTTGATACAACGTTTTGGGTGAACTTTTCACCAATCTTCGGCTACTGGAAATATAATTCGTGGAAAACAATTTAAGCTAGAGTTAAACAGATAATCAAAATGATGAATTTATGGAAAGTATTTAATGTTTATTAAGGGGAGATAGCGATAAATTTACAGGTAATTATATGGGCTTATATATATATATATATATATATATATATATATATATATATATATATATATATATATATATACGAGGGGCGGTCAATAAGTTTTGCGGATCGGTAGGGTAAAACAGAGGAAGGGGGATGGCTGTTTGTGGGGGTGTTAGGACAAGTTATAAAAAGTCAGAACCTGCAGCTGCACGCTCCTGCCTCGTCTATTTAAGAAACAGTAGCTGATCGCAGATCGTCAGTCACAAATTTTTCAACAATGGAGAAGGTTGAGCACCGCGCAGTGATCAAATTTTTGACCAAGGAAGGCAAGAATGCAAAAGAGATCCATACACGCATGGTTGCAGTGTACACCGACACCGCCCCTTCCTATGCAACCATTGCTCGCTGGAATAGAGAGTTCCGCCATGGTCGTGAGTCCCTTGAAGATGACCCTCGTCCAGGACGCCCGTCAGACGTGATCAACGAGGACAATGTGGCCCGTGTGGAGAGGATGATCCTCGAAAATCGACGGGTGAAGGTCGAAGAAATCGAGCGAGAACTTGCAATATCACATGGAAGTGTTATCAACATCATCCACGACAATTTGGCCATGACCAAGTTCTCTGCCCGTTGGGTCCCTAGAAACCTCACGCCCCATTATCGACTTTAACGTCGTCAAAGTCCACAAGGCCAGAGTTGCACAAGCTGCCCTGCGCGAGTGCGGATTCAAGGAGCTCAACCATCCCCCCTACAGTCCAGAACTGGCCCCTAGCAACCACTTTTTATTCCGCCAGCTTAAGGCTGCACTGCGTGGACGCTGGTTTGGGGACGATGAAGATGTCCAGCTCGCCGTTCAGAATTGGATTGAACAGCAGTCGGGAGATTTCTGATTGTCGGGAATTTGAAGCCTTAGGGTCAAGTGGCGCAAGTGCATTGAAGTCGAGGGTAGTTATATTGAAAAATAATAAAACACTTTTCCTCATATCTCGTTTCCTTATATCCGAATTGCAAAACTTATTGACCGCCTGTATATATATATATATATATATATATATATATATATATATATATATATATATATATATGTATATATATATATATATATATATATATGCAAAAATTATTACCAAAAAACACGTGATCTAAGATGCTTGAAATATACCAAAGGAAAATAATATACATAATAAGCCTAAGAGCTTTCGTGTTTACATCATCAGGGGCAGAAATACAATGAAATAAAAAAATAATTAATAAACAGAGAAATGTGAGGTCATTCAAACGTACCGACGAACAAAAACAATCGTTTAGGGGAAAATTCAACGGCAACCAAATATTATTCGTTATACAATTATCTAATTTAAATAGACCTTTACTTATATTGAAATTAATTTTATGGGAGAATTTGATTATGGCTGATTGAAAGAAATTTAATGGAATCAGCCATAATCAAATTCTCCCATAAAATTAATTTCAATTTAAGTAAGGGTCTATTTAAATTAGATAGTTGTATCATGAATAATATTTGTTTGCAATAGAAATTTTGTTTAATTTATTTATATATTGTAATTCCGCGGGTGCGCTATTCATTTGTTCGTCAGTTGTTCTTTTTTCCCCCTTAAACGATTGTTTTTGTTCGTCGGTACGTTTGAATGACGTCACATTTCTCTGTTTATTAACTATTTCTTTATTTCATTGTATTTCTGCCCCTGATGATGTAAACACGAAAGCTCTTAGGCTTATTATGTGTATTATTTTCCGTCAGGATATTTCAAGCATATATATATATGATAATTTTCCATTTTCCTTGTGGGTGTTATTTATCATAATTTTGACTCAAGTGCAATTTGTGAGTTTCTTTTCATATATATATATATATATATATATATATATATATATATATATATATATATATATATATATATATATATATATATATAAAGTAGATTCCGTTTGATAGGACCATCGCTTATTTGCTACGGTAGCATAATAGGGACAATCTTGCAGTAAGCGATTCAAACGTGTTATTATCATAAATTTGCTTCGTTTATTATGACAAGGGCGACGTTTTTCAGTGCCTTCCAATTCAGCATATTTTTATGTTAAATCTAGTTCATTTACTCTATTTTACTTCCTATTTAGGAGTTTATACTACCTATTTCTCAAAACAACCCCCTTTTAAAGATTCTTATCATGTAAATCAGCCAAATATGAAATTATTTTATTGGCATCCTCAAAAATAATTTAATTAGAAACATATAAGGTGATGTTAAGTTGAGAAATTTTCTCTATCAATTATTATTATTACCAAAGTCAATGAAGGCGACACGTTGCAAGGCAACAGACAAACGGCAGAACCTAAAAACCCTACAGGGCCCAACGAGCGGTGCAACATCGATAAAAGTAGAAAACATAAAAATCAAGAGAGAAGAAAAGCATTCACTCGCCTTTTAAAACATCACAATTATCCAAAGTAACGACATCATTAGGCCGTGTGTTGCACAGACCGACCGCTGTAGGAAAGAAAGATCGAAAGAAGTGCGTCTTATTCCCTCGAGAGACTGAAAAATCACGGTTATTCTGCCTTAACGAGTAGCGCGTATCACGAACTGGCCGTGAGGGAGCTGGCATCAGACAGTGAAGTGGAGGATCAGGCTCAGAAACAATTTTAACGAAATGAGTCAAGACTCCAACGAGTCGATGGTGCCAAAGGTTCAACTGTACATCGGGTAGCAGAAAAGTAATCCTTTTGAAAGCTCTATTAAGGAACTTCAAATTGGTTTTGTATGACTTACTATGTTATGGTTTGTTAATTCACTGTTTTTCACAAAATAATTTTCCATAGCTGTTTTTTTTAGCAACCTCTAGATGTTTGTTATTCAATTCAACATGCTAACTAAAAGGTTGTTACAATTGCAGTTTACAAAAAGAATTATAAATATCATTGAAAAATATCTATCTTTCATTCCATTAAGTTCAGTTAAATGGACCGGAATCGACTTTGTTTAATCGGAATGAATAGATACAACTACCGGTTTGGCTACATATTACCTGTTTTATAATATATAAAACATTTTTATAGCAATTGTATGATGAGAAATGCATACAAAAGACTATAATAGATAATACTGCTAGTTTTATTTAAACTTTTATGGAAACTATTGTGCTTGAGGGTCCATTCGTCTCAAGAATTTGTCGAGAAATGCAGTGACAAAACTCACCTTTACGATCGCCTCTTGTTTGTTTGTTTTTCTGTTTAATGTGCGTGAACCTTAACGATCATAGGCACGAATACTCTCTGTGCTACTCGCTTCGACGTTCCTTCCTCCTCAGTTTAAAGCTTCCTCTTTAAACTCTGTAGGAGACTAGTCGGAATGTGGCACGCTCTCTAAATTATGTGTAGTCCTTTGAGGACAGAATTTAAATCATATCTGAGCTGGCATTCCTGGCTTCCCCTAATCCAAGCCAAATGAAAGTTCCCATACCGCCTTCCTGCGCTCAAAAAGCGAAATCAGTCACCGAAATCTGTCACTTTTGGGGGTGTGGGAGAGCTTAGCTGTATTTTTATAATATAAATAGCAATGGTGGTGGTAGGAAAGCATTAAATCTTCTTCCTGGTTAATCTATACTCGTATTTTTACTCACTTTTCCTCATGAGTCTCGCATCTCTTTTTTCCTGAGGGTTTTCAATAAGGTGTAACCCAAGAATGTTCCAAATTCGGGAATTTTTAGTTTGTATTTGTACCTCTTGGGGTATCGGAGAGGGATTTCGCTTTTTCAAGTACATGTTTTCGACTCATGGCGGGCACCAGCCAAAGGTATAAAAGTCGGATGACAAAATGAGAGCCGTAATCGAAGACGATTCCCTTCAGAGCATTGGAGACTTATCACAGAAACTTAATACCACATAATTTCCCCCAAGAAGGGGGGATTTGGCACCATCATGAGTTGTTTCCAGGGAATAAAGCTTGGAGTTTATCAAGATCGGGAATGAAGAGACCCCCTTTTCTCCATCGAATTAGATATTTTTACCAATGGGAAAACTGAGAAGCGATGAATATGTTGGAACAGAACTCATAATATGCTTCCTCACTTCTAAAGAGTCAGTTATTTTTGACCGAGGGACGCAAAAAATTGTTTGCCTGGTTGCTAAGAACCAGAAGACTAAACGAATCTCTTGAACCTGCTAAGAATTCGTAACTCCCACACATTTTCATTTCCCCTAACATTATCACTTTCTTTACAAACCTTTAAAAATATCCACTCAGTAAGGCCATCGTTAATTTTTGCTTTGATTTTAAAACAATAATTTTTGAGATCATGACTTGTCATTGAATTTATTTCCTTAAACCATTTGCCATGGAAACCATACCCTGGTGTCTCGTCATGGCAGGGACCCATGGTCTATAAGCACGCCTATCTTACACAATTCTGCCATAACTAGACAGCACACCTCTTTTTTCCCACACTCTTTCTCATATTCACCCATCCCTTGACAATTCATACCATCAAAAACATGATAAAGTTAATTAATGGCGCCCCGCAGTCCCTCGTTCCAGATAAAGATCAGAATTGCAATTGCTAACAATTTCGCAACCAGCAAGTGCTGCAGTACTGTTTGTTTCCACCAATCAGCGAGCTGGGAAAATTCGTGGCCCAAAGGAGGGCCACCGTGTCTTTGTCAAATGAGTATAGATATAAAACCACTTTCGGGGGGGATGGGTCCTGGAGAGAAGAGAATGTTGTTTGTGCGAAGAGTGGAAGGAGCACTAGACATGGGCCTTGTAATTGGCAGCATATATGATGACTTACGTGCCCGGAGGTGTATTCGTGTATGTATCAGACTCGATGCGAGCGCCAAAATAGTTTTGTCTCCTCTCCTCTCCTCTCACCAGGAATTGAACCCGGTCCCCGTAGATGGCAATCCCACGCCTTGTCCGCCATGTTAGCAAGAGCCCCGTAATAATTAAAGCAGAAACTCCGTTCCACTTGGAGTTTACTTTGTAGTATATTTTAACAACATTCGAACCTTCCACGATTTTGGAAAGTGTTGTAGCTCAAAAGACCCCCTAAGTTGACCCAAAGAAGGCGGGGGTATTAAACTAAAGCCAGTAGCAACATTGGGAGGGAAAGGGGAGTGTGAAATAAATCCTTTCACAACAAAGAACACAATGCTTTTAGCACTACGTTAAGGAGAAATATTTTCCTACGGGCAAGATAGGAAAAGAACCCCACTTTTCAAGGTTTGGAAAATGACTCTTGATTTTTCCTTGAAAAGGACAACACATAAATAATTTCGCCTTATGTTAAGGGTGCCAGTGACGAGTAGGGAATAAGCAGCGTTCTATTTGAGCCTCCTCCTGATTCCGCGGCCTATTTGAGCCTCCTCCTGATTCCGCGGTCTATTTGAGCCTTCCCCCGATTCCGCGGTCTATTTGAGTTTCCTCCTGATTCCGTGGTCTATTTGAGTCTCCTGATTCCAGTGTCTATTTGAGCCTTCTCCTGATTCCGCGGCCTATTTGAGCCTCCTCCTGACTCCGCGATTTATTTGAACCTCCTCCGGATTCCGTGATCTATTTGAGCCTCCTCCTGATTCCGCGGTCTATTTGAACCTCCTCCTGATTCCGCGGCCTATTTGAGCCTCCTCCTGATTCCGGGGTCTATTTGAGCCTCCTCCTGATTCCGCGGTCTATTTGAGCCTCCTTCTGATTCCGCACTCTTCTCTCGTCTCTCCAAATGAATGCCAAAGGTCAGCTTAGATTTTATGTTTGATTTCAGATGATTTATTTGTTTGTTTATAATTATTTATCGATGCCGCGAAGCACAACAAAATAACATTCTAAGAGTTGGCACTGTGCCAAACATGGTGCGAAAGAGCACATAGCAAGTTCCGTAGGTCGTATATTATGAAAGTAATACATTAAACTTGCTTAACATTTGTGTGTTACCACTCACACACATTCGCATATACCTTAATAAAAGGATTCCTGCTTTGTAGCATAACAATGTACTGTCGCTCTTCCTGCACCTCCCTCACCCCGAATATGGACAAGCCATTGATAGCTTTGAGATTGTCAGGAATGTCCTTCTGATTTTTATGTGAATTTCACTATCTATTCGAGGAAGGGACCTTGTCCACCATTAAAAAATTTTAAATGTGCAATAAACTAACATGTTCGTACAGAAGTAAACATTTCAAGGTCAAAATTTTAAGCTTATTCGTAATTTATTAATTTAAAGTTTGAGACCGGTTCATAGTCTTTATGAGCTCAATTACAGTGTGATCTAAATTGCCACAAAGAATTGGACTAACAAAGACCCCTTTCTTTAAACCATGAATCGCATAATGGACCATAATTCATGCTAGCTCATTTTGTATGATTAGCTTCCGAACAAAGGCTGCGTTCGCACTTTGGACTGCTTCTATCGTGCCTGCGAAATTTGTGTGTTGGTTGTTGATAATTCGCTTTCACGCTGACGAATAACATTTTCTTCTACACTCAACCTTTTTCACTCTTCCGCTTCTAGACGCCGTCTTAACCAAGTGGAAACACTACCTACAATATGAGCCACTTTACGACAGCTGCCATACACTTTAATGACCAATGTTCGGAACCCGGTAAGAAATGGGCCTCAATACTAGGGTAGATCGGTAGTAAAACCCGTAACGAATTCATTTTTTTACTCTTATTTATATTTCTTTCTATCATTCATTTGATTATTCCTTTCGTTCCTTCTCCTGTTAATGAAAAATGCCCTCGTTGGGTGCACGAGTTTCTATATTATATAGGTTTATATAATAATTAACTAAATAATAGACAATTAATAGAAAGCAAACATGAGTAACTAAAGGATGTTCCATTAAGACGGATCGAAGTTAGCAGTAAATAAAACAGTGTTATTAGTGAAAATTTATTGATTTCACTATTGGATCATGTTATTTGAGTCATGGCAATTATGTGTGAAAAATAATATCGCCTAAATGTCCGCCAAGGCTTCGGCGGCACACTTCCACTTCATGGTCAAAATTTTTGATGACGTCTCTGCATAGTTGCTCCTCGACCTCACCAATATGCCTCATTATCTCATCCTTCAGTTGTTAAATTGTTGTTGGCTTGTTGGTATAGACCTTATTTTTGAGATGACCGCAAAGAAAGAAATCTAAAGGCGTCAAGTCACACGATCGTGGTGGCCAATTGACCTCACTGTTTCGAGAGATGATGCGACCTGGGAACTTTTAATTCAATAAAGCCATTGTTGCATTGGCTTTGTGGCATGTGGCGCCGTCCTGTTGAAACCACAAATCTTCGACATCCATAGAATTCAATTCAGGCCATAAAAAGTTGGTTATCATTGCACGGTATCGCTCGCTGGTCACCGTAACAGAATTTCCGTCATCATTTTCGAAGAAATACGGCCAAATGATTCCGCTAGCAAAAAATGCACACCAAACAGTGACCTTTTGTGGCTTTTCAACAATCTTCCTGGGATTTTCATCAGCCCAAATGCGATAATTCTGCTTATTAACCAATCCACCAAGATGAAAATGGACTTCATCACTAAAGATGATTTTTTGCGAAAAATCACCATCGGCTTGTCTTTGCTCTTGCACCCAATTGACGAATGTACGACGCTTCAAATGGTCAGCAGTCTTCAGTTCTTGTGTCAATTGAATTTTGTAAGCGTGTAGAGACAAATCTTTTGACAAAATTTGATGTAACGTTGTTGTGGAGAGGTTCAATTCCTGCGTGGGATGACGAATATGGGTGTGTGGATCTTCAGTCTCATTCTCGCGCACTGCAGCAATGTTTTCAGCTGAACGGCGTAAACGAGCACGCAATGGCGTTTTCATATCTGCTACCGATCCCGTTTATTTGAATTTACGAACAATTTTCCCAATTGCACTCTCGGTTGGTCGATTATGTTGACCAAAAAAATCGCGAAGTGCCCGAAATGCGTTTCGGTTTGAACGTCAATTTCGTAATAGGCTTCGATAACTTTAACACGTTGATCGATTGTTAATCTTTCCATGGTTGAAATTGACAAAGACTGCAGTTGTTAAATCTGAAAGAAAAAGAAAAAATCATTAGACGCTTAAACTTAACTTACATTTAAAATCGGTCCAAGTTATTGGAACACCCTTTACATACGAAGTCACAAGTCAAAACAAAAAAAGACAAAGATGAGAGTTTTTCATTTAGTAACAAACGAAATTGGTGTGACTATCTAGAGCATCGACACGGCAGAAAATCAACTTGGAAATGAAGAGTCAATAAATAGAATAAACAGAGCGGCTAAGGGTGATATTAACTGTGATTTTGAGCTTAGTCAAGCGTAGGTAATGGGTTGGAAGCGCTTATCCTCAAGCTCTACGAACATTTCGCACCAATATCAGTTGAATTCTAAATTACAAACTTGAAGCCTCATTACGAGAGTCAATAAGGAAATTCTTCTGTGAAAATAGAAAAAAATAGATAAAGAAGAGAATAAAGTCGACAGACAGGGAAGGAGGGGGTAAAAAAAAAAAAGCTTTATTGGTCATGGTCTGCTATAAATAGTCTCAGGTCTCGAATGTTGAGCAAATTAGACCGCGCGTTGTGTCCAAAATGGCTATGTTCCGTTAGAATGACCCCATGATTACGAACTAAACCCTCTTTTCTTCTCATTTGTTTCGAGGTGAGAACCGAAGCTTTGTCGAGATTCGGTCTCGAGGCGTTCAAGTTTGGAGGTTAAAAATGTGGACGAGATGGATGAAGCTGGACATAGATTTAGGGCTCCTTCACACCACATCACCATTTTTATCTGATCACCTGTCACGCCAACAATATAGCTCATCCTCATCATGGCCGCACTCAAAGTCGTGTCTCGTGTAAATAGCTCCGTTAGTTTCGATGCAAACATGTGGTAGCGCCCCAACTAGGCCGCGCACATTAACGCCATGCCTCGCCATGCGGCCATGATGAGAACGAGCTCTGTTGGTGGAGTAGCTATTAAAAAATGGTAACGTCTCCCTGATGACGCTCTTTGAATAGCCTTTAAAGAATTGGAAGCGAGGTTTGTCGGAAACTTTAACTCCTTAAAGACCGAAACCAATACCGGGACTCGCGAACCTGAAAGATTGGCGAGAAGCCTCGATTCCTCAGGGTGAAAACGAAGACGCAAAAATCCACGGTTTGGGTGAAAAAAGTTGAAGAATTTGCACCCAAAAAATAATGGAAATGATAGTAAAACAGATAAATTTATCATGGTTTAGGATGGAACTAAACCTAATCCTAAAATAAACATTAGAAACACACAGTAAATTTAATTACATGGAATTCTTAGATACCAAGGCAGGAATTTTCTTGTAGGTAGTTCGGTCCCATATAACTTGGATTTAAAATTAATCAATCAATCAATCATTTCCTGTGGCACCCATGGGGATACATAGGGCCTCAATGAACCCACTTCACCACGCTCTATCTTGAGCTAATGCGTCAAGATCTTCCCAACAATCATCTCCTGCTTTCCGCCTCATATGTGAATAAAAATTAATCACAACGGAGTAGAATGTTAAACAGATATAGCAGACGTGTGAAGATTCCCCATTACTTGTAAGGTGAGTGGAAACGAAGTGTTTAAGGTAGTTACATCGTAGCAATTAGTCGAGAGGGAGAGTCATAATAGTAGCGTTTAGAAATAATAAAAAACACGTAGTTTGTTATTGGAGGGGGGGCAATTTAATCGCAAGTTATTTGGGACTGTAATTCCAAAATAGAGACATTCCAAATTAAGGACATTTCAAAATATGAACATTCCAAAATAAGGACATTTCAAAGTAATGGCATTCCAAAGTAATGATATTCCAAAGTAAGCACATTCCTAATTAAGGGTTTTCTAAAGTAAGGACATTCCAATGAACGATATTCCAAAGTAAAGACATTCCAAAGTATGAACATTCCAAAGTATGGACATTCCAAAGTAGGGACTTTCCAAAGTAAGACATTTCAAAGTAAGGACATTCCAAGGTAAAGACATTCCAAAACAAGGACATTCCAAAGTAAGGACATTAATTTTAATTCAAGTGCAAAGTATGCGTAGAAGAACATTAATATTATGTTTTGTGTGATTAATTTATGATTTATTCACTCTTAAACAACTCAAAATGAATAATAAGTTTTAGGGATTGCAGAATTACGGACCAGCAAAGACTCGAAAATCCACTCAAGGCCAGTTCATGAAACAAAGAATAGGGTAGAAGTCAGAGGTAAGAAACGAGTAAAAGAAAGAAAAGATATAGATAAAAAATTAGTTTAGCTACTCTCATTTCTGTAGTTATATTATAAAATAATATTTATCTATCGTATTCTTAAATAATATATTTGCTGTAGTGCTTTCAATGACATTTATATACAAGTTATTCCAAGTTTGTGTAATTTGGATTTCCAAAAGGCTTTCGATAAAGTCCCCCACCGCCGACTGATGGCGAAAGTACGTGCCCTGCGAATAAGAGGAAAGGTCGCAAAATGGTTAGAAAGTTGGTTGTCGGACAGGCGACATGATCAGCGAGTGGGCTGACAAGTGGCAGATGCCTTTCAACTTAGACAAGTGTAATGTGATGCACATCGGGTATGCGAACTCCCTGTCAGGCTACGAGCTACAAGGTATGCGTCTTGAATCTACTGATGTCAAGAAAGACTTAGGTGTGCTGATTAGCAGCGATCTCAAATTCTCGAAGCAGTGCTTACAGGTGGAGAAAAAGGCTCATTGCCTGTTTGGTTACATCAAAAGGCGATTCAACTTTCGAACAAAAGAGGTTGTTTTGCCTTTGTACAACTCGCTGGTGAGGCCTCACCTAGAGTACGCTGTTCAATTCTGGTCTCCTCATTATCGAAAAGACATCGATCGTCTGGAAAAGGTGCAAGCCAGGGCCACGAAATTGATCCCATTGCTAAGGAACAAGTCATACCAAGAAAGACTGCAAGAGCTCGATCTCTATTCGTTAGAGACTCGAAGACTTTTCAAATCTTGAAAGGATTTGAAAATGTCGACTCCACCAAGTTCTTTACCCTCAACCGGAATATGACTCGAAATCACGGGTAGAAGGTGGAGCTGCCCAGATTCAATACCATTCCGGTGGGTAAGTCATTCACATATGACATTTGCGACACATGGAATAAACTACCAACGGGACTGGTTGAGAGTAGCAGTGTCGAACAGTTCAAGAGTAGACTTGACAAATTATATTTGAAAAGTTGATGACCTCATAACAAGTAATTAGTACGTGCTAAGAATCGAAACCGCAAAAAGTGCCTCCTCGACATAGGCCGAAAGGCCTTTGAGGTACTTCTTTTCCTTGTAACTCCTTGTAACACTCCAATGTCCTTTCGCAAATATAGAAACCTGAATTCCGCCTCATACTCCGAACGAAATCTTACAAGCGCTTTAGATAAGGTTAGAATAATATTCTTCGATTTAAATGCAAAATGTCTGGCTATGCATTTTAGCAACTTTTTTCGCTTTTTGTGTCACTACAGTGCATTGTTTTGGAACTTTCAGCGAACAAAATCGATTGATGACTTGGCGCTTTGCTATTGGACATTAAGCGACTCTCAACTGAATTTTGGCTTTACAATTGTTTAATCCCAGCGAAGTTGTCAATATTGCGCACGTTCAGATTTGGGAAGTCAGGCAATTACATAGTAATAGATTATCGAAGATAAGAAATAAGGTAAATAAATGCCAGAAAAGCTTTGTGCTACATGTGGTTGTTGATCTTCTAGAATGCGACAGTTTAAAAGAGAAGGAAAAGCCTATTTAACGTGTGTGTAACACAGGCGTATTGTAAGACTTGAGAAGCTGTAAGAGTGGTTCCTTCAATTGAGCCATAAGGCACTAGATGATTCCAAGTTTATCGAAATTTTGACATCTGTTGCCAAGATGCAACATTTTAACTTATGAAATCAGCTTTTTCTCAATCTATTTTCTAGTTGTCTGATTCGATTGAAAGGAGACGTGCGCCAACGATATCAAAGACGATTATTTGAAATGGAATTGACAGAAAACCAGACGAAAGAGATTAGTCTTTTGATGAATATTTTCTCATCACCAAACATTAGAACAAATAAGCTTGAAGGGACTTGACATGAACAGCATGGTTCAACATTCTCTGTAATCTTTTATTTACTTCCATAGTCTGCCAATGACTTATGTTGCTATACACCCGCATGAAAGATCTGCTTTACTTTCAGAACTTGGATAAGGGCAGGTACAGGAAGGATGGGTACCCTCTAGGTTCCTGGTGTCACATCCTCTTTTGAGTACTCTTTCTCGATTCCTCTAACTTCACAACTTCCCATACAAACATTTTTCTTAACTTCTCTAGAGGAGACACCTCCACAGGCTCTTCTTTGTTATTAAATATCATACCCGATGAGGTGGATGGTGTGGCAATAGTAATACAGCTTCTACAATCGAAACATAGATGAATAACACGCCCTTCCGGCCTCAGTGCCTGCAATTGTGCACCTTTCAGGTTAAAATGCTTGTAGGAGGACCTAAAGCTATATTTTACCCACCATTTCGCTTCATTTAACTTCACTACTTGCTTTATAGATCTATTTTTACTAACTTTCTGGGTGATGCACTTTATTTTCGAATATATGAATTGTAGCAGGATGCCCGTTTTTCTGATCACTCTACTCTTTGACACCACTTTTGTGTCGTGTTATTCTTTGTGGTAGGGATATACTTCTTTGATGAAGTAGGCTTTAATCTAAGAGTGCTAATTCGGTAGTTTTGTTCTTAAGGAAGAGCTATTTCAACACGTAAGGATAAGAGGAAACACAGGATTTATACCAAAATAAACATATATTTTAAATGAAAAACTTAACTATGACAAACAAACATTTAACACATTTCTATATTTGTCTCAATGCTAAACTCAACTATTCCTGTTGGCATCTAGGCCTATCGCACGGATGCGATGACCAAAATAAACAAATAGGCTACACGTAAACGCACCAATTGCCGATTAGTATTTTTATCGCGACTCTATTTGATTAGCGTTAAACATTAAATTAACGTACGCTCGTCTACACGCAAATATGACCGAGGTTCACGAACAATGGTTTCTACTCCCCTTAAAACGTGAGACGTACTAAACTTCTACTATCGCAATATGAATATAAATGTTCTTTCTAACTTACATGACAGGGGGTATTAGGGATTGCCGGATGTCGCTGGAGGGCTTATCTCTCGCTTTGGAGTGTTGTGGCCGATGGTTGAATTTCGTCGAGGAAGGATGGCTTGACGCCTCTTGGTGTCTGATTCTTCAACGTAATTAAAGAACGGGAGCTCGTTGGGGCTGGGTTCTTCTCCTCTCACTCTTACGGAGCTTGAGATGTGAGAGTCACTCGAGTGTGAGCAGGTTTACTTTTCTCCAGTCTGTAAAGGATTCTTTGGTATGGCACCGATATCAAGATTGACTATTTATGTTAATTCGGCCCAGGAAGGGGGGGATCGATTTTCACAATCTGATCCTATCGTTTCTCACGGAAATAGTCTTGTATGACTGAAGGATCGATCTTCATGAACTGAACCTTCTTCTCTCTTATCGAATTTTAATCTTCTTGTCTATCTGAAGGATTGATCTTTACGAAATGATCCTTTTTCTTCCGCATCGACTTCTAATCTTCGTGTCTAGCTGAAGGATCGATCTTCACGAACTGATCTTTCTACTTTCGTATCGACTTCTAATCTTCTTGTCTGGCTGAAAGATCGATCTTCACGAACTGATCCTTTTTCTTCCGTATCGACTTCTAATCTTCGTGTCTGGATGAAGGATCGATCTTCACGAACTGATCCTTCTACTTTTGTATCGACTTCTAATCTTCTTGTCGGGCTGAAGGATCGATCTTCACGAACTGATCCTTCTTCTTTCGTATCGACTTGCATATTTCTTCCAAATATTTGACTTCTTTGGGTGAAATTTTAAATTGACTTTTGAGCATACAATTTTCTCTGAATATATAAGTTTTTCCATTCATTTAATTCTGTCGTATGCTCCAGGGTTTTTTTTAATTTCACACCACTAGGAATAGTTTCCCCCATTATTAATAATGTTAACTCCAAAAGTTCCTTGTAATCGTTTCGAATTTGTCTTTCTTTAATCAGTTCTGTAGAAAATTTCATCATTTCATCTTTCTTTTCTTGAGGATAATTTTCTAAGGTGTCAAATTTGTCTTGGTGTATGTTATTCCATAATGTTTTAATCTTATGAATAATGGAATATCAGGGCCAGAAGAAGCGTGAAGAGCAGGTGCTACCCCTGCCTCCCAAACAATTTTAAATGTGATATCGGCAGGGAAGCAACAATAAATTTCTCTCTAATCTTTGCTCATTATAGTGCAAGCTCCTTCTTTACGAGCTGTATTTAAAGTGGTTGTGTGAAAACACATACCCTTCACTTTTTGTGTGATTTCCTAGTCAAGAATCGTTTTATAAACTGCTTCAGCCTTTCGTTTGCCAGTGCCTTGAGGAATTTTGGCACAGCAAGTAGATGTTTTGTATCACATCCTGATATTAAAATTTTCAGGCTATCCACAACTTCTTCTTCTGATATATCTAAGAAGTTTTCCATCTTAATGAACTATCAAGGGTTTCTCAGTTGGGAAATGTTTTTTTCAAGTTCTCTGTAAATTTCTTTCTTGATTTTTGTCGAGCTCGACGGATAGTAGAGTAACTGACACTATAGTCTTCAAGGTTCTTTCCTATACTCGAAATGGTAGGAATAATAATGAGAGAGGCTGAGCGGTAACTTATCTTGGCAACATTCAAGAGGAAAGAATATTTTCGTTCAATATTTTAACCTTTTTCTTTGACAGCTTTTTGATGTTGGGGGTTTTGGTTCATGGTATAAATCTTCTACTTCTGTCTCACTTGAAGCATTGCGGGAACTAATGCTACTTGCAAGAACAACTGTTTCATTGAATGAAGCTGCTTGTCATCCCATATTTAGCTCCATTTACTCTTGCTGCAGTTGTACTTCAAGTTTAGGCTGTTGTTCCTTCTTACCTATTTCAATCATTATCCCTTTCCTTCTCGCTCTTTGTAGTCGAATGAACTCTTTATCTTCTTCCATGGTTATTATTTCATTAGCATTTACGTGAGCAATATCATATAGCTCATTTATACCTCCTATTTCTTTTCTTTTACTCCTACATGCAAGGATTTTTTTTGTCTTTGCTCTTTCCGTTGTTTACAGTCATCATATAATCTATTAAGTTTCTTTACTGCTAGACATTTATGAGTGGTTAGTATCCCAGCTTTTTGCCACACATCTAATACATCACTTACAGTTAGGTTTAAAGCTTCTCTCTGTTTTGTTTAACATTTTTATGATTCATCAGTAAACAGATAACTTCTTTCTTTGAAGGTAACTTGTTATTGCTCAGGTGTGTTATTGGTTAAACTTCTGGTTGTCATAGTTAATCCAGTTGAAATTATTCTAATTGGATAAACAGGAACAGCGTCGCACAACCTCTTCTTCCGACTGCCATGCGCACCTTTTGCCTGCTTCAACCTCTTGCAACAAATGCTCAGGATCTATTTCTTTAGTCAAAAAGAACTTAAATTTATATTATATAGTCTATGTGGATTGAAACTGCTTATAACACTTAAAATATTACACACAAATATAACTGTAATGCAAGGACAATATAATCAATGAGTAAATAAGTATTAGAGAAGCATTGATAGTTTACTTCGTTTCAATAAATCTATGCGGAGGTATCCCCTTAGAATAATATTATTTCCCCACCTCCTAAGATATTACTTAGGGAGAGAAGGCGAGTCATTGCCCCCCCCCCCCTCTCTGCCGACCTCACCCTTTTTGGACTCGCCGCCAGGTCTCTGCAAAATTCCCACCGAGGCATGACGATGAAATTAGGGCTACCTCCCTGCCGTCTCAATCTTCCCTCTCTCCCCTCGGGTCAGGAGATTACTTTGTAGGTTCACCGTGAACAGCTTTTATGGCTCCCACCGCTGGTCGTCCGTCTGGCCCGCTAATCCCTGCCTTTGACACTTCACCGCAAGGAGACGCTCGGGTTGTCACAGCCGATAACGAGGGTTCGAGAAGGTCTCAATCTCTCTCCCTGTTTTGGAGAACTCCGGAGTATATATGCACGCTCTCCAGGATTACAGACAAATTTGGTTAGACGAGACTTCCTCGAAAGGAAGGCAATTCAACGAGCTCTCTCCCGAGAAGTTGAGTGAGGGTCGCAAGCCACGGAAGAGCTGGACATCACACCCGTATCTTCGAGTCAGGGAGAAGAGTCTCGTGCGAAACGTCAGCCTTTCTCATCCGCCTTCGGATCAAGGATTGGAGAAGTCGTCCTCCGAAGTTTTTCTGGTGACCTCTTAAGGACAAGAGGCCCGTTAGCTCGCTCAAGCCGAGTGTGGAGAAGCCATGCCCCCCCTTCCTTCGAAGTTCGTTCGGTGACCTCCTGAGGACAAGAGGCCCGCATCTCGCAAACACAAGTTCGAGAAAGTGACCCCCCACCCGCTGCAGGTTTGTGGCTACCCCCGTGAGTAATCAAGGTCACCAAGACCTCCCCCAGCTTCCGCTATCTATTAAAATCGCACTCTTAGAACAATAACAGTTGTCGCCTTGCTTGGCCTACCTTAGAGCCTGTGTGCACATATTCACGTACACTTGGCCATACTTCGACAATCTAAAATATTCAAGTGCCGGACGCTACCTTTAAACATTATTTATTTATTCCACTAAAAATATTTGCTGCAATGTTTTTACATGAAAATGAATCAATTAAGATAGTACCCTGATAAGTTTTTGATGGTAGGGTTTTTGGCATCATCCTAATATATATATATATATATATATATATATATATATATATATATATATATATATATATATATATATGTAATTAGGTAAAAGGCCATGTTGTATGCATGTACTATTGAAGTCCACAGCTGTTTTTTTCTCATCTCGAAGACCCCGTTAAAAAAGTTGCAAGAAATATTAAGAAAATAGAAGTTAAAATTAATAACGCTGCCACAGCTGTAGACTTCAATAGTACATATATATATATATATATATATATATATATATATATATATATATATATATATATATATATAAAAAGAGAGAAAGAGGGGGGAAGAGAGAGACCCATCAAAAATACTCTCCATTGAACATATATGACCGACCAGTGTTAAGTGTCTCTTTCAGTTTTCCATTTCCTCCAAAGTATGAAAGAGTTTCTCTCCTCAACATTTACATTTATGTTGAAAAGCGACCAGTGGTGTTTCTTTAGACTTCTATGGATTTTGCGCAAGAAATTGATTGAAATTCCAAATAAGCCCAAAATCATATTTACCTTTCGCCTGTCGAGAGGTTTCCTCTTTTGTCATGTCAATCTCATCTTTGGCGTGGGTTTTCCATTGTGTCTCCGACACCTGAGTGCACTAAAGAGTGTATTTAGAGAGGCTCCCTTCCATTTTGGGGAGGGGTGAGTATTTACCATCTATTCGCAGCCTCTGACGAAAATAGCAATGGAGACCTATAGTTTTAAAGGGCTCCAACCTACATACATTCCGCAGAAGTGCTCATTTATCAAGCATTTAATGCAGTGATCTACATAGGAAATACTTCTTCATTTTCCTGGTGACATTTTGAATTGCATCCTAGTCCCCCAATTAATTTTAATATTAATTTGTTAATTATATTCTTGTTAAATTTCGGATTTTTAGATCAATAAGAGGCCTGAGGTAGGCGTTTTGATTATCTAAGCTCATTTTAGATTGGGCAGCAATTTTTATATAAGTACTTATTCGCGTCTAGTTTCGTCAGTTTTTTTCACATTTGTTAAAATTTGGTATCTCCAGTTTATATATATATATATATATATATATATATATATATATATATATATATATATATATATATATATATTAAGAGAGCAAAGGGGTTGAGCGTTGCCAGGCGCATACGTATTTTTAGGATAAATAAGGAGGCTAAATTTAGTTAGGAAGTTCATTATTATATATTAACTTATTGCTACCGACGTTTCGGGTAGGAACCCATCCTCAAGGATATGAGATTATAAATATATAGAAACAAGAAATTTTTAGAGAAGTTATCAGATATTTATAAATTAATTATATGGGAAATGGGAAGCAGCAGAGGTGGTAATATTCAAATTACAAAAATGCACGGCTTTTAACGATTAGGGAATAGGAAATATGTTTTTGTTTTTAAAAAATAACTGAGATTAATTAGTTTTGGTTGTCTTCATTGTAAAAAGGGGGAGATAATAGAAATATTTGAAAAAGAGGGGTTGTTTTGGGGGGAAGTGGATTTGGTGTGTGTAATTCGTGGGTGATTATAGTTGTAGTAAAAGTGGAAATGAGCTTAGGCAGAGTTTAAAGTGGGGTTTTTAAATCTAATAGGAAGAGATTCCAGTGTACGTAGTTGGTTTTCGATGTTTGCCTTGTCTTTAATTGAAAAATTATTTAAGTTTGGTTTATGGTGTGGATGTCTGTTTTCGTAGTGGATTTAGATAGGGGAGAATTCGGGAGGAGTGAGTGGGACTCCAGTTCTATTGCTGATGCCTAAATGTGCGCATATATATATATATATATATATATATATATATATATATATATATATATATATATATATATATTATTGTGCAAAAACTCTAGAAATCTTGCAAAGTTTTCATACTGTAAATATCGTATTCTTGCGATGTTGAGATCCTCTGTTTTATATCAATTCAGGTGTGTTCGGCTGCAATGCCTACTACGTGGATAAGACTAGCCTACATCTTAAACAGAAGCTCTCCAAATATTTTACAGTAGGTATATCATAGAACTCATAGACCATTAATTACACCCGAATTCTCCAGCATACGCAACCATGGTAAAAAATCTTGGTCACCTTATTTGAGCGGAACAATTCTCCATTTATATCAAGAAAACCAAATCAGCACTCAATAAAATTGATTTTCTGTTTCCCTTACGTATTTTATAACCATACAATCTACCAATTTAACTTCCTGGTCTTATATAATTCACTTTTCCATTCTTGGCATGGAACCACAATCTACAAATGGTAATGTGAAATTACTTTCTATTATTCGCATATTCCGTTTTCTTTGGCTTCATTTAATGTGTGCTATTTATTCAAATTGATATTCCTAAATTACATAGTTCCTCTATAGTGAACTACTGAGAATAGCGTTTCAACTTTGATTTGTGTTTAATTGTCCTTATTTACTGTCTTAACTTTACGTTATATATATATATATATATATATATATATATATATATATATATATATATATATATATGCCAATGGTTTGCTTCCTCGACACTGCATCGGTCATAATTAACTATTGTTTTGGTTTTTTATTTAATAGTATTATTATTATCATATATTTTAACTCTTCCTTCCATCTCTATTTTTGTTCGACTATGTGTCTGCTCCTTTCATTGGTGAGTGTGTAATTTTTATTCCTGGTGCTATTTTGTTTTAGTGGTTCGAAAACATGTGCCTTTTTATTTTTCGTATTTTGTTTTCCCGAAGGTTTTACCAGCGCATGGTTCAGTCTGGTACATATCTCAATGAGGTTGAATTAGACTTCGTGACGTTAAAAAGAAGAAGTTCTTGAAATAACGCTCCTTCATAAGGGCTAAAACCTTTTTTTATTCTACAACCTCGTCTCGGGAATTGTGGCTGTATCTTAATCTCTTTCTTAAAATAATGCTTGCCTTTTCCTCCCCTCAATTACAATAAAATGCCGGCAACGACGAATCTCAACGAAGGCTTTGAAGGGATTGAGAGATAAATGTCTAAACTGCCATGAATGACCTCATAAGCGATGGCAATGCGGCTTCAGAGCAGAGGGATTGGTTCCCTGCCTCGCTAGGTGGCAGAAGACCTCAACGGAAATTTAAGAAAAAGGGAATTTTATGCTATGTATGGTAAAATAAAACCAAGATAAGGGAGTGTCAATTGCAAAAGCTGTAATAAAGACGTGAATTGGGACGACAGATGATGTTGGTCTCCCTAGGGAACAGGGGCTTATCTCCCTTTGCCGATAAGCTGAGGAAATATATTTTTCAGCACTGATTCGGATTTGAACATAACTTGAATCTCCCGAAGCACTGGAACTTGAGTGGCCCAAGAAGTGTCACCTTGATATTACCACTACAACCTTCACCACATGCTGAGCCTTGCCTCTCAAGAACAGGAGGCTCCTTGACATCATAAGCAAACACTGGCGTTCTAACCCCGCTCAGCTCTTTAGGCACTTTACGCCAGGGTTGGCAGAAAAACAAAATTTTGAAAAAAGGCCAATAAAAACCCTGTTTTTTTTAAAAAACAGAGTTTTATTCTTTCTTTTTTTCAAATCTCGGCTTTTTTAAAAAAACAAATGCCTCAAGATTAAATAACATAGAAAAAGAATAGCTATCTCTATTTTTATATAATATTAATAAGTACTTAGTTTAAGAATTATATAATAGTAAGAACAAATCACAGTAACAGATAACTGATCGAGAATTTTAGGTACCCATGATAGCCATAACCTGTAGAAGGAGAGATGAATTATGATTCAGTATCAGATAAATAACCTTAATTTGATACATATTTGTTAAAATTATAAACATAATTATGAATTTGAATAAAATAATCATAAGTAGCATTCATTTATTGAAAAAAGAAGTGTAATTTTGAAAAAAAAAACCGGGTTTTTTTTCAAATTTCATTTGAAAAAGCCCCCCAAAAAACGGTAATAAAACCCTGGTGTTTTTTTTATTCGCCAACCCTTCTTTATGCAAGTCCACCAGGCTTTTGTGACCCTCATCACAGGTCACATCTTCTTCCCTCTGGTTTGAGACGACTCACCCTACTTCGATAATCTTATGGATGTGACTTTTATTTTGTTAGAAATTCACCGAGGAGGGACCTATACTTTCCGATCTGTTTACCTCCTTTCACTCGCTGATTTTCGAGAAAGAGGTTGTTCTAAAAGAACCATCCACCCTCGGGTATCCCCCTTCTCAAAGAACAAGGTCAACGGACTTAGTTCGCGTGCTCTTAATTATTCTGACTTATGACCATATAACGTTACGACCTTCAAAACTTTCAATAATTCCCGGACTAACTTTGGGAGGACTTGGGCAATTATATCTTTTGAAAGAGAATATAAAACAAAATAATTCATCGGCTAACCTTAGGAGGACCTCGGTGATTATATCATTCGAAAAAGAATGTAAAACAACATATGGGTTTCAAATTTCGTTCGAATCGGCAGAAAAGTTACGAAGTTATTGCCAAAAAACTTAGTGAAAAGTAAAATGGTTACCATCCAAACGACCGACATAGTAACTTATAGAGTGGCGTGATCGCAACTAAAAACAGCTTTTCAAAATTAATCGTTGCAACCACCTGCCAAAATGATCACTCTGAAAGAAAAAAGGAATATGTCGATAAAAAGAGATTAGGTAAGTTGTTTTCGATGGCGTCATTGAATTTTGTTGAGCTGTGAAATAGAAAAGGAATCGCTATTTCAACCAATATTTAGTCGCGCGCTCGCGACTTTATATCTCAGTATGTCGGTCCGTAGGTCGGGCGGTCGGAGGGTAACCATTCAAACAGGGTTTTTTTGGCAATAACATAGTAATTATTCGTCCGATTCTGATCAAATTTGAAACCCTTATGTCGTTTTACATTTCCTTTCGAACGATATAATTATCAAGGTCCTGCCAAAGTTAGTTCAGAAATTATTGAAATTTTTGAGGGTCGTAAGGTCATAATTCAGAATAAGTGAGAGCACGCGACTTTGGTCAGCAGACCTTGTTTTAGTATTTGTAAGATCATTAAAGACATAAAGATTGTTCCAGAATGAATTGTCACTGAAATTGAACTAAGTTATTATTTATGTGTCTCTTTGTGTGTGAATGGTACGCTTCTTAATTTATTATCATCTATTAGTATTATTTACCTGTATTTTGCCAAAGTATTGATTCTATAATCTAACTTTGAATTAAAATATAGCGATTAATATAATTAAATCTTAGTTGACCAAAACAGTATATCTAATTAGGAAAATGCCAATGAAACACTTTGTCTTTTTTCCTCGTTTTGTTCTCTCCCGTAGATTTGACCTGAAGGACACATTATTTAAATTCCACTTCCAAAGGAAACTACAACCTAAATGACTATCTAAATGATGTCCTAGCTTCAATGGAATGAATTACATAGTTAATAGGAACTCCTATACTATAATTTATTCACTGATGGAAGAGATCGCAAGCTGCACATCTACATACAAGTATATGTTGCTTCCTTAAGATATGTATCCAATTACTCTGGACCACTTGAAAGAAAAACGATGCCAGGTATCCCCTTTCAACCCAATCAAGTTATTTACCTGCTTTAAGATCTTTCCTTAATATTTTAATCATTAAAACATCCATTTCGAAACCCTTTTTTGCCGTTGTAGAATGGATCAAAATAATCCTTCGTCTGAAATACACTATCCTCGAAGTACTCCGTGCCTATGAATGATTTCATTTTCTTATTTTTTTTCATAATAACCTCGTCCTTACTTGACATTCTACTCAAATCCCACCGTAAAAAAAAATAATTCTCCAACTTCTCTTCCCTTTTTCTGAGTCGTATATTTTCATGCTTTATTCTCCCTTTGGCCAAACGGGAATGCGAAGAGTTAGTTATGTAGAACCAGTGGAAACGCAGTTCTTATTTCCCTTCTTATTTATAGTGCCTCTTTACATAGCTTCAGAGAGGGAACTTTGACCAAGAGAAGGAATGAGGAAATGTCAGTATCATCGCTGAAATCAAGAAAACTCATTTCAAAACCTCTTGCTTAATGATAGATGGACAAAAAAAATTCCGACTGGGATAACCAAAGAGGTAGAGGGCTTCTTCCTCTCCTTTTCGTTCTCTTTTACCTCCCCTGTCCTACCCACGGTGTTTTGAGACTCACTGTGGAAGGGCTTCTGTCTTCTAGCAGGAAGCGGGGGGGCACCTTCACTCCATGTAGGTCGCAAAGTAGACCTTTAGCATATTACGTTCATTCTTTCTCTAAATCTTATATATTTTGTTTTTAAGTATTTATTTAGGTGTTTATATTATATCTTTCATTTATATCCTCTTTACTCTCACCTATTTACCTTCCATTTTTATGTCCTTGTGTAGGCTTTGGCCCGCTCACCTTTCTTTTCTGTCCATTTGATGTTCATTCTCTTTCTTCTCCGTTGTAACAGACAGACCTATGTTAATGACCCGTTTTGCTCTTCGGCGAAGGAGGGGTGTGAGCTCCACCATAATCCTTTGTCTGCCGTGTTAGAGAGTTGCAGTAATTCAGGGCCCTTGTAGGCCCTGGTGGTGGGGAGTTATGAGGGAGAGCAGAAATGCTTGCGGCGTAATAGTGTACAAATCCTCTCCCCAATTCTTTTCCCAGGTGATTGCTTCTGGGGAAGTCTTTCTTTCAAAGGAATGGTTTCGTGACGAGTATTCTAGATCAGTTCAGTCTAAATCATCTCCACTCGTTGGATCCTTATGCCAATTCTAACCAAATTTTAAACCCTTATGTTGTTTTACATTCTCTTTCCAATAATACAATTGTCAAGGTCCTCGCAAGGTTAGCCCGGGATTATTTTGTTTTGGCAATAACACCATAACTATTCATCCGATTCTAACCAAATTTGAAACCCTTATGTTGTTTTATATTCTCTTTCGAATGATATAATTGCCAAGGTCCTCCCAAGATCAGTCCTGGAATTATTAAAAGTCTTGAAGGTCGTAAGGTCATAAATCAGAACAAGTGAGAGTACGTATTATTTTTTTTACTTTTCTGTCCCCCCATAAACTTTTTTTTTTTCTATTTCAAGTTATTGGAGGAAAAAACTCATTATATACATATGTAAAATTGAAATAGAAGATAAAATGCAATGCTAAAATCAGGCACATGTAATGCAAGCACCCAATTACAAGTCTATGATGAAAAAAGAGAAAAATTACATGATTCTTTAAAGACCTAACTGTTCTTCTACACTAAAAATGGATAAAGTTGAAGTGCTTCCAATCACTGCTTTTTTACTAAGAATGACAAATGCAATTTCAATGACAACAGAAAAATTGAAAGAATTTTTTATCAACTCGGTTGTTTAAAATGGAGTACCCTTAACACGCGGCTTGAAGTGTAACTAGAAAGACATAATATCAGAATTATGATTTTAAAGCAAGCTGAAAAAACAGAATATATCAATCAAAAATAAACTTAAAGAAATATTTATCTTCCTAAAAATGGATGGTTGTACTCGTCAATGAATCCATTATATAGGAGTAAATGTCCAATTTTTACATGATGATGGAAACTTATCTATATGTACTTTAGCAGTGAGAGATACAGAAGCGCAGTATGCTAGTGAAAGTATTCGAAATCTAATCGAAAAGATTTTGAATGAATATGAAGTTAGAAAAGATCAAATTGTAACACTTGTTATGGACAATGCAACTAATATGGTCCGTGCATAGATAAACTTAATCAGGGTTAAGTAGATGAATATCTTTTTGACATTACTACTAGCGATGAAGATACTTCTAATTTAGATGAACTTACTGATATTGTCATAAAAGATTTTATTGGATTTTATGAAATACCACACATGCGATGTGCAATACATACATTGTATCTTGCAATTCCTGATGGCTTAAAACAAAAGCACATTGCTAATGTTATATCCAAATTACGTAGCATAGCAGTGGCTGCAAGAATCCCAAAGGTCAATGCAATTTTAAAACGACATGCAAAAGATGGTGCACTAAATTAGAAAACACGTTAGGGAAGTACATATATTATGATTGAGCGCCTTGTAGAATTAAAGCCAATCCTTGAAGATAATATGGCAAATCCTTCTGTTACAACGACGGATATTGAATAGAAACAAGCATAACAACTCAAGCATCTATATATAGCTACAAAATAACTTCAATCAGCAAACCTGACACCTGCTAAATTTAGCAGAGAATAGAAAGGAGCAATTTTCAAATTATCTCAACTTGGTGGAATTCTAGCAGAGAAGATCAGAAACTTTATTCTAAGAAGATAAGAAACTTTATACGTTAACAAAATATTGTTAGCTGTAATATATGGGCACCCAAAGTACAGAATAACTTTGAATGAAGAACAAATTAAAAAGTAAGATTGCACTTTGTGAACTTGCTGTTTACATGGAGATGAATAGGAATAAAAAGATTCAGAAAATATAACTCCCCAAATCTTAGTTGATCCAAGCCTTAACAGTCATCACTTCATTAAACTCAGATGAAGAAGTGGATTTTGAAGAATATTTTGATAGTGAAGAAAAGGCAAAGAAGCGTCAAAAAGTTTCTAATATACTCGTAAATGAAGTAAAAAAAGCTCCTTTGAACGAATTTAGATCAGTGGTTGAGAGTTTTTAAGGAGGCAATCCAATTGTATCCTTGAATAATACAACCAGTAGCAAAGACTGTTACTGGTTTACCAGCAACCCAAGTCGAGACTTTCTCAGCACAGAGGCTTATAAAAAGCTATTTTAGATCAAAAATGAAAGAAGCTCTAAAGGAAGCTATTATATTTTTAAGAACGAATAAAATTAAACGCATTACAACTATATCATCTTTTTTATTAAAACGTACATTTTTTTCTTGTCTATAGCTATTCTATAATACTTTAGTATCTATTAATTTAGGTACTATTATTTTTATAGGACATATATATAGTTTTTGTAAGCAAATTTAGAGTACAAGAATATCTTTTAAGTTAGTCAAAATATTACACCTTTAAAGTTGTGAAATATACAAGCAATGGTTTCGAAAGGATCTTTTTCTAAAGATTTTTTTTGTCGATGCAAAAATTATTTTTATATACCTATAATCCCATTATTTTACTAGTCTTAGTTTCACTTTAATTCAAGTACAAGGTGTCCCTCAAAATCTCTCATTTGTAATTAATTACCGAATTATAACTTTTCTTTGTATTGAATTTGCTTTATATAATCTTTGAGACATTGGTATAAGTAAGACAAACCTTCTAATAAAGAAATTTTGTTGTAATGTGTTAGTTCATTTCTTTTTTCCCTTCTGTTTAAACAACTTCTTTTTCTTACACGCATAAAAGCTATATCCAGTTAATATTTTAAAGTTCCATTACTACTTTTGCCATTTTAAGTCATCTCACGCTTTGATCTCTATCATATTTTAGATATATTAGGAAAAGTACTTCTTAATGTGCCCAATAATCCACTCTCAATAAGGCAGACCAAAGACTGCGAGATGCCCATCCATACCTCTGCTATCATACGAGTAGTATATACAATTATGGCAAAGAGTCGGAAGAATCGGTATTAAAAAATTCCGACTCAAGAGTCGAGTTTTGGGGGGGCCCCGAATGCCCACATCTGAATTTTACACTAGTATTTTCCTACGATTGAACTTGTTAATTTGCAATAGTATTTTCCTTAGTTTAAACATGTTAATTTGCATTAGTATTTTCCTTAGTTTGAACTTGTTAATTTACACTAATATTTTCCTTAGTTTGAACTTGTTAATTTATACTAATATTTTCCTTAGTTTGAACTTGTTATTTTACACTAGTATTTTCCTACGTTTGAACTTGTTAATTTGCACTAGTATTTTCCTATGTTTGAACTTGTTAATTTGCACTAGTATTTTCCTTAGTTTAAACTTGTTAATTTACACTAGTATGTTCCTTAGTTTGAACTTGTTAATTTGCACTAGTATTTTCCTACGTTTGAACTTGTTAATTTGCACTAGTATTTTCCTAGGTTTGAACTTGTTAATTTGCAATAGTATTTTCCTTAGTTTGAACATGTTAATTTGCATTAGTATTTTCCTTAGTTTGAACTTGTTAATATACACTAATATTTTCCTTAGTTTGAACTTGTTAATTTGCACTAGTATTTTCCTACGTTTGAACTTGTTAATTTGCACTAGTATTTTCCTACGTTTGAACTTGTTAATTTGCACTAGTATTTTCTTACGTTTAAACTTATTAATTTACACTAGTATGTTCCTTAGTTTGAACTTGTTAATTTGCACTAGTATTTTCCTAGGTTTGAACTTGTTAATTTGCAATAGTATTTTACTTAGTTTGAACTTGTTAATTTGCATTAGTATTTTACTTAGTTTGAACTTGTTAATTTACACTAATATTTTCCTTAGTTTGAACTTGTTAATTTGCACAAGTATTTTCCTAAGTTTGAACTTGTTAATTTGCATTAGTATTTTCCTTAGTGTGAACTTGTTAATTTTCACTAGTATTTTCCTACGTTTAAACTTATTAATTTGCACTAGTATTTTCCTAGGTTTGGACTTGTTAATTTGTTTTCCTTAGTTTGAACTTGTTAATTTGTGAGGTTGATTTGAATATGTCATGAATTGTTGTTTGACTGCCTCCAGCGAAAGACCTTTGGGACTGGGGTGCGTCCTGAATGATTTCTTTGGAAATTCTAAGTCAATGTTTGTTTCTCTTTCTATATTTATTTATTCTTTCTTTCGCTTTCCCTCTTTCCCTTCTTATCCTTTTTCTTTCTATTTGTCCTTTCTCTTTTTTCCTTAGCTCTTTTACTGTCTTTCGTTTTCTTTTTATATCTTTTCTCCTTCTCTATTTTTCCTTTTTGCTCTCTGTTTTTGTGTCTTCACTTTTCATCCTTATCTATTTTTGTATTTTTCTCCCTTTCTCTTGCTCTTCTTTTCCATTCCCTTTTCTCTTTCTTGCTTCTTGCTCTTTTGTATTTCTTTAGCTCTTTTTCTCTTTCTGCTTTTTCTCAGAGTCCCTTTTTCTTTCTTTCCTTTTTTCTACTCATCGTTGTCTTTTTCTATACTGCACCTATTCTTTTTCTCTCCTTTGCTCTTTCTCCTATTTCTCTTTCCTTCTTTATCTTTCTTCATCTTTTCTCTTTCTCTCTTTTTCTCATCTTTTATTGTGCTTATCTGGACTTTCCTTCTAATTTTCTGTTTCTTTCTTTCACTTTCTTTCTATTTCTAGAATTATATCTTTATCTTCTTTTTTTCCCTCTCCGGCTCAGTCCTACTTTCTCTTTCTCTCTCATCCTTTCTCTTTTTCGTCATTCTCTCTCCTTTCTTCTCTTTTCCTTTCCTTCCTTCTCTTTCTGTCTTCTTACCTCCCTTTCTTTCACCTTTTCTCTTTTCTCTCTCTTTCCCTCCTTCTCTCCTCTTTCCTACACATTCTTTCACCCGCTTTCTCCCTTCTTATCCCTCTATCTCTCTCTCTCTCTCTTTCTATTTCCATCAATCTCTTTTCCTCTCATTCCTTCTTCTCACTTGTACTCTCTATTTATCTCTACTTCCCCCTTCATCTCTCTCTTTTTGTCTCGCATTTGCTTCCTTTCTCTCTCCTTCTCACTTCTACTCTAACCGTCTCCTCCTTTTCCGTGACCTTTAGTCTCCTCTCCCCTTCTCTTTCCTTCCACCTCATTATCCTTTTATCTCTCTTTCTCTTCCCTTTCCTCTCCTTAATTCTCTTCCTCACTCCTATCTCTCTCTCTTTTTTCTTCCTTTTCACTCCATCATTCTCATCTCCTCTACTTCTCCTCCTTAATTCTCCTAGTCTCTCCTTCTCTCTCAGTCCCCCAGCTCCCTGCTTTCCCATTCTTATCCCTCCATTCATCTCTTTCTATTCTCTTCTCTCTTATCTTCTCACACTTTTCTTTCCTTCTCTCTTCTTCCCTCTCCATCATTCTCCTTTTTTTCCTTCTCTGTCCTCTATTTTATCTCTCCTCTCCTACTTACTCCTCACTCTTTATCCCTCCTTCTCTCTCATTCCTTCTCCTCTTCTCTCCAGCTTTCTCTCTCTTCTTCTCTTTCATTATCGCATTCTTTCCCCTATTATCTCCGCCTCTCTCCTTCTTCCTCCTTATACATAAATCTCTCTCTGTCACTCTTTCTTCTTCTCTTTATGTCCTTCTCCTCCCCTATCTTTTACACTCCTACTCTCTCTTTACCTCTCTTTATCCCTCCCTCTCTCTTCTCCCCTCTCCCTCCCTCTCTCTTCTCTCCTCTCATTCTCTATCTATCTCTCTTCTGATCTTCCTTTCTTTCATGTTATCTCTCCCTTTCTCTCCCTCTTACTCTTTCCCCCTCCTTATCTCTCTTTCATTCATCCTCCTCTTCTCTCCACTTTTCTCTCCTTCCCTCTCCCTCGCTCTTCTTCCTTATCCTCTCTCTCCTTATTACTTCTATTCTCGCCTTTTCTCTCTCCTTCTCCCTCATCCCCCTCCTCATACCTACATCTCTCTTTCTCTCCTTCTCCCTCATCCCCCTCCTTATCCCCCATATCTCTCTTACTTTCTCTCTATTATTCCAAAGAAGCCTGTCAGCAATCAATCAACTTTGGTCCTGAGGAATCAGTCTGATAAAAAGAACTCCTCCAATAAATTAGACTCTCCATCCATATCTTTTGCCAACCTCTGAAACGAACAATAAAATCTTGAACATTTCATGAAATGGCCGCTATTTTGGAATGCTAACACATGGGGCAATGTATTTGGTGAATTGATCAAAGTACATTTTCCTACCTAATTCGAGCATACTGAATTCAAATCTGAAATCAGATTCTTTCTAAATGCTAAAGATTTTTCGTAATATCAATAACTAATATTATACAATAATTTTCATTTTATCACGTCTAAAATCATGTCCTGAAGTAATTTTGAATCATCCTTTTACCTTATTTATAGTAAAGCAGTTTTTTTTGCACAAACATTTTATTGCATATGAGAAGAAACTTGAATTACACATTAGAATTACAAATACTTTAATCAAATAGATGCTAATTTATTAATGCCCGTACATCAGGCTAGAGGACCTCTTCTTGATTTCAATCGGGCAAAAATTTGCGTTTGTAACTCTTTCTCTTGTAGGTCTTCTCTGGGTGATCTCTTCTAATCGTCCAGCAGTAGTCTGCCATCATATATCTATCTCAGTGATCTTGTTAGCCCTCTTCCATCGTCATCAAATCCTGATGGAAGCGTTCCCCTTGTTCGTCTCTCACGGCTCACAGATTCTCTGGGAATCGGTCGAGGTGACTATTTAGGAAATACAGCTTCACACTCATGTTGCATCCCAGATCACGATATGCTAAAAGTATATTAGTAACCAGATCCTCGTAGCTATGCGCTTTTTTGTTTCCCAAGAAGTTACGAACAACGGCAGAAAATGAGAACCAGGCTGCCTTCTCTTTTTCATTCATGGTGTTCACGAATCTAGAATCACTCAGAAGTCTTCGGATTTGGGGACCATCAAATACTCTTGCTTTTATTTTTTCATATGACAAAGCAGGAAACGCCGATATTATGTACTGAAAACAATCATTGTCATTGCTCAACGCCTTGACATACTGCTTCATCAACCCCAGTTTGAGATGAAGTGGAAGGAAAACGATCTTCTCTCGACTTAGGATTGGTTCGTTAACAATGTTTGGCATTCCTGCTTCCAAAGTTTCCCGAACTGGTCAATCCTTTTTAGACCAGTGTTTGCCACGGGCTCGACTGTCTCACATACAGATATAGCATGGAAACTTTGTATATCCCTTTTGCTCGCCAAGGAGGAAGTTGACCATCTTAAGGTGTACACATATGATCCAATTGTGTTCGTGGTACTTAAGTAAATCCATGACCATTCGTATGTCATCGTGAGTTTCTCGCAGATGGACAGAGTGACCGAGAGGAACTGCACCAAAGTCATTGCCATTATGCAAAATGACACACTTGAGGCTACGCTTGGAGCTATCCAAAAACAGTCTCCACTCAGCAGGGCTTTAGGTGCCAGGTCCAACTCGGTAAACATACCAGGAACATAGTGGCAATATATATATTGTTTGTCCTCAGAGAAATACTTAACAAATGTACTTTCCCTTGTTCGGTAATATGATACCCGTACCGACCTGTCAAGCATATGTCTTTCACTCAACCTGGAGGCTAAAAGTTCTGCACCTTTCTTGGAGAGCGCCAAATCACGTATCAAGTCACTCAAATCCTCTTGATTGAAACAGTGAGGAGCTAATGACTGTTCAGCATCTGATGATGAATCTGCAGACCCTAAATCCATTCCGTAGACGTCCATAGCAGGTACATCATTTTCATCCTCGGAGGAAGCATATCCACTGAAAATTGGAACTGGTAAAGACTCAGAATGAGGTACTGGCCGGATCGCCGAGGGAATGTTGGGGTAGTCGATCTGTGCTGATTTTTCTTGCCAATCCCTTTAGTATTCACCAGACAGAAATAACAGTCTGATACATGATCCTTTGGCTCTCGCCACACCATGGGGATTCCAAATGGAAGACCATTTCTCTTTCCTTTCGTCCATTCACGAAGATGTTCCACACAACTATGGCAAACAGTATGTAGGGCCCACTTCTTATCTTGATCGACAAGAGGAACATCAAAATACGCCTTATAAGTACGGGTCACAAAGTTTGATATATTGCGCCTTTGACGAACTAGCATGTAACAGCCACATATGTAGCAGAAGGTGTCTGGTTCATTAACGCAATTTCCGCTTGACGAAGCCATCACTCTAACATGAGTCCTGAAAAAAGAAACATTAATGTCAATATTTTGCACAATAACACTTATTACTATCTTACTACTATGTACTGTGAAGTATTTGCTTTCTACAAACACTCTCTCTGTCCGTCCGGAGGGCAGTTTTCGGGGAAATAGAAATTACATATTATATATTTGAAATCAGCATGAAAAAACGAATTAAAATTGGCAGATAAATCTAAGTCACCAGAAAATGTGATTAAAATTGTTCCCCTGTGTATAATTTACAATTCCGATAAAGTTATAAACTTGGTTTTATATTGCCATTTCATTTTAATTTATCTGATTCTCTCTCACTCACGAGTCGACGCGATCCAACCACAAATCAATAGGAAACCTTATCATTTAGTTAAGTTTCCTCATTTTATTTTTTTTATGATTTTTATATTAATAATTTTCCCCCCTTTTTTTAAAATTTCACTTTCCTACATCTTTTAGCTTCTCTTCTTTCTGGAGTCTCTTTGTAACTTTGATTTTGTTGTGGAGAAGCATACTCTACACGTTGTTCAATTGAGAAGAAAATCAATGCGAGAAAAAAATATATTCGACCTACACCACCCGTTTAGTGCCTTTTCTTTGTTCTCTCGTTGCATTTTCTCGTTTGATTTAGTGCTTAATTTAGTTCTTTTCTATCACATTATTCTAATTTTAGGTCCTCTAATGACGTAGTAAGTTTCATTTTACTATTAAGTGCCTAATCAAAGAGGTAGAGGAAAGCAAAGAATGTAAAAGATACAGAAAAATGGATCCTTAAAGGTAAAGGAAACTAGTATAGTATTTAAAAATCATGAATAAATAAAATAAGCTAATATACCTTAATATATAATATGCAAATAACCCCGATAGAAATAAAACAAAAGATTATATCACTAGATTTAAAGTTAGATTGTGTCAGTGAACCCTGTCTAGATGAAAAACTGTTTCAAAAATGTTTAGTTTCAGCTCTGTCTGGTAACGGCAAAGTAAATTTGGTTTGCACCTTTAGTTAGTTTTGTTTCGCGTCTATATTTAATTTATATAAATGAGATTTTAAAACATATTCACAAAATTGTCATTTCACTGAAAGGACCATTTCACAGATTGGAACTAACACTCAAGTAGCCAAACCTCGCCCCACAGTGAACACTCATAATAATTGTCTTAAAAATACACCAGAATTTCGAGGACCAGCAAAGTCAGGTAAATCTATCTCATTCGAAGAACAAAATATTTTAAGAAAATACAATGTGTGTTTGTACTATTTAATCAAAGACAAGTGAAATGGTACCATTTAGATATCGGTTTGAAGTGAAATCTTTAGATCTCAAAAAGGAAGTTTATCTAGAGTAAAAAGGGGATTTTTGTTGTCATTTTAACGGTTTGAGAAGAGAAGAAAGTAACATACCAAAATCGTAAGCTACGTTAATCCCCCAGCAATTAAGCCATGCACATAATATGATTTTCGGTCCCCTAAACCATTAATATGACCACTGAAATCCGCTTTCTAATACAGAAACGCTTCGGTTTTGGGGATGTAAATATTTCACCTCAAACCAATATCCAAATGGTTATATATCCATTATACTCTCCATTACCTTCCGTTCACCTCTACTATATCAGTGAAAGTGTTTCTTGATGCGACGCAATGTGTAACTATCCTACCCTTAATTCAAGAGGAGTGCCTATGACCACATAGTTTTAAGCACATTAAACAGAAAAAGCCAATAAAAGTCAGGAGCTGGGCAGTATCCTGGAAGGTCGTGTAGAACTGGTCTCACTCTCGCGAAACCCGACCGCTGCACGCCCATACTGGCAATTCTCAGGTTAAAATCGATCACCTCTCTCGGTCCATCTACCACCTACAGTCTGAGATCTATGTATACTCGAATCATTATATATCCTAAGAGCTAGCCATCCTCACAATGACCATCACTTATCTGCACCATTCCATATTGCTCCCTTGACGTATCTTATTAGTATATTTATATCTCTAAGTTTCAGTAGTCTTGCTTATAATATAATAGAGCAAACATTTTATTTCCCTAAAATGTTTTGTTGTTTGCATGATTTGCAGTACCCTGATGATGAAAGGGTAGTCCTCGAAACGCTAGTGTATTAACATTAACATAAGTAGACAACTCTTCTCTGTTACCCTGGTTCTTCTATATACAATGAAACTACCAACCATAAGAAATGGCTCTCTTGAAAGGTATGAATATACAGTATATATATATATATATATATATATATATATATATATATATATATATATGTGTGTGTGTGTGCGTGTAAACAAGAGAAAGGGATATATTTATGTCCAGAAGTAAACCACTCTTGAAATATATATTGATAAATAAAAAAGAAATATATTTTATTTAATAATTCAACGTGTGAATCCGCGGCATGAACGATAAGCAGTTTAAAACGAAAAAATATGAAAATATTCGAGACAAGAAGATATTTAAATTTCGTCTAATGTAATGCCAGAAATTTTAATATAGGAATATAACAAATGAATAGTTTAAGTAATGATTTGAGATTGACGTAAATTGATAAAATTTACAATTGATAAAAGGCATAAAATGAGATATATTAAGACATTAACCGACAATTGGATTAATTGGGTGAAACAACAAACGAACTAAAATGGTGAATGAAACGATATTAATAGTGGATGAATAATTAACTAATTAAATTTAATGATTAAATTTATAGCTTAAATTTCCCAATAAGCCGAGTTTTAATGAGGTGTTAGATGAAAATAACACAATTAAGATACACATGGCGAGTGGAAATCAATTCGAAATTCCTGCTCAGGCCTAGGGCTAAATAATTAAGAGGCCATTATTGGTTGTATAGGAGAAAGAAGGCTGTAAGCCTAGAGCAAATGAATACTTGAAATATATATTGAAACGAGACCTGTTGGACATGGGCACCAACCTTTTATTATTAATTTAATGAATCAAGTCGTGATTAAATCTATGAAAATGCCCGCCCTCTATTTTTAGATAATTTATATATATTTGTGCTAGAAAACAAGTGTTTGTTTTAATTTAGAAACTTTATTTTCTTGGTCAAATTCCCAAAACGTGCTTTGTTTATTAGGTTATTGAATCGTATCATATTGTATTATATATCATTTTTAAGGGTATTTCGAAATGGAGGATTCGCCCCATACCCTCATTTAATTGTGGAGGGTTGTGCCCTCTACACCCCCCGCTATTTTTAAATAATCTAGTAATATTCACAATTTGAAACTCAGCGTCTGAAAGCCTAGCATTAGATTTGAATAGAAAAACGATTGCCAGGCGTCGTTAGGCGCTCTAATCTTCATTATTTTTATTCCGTTTAAATCAATCATATTTTCTTTAATATTGATTAATATAAATTGGCCACATCATATTTTAATTATAAAAAAAATCCTTCAAAATAATACAATATGATGCGATTCCAATTATCAATTTTATCTGCTAAGATGGCTGCCAAACTATTTTTCGTCACTATATAGCATTTGCGGGTTTTTTTTTAAATAGAGATATTTACAACAAAGCCCCAACAAAAATAAAGGGCGGTCATTTTCCGAACCTTAACCCAAGTTATTTACTTACGGCAGTAATTTTATATTTCCGAGAGCGCCGAGGACCCTTGTCAATATAAAGCCCCTCTTCCACTTCGGTGACTTTAGTGAAGAATTAGTGATGACAAAAATTGGGTCCAATTTTAGTGATGATTCGACGAACGTGACCAAGAATCGTAGCGTCGGCTAAATACATGTGGCGATCCGTCCCCCAGGTAAAAGTGGTCCTCTGATTCCATTGGTTGTAGGGCTAGGGCGTAGGGTCACACAACACGAGGTTGGGGCACTTGTTGACTCGGCGAGACTTGGAGTTGACTGGGATGATGCGCCAAGACAAGACAAAGCAGTATAGAAAGAAAAGGCGAGGGATTCCTGTGTATATCCAGGAGGTCGTTTCAGTCGAAGAGGAGCGGTTCAGAAATTAACTCAAGAGTGGATAGAAAGAAATTAAAGGCCGGTGGCTATACACCGGTGCGGAGTGTATGACGATATTATTTGAAAGTGTGGTGTTTGGACTGGCTGCGTCTTTTTAGAATCAAGGAAAACGTACTGCGATGCTGCTATTTAGGTGTATAGTGGTTCTGGCAGCTGCTGGTTTCTTGCTGCCTGGAATTCGCGTTCTCAAGCAGTACCATACTGTATGTGATGAACGTGGTTGTAAATGGGGTCTCTCTCGAGTTTCCCCAGTTGTCGAGTTAGTCTCGTGAAGGTGTGTGTATTGAGAGGAATGAGTTTGTTTGTGTCGTGAAGTGTCGACATTCTCGTGTACAGAGGAGAGCGACAGGCTCGCCTCAGAGCGGAGTTCTGTATGCGATGTGCACTCCTCTGTCAAGTGTGGCTTGCGGCCATTAGTGTAATTGATTCATATGTAAGTATTGGTCTGATTACTGCTGGGGTAAAACCTCTTTAGTATGTTGTTTATTCGTTTGGCTTTGGCTTGTATGGTGTTTTGGTGTGTGTGAAAGTGTAAGTACTTGTCAAATGTTGCCTCTAGTATTTTTGTTGTGGGTTTGTATGTATGTCTTATGGGGGCTGGGTAATGTTGGTCGGGTATGTGATCGTGTATCTGGATGTTCTGCATGTAGTGGTCTTGCGCGTCATATAGTGTAATCTGTGTCTTCTGAAGATTAGTAGTTAAGAGCCACGAACTAGTACTCTGTCTTTTCATTTACTATTATTTGTGCCCGGTGTGCAAGTATGTCAGGGCGCACGCTGGAGACGAGAATGGTCTCGTCCTTTGCGTACGACAGTGTATTTGTGTGCAGTTTACGTCAATTATGAAGAGTGGGAGTGCTAGTACGCTGCTCTGTGATACTCCAGCGCGCGGGCTGAATGAGCGTGATAGTGTGTTGTTGTAACGTATGTAACATTCCCTATCCTTAAGATAGTGCGATAGGAGCCTTGTGGTGCAGAGAGGCATCTCCGTGTTGTTGGCTAGTTTCCAACGAAGCCCCGCGTGCTACACTTTGTCGAAGGCCTTCTAGACATCCTTGCTGATAGTGAGTGTTTTTTTGTCGTGATTTTAGTGCTTTTTGTATGATGTCGTGAACGATAGTGATCACCGAGCTGGTAGACCGGCCCCTTCTGAAGCCATCCTGACAGGGAGAGAACCAGTTCCCCTCCTTCAGAAAGCTCTGTAAACGGTTATTCACTATACGTTCTAGTATTTTGCCTAGTTGCTCTAGGAGAGCAATAGGTCTGTAACTGTTTAGTTGTTTGGGGGTATTTGTGTTGTTTATGGAGTAGAATGTTGTGTGAGGCCTTGAATATTTTCGGAAAATATCCAGAGGCTAGAGATGCATTGTAGAGCTGTGTTAGTGTCCGGTAGATGTTTTCTGGCAGGCGATGAATGATTGTGGTTGGGAGGCCAGAAGGGCAGGGGGCACGTTTACGTGCTGCTTTGATGTAGTGTTTTGTTTCCTCGATAGTGACTGGAGTAGTTAATGTGGTTGAGTTGTCGAGCACCTCCATTTCGATCAAGGGGGCTGACTTCAGCTCTTTGACATGGAGCCTGCACCATTCCCGAACAAGCTGGAAGTGATCTTGTGCGTGTCGTTTGGGTTGGCTATATGTGTGTACTTGGTCCCGTGTGACCTGAATGCATCGAGAATATCATTCATGTTTGTGATTATCTGATTATTTACTTGTAGTTTTATGGGCTTGGGAGGGTCCATTCCCATCATACCTCTGATGCGCCGCCAGAAGAAGGATGGGTCAGCGCAGCGAGCGTCTTCCGCCATGCGAATGACCTCACCCCATTGACGGTTCCTGTCCAGCAGTACGCACCGGAGGATGTGGGCACAGAGGAGTGTCATATTGCGTTGTCGTAGTCCTCTGCCATAGTGGTTGTTGTATAACGTGATGAGTCTTTGTATATGTATGGAGAAGGTTAAGTGTTTTATGCGTTTGTATGTTTTGCGTGGCGTGTAGCGGTCGCGGACAGTTTTTATGGTGTCCATGATTACCTTCCAGTGGTCGTTTAATTGTGAGGATATGGTACCTTGGAGGTTAAGGTCATGTGGTGTGTGTGTGGTTATATGGTTACCGAACTATACCCAGTTCGTGTTATTGTAGTCATATAAGGGTGGTGTGGGGATTAGTATAGGAGAAGTAGATATCAGAAGGCATATGGGGGTGTGGTCGAATAATACATGGGGACCCGGGGCTATGTGTGTGTAGTCTTGTAGCATGGTCATTACGGACGACTACTTCCGGGGATGAGGTGCCCCCGCGCTGACCAAAGAAGGTGGCGAAGGCCGGGCCAATGTATCCACAGCGAAAACGCTGCAATACACGTACCAGGTAGCTTCCCACTCCATCTCTAGCGTTGGAGAAAAATGTGGGATGATGTGTGTTTAGGTCCCCAAGGAAGAAGAGTGGAAGATTATAGTTTGATAGCGCCTGGAGTGGGACATCAATGTGTAACTGTAGACGTGGTGGTCTGTAGTGTGTAGCATTTAGGATTGGTCCAGTGTCTGTGTCTATTTTGCAGGCTATGAAGGAGGCGTCTGTGGTGTATACGATGTTATGGTGTATTTGCCGTTTTATTAGGATCGCAAAGCTTAATTGTAGCGCTTGTGGGGTTAGATATGTGTGATAGCCTGCAATGCAAAGCCTAGTGCAAGGAGGATGAAGACTGGTAGAGTTCAGGAGTATAATGTCTGGATGCTGTGTGTTTAGTAGCGAGTTGGAGACAGTGTGGAGTACACCGCGCCAACTGCGTACGTTAAGGTGTACTACTCTCAAGCAACTTATTCTGGGCGAAAGCGAAGGTGTTGTGAACTTGTCTTGCGACTCCCTAAGTCCTGACACACTCTGAGTGATGGGGGGTGGGACTCAGCGACTTTTACGCTTTGTGTTTTCTGTGTTTGGTGGGTGTGTGGAACTGGGTACTTACGTTTTGTGAGCGTAGTTATGTTATTAGGTGGTGTAGTTTTGGGGATATGGATGAGTGCAGGGTGGGTTTGCTTGGGGGAGCTGGAAGTTGAGGGTGAGTTGGAGGTGTGGGTAGATGTGGGTGCAGGTGCCAGTGTGCGGGTGTTGGTTTTTCACTGGGAGCAGGGGCTGAAATAGTTTGGGGTGTAGGGGCAGATGGAGTCAGTGTAGGGGCAGAGGAGGAGGAAGTGGAAGGCGGCTTGGGTGGTGAAGGAGTGAGAACAGAAGACGGAACAAGGGTTGGAGTGGTTAGGGGTAGAGGGTCAGTAGGGGGCAGAGTGAGGGAAGAGGAGGAGGAAGTGGAAGCCGGAGCGGGTGGTGAAGGGGTGAGAACAGAAGATGGAGCAGGGGTGGGAACGGAGAGGCGGGGGTCGTTAGGGGGGATCGTGGGGGATACTGGACTGGGGGTGCGGAGAGTTGTCTGTGGGTGGCCATGTACGGTGTTGATGCGTGTTGATAAATGTTGGTTGGGGTGGCTAGAAGGGGTGGCCTTCTGTTTTGGTGCAACTGATAAGTGTTAAATGCGCCGGCTGGGTTCGGGGGTTTAACGGCGCCATCCTAGACGCCTCACTGACGTCGGCGTATTTACGTAGATTAATCGGCAATACATCGCGGATATATTGTAGATACATCCTCAAAATATCTATGATTACAGTCCCCCACCGCCCCTTAAAAACGTACGGCTTACGTAGACTACATCGTCGATACCTTGCGAAAACATCGTCAATGATTCGCCGTAATGTTGTACGACATCTTAACGGTTGTTTTTTACGCACACACCTCGCTGACTTCGGCGGTATTCCAGCTTTGATACACCGCATTCGTCGCATTCGAGGATTCATTTACGAAGTTTAAAAAAATCGTGGAACTCTACCATTTTTTCTGAGTCAAAAAACAGATCGTAGCCTTCCACGATTTTTTCTAAGGTCATTTTTTGTTGCCATATTAACACTATTTGTCACGAAAACCGTTACGACACCCCATGATTTGCTGTTCGTGAGTAAATCTTCACTAAAGTCGCCGATGTGGGAGAGGGGCTTAATGTATAAACAAAGAACATGAAATCGCTGCATCGGCGATCTATCTGTGAGTTACAGAATTTTTGTTTTTGTGCTAGAAGCTTATTCTATAACAATATTTGCTATATTTTTTGTCTTCACTGAATTATTACAAAATTTAAAGGGTGCTAATGAAATACAAAATATAGGTGAGTTATAAATTAAGATGACAAATATAATAATAGAAGGCAAGTCTGCAACTCGTCCAAATTACACAAACAAACTTGTTTAATAATCTTACTGGTCATTGAGAGAATCTTAACTGAACAAGGCCCATTGACCAAAATGTCGCCTGCCTTCACTTATCTGATTTATGACCTTACGACCTTCAAAACTTTCAATAATTTCCGGAGTAACCTTGGGAGGACCATGGCAATTATATTATTCGAAAGAGAATGTAAAACAACATATGGGTTTAAAGTTTCGTTAGAATCGACCGAATAGATATGATGTTATTGCCAAAGCAAAATAATTACCTGGTTAACCTTGGGAGGACCTTGGCAATTATATCATTCGAAAGAGAATATAAAACGATAAAAAGTTTCAAATTTTGTTAGAATCGGCAAAATAGTTACATTGCTATTACCAAAACTATAAAAAAAGCAAAACGGGAACCGACTGACCGACATAGTGAGATGAGAGTCGAAGGCAACTAAATAAGGTCTACTGACCAAAAAGTCGCGTGCTCTCACTTATTCTGATTTATCACCTTCAAAACTTCCCATAATTCCCTGACTAAACATGTGAGGACCTTGCCAATTATATTATTCGAAAGAGAATGCAAAATAACATAAGGGTTTCAAATTTAGTTAGAATCAGCCGAATACTTATGATGTTATTGCCAAAACAAATTAATTCCCGGACTACCCTTGGTAGGACCTTGGCAATTATATCATTCGAAATAAAATGTCTAGTTACAATGTCTAGTCGCCCGCAACTTGACTCCCATGTGACTAAAATCGCACCCGCGAAAAGAATATTAAGGCAAAAAGAAATAAATGAGAAGACAAATGTAGAGACAAATCCTTTGTCAAAATTCGATGTAACGTTGTTGTGGAGAGGTTCAATTCCTGCGCGGGATGACGAATAGAGGTGTCTGGATCTTCGGCCACATTCTCGCGCACTGCAGCAATGTTTTCAGCTGAACGGCGTAAACGAGCACGCAATGGCGTTTTCATATCTGCCATCGACCCCGTTTGTTTGAATTTACGAACAATTTACCCAATTCCACTCTCGGTTGGTCGATTATGTTGACTAAAAAAATCGCGAAGTGCCCGAAATGCGTTTCTGTTTGAACGTCCATTTTCGTAATAGGCTTCGATAACTTTAATACGTTGTTCGATTGTTAATCTTTCCATGGTTGAAATTGCCAAAGACTGAAGTTGTTAAATCTGAAAGAAAAAGAAAAAATCATTAGACGCTTAAACTTAACCCACATTTAAAATCGGTCCAAGTTATTGGAACACCCATTATAAGCAAATGAACAAGCATATTAACAAACAAATCAGGGTAGAGCATGGAACTATAATACAAATCTAGTTGAAAATATTACAATAAAAGTCACTAAAATAGATAGAGTAACACCTAACAAATGGCAGAGAGCCAAAGATAAAACTGGATAATAGAAATACAAAGAAAAAATCATTGAAAGTATTGAAGAATTATACCACTAGAAAATGATAATAAACGTCACCGATGGATGAAGGTTTGCACGGACATAAAAGCATGAAAAATGCTAAATTCTGGGAAGAATGAGGTGGTAATCGATCATGTAAAGGGTGTTTACAAAATTTTTAACATAACAATTTCGCGAATGACAAAAGTCACAAGGGCCTATCAAAGGTCATCCGCATAGGGTAAATAGAATTTTAATATCATGAACAAACTCTTCTGTTGCACTTCCTCTAAAAAAGAATTAAAGTAAAGACTCAAATAATTACAAACCAATTGTACTTATCAGTAACATATAAATTACCTCAAAAAAAGATAACCAACAGACTGATACACTCAACTGCAATGAATCACCGGAACAAGAAGGTTTTAGAAGAAAATAATATGTGATCATTTTCAGGCTAAATCTGTTCTTAGTCTACATTGTAAAGGAATTTCGTCCCATCACCACCCATTTCCCACCAATGGCACCGCCATGGTTAAATGAGAGGAATGCGGCTAGAAAATTAATAGGTGGTAGTAGCATCCATTGTTTTTTTAATACATGAAGTTTTTCCACAGCTTCATTATAAGGTCTTAGTAGGCCCCTTTATCCAATATGAAACAATGCCATATTAACATCGCTCCGCATGGGGACCTTTGTTCCTTGTGGAACAGGGGTATCTTTAGAAAAGTTTTTATCTTCCTAACTTCAACTCTTTTCATCAACTTAATGGAGCAGATTTCGTCGTCGCTTCGCTTTATTTCTCTAAATAATTTCAAAATACAACGTCATTCTCTTTTTTGTTCCCTCCATCTTTCTCTTCCCTTCCGGAATTAAGCAAGTTAATGCTATTTCTGGTTTCGGAAACTTCATCGGCGCGCGCCAGTTTGCGCCATATGGCATCGCTGCTTCAGTGATTCTGGAAAGCGGCCGTCGCACATCCACAAGATTTCTCCGGAGGTGAGGGGGGGGGGGGGGGGGGGCATTTTCATCTCGAGATCCAATCGGCGCTTCCTCTTCCCGTTGGCGCTCTTTTATAGTTATCCCCCCCCCCTCCTTTTATCTGCTTCTTCCTAGTCTTTCTCTACGTCTCCCTTACTTTTTCCCCCTTTATTCGCTGCTCCTCCCTTGATTTTTCCTTTCTTTCACTCCTGCCTTGCCATTTTCTCTTTATTCCCTCTATTCCTCGACTACCCTGTTTCTTTTCTTTCTTACCCGGTTTTCCCTTATTTCTATTATTTTTATTTTTTTGCTTCTTCTTTAATTCTTCCTGTTCTTTTTCCTGCTTCCCCACTACCTTTTCTTTTCTTCCCCTGAATTTCTCCTGTTTTCCCCTTTCTTTCCCTACTCAATCTGTTTTTCCTTTTCTTCCCCTGCTCTTCGCTTACTTCGCTCTTTCGCCTTTATCCCCGCTTTTCACCTTTTTCTTTCTTCTATGCTGCTTAATCCTTCCAGTGGTTTTCTCGTCCTTCCTCTCTTGCCATTTGTGTATTTTCCAATTATTGATCCGATACCTGACAAAAGCATGCCGGGAGAGTTACGCGTCCTGTCAATTCCCTAGCGCCCCAAGTACTCTACTTAGCTTAGAAACCTCCCTAACTTTTTCTCTTCCAATAACTTCACCACTTTTTTTAGGATCCTCTTTTGAAATACTTTATAACGCAGAGGATCCGTTAGTGTTTGTTCTTTTTGAAATAAATAAAAACAACCAATTCGTTTTTACACTCAACAACCAAAGGTCATAGGATAAGTACCTACATAGTGTCTTGTAGGACCCTTTCAAGTCTGTCGAAGTGCAGGAACTCGTCGTGACATCGATCGCACAAGTAGACGGACGACCTTTGTGGAGATTTTGACTCCTTCAATCTCAATAGCTGCCCCCAGAATTCCCTGATATTTGTAGGTGTCGGATCTTGGGGTGGAATAGACTTGGCGGGCCACAACTTTCCTTGAAACTCTCCTGAATGTTCCTCGAACCAATTCTGTGCAACTTGTACATAAAATATATGAATGACTGCAAATTGTCATCAAACAGTGCCATTTAGTGGTTTCTGCTTAATGATGAGTTTAGGCGGACGAGCGGACCCAACCCATGCCACGTGAATTTACCCCATACAAGTATAGAACCACCACCAGCCAGCCCGGTGTCTCGCTGACAACTGGGATCCATGGCCTTAGGGAGTCTGCGCCAAAATGGAATCGTGCCATCAGCTCGAAGCATCTGGAACTTTGCCACATCGAACTAGGCCACACGTTGCGGGTCCTCCAGTGTCCAACCAGCCACGTCATGAGCCGAGTTGTGGTGCTATATCAGGTATCGTGGTATTACTTGGACACTCGGTGGGTCTTCTACTCCACCAACCTAATGGATATGCTTATGGTATTTCTTGCTTTGAATGTAGACGCGATTTGAACCAGTGATGCTTGTCTGTCACCATGGACGATTATTCTAGCCAGACCCCGGTAGTAACGTTCATTAAGCAGCACCCATGGTCGTCCCCTGGGCAGTCCACGAAGGACGGTAATACCTTCCACGGGGTATTTCTGCTATATACGTGATACCGTAGATCGAGAGATGTTGAATGACCGCGCAGTTTCAGAAATGGAATTTCCCATTCGTCTGGCACCCGCTATTATGCCCCGTTCGAACTCTGAACTCCTTGCCATGAGCAAACTAGTCGGCGTTCACACGGACTGACACAACTATTACAGATCTGAGATTTTTTATGACGTCATGTTACGGTAGCCTTGCCTACCTTTACCATTAGATATTGGTATCCCATGACCTTTGGCACTTCAGTGGACTACTTTTAATTTTGAACTTGAGTTTTTGCACGCTTCTGTTTCAATATTATGTCCACACTTACACACTTAGTTGACTACTAAGGTTCGATTAAGGAAAAGCAGTGCCGATGTTTACACGCCCAACACCTGGTGAAAACTTGGGCTAACCAGAAATCAATTAATCCCCTATCAACCAAGGTGAAAATCGGTTTTGAATGCAATTAGAATATCTTTCCTCTAAGCATTTTCATTTTCACCCTTGTGGTGTTCTTCGATTAAATCGATTAAGTAAACTTTATCTTTTAATTCGTGTTTTTTTTTTAGTTTTAAAACATGGGAGAAGATTGTAGGAGCCATGATCAAATGATATAAAATGTTGTGTTTTAACCTAAATATTTAGGCATTAACCTCTGACTCCCTCCACAAATCTGACCAGTAATAAATGAAAATTGTAAGATTTACTTCTTTTCAAAAAATACATCCCCAAAGCTAACACGAATTCTCAGAAATTGGAGATTAGGGTCAACATGATACTTTTTATTAAACGTGTTTGAAAAAGAAATGACACTTATTTTAAATGTATTGAAGGCCTACGGGAACACTGGTGCCAGCAAAACGACATTCCATGAATAGATATATTGCTTTTTAAATCGAGATTATTTTGAAAATGGCAGTCGATGTGGCAGATCTTCAACCTCCATCAATGAAAGAAACGTTGATCACGTGGGAGCAACTGTGGAATAAGATCGTCGATACACTGTGGAAATCATAGCATGGAAGCAAATCTTTTCGGTGGAATTACTTCATACAATCTTGAAGGTCAACTTTGAATTAAGCAAGTTGTCTGCCCACTTTCTACCAAAACTGTTGAGCGAAGATGAATTTTCAATCAGGGCGAATCATTCAAGTCATATTTCAAACAAATGGTATACTAAGCCTACTGAAATTTAGCAAACATTATTTACTAGTGATTAGATATGGGTATAGAAACATGATTAGGAAGGACAAAAATGGGTAAAAAAGAAATATTGGATTCACAGTACTATTTTTTTTTGGGGGGGGGGGAGAAAAGCCTCTACAGGCTAGTACGATCCTAAAGATAAACAAAAATAGCACAGCTGTAGAAAAATTCAAGTGAATCCGCAAAGCAAATTCAGAAAAGTTGACAAAAAAAGTGATGGCAGCTTTGGAAGGGCGGGGACTGGAAGTGGGCTGTTCAATTAATACGACATATTACAAACATGTTTTACAAAATTACATAATGAATTTAGATAAAAACGCCGAGGAAAGGTTCGTGCCAGAGTTGATTTGATCGTGGCAATGTCCTTGTTTATTTCTCAAGGGTCGTGGGATCAAAACTTCGACACTTTAGATTTAATTGATATCGCATCCACCATGCAACCCTGATTTGACTCTTTCTCACTTTTTTTGTTTACTAATTTAAAGACAACCATCAAAGGGGTGAAAACTTGAATCAATTTAAAAGAGTGATTTCTACACGAAAGGGTTAGAATGTAGCAAACATATGTTGGATGTATTATTTTAATGTTGCCATACTCAAAGCAAACATAAATCAGCCCTACATTTAGGCTAACACCTGGACGGAAATAATTCAGTGACCTGGATCACAAACACACATACACACACATATACACACATATACACACATATACACACATATATATTATATATATATACTATGTTCGGGCTAAATTTGGCGATTTTTAAATGTCATTGTGTTTTCAAGAACAATTTGATGTATTGGTTAACAGTAAACGACGTTGGATAGCAGACAGAGTAAAGATTTCGTTGAGTAAAGGTTGGCTGTTATGAAGTACTGGAACCCATCTGAATATTGGAAAAGTTTTACCTGCATTATAATTATTCGCAGCGGGTATCAAAATGCCGACATTATGACTGGTGTTCAATATTGTGTTAACACTGCAAAGGATGTAAGACGTGACATGGGCAGCTACAACGGAGACTACGAAGCTGTGACAAGGCACACCCCGAAATTCATGCAACTTCAGAAGGTGATGGAATACCTGAGTAAGGAAATCCGGGCTTGATAGGTGTTGGAGTCACCACCATGAAGCTGGCCCTGAAGGAGGATCTTCAATACCACTCGTACAAGAGGTGCAAGAGACAAATTTTGACAGCAAAGGCCAAGGAGAAACGCTCTCCTTTTCTATTTCTCTCCATATATATATATATATATATATATATATATATATATATATGAATGCAATGTCTCGCAGGAAAAAATGAAAAGGTGTTTCCAAGTACTTTCGAACTTTATTAAGTTCCTTATCCTTGATAAGGAACTTAATAAAGTTCGAAGGTACTTGGAAGCACCTTTTCATTTTTTCCTGCCGGACATTGCATTCATTTGCCACCCTCACGTGATACTTTGTGAGTTTTTAATTTCATATATATATATATATATATATATATATATATATATATATATATATATATATATATATATATATATATACTAGGGGCGGTCAATAGGTTTTGCGAATCGGCAGGGCAAAACAGAGGAAGGGGATGGCTGTTTGTGGGGGTGTCAGGGCAAGTTATGACAAGTCAGGACCTGCAGCTGCGCGCTCCTGCCTCGTCTATTTAAGAAGCAGTAGCTGATCGCAGATCGTCAGTCACAAATTTTCAACAATGGAGAAGGTTGAGCACCGCGCAGTGATCAAATTTTGGACCAAAGAAGGCAAGAATGCAAAAGAGATCCATGAACTCATGGTTGCATTGTACACCGACACCGCCCCTTCCTATGCAACCATTGCTCGCTGGAATAGGGAGTTCCGCCATGGTTGTGAGTCCCTTGAAGATGACCCTCGTCCAGGACGCCCGTCAGATGTGACCAACGAGATAAATGTGGCTCGTGTGGAGAGGATAATCCTCGAAAATCGATGGGTGAAGGTCGAAGAAATCGAGCGAGAACTTGGAATATCACATGGAAGTGTTATGAACATCATCCACGACAATTTGGCCATGACCAAGGTCTCTGCCTGTTGGGTCCCTAAAAACCTCACGTCCCATGATCGACTTCAACGTCTTCAAAGTTCGGAGAAGCTGCTGCTCCTGTACAACCAAGACTCGGCGGGATTCGAGTCACGCATAGTGACAGGTGATGAAACGTAGGTCCATCACTGGGATCCCGAGACCAAGCTCAAAAGCAGGGCCTGGAAGCACAGGGGCTCTCCGCCCCCTATCAAGTTCCGGACCCAACCCTCAGCCGGGAAGATCATGGCTATCATCTTCTGGGATTCTGAGGGAGTGTTGATGGTGGACTATGCGCCTCGTGGAAGGACCATCACAGGCCAATATTACGCCGAGGAACTGGCTGGGTTGAAGAAGTGCATCCGTCAGAAGCGGCGCGGCAAGTAGACACGCAGTGTCCTGCTCCTCCACGAAAATGCCCCTGTCTACAAGGCCAGAGTTGCACAAGCTGCCCTGTGCGAGTGCGGATTCGAGGAGCTCAACCATCTCCCCTACAGTCAAGATCTGGCCCCTAGCGACTACTTCTTATTCCGCCAGCTCAAGGCGGCACTGCGTGGACGCCGGTTTGGAGACGATGAAGATGTCCAGCTCGCCGTCCAGGAGTGGATTGAACAGCAGTCGGGAGATTTTTGGTTGTCGGGAATTCGAAGCCTCACGGACAAGTGGCGCAAGTGCATTGAAGTCGAGAGTAGTTATATTGAAAAATAATAAAACACTTTTCCTCATATCTCGTTTCCATATATCCGAATTGCAAAACTTATTGACCGCTCTTTTTTATTTTTAACTACCCGCTTATCCCTCCAAACATCCCAAAACACTAGCAAAAAGATCAAAACCTAAGAATCCTGATAAAAACAAGTTCAAAATTTTTTAAAAAGGAATTGTCCTAGAAAAACAAGTGGCTTGACTGTAATCCAAGTGACAATCCACGTATCATGAAGACCAAACTCCCCCAAAGTGTAATGCTCTCTGGGTGTGTCTCCATTGACGATGACGCCAAGCTGCCCAAAAACTTTGATCAGGGTCTTAGGCCATACCTCTGCAAAGAATTAGAAGTGGTTGTCGGAGAATTTCTACCACTTTACCTGCCACTATCTGGCCTCTTATATCCACCGGTTGTCATCCCATATATTACTATATGGGTAAACCTGAAGATCCGCCGTGGCCCGCTCGCCAATGTTTATGTTTTTCAGGCGAAATTTATTGGGACTAAGTTTATGTTTCGTTCAAACGCGCCTATTCATGCGCGTTTGAGTCCTAGTTTAACTCTACAAGGCGCCATTTTTGTATTCTTTTAAAAAATCCCCGAAATTAACCACAAACATTTTAAAATGAAAAAAAAATGGAAAATGCTTTTCATTTACTTTATTGCGGGAAGTATAGCTCGGAAATAGCAGCGAAGAAAGCGTGATTTTGAATACAAAGTCCCATTTAGAGCCGAACGGTTGAAATAATGGCGATTTCTCTCGCCTGTCTGAGAATCACGTTTTGTTTTAACACATTTAAAAGAAAATTATGTTGGATCGCTAACACTTGACCACACTGTTCACAATTAATTTGAACTTTAATTAATTTATGATCGACTAAAAATGTTACTAATTTTTCTCGATCGTAAAAAAACCAAAAAGTTCGAGAATATTTTTAGGGCAAAGTTGCACACAAAGAATTCATGTTAAAACTGAAATTCCTGCCTAAAAGATCGTCTCTCGTCCTCAAAAACTAGTTCCTCTAAAAGATCTAGCTAAGTATTTTTTAAATGTATAACAAGGATTATAAAACTAATAAAAAAAGTGCAAAAAAAATCATGGCTGAAAAAATAAATATACAGTGATTAAAATGATCTAAAATGGAATAAATAAAAATAAAAAATAATTATTTATTCATTGATGACGTAAAGAAAAGGGAGACTTAACGTCAGTTAAGTTATTTTATAAAAAATCAGATTATATACTGGTGGGGCTACGCCCTACAGACCCCCCAATGATTGAAATTTCGGAGTCATCGATGGGCGCTCCCTCATACGAGCCGTCCCCCCACGAGCCTACCCTCAAAATTAGTCAAAAAAGGTGAAACATATTGCAACATGGACGAAATATTATGCGACCGGAGAAGAGCGGAGGGTAGCACGTGCCGCGGATCTTCAGGTTTACCACTATATGTGGAGCGCACTTGAGAAAAACCTCAACCGCTCTGCCTGCAACGCCAAGGCCGAACTGGTGGCCAAGATCAAGGAGGCGTTGGAAGATCTTCTAGGGACACAGTGAGGATCGTATTCGGCAGTTTTACAAATTTCTTATGTTTGTATATTTCTAATTTTAGATCCTTGAAAATGGGTTCATACCCGAAATGTCGGTACCAAGGAGTTAAAATATTATGAAGTAAGCGAATGAGCAGTGAGGCTCAAATTGGATTGTATGAGAGAGTGGTAGTTCCCACTGCTCTTTTTGGATGTGAAACATGGACGTTGAGTTCGAACGAAAGGAGGAAGGTTGAAGTTATGGAAATGAAATGTCTGAGAAGTATTTGTGGTGTGAGGTTGATTGACAGGGTGAGAAACGAAAGAGTGCGAGTGAGATGTGGAAGTAAAATGAGTTTGCTTGAAAGAGCTGATAGAGGTGTGATAAGATGGTATGGTCACCTAGATAGAATAGAGGATGAAAGGCTGATAAAGAGAGTGTATAGATCTCGAGTGATAGGAATGAGACAGCGTGGGCGTCCGAGAAGAGGGTGGATGGAGTGTACGAGAGATGTCCTTGCTGGACGGGGCCTGAGCATCGAGGAGGCAGAAAGGCGTGGTAGGGATAGGAATGAATGGAGACGAATGGCTAGGGGAAAACGAGCTGTCGAGGGTGACACACAAACGCAGGTAATGAAGTTTTCAGGAAAAAACTGGACTCTGATGATGGATAGGAAAATGTAGTAGGTGGTCGCCTTGGTTAAGCAGCGCGGATAATGTATGCGAATTGTGGAGTGGAAGTGTCTCTGACTATGCTCCACTCCGTCCACGGGAGAGATGCGCGGAGTAATATATATATATATATATATATATATATATATATATATATATATATATATATATGTGTGTGTGTGTGTGTGTGTGTGTGCGTCCACAGCATAGTAAATATTATAAAAATGGAAAGAAGGGAAAGAAACCAAACAGACAAATGAAGAGGAAGCAAAGCACTAGAAAATTTGTTAAGGTAACCAAAAGGAAACGCCAGGAGAGGCTATACTCCGAATGAACGGTGCGTCAAAGTGGTCAATCTACTAACAAAGATTATATGACTTCCAACACACGGGGCATGGAAATCTCCTGAAAAAAGGACAATAATAAAAAAAAAACGATTAGGCACAAAAAATACAATGTATGGAAGAATGGCCACCCCAGTAGCTACACAAAATATTAATGAATGTGTTAATATATGTATACATGTATATCAGGCAACTATTCCCCCCTCAAAGATTTTTAATACACAAAAAATAAAGATATTACCCAATTCTCCGAAAAACAATGGGTCACGAAAAGACTTAGCTGGAGATCAGGTCCCTTGATTAAAGATATCTTTAATATATCTAAAAAATCTTTAAACTTAACAAAAATGGTTCACCTACAACATATCTGATCTGATGATATATGAAGTCCCGACACTGTGGCGGGTCGCTGCAGAAGATTTGGGTGGTTTTCCTTTCCACTGCTGAAAAGGACGATGATGAGGGTGCAGCGATATTCTATTTCTATCGGTCCCACACCTCCTCCAACAGGGACTTACATCCCCCATAGTTCGTGGCTCCCTTCTGTACATGCAACATGTGTCTACCTCACGACGATCACGAAGTTGCACATCTCATCTTCTTGTATCTTCAATGTCGTCCTCGATGATCCATGCAAACTATTCCATCCATTAGGATGATGTAGGTCCAAATCTTCACTAGAATTGGGCTAATCGCCAGAGTATCCTAAAATTCAAGAGGTTCTGTGGTCTTTCCCAAGCATTTTGTCACAGATCTTCTGAAAGATCATTCTTTATTTAATTAACATATATTAAAACTGGTTGCCATAAGAAGCCTAGCATTCGAGAAGGATTTATTTTTATTTATCACTTGAGCTTACAATGCAATGAAGAATAACTATATCCTAACCCAATTCAATATCTTATTAACACCAAATAAGAGTATGAGGATCACTAAAAAATTTATAACATCGAAACCATTAAGAAAGCCCATTAAAAATACCCCGAAAAGTTAAATATAGACGTGTAAACAATTCTAATTACACATCCGAGACAGAAATTTATACGTATGGATCAATACCCAGAGTAGAAACACGCTCTGAAAATTCTACGAAAGCATATTCTACCCGATTGCGCTCACCTTGTTACCCTTCGTCGTCACCCTAATCTTTCGTCCGTGAGAAGGCAACCTTTTAAATTATTTGGGCAAAGAAACGAAAATGACGGTACGATTTAAGAAGGAAATACCCCGAAACAATATTTGAAAAATAGAAAATTAAGAGAATATTTACAGGGGTGACAATACTTTCGGACCAGCCTGTATATTTTTATGTCACCCTAAAAGTCGTGTCGCTTTGGAAAAATAGTATTTTTAAGTAAATTTAATTAATTATATATGTAGTTACCATTTTGTTCTACGTCTTCCTATTTATTTTATTGGTTTATCGTTGATTAGGGACAAGTGCTTTGTTAGCTCTAAATTTCTTTTCTCTTTTTGTTTCTTTTTTTAAACCAATAAAATTGAAAAGTGCTGTCAAACAAAAGACGGCGAAGCTGAAAATATAGACGAGGTGAACTGGCCTGAACACAGCTTTAATTTAAACCTGGTAGACAATCTATGGATGAGACTCGGGAAGAAGGTTATAGCTAGCAAACCAACAAATGTTGAATATTTCTGGCAAAGATTGGTATAAGAATGAAATAAAATCGCAGTCGAACAAAGCCACAAATTAGTGAACTTATGCAGCCGAAGATGTGCTAAACTCATTTAAAATAAGTGACCGCATATTTATTATTGTTTGGTTCAATTGTATGTGAAATAATTATGTTGCTTTCTCTTTATTTATGGCTGCTTTTAAACTTATCCTTTTCTATTTTTGGATGTATCCTTTCTTCAAATACAAATTACTCTCCTGTTCTATGAAATGAATTATTAGAACAAAATTTCCAGAAATATTCTATCCAGTTTCCATATAATTTAAATGATTATTTTTAAGAAAAATATAGATTTTCGTATTTTGTTCTCTAGTTAGGTAAGACGGTTTCGCTTTTTATCGTATCACCAGATCTTTGGTCAAGATAATATTTTAAAAACGCATTTTTGTATATTTGTGTACCTTTGCTCAAGTGGAGCACAAAGGTTGAGCCTTTTCTTAATATCTTTTCTTTAAAAATATGTTCATTTATTTATTCTTTCTAAATTCTTTTTTTGAATAGAAATATTCTTTCATTTATGACAGTCGAACTTGACTTCTTAAAGTTAAAAAGAATTCTACAGTATTCGTTCTTTAAAAATAAAACGGAGCAAACTTGGGCTGTACTACTGTCCAGTACAAGAGTACCGTTCATGTTCGTGAAGAAAAATTTATCCCGAGTCAAAAACTGAGGACAAAATATACTAAACCTTCTTTATCCTCAATAGTTTAAATTAGTCAGGGCCTTCAAACACAATTCGTTGTGGAGTGGTATATATTTATTTTTAAAAAGCAAAGTACAACCGGGACATCTCAATAAATTTTTTCGATAGCAGTTTGAAAAAAAGTTTGAATTTAGAAGAAAATATAATATGTGATCTGTAACCGGAGGCGAGAAACCATGGTGCAACCAACTTTGCTCGACCGGTCTCTGCACTTCAACGAAGGTGCCTTACGTGACGGTGGAAGGGATAGGGTTGGTCTTCAATTGCTCTTCTTCGTGTGGAAAAGCCATTAACGAGAAAACTTTGTGTCGCACTGGAGAAAATTCTAACCATTTAACGAAACATCCTCAGTTGAAGGAACAGCGACAAAAATTCTGATATGACTTTGAGATTCTTCAATTTTCTACAAGGGTCAGAAACTGGATTTTTCTTACTGAATAATTCATTGATATATCAGAATATTAATAAAATAGCTGTAACTCTAGAATGCACAGACGAGATTAAAAACATTGAAGCTTTTGTGTTTTTATTTATCTATTTTATGTCTTAAAGTTTGTACTCCATTAAAAGAATATTCGAGGTTAATGAGGTGGCCGTAGATATATCGTCATCTTCGGACTTTGTTTTCTACGCTTAATATTTGATCTCATATTTTTAACACTTTCCGTGAGATTATTTACTTATTAACAGACCAAATAGTATTCTTAAATACTGGACCACCATAATTTAGTTCAAGTTACTATTTTAAAGTGTTTGTTTTCTCTGTACAGATTTGCATTACCACTTTGAGGTATTTTTCAGCATCCATTTCGTCTCTGTTTAGGGTACGCCTTCTCTTTGATCCCCTTAGATGCTTCGTTAGTTTCCTTCGAGGTGAAAAAGTCGAAATCAAAAGCCTTCCTATCCAGTATTCCCTATATCCTCCCTTTAGCGAATCCTAACTTCTAGCGTGTCACTTTTCTCCTAGTTGACAGAAGCAGAGGATGCTAGTAATCCTAAACATAATGAAACTAGCTTAAAACACCTGAAGATTCTGTCTGCATACAACCTTTGGGCCTTTTTAACGACATTAAACTCCATTAACTAAAAGAAATGAACTTAAGAACTTAAGTAAAGAAAGTGGAACAACAGTGGCTGTTGAAGTAAGGAGTCAGGGCAAGGAAGGGATGAGTAGATCAAACTGAAACATTCTCTCTGGAAAAGGATAAAACAACAAATATCAGTAGTGTAAGTATCTTTATACACCTTAAGAGTGAACGTTTCAATAGAGGAAAAAACTAGGAATGTTCGACAAACTCGTCAAGTCTATGGACTTCGGTTAAGAGCTCATGAATGTAAACACAACCGGAAGTCGTCACTTCCAGATCATTGTGAGATACTTCAACCAAATGAGTTATCATTATATTCCACAAAAGTAACAACGATAGTCTACTCAGAAAGAGGTTTGATAGATCCTGAAGGAAAGAAAGTAGTACCAAACTAATTTTGAAAACAACAAACATGCATAAACTTAAAATCCGAAGCAAAATAAAAGACTTTAGAAAATATTACAAAACACCCGCCAAAATATGGAAACTATTTTAAACTGCGCGACCTTAGTAAACGAACAACAATTTGAATCATAGTGATTTAGCGCTAAAATAAATGTAACTAGTAAAATACGTTAAGTCAACAAGCGAAAAATAAAAATAAATTATATAATTGGAGAAAGAATTGAAGAGACTGAACTCAAATGATTTTTTTATAAAACTAGCCAACGAAGATCATATAAAATTCAAATCTAGCAAAATTGTCATTAAACAACAATTAATATAAGATATATTTTTTTAAACTAAATGCTTATTAGTAATCAAACACATCACAAAAAACAATTGAAATAAAATAGGATAAGGGAATAAGACCTGGGAAACAAAAATCTAAAATGAAAAAAGAACGAAACAGCATTGCATTCTTCTTCATAAAGAAAACGAGAGAACAATTAAAGCAACAGGACAATTAGTCCACTATCAACAAAATAAAAAAGTCATAAATTACAGACTAACACAAAGGCTGGACTAAAATAATAGAAACTACAGCACACAGTTTACAGAAAAATTCCCCTATATATGGCCATCCACATGCTGTTCATCTTGCATTGCAATAAACTAATGAAAAATAAACACCTCTATGACAGTTGATATCTGGATAAAATTCAGTCAACACCGATTCATCACTAAGAACTAGAGACATGATGAGTTAAGACAAACAATCACATCCTAATTTAGCATATAAGTACTCATCTCGCTTGCAATCTATCATGAGAAAATACTAATATAAAGGACTTAGATAATAAGGATTCCTTATATCACATAAGCTATTTACACAGAACTCGAAGAGATTTTCAAAACTCTAGAGTAGGCAAAAAGAGAATCATATTTATTAATTAGCATTTATTAAGCCACCTTCTTTATTTTTAAAATATCTCATTATATCCCCCAAGAATAGAGACATTATCTTTAATGATAAGGAAATAATTATTGCAACAAATGCAAATTTAACGCACGAGGAAAGATGAACCTTTAATATGATTTCTAAGTGGGCTTTCAAACATTATTAGCTGCAGTTAATAGAGTTGAAAAGTAATTATCTTCCTTCGTTTGGGGAATTTTTCCTGACTTATATCCTCTTTGGAGCCCTTAATATTTTCACTAAATATTTAACTCTTGTTTGTGTTCTGATCCAATAATTTCTTTTATGGTCCTTACGGGTTGTTCCTAACATCTACCGTTTTGTTTTTCTGAATTGTTCTCAGTATCTACTGCCTTCAATTTCCAGCGTTCAAGGTCACCCTCATAAGTAAAGATTAGTAGGATGAATTAATTAAATACCTAGTGTTTTAGACATAAAAGAATAATAATAAAAATAATAAGAAAAAATACATTCCTTCACTGGGTTAAAAGTCGCGCTCTGGCCCAGTTTCTGTAGGAGGTGAGTTTCAGACTATGGAGATTGCTATTTGAATAAAAGAATTAAATATGACAAATATCGGTTAAATGAATGGTACTTTGTAATTATAACCTATTTCGTAATATTCTTTTGTAAAAATAAATGTTTGAATCTTTTTGAATTCCAAAAATTGTTCCTTCCAAAGAAAATCCTGCAATCATTATTGCTCTGCAGCAAAGTGATTTTAAATGAAAGGAGATAGTCGCTAAGGGTATTGCATCAAGCAGCGCCATCTTTAGAAATCCTTAATGACATTAAAATGACTGTTTGCACTCCTGTTATAAAGTCTTCTGGACGCCCAACAGCCTCAAATTAACTCCAAGATCGCCTCCTGGTAAGGTCCCAGCTTAATGATCGAGTTGCCTCCAGTACCTAGCTTGCTCACGATTGGAAAGGAGCAGGTATGGGCGTTTCAGTCGCACAGTGAGGCGGAGACTTTTCGACAAAGGTCTCAAGTGGAGAAAGTCTGCGAGGAAGCCTCATCTCACCAATAAGAACCTTACGGATAAGCCCCACTTTTGTACGAAATATAAAGAATGGACTGTTGAAGAGTGGAGCAAAGTGATATCTCTGATGAAATTTCCTTCCATTTGTTTTGAGCTTCTGGAAGATCTCTCTTTAGAATGAGAAAAGGGGAGGCCTTCATGAGCCCTGTGCCATGCCCATAGTGAAGCATCTAGACACTCTCCATCTCTGGGGCTGCTTCTCATCTAAGGTCATGTAGCACTAACCATTTTGCCCAAGAACACTGCTATGAATTCAAAATAGTAACAAAACGTGCTTCATCAACACCTTTTCCAAACAGTTCAGCAACAAATTGGGGATGTTAAATATATTTTTCGGCCTCATGGCGCCACTTCTCACAAAACAAAAGCAATTATGTTCTTGGCTGAAATTAACATCGAAATTTAGGGACTTTGGCCAGGAAAACCGCCATATCTGAACTAAATAGAGAATTTGGGCGATAATAAAACTGGAGTTTGATAAACAGAAGCCACCCAATTGTGAACAGTTGCAGGTGTTTTTAGAACAAAAATTGAACAAGATCAGTCAAGATATCATCACAAATTCAGTCCCAGGATACCCAAACGAATTGAAGCAGTTCTTAAGTACAAGGGACATCATTGTAAATTTTGACTTCGTGCATCAATTGACTGTATTTATTAATGAAATGGGTTTGGGCTCTAATTTTTTGTATATTTTGCAAATAAAATTTGATGCAAACATATTTAAAAGAGCAACGTTTAATCGATTTTATTATTTTTTATTTGAAAAAATATAATAGTCTCAAGACTTTTGGCTATGACTGTACATGATAAATTTCATCCTTCTTTGCTGTCATAAATTCCTCCTCATTTATTAGAAAGTGTCGCCTGGTGTGTGACGGTCATTGCTGCCATACAGTTCCTGCTATAAGCCTTCAATTCTTTCAATGATCTTTTCTTTGTTCGTGATTTTATTGTTCCCTGTTTATCTTTGAGTGTTGTTTTTAGCTATCTGCTAATTCTTAGATGTTTTCTCTTATGCTTCAGGAATTTGTTTTTAATAGATTTTTTAATATTATATATTTATAATACTATGTAGTATCTGCCCTCAATTGTGCTTTAATTAATCCCATTAAGTTCAGTATATTAGAGTCTATGCATATCTAATTGTTCCATCCTACGACATTAGTTGCGGGCGACTCACTATGTCGGTCGGTCCGTCTCCATTTTGCTTTTTTATTGTTTTGGTAATAACACTGTAACTATTCGGCCGATTCTGACGAGATTTGAAACTCTTATGTTGTTTTGCATTCTCTTTCGAGTGATATAACTATCAAGGTCCTTCCAAAGTTAACCAGGTAATTATTTAGTTTTGGCAATAACATCATAACTATTCGGCCGATTCTAATGTAATTTGAAACACTTATGTTGTTTTACATTCTATTTCGAATGATATAATTGCCAAAGTCCTCTCAAGGAGAGCAGATAAATTATTTAGCAATATAATCATATCTATTCGGCCGATTCTAACGAAATTTGAAACCTTTATCTTGTTTTACATTCTCTTTCGAATGATATAATTTCCAAGGTCCTCCCAAGGTTAGTCGGGCAATTATTGAAAGTTTTGAAGATCGTAAGGTCATAATTCAGAATAAGTAAGAGCACGCGGCTTTTTGGTCAGCAGACCTTGTTTTTCACAGCTTTACCTATGTTTGCCTTAGGTGAACTTGTATCGTTATTATTATTATATACTATTGTTTTAGTTTTATGATGAGGAAAATGGCACTTGATTATTGAGTCGAGTAAACTTGTTTACTAATGTTATTTAGAAGGTCCTTATTTTCCTTTACGTGTTAAGTTTCAGTTAGTTTGTTATCTTATTCATGAGTGTGGCTCGCTTTTGTTTTAGATCATTCTCATCTCGCTCCTGTGTTGAAGGAGCTGATAACCAATATGTCTTTAACGCTTTTGTATATGTTGAAGATTATGCGATCTTATATGTTTGTATCATTATAACCTATAGATGTCCGTCTCCTGTTTTTTTGGGGGGGGGAAGAATTTTATAATATAAAGTTTTGCTCCTCATCTAAATTCTTTTGTTTTCTTTTTACCTACTTCCCGTCGTCAAATGTTAAATTTCCTACCGATCGAGTATTGTGTTTTTGTTGTCCAACTTAATCATATTAAACTGATTTTTTTTTTGTACGTGCATTTATGAGTGTTGCATAGAAGTATTATAATTCACCTGAGGGATATGATGTAGGTGAACATGCTTGGGTCACTTGTAGGAAATATCTATTTGATATTTCAATCACTAGGTTTATTCATCTATCGGAAAATCCTATAACTTCTGTTAGGAATGTTGCGATACCTATATCCCGTCGTATGATAAATCTGATTCAACAAGTACATATGTGTATTGCTTCTACGATTGGAAGAGATTATATGACCGTTTTTCAATGTATAGTTTCTTTTTATTTCCTTCTGACGTGGTTCAGGCTGATAATGTTCAATTCTCTTGAGTTCATTTTGTTGTTCAAAGTTTAGTGTCATTTGGAAGCGTCCGAATATGTACATAGTTAGAGTTATCAACCTTTGGCATCCAGTCCAGTAAAGCCCGAGATTCTTAGGACACTGCTCTCGAGTTTATCTAGATGCCGCAGAGGGCAAGGGCTCGTTTCCTTCCGGGAAATGAGAGCCACCTGCGGTCCAAAGGGAATAACAAACTCAGAGATGTCACTCAATTCACGTATGATCAAACAACACCTGGGGACGTACCTCTGGTATGTGTTGTGCCCCATGCTGTAAACTGCCACTGCTGCACCCTTTAAGAATATGGAGGAAATTTATGAAATTGTAACAACTCAAAATGGGCGTGGCAAATGATAAGCACGCATGACTATTAAAGAATGAAAGGTAGATCTAAATTAACCTAACCAAGGTGACTAAAGAGTTAGAGGTGATGTCAGAGATCGTCAACACCAACCAGTTTCGGAATATATTTGGGGAATTGCTCAAAATCTCGGCCTCTAATAACTCTTCGCAAGCTCGCATTATTTTGCAACCGTTCATTTATATTTTAAAATAAATGCGACTTCTTTATTTTATTTAGATCGTAGATATTTTTAAAGATTACTAATGCTACATAAAATGTTGGAAATAGACTAAAAATAGAGCGTAACCTAAGTTAAGCTACTGTGCGCCAATAATGATGGTCAGTAAATCACCATATTTGCATAAATAAAGAAAAGTTTAATAATTCTTGCCTTTTGGAATTTGACTTTCTGGATTAAGGCACTACCGGACTCACATACACGACAAAATTATCCTAAAAGTTTACAAGCAAATATAGATAGAATTCTCCATCATCAAAAAAAAGTAAATAAAAAAATTAAACAAATCAAAATCGTAATACCAGATATTTAAGGTGTCGGAAAAAATAAGACAATGGCTACTAAGCGGGATAAAGTTATTCGTGAAGAAAAAAAATCGGAAAGAGAGAACTGCAGACAAATCGAAAATGTCAAAGGTTCCAATAACAAAAGCTCATTAATTACAAACTTTCTCGCCAAATGACAATTTAAACTTTTGTTATTTTCCGTGTAGCTTACACGAAATAGAAAACCATAGTAGTTCTAGTTATATATATATATATATATATATATATATATATATATATATATATATATATATATGTGTGTGTGTCCACATATATATAGAGAAAAGAGATAGAGAAAAAGAGAAAGAGAGAGGTTTAAGCGCAAGTCAATGGTCCATGCTTTCTAATTTACTCGATTAATATTAAACTTTAAATAATTTTGGTGATATTTTAAATTTTCAATACATTCCAAAAAGTATTGTGAAATTAATTATACACAAAATTACATCCTCGCGAAAAGTCTAGCACATGTTCTAAAAGGAAAATTCAAATGATTTAAATATTGGCCTAGCACATGTTTTAAAAGGAAAATTAAAGTTATTTCAATTTAACCAAGCACATGTTCTCAAAAGGAAACTCAAATAATTTAAATTAGCCAAGCAGATGTTTTAAAACGAAAACTCAGATTATTTAAATTAGCTAATCACATGTTCTAAAAGGAAAATTCAAATGATTTAAATTAGTCAATCACATGTTCTAAAAGAAAAATTAAATGATTTATATTAGCTAGAGGTTATATTGAAAATATTCAAAACACAGACATTCGTAAATATTAGAATGCATTTTATATAAATAAATTTAATTTTATGAATGAATACAAAGATAACTCTGAGCTTATCAATTTAATTTAATGACACTGAAACTTCTATGACGAGAAGATGAATGCCTTTAGACACTTTAGTTTACCTTTGTAAGTGGCTTATCTTTAATCCTGAGCATCGTCTATAGTTCGCATTATAATAGATAGTATTGGTAAAGTGTGTTTTTATTTTCCTCTCTCTATTTAGTTTCCTTCCATATTTCTCGGCTACGTTCATATTTACCTGGCGTGGAAAGAGCGGGGCGGGGGGAGATGGTCTAGCTTTCTAGCCGAGCTTCATAAAATTCTATTTTTATGATCGTCGCTAAATCAATGTTTTTTTCTGGCTTAGATCACAAAGTGAAAAGAAATTTCATTGGGGCGTTCTTGATTCATTCGAAAGCTATTCACTTGATTTTAATTTGCTCGTACGATCAAATCAATGAATATAATTTTGTCTCTATTCTCTAAATAAGATCGTCTTTATTAGTCTGAATTTTCTCCAAATTAAATAAAGTACTTCCCTACGATCCAAATCATCATGAAGAAAATCTTTTGAGCCTCAACTAGCCAAAGTTTGCTAATCCCTGGTTCCATTAGCAGAATGACACGAGCAGAACCACAATTGCTCCGTCCTCCATTTGCATTTTTCCTAATTACGTGAGATTGAAAGATTGAGAGAGATTAAGTGCGATTGTATTTGTAATCCCCTTTTAAATGGGAGTTTTCTTCTGTGAGTCTATTTCCCCATGTCTTATTTTGACTTATATTTTCATTCCCTTGGAACATATCCATTAATCATCAATTCAAATTGAATATATGTATAGCTCAAATGTAACCAAAAGAGAGGAATAGAGGGAAATAAATAGAGAAGGGAATGTAAAAGGAAACTATGAGGACAACTCACTTTACCCATAGCTTGGAAAGCAAGCACATAAGCATGTATAATAGAAACCAGCATATTAAAATGACTACCAGAAGTAGTTTTTAAATATTTAAAATTTCTTAACCAAGAGTCGTAATTTTGAAAAAAAAACAAGTTTTTAAAATATTCAAATATTCTTCATAATTTTCTTCCCTAAATATTTGGATTTAGTTAGTAAGATTATAACTAACTGAAAACTTACGTCTCCTAAATAACCCTGAGAATTTTTAAAAATTTGCTTATTTAAATTTTAAATAAACAAGAGCATTATTCAATAATAACTTGCGAACCTTAAGCCCTTAATTTTCGAATATTTAAATATTTTAAATGAGTTATTTACTCAGTTCGATCGTAAGCCAGTTTTGTACATACAAAATGCTTTCTTACAAGTGTAATAACTTTTACTGCGCTCTCTATGCCCTTTAGTCCTTGGAAACAGGGTAGTGCAACTTTACAATCCGAGAAGTTTGAGTAGAAGAGATACATTAATCCTCAAATTTTCCATTTTTTTATTATTAAAATAAAAGAAAAAAGAATACATAATTTTCATGGCACTCTTCAGAGCTGTACCCCTTGTCAGAGTGCCTAACACTGAAAGGAGACTTGACGGATGAGGTAGAGCTTCACGGTGCTTTTCCAGCAGCAGTAGATGAAAAGAAACATATATCGGCCCTAGGTTCTTTCAACATCTTGAGGGCTTGTATGAGGTATGCTTGTTTTCTTATCTCGCCAAACGATCATAAAGTACATGCAATAAAGTGACAAAATCACAACGTGAAACAATTAGGTAAACGGTAGAGAGTCAGTGAAGAAGATAGTAGGAGGAATCAGTGATATTCAAACCATTGTAAGACGTAGGACAATACAGACGATGCAGAACCAACTCAATTGTTAGTTTATTTCTCTGAGCAAGAAAGCTGCAGTGAAAAAAAAGGTCTGCTGACGAAAAATGACGTGCTCTCACTTATTATAATTTATGACCTTGACCCTTTGAAACTTTCAATAATTTCCAGGCTAATATTGAAAGGACCTTTGCAATTATATCATTCGAAAGAGAATGTAAAGCAACATAAGGGTTTCAAATTTCGTTAGGATCGGCTGAATAATTATGATGTTATTGCCATATAATTCCACGGCTAACCTTAGTAGAACTTTGACAATTATATCATTCGAAAGAGAATGTAAAACAATATAAGGGTTTCAAATTTCGTTAAAATCGGCCGAATAGCTATGATGTCATTTCTCCCTCAAAATCTTCGGGCTAACATTGGGAGGACCCTGTAATTATATCATTCGGAAGAGAATGTAAAACAACCCAAGGCTTTCAAATTTCGTTAGAATCGCCCGAATAGTTACAATGTTATTACCAAAACAAATAATTCAAAACAAAGACAGACTGACATAGTGAGATGTAGAGTCGCCCGCGACTAAAAACTAAAAGAAAAGAAAATGGGATGCATAGTTGAACAAGCTGTAAGGGTCGGATGGTTGTGTCAGGGGGTGTTGCAACGAGAATGGTCTCGAAACTTCTATGCCCAAAGTGGGAGCAGATACGAAAAGCATTTGGGAGGAAAAGTTGACTGTTGAAGGAAACAGCCAGGTTCTCAGCAGTGACATAGGACGAGATAGCCACCAAGGTTACGAAAAAGGAGCAATAACTTTAAAGTGAGTAACATCAGAGGTGGTAACACCCAACAGCACCTCAGTTGTATCGTGGTTTAGTTTCAGAAAGAGCCATTCCTTGATGAACTTATGAGTACAGGGGAGAATTCTAGATGTCTCTCGACAAAATGTGGGTGAAAATGGAAGGTAACTGCTGTATCATCACTAAAATCAAATGAAAGACCGAGTCGCCGCATAAGAGTGCCGATAGAAAGAAGATAGATACGAAAAAGCAGCGAACAATAGATAAATATGAATGGATATATGGCCTTTGCTATATGTCCATGAGATAAAATTTACTATACCACTGAAATTGTGACATTAAAACATCAAAGGCAGCTTTGGGGGCACAATTCTTATCCCCATTATTAACAAATCATCTTCAGTGACCTCATTCTCATCACTCCAATTAAACAATTAGGACTAAATCAAAACTCAAAATTACAAATTGGGCTCAAAAAGAATCGAAGGATATTGCATCAGGTGATGTTGATTCCCCAAATCACCAAAACAGAACAAGGACGCAATCGCAGTGGTTTAATAGAGATGGATTGAATATGAGTTAATTTAAAGTGGCGTTTCAAAGGGAAAGAATCAGATGACACCATTCTGTTCTAGATTGCCACGCTGGAAGATTTATTCCAGTTCTAATGGTAAGCCAGGCAACGTTTGAAACGGTCAAATTTAGTTCTAATTAGAAAATTACCCTCTCTCTCTATCACTCCTTCTCTCTATCTCTTGCCCTCCTTTTCTTCTCCTCTCTTTCTCTTTCTTTTTATATTTCCCTTCGTCTCTTTCTTTTCTCTTTTCATTTCTCATTTTCTCTTTGTATTATCTTATTATTTTTCTTTCTCTCTTCATTTCCCCTTATCTCTTTCTTTTCTCTTTTCATTTCTCTTTTGTTCTTTGTTTTCTTTTATTATTTTTCTCTCTCTCTTTATTTATCTATATATATTTTCGCTCTCTTTTTACATATCTTCTTTTAAGTCTTTCTGCGGGAGATGCTCTCCTTGCCTATCTTTTGATATTACAAGCATATCTTTTCTAAACATTACATGTATCTCGTTATCTGCTTAAATATATTTAGGAATATCTTTTATTTTTCTTTGATTTCCTAAGAATTTTAGGAGTTCTTTTGATACATATGACGCCGTCAGGTTTTAAATTCTCTGTTTATCGCAAACTGTCAAAATCCAGTTCATATATACATTTTTATTCTTATCACAGTGTTAAAATTAAACGGTCTGTATTCACTTCTATGTTTCTGCGTACATTAGTCTGGAACTTTTGGATAAGGAATTGTCCAATATCTTTGAAATGGGTAAGAAACTTTGTTACCCTCGTCAATTTTTGCATACTACATTAAACTTTTCGAAAGATAACTTTTTATAGAATTTATAACCCTCCGGTTTTCAATTACAAAAATTGTCTTATCTTTCCATACTTTTAACCATTTTTTGGTCTCACCGGTATTTTTAAGCAACTTAATATCTCTGTAATTTTAGATATGAATCCACTTTATATAAAATTTTAGTCCACAAGAATACAAGGAAAAAATGTGGAGTATATTTTATTAAATGTTCTATTTGCAATTGACCTTACTTCGGGCAAACTGGTAAATCTTTATCTGCTAGAATTTACCAACATAAGTATAATATTAGAAGATGTGAAATAAACAGCGCTTTATTTTTACATTTATCTGAAAATAACCACCCCATTGACTGGAATTCTGCAAAAATATTTTATCATTCCGCTGATTTCACAAAAATAAATATTGTTGAGTGTTCCTTAATTGGCATCTTACCCAATATAAACATTTTCCCTGAGTTATTTAAACTCGAGCTTCTTTTACAAAAACTTGTACTAAATTAAATAACTTCATAATGCAGCCTGTTGTCACTCTTTATTAATGTAATATCATTCGCATTGCCTCCCCCATCATGTGTCTCTGTTGTGACTGTGGATTAACTCTTAGCCCTAAATGTTTTCGCTCTAATGATGATCCTTTAAAATGTTTTTTATCACCTACCATATTCTATTCATATACATGGCGTTGCTGTGTCTGTTATTAGTTGCCTATTGTTTTTTTCCTGGTATTTTTCTGTCTTGTTTTTCTGTTTTTTCCATTGGTTTGTAATATGTAACGGGCGTTCCCTTCGTACCTTTGTACCCTATATAAGGTTGTCTTCTCCATTTTCATGTTACTCCTTAAAAATGAACTTGCAAATATAGTTCGAAAGTGCTTGGATTTATCTTTTCATTTTCCTGTGGGTTAATTTTCATATTATTGCTTTCCTCACTTGCCACTTTGTGAGTTTTTCATTATATATAAATATATATATATATATATATATATATGCAACAAAGCCCACAGGGAAAATTAATACGAGGATTCCAAGTACTTTCGAACTTTATTTCGAGTTCTTTATCAAGGAATAACAGAAGTATTGAAAATTGTAATATTTATAAGGATAATACAGAGGAGAGGGAACGGCCACAAAAAAAGCAGAAAACCAATCAACAAAATGAATTAATATGAAATGGAAACCTTGGGAGGAGCGAAGATAAATACAAAATAAGATCATTAAATCAGATAAATTCAAAAGACTAAAGGTTGACAAGAGGATTCAAATACCACCTAAGCAATTAAGGAGGGAGAAAAACTTAAGGAGAGATTAACCTCAGAGGTCAAGATCTAAAACCAAGGTAGAATAAGTACAAATGTTCTAAAGACTTGACTCAAATGGAAATAAATACAGACAAAAACATAAGTCTACATAGATGCACACAAAATAAAATTAGATTTTTTATTAAGAATAATATAAATATTTATTCTCAAATTAAAAGTTTCGACATTGCATTGTGAATATAATTAAAAAATAACCATCAAGTTTATATAAGCCAGGAATTAAATTCAAATTTGGGAATTTACTAATAAACTTGAATGAGAAACAGACTAATTTGTCTCAGAAATAGTGATTTGGAGTAGCCATTGGAGTTAAAGAATTTTGTAAAGAAATCGAATTCTAAATGTAAGGCTGAAAAAGTTGAGGACAAGCTATGTGCTCTATGGAGGAGAGTATGGATGGCATTAATTTTGAATTTAAAATCACAGAAGCTAAAAATAAAACTTAAACCAAGGTTTCAAAAGTGGGTTTTCGGTAAACATTTGACTTGAATTGATTGTCTATTCGGTTCGGATAACCTTTACGTCAAGAAACGATATGCTATTATTTTTTGGGAGCACACAGTAAAATTTAATATTTGCGTGTTTAGAATTTAAATAAATGAGGAAAAGTGTACAATGTGACTTATGTCTAAAAATAAAAAAGTGTCGTCTACATAGCGCCTATGGGGTAATAATCAAGCCAAAGTGTTTCATAATAACACATAAAAACATTTGCCAACGAGGAGCCTAGAGGAAGTCCCATTCCAACCCCATTGAATTGTTCATACAAAATCCATTTGACAAAAAGAATGAATTACAAGCAGCAAGTTCAAAGAGAATTTTGAATAAGGTCTTAGTTAAACCTACTACGCAGGTGGAGTTACGGAAGAGGGAATTTACACAAATTTGAATCGTTTCAGCAAGAGGAATATTAGTGAATAAACTCTAAACATCAAAGCTGGCCATGAAGTATCTGTCTGCATGAGGAATGTTCGTTATCTCTTTCACAAACAAATGCGAATTATTAAGAGTTAACTCATTAGAGGTTAGATGGGCTAACATGGGGTCTAGAAACTTGTCTAGTACAAATGAAGGGATCCTATATGCTGCAAAAATAGGCCTTAGGGGCAAATCAGTTTTATGGGTCTTAGGAAGTCCATAAAGAACTCCAGATGAAGATCCAGAAGAAAACAAACTGTTATACACATCTTCAGGGAGAACGTTAGAATTCTTTAATTTCCTAAGAAACCTATTAATTTTGTCTCCAGTTTTGAGTGTGTAAGACTGTACAGTATTCGGAATTTTTCTAAATTTAGTAGAATCTGAAAGGATCTGGGAGATTTTGCTGAGATACGAATCTTTATCTAAAATAACCATACCACGACCTTTGTCAGGTTTGTAAATAACGAGGGAAATTGTCACGAGCAAGTTTTTAAAGATTAATAAATCGTATTTGGAAATGATAGGGGAAAATATTTTAAACGACTTAAAGTTGTACAAATATTTAAAGGCTAAAGAGCGTATTTTTCCTTTTAAAACATAAAAATTATGGTTAGATGCAATTTGATTAGAAGCCAAAATAGCAATAAGCCTCTCAAAACTGCGGAAATAGCAAAAATATTATTAACATCTATTATCCTCATTAATGACTTCAGACTGGGATCATTATTTAAGTTCAAAGATCAACTACCCACCAATATGCAATCTAAAATTATATACGTTTTTCGTTGTACGTGCATTAACACGTACACTATGCTACGCAGCATAGTGTACTAAAGGCATACTTTTAACTGTGATCAAAGCGGTGCTCGCTGCCTCAGTGTGCATGGTTCGAATCGCTTTCCTGCACGGATTTTTCGAAAAAAGGTAATAAAAATATTACTGCAGGGAAAAATTATTCCTTTTTCTCTTTCAATGTGGTTTAATAGATTCATATATATATATATATATATATATATATATATATATATATATATATATATATATATATATATTTTATATATATATATATATATATATATATATATATATATATATATATATATATATAAAGAAGGAGCAAAGGAGCAACTACAGGATCTGCGGGTGATTATACAACCACCACAGGGCTATGCCATTTTTATTTTCTGTCTTTCAAATAAAATTTGAAGACAGAAAGAAAGATGCAGAAACCTGGTAACCTGGTGTAGCTGACTATAAATACATATAGTACAAGAGGAAAAAGAATTGGACGCGAATGAGCAAATGAGACAAAAAACCGGAGGTTTTTTTAAAGGCAAGAGAGAGGGATAATAGAAGAATCCAGAATCAAAGGGAGGCACAGTAAAGGCCATCCTTTACCGAGAAGGCAGAAATAACGCCAGGGGAAAAATGTTCTGAATTTCTGGCCGGGATTCGAACCCGGGTCTGCTGATTGCCGGCCAGGAATTCAAAACCTTTTTTCCCTGGCGTTATTTTTGCCGTCTCGGTAAAGGAAGGCCTTCACTGTGCCTCCCTTTGATTCTGGATTCTTCTAATGTCCCTTTCTCTTGCATTTAAAAAAACTTCGGTTTCTTCTAATGTCCCTTTCTCTTGCCTTTAAAAAAAACTCCGGTTTTTTGTCTCATTTTATCATTCGCGTCCAATTCTTATTCTTATTGTACTATACTGTATATATATATAATATGTATATATAATATATATATAGAGAGAAAGAGAGAGAGAAAGAGAGCGAGAGAAATGCTCGATGAGGGAGAAACAAATACTATAAACAAAAACCGAAAGGAAATAACTCGTATAATCCCAATACCTAAATACATATTCCCAATTTTCTTGAAAAAGACTGCGGATTTTATTGCTCCAAAAATTATTTATTATTGTTTCTTAATATGTGCATAAATCACGTCAACAAAACTTAAATCAACACAACATTAAAAAAAACGCAAGAACTTATTCCTCAACCTAATATAATATTAAAACAAAATTTAACATTTTGCACACCCACTCATTGAGAAATAAGGCTACTTTCATGTTCGTGTTATGTTGGTGCTGTTATTTGTGTTAACAATATTTGAGGTGTGTTGTGTCTAGAATCTAGATGATTCCGAAAATAATCCTTCTCCCTCATCTGATACTTATGCAGACGCATGTCTGCATCTTCCACCCATAGCTGTGTATTTGTGCATCCATGTGGTTGCATCTTCGCAATATTTTTACATACGCACATATTACTTTGTGCATGGCAACATATACATATGAATTTTTATATGCAAGTGTATCGTTTAAAAAGAGTATACTAGTTCCTTATGTGTTTGATTGTATCAATATGTGACCCTTCCCCCCCATTTCATATAACTAAGCATGTGCTCCTACACACCACTACGTTGCATTTCTTTCTTCTCCTCCCCCAATTAGAGATGGGGACCCATGACTGAGAAAGAAGAGAAACAGTTGTTTTATACGCCCACTCCCTCTCTCTCATTCTCTTCCAGCCCTCATAATCCAGATAAAAATTCTTACGATATAATAACCGAAATATGTCAGTCAGGAGACGGAGATTAACAATCGTGGCAGTATCTAATTTATACCCAAATGCTATTCATAGACGAGGAGATACATTAAGGCCACTTTAATTAAAGCATTCGTTTATTGGAAACGCTTGAAATTGGGGATTTCTGAGTTGCGGGAAATTCCGAATATTGTCAGGAGTCGACGAGAATTGGAAATTCAAAGATGGAACAAATGATTTTAAAGTAAGTCATACTTTCTAAACTTATGTGCACTCATTGACGATAACGTTAACCACATAGACATATATATTTACACAACTTTTAAAACACATATAAAGGTACATATTTGTACATCAAAAGTTCATTCAAATTGAGTCACCCTAGTTTAAATGTTTTAATCCTAAATACTTATAATAAATAAGACCGCCGATAAATAAAAGTAAAAAAACTACAAATAACTACAAAAATAAATAGACACCGAATATACCAATTTGTATTTCTGCATTTATAGCAAATTTGAAATGTATACAACTCTACGGTGTTCTTTTGCCGTATTACAATAACTTTTGGTCCACAGACCTGCAACAACTTTTTCCTGATAGTTGCATTATATATATATATATATATATATATATATATATATATATATATATATATATATATATATATATATTTAATCTCTTTCTTTGCTCTTTCTTGGTAGATCGATGAAGAGCGTTTATCCACAAGGTCATAGCTGTGTTTGGATTCTCTCTTCCAAGCCTCACCTCTTTCTTTCTCTTTTCCTCTCTGTTTTGCTCTTTGATTTTGCTTTTCACGCTCCTCCCCTTTCATGCCTCTCCGACTCCTATCCACATCTTACAAACACGAACATTTCTTGCTCCTTATCATGACATACCCTTTTAGAGACATTGATCTTCCGCATAACGAGATTATCAGACCATGAAGTGAGCTTTCTTGCCAAAGCGTTTGCAATGTAAATCACTCACAGCTTTTGTGTGAGGAGACTTTCCCTATTTCTCTAGAATATATTGCTCTATAAAGTATGTCATCAATATTAGAGTGTGTATTTTTAATATTATACTATCAAGAAGCATAATATTTAGGTTATAGAAATAGAGATATCCATCGCTTCCAATTCAACGCCGTACTAATTCATCACCGACAAAATTCATAGAAATTTCATAAAATTAAATGAGATTAAGAACAAACCTTATTTAAAATAAGAAAATAAATTCACCCTAATTACCAGTCATCAAATTACAAATGGCAATCATTTTTAAGGCTAGAGATATGAGGATAAATAAAGCTGTTTTTTCGTCTTGAAAAATATGTTGTGATTAAATTTTCGGTTAGTTTGGAAGGTTAGAACCAATTAAAGGGTGGTTAGTTTAAAGGTTGGGAAGCGATTACCTGGTTGTTAGTTATAAATTTCACGAAACTTGGAATTTTCAAAGCAGGGCAGTACGGTTCATTTAAATAAAATATATAAAATCTAGCCACTTTTTAATTAGCCCCTAGTTATTTCATACTCTTAAAATTTAACCACTATTTAATTACCCCATACCTTCAAAACTAACCAGCCTTTAATTAGCCTTTATATTTAAAACTAACCATCCCTTATTTATTTTCTAAATTTCAAACCTAATAACCCTTTAATTACCTAATATTCATAAAAATATCTTTTTATTAACCCCGTAACCTTCATAACTAACCACCCTTTAATTAACCTCTATTTTTAAACTAACCATACCTTTTAAAAACTTTAACTTTCGAATCTAACCAATCTGTAAATATCCCCTGACCTTCAAAACTAACCGTTCTGTAATTTCTCTTTAATTAGAAAAAATAGCGTGACAACCATTAACAAGTTCCCCAAATAATCAAATAATCAAATTTCGCTCAAATGACGACTGGCCTTGAAGATCTATGAGGTATTTTCCCTTCATTTAAAATGAAGAGCAACTCTACATCTCACTATGTCGGTCGGACCCCGTTTTGCTTTTCTTTTGTTTTTGTAATATCATTGTAACTATTCTTCCGATTCTAACAAAATTTGAAATCCTTATGTTGTTTTACATTTTCTTTCCAATGATAAAATTGTCAAGGTCCTCTCATGTTTAGCCAGGGAATTATTTTGTTTTGGCAATAACATCATAAATATTCGGCCGATTCTAATAAAATTCTAAACCCTTATGTTGTTTTACATTCTCTTTCGCATGATAGAATTATCATCTTCCTCCTAAGGTCATTCCAAGAATTATCGAAAGTTTTGAAGGTCTTAAGGTCATAAATCAGAATAGGTGAGAACACGTGACTTTTACTTGAGCAGACCTTGTTATTAAAGTCACTAATTCCATTTTCCTTTTTTGTATTTCATTTATTAGTGTAAAATTTATTATAGGTGTTATTATCTTGATGTAAATGTGTGTGTATTTTAATTTTTAGCGTTGTTTAGTTAAGTTTGACGCGATCAGTTAGTTCGGCGATGAATTGGGTTTCAAAAATTGGTCATGAAAATTTGAATTGGATCAGCTCAGCGTTGAGTCGTTCGAACGCTATGTTATAGTCGCATATTTATTACCAAAATACAATATTTGTTCCAAGTCTCAAAATTAGTCATGAGAATTTGAAACGCTTATTATTATAGCCAAAAAATCATAAGGTTTCTATATTTTATATAAATAAGCATCTGAAAAGGAAGCCACATATTTACGGAGTTTATATAAAAAATATATATGATTCCTTACTTATGAGTCAGCTTTCAGAAGTGACTGGTTTTCAAAATCTGATTCCTAAGTAAATAGTTATATATTTTCTTTTAGAAAAACGCCGTAAAACTCCTTCTCATTTCAAAGCGCGATACTGAGTTAAAACCTTTATTAATATGCATCTTTTTTCTTATATTTTCCAATCGAATATACACTTAAGCTCTAGATGTATGATATTTATTAATCTTTACCTCCAAATCCGGAAACAATAAAAAAGTATGAAATGCTCAAACAAAGTTATATTAAAAAAAAACAAGAAATAGAATATAATTTGATAAAATTACTATATAAACCAAGCACACGTAGGTTGAAATTTATTATTAAGTAAGTATTTGCTTTACTTAAAAACTAGTAATAATTTTAAATGGGCAGACTTTTCAAAATTCCAATGATCATAGCTAGTCTCATGATGTCTTTTTCTCAGTTGTTATTAATTCCTTGTAAATTGCTTTCTCTTCTATTTCGGTCAATTTATTTGTATTCTCTAGTGATTTCTGTGGAATTTTGTATTTTATAAATATTGAACATGAAATAAAATTTGTAAATATGAACAGAAGCATTTTAGTGAATAATGTACGATAAAGACAATAAGCCAATGAGGGGAATTGAGACGGAAGCAGAAAATAGAGACTGCAAAATTTGAATCCAGTCATTTATACAAAGCGAAACAGATGAAAGTATATTAAGCTATTACTGACGCATTTATTCATAAAAAATAAAGTGCATAATCTTTTTTAACAAAAGATTCATGTTTTAAAATTTATCTCTACAAAAAGTCTACACTTTAGTCTACTCCTGCTAGTTTCTTTGTACAATTTTTTACTTTCTATCTTAGACATTTTTAGTAGGCTTTTTCACAACTTCAACACTGAACTGCCTCAGTTAGATTTCAATTGGGGGTTTTTAAATTAAATATAATTAAAAAAAACAACAAATAATCCACCGCTCTTACTAGCTGCTTACTCTCATCCGTTTCTATTTTAGACTTTTTATCGAATAATCAACCCATATTTCGAGTCAAAATGAAATTATGACCATTGATACTTATGGCTCAATTTATAGTATTAGTGTGATTTTATGAGGGAAAATGCGAGAGAAAGAAGAGGAATGCCACGCACCACCACAAAAGAAACAGAGAATGAAGAATTGAAAATAATTAAATGAAAAATATATATACATTTTGGTTTAGTATATGATTCACCACCAATCTGCAGTTTATTTAGGTAGTTGCTGAGTTAGTACTTACAATTTAACGTGTTATCCTAATCATTTGTGCAGCTTGAAAGTGATGATGCTTTCTAAAACTGTGTTCAACGTTCATCGCCCCGATCATAGATTTTACTTGGTAAAGAACGAAATTAAAAAATGGATATAAAAGAATCAATAAAGAGGAAATAAATGAATAAATTGATTCCAAAACAAAAATGCATTCAACAAAATGTTAACATTTGAGAAGTTAAAACAAATAATATCTAATCGTTATAACTCGTTTCAGACCTAATCATATGCTAGACTCATTTGTATAATCATCTCCATTGTTCTCATCCAACATTGGATTGGGAATTGAAGCTATATCAACCGTAGTGGAACTCGCGTGCAAGCGAAAGGTTACACATCTCCATTTACACCTTTCTTACATAAATATTTATTCATTGAGCGTGATTTAGCGTCTGTAGAGTAGATTTCGCTTCCCTGTTCATTTAATGCAAAATTCTTACTGCCGAGAGTTTAATAAAGGGGAGTTTGCCTCTCTACAGATTTGTTGCATGAAAGATTCAAGTGAATCAGTAGCAAACCTGAATTTATCGAACCTACCAAAATATTATTGCACAACGATGAATATTATGAGCAAAAATAAAATGTTTTCAAACAATCTATGCCTCAGGTTCCAAAAAAAGGAGTGGGACATATCGAAAAACGTGGAGAAAAAGCGATCACATATTGATGGGAATATTGATGGTATGGATCAATGAGGACAAATATAAATGTAAGAAAACAAGAGGAGAAGGATAAATTATTCGACCAACTGAATACTAGAACGGTGAAACCACTGGCTAAAATACAAAATGCAATTATGACTTCGTTCATCGCAGCTGAAGTGGGCATTTCTCTTGATGCCGCATGAAATCATGTGTGTAAGATCGGTTTCCAATTTAGGAAATAAAATTGAAACACACATTGAAAAATTAGCTTACTGCTTAGGTTTCTTGAAATTAGGGCCTTTTAGCCTTGTTAAATCGGATACAACTACTAAAATGCTATTTATTATGTATAGACACAAAAGACAAAAAATTGAAAATTTTCATTTGAAAAATAAAAATAGTGAATAACAGAAAATTAAACCTTGGCTTAAGCTCGATGCCTTTTCCACTGAAACCGACATCTAACACCACCGACTTAAAGCAGAGTTTACCAAAGGTTGCAAACCTGATAGTCCAAGTACAAGCAGTTTTAAACAAAAAGAGTTAACTTCACCAGTAATAGGGTAGAAAACGTTGAATAGAAGGCACTGGTCGTGAAAAAGGCAGCATCAAAGAAATTGGAGGGGCCAGAGACGATCAAAGACCAGCGAGAAAACGATAAATGATGATAAATGACTGAAACAGGCAGGTTTTAGTTCTTCTGGAATATAACTTGGATGAACTTGGACAGTTAATTTTTCAAGTTGTTGAGTAATTGGAATTTTATATATTCATTATTAACTATCATTTAAATTAAAATTTTCCTGATATCGAGTTTTAAAGATGCTTGCCGAGTATATATGTACATATTCTGCCCTAATCATTTTTAAAGTTTATTCAGATTCTCTAAGAAATGTGTAGTTTGAAGCAATCTTTTTTTTCTATTTAGCCCAGAGTTAGGCTTAGTGAATTTGCTGTCAATTCCGCAATTTATCTTCAAGTCGTAGGTATGCGGTCCAAATCCAAATGTTGCTGTAAAAAGATTGCGGTCCAAATGTCGCTGTAAAAAGTATGCGGTCCAAATGTCGCTGAAAAAAGTATGTGATCCAATTGTCGTTGGAAAAGTTATATGGCTTAAATGTCGCTGTACAAAGTATGCGGTCTAAATGTATCTGTCAAAAGTATGTAGTTCAAATTTCGCTGTATAACGTATGCAGTCCAAATGTCGATGTAAAAAGCTTGAGGTTCAAATGTCGCTGTAAAAAGTATGCGGTCCAAGTGTCGCTGGAAAAAGTATGCGATCCAATTGTCGTTGTAAAAGTTATATAGTCTAAATGTCGCTGTACAAAGAATGCGGTCCAAATGTATCTGTCAAAAGTATGTACCTGCAACTACATTGGTGACTAAAATCCTCCTGCCTGGATACATTTGTACTTCTCTACTAAATTACAGTTTACCATCCCAAAATAATAATGAAAAACAACTCGAGCTAAAAAGATTTTAGACACTACAGTACGAAATTATATCATAATAATTGAGAATAAATGGAAATAAGAAAATGGATATTTTAAATTAAAGGTGTATAGACACTATTGAAATACTCACATTATTATTATTATTAAAGTTCCAAGCCACAACCCCAACTGGAAGAGCAAATAGCTATAAGCCCAAGGGCCCCAGCGGGGAAAGAAACCTGGTATGGAAAAAACGAAACAAAGATTAAGAAAAACATAATAAATAAATAGAAAATCAAAAAAAAAATAAATTAAATGCTATAATGTTAAAAATATTATAATATTATATATGTGTGGATAATGAATAAAATATTAAAGTTATAAGTTTCTGTTAATTAAAAATGTATTAGCACCCACTTTAAATTTCTGAAGTTCCAAGGACTCAACAACAACACTAGGAAGTTCATTCCACAGTTTAGTTGTGTTAGGAATGAAACTTCTTGAAAACTGTGTTGTGTTGAATCTCATAGGCGTAAAGGCCCTACTATTGGCATTTAGTACACCTCTGGTAACTCGTTGAGGGGCATATAAATTGGGCAGATCGTGATGCAGTGGATGATCTGCATTGTTAAAAATTTTATATAAGATGCATAAGGAGCTTATTGCTCGCCTGTGCCACAGATCAACTTTGAGGTCAGGAATTAAAAATTTTATTGCTCTCAAATTTTTATCTAATAAATTAAGATAAGAGTTGGCTGCCGAACTCCAAACAGGGGCGCAATATTCAAAACACGGAAGAATAAAAGCATTAAAACAATTTTTAAGAACAGTCTGCTCTCCAAATACTTTGTAAGATTTCCTCAAAATGCCAATTTTTTGAGCAATAGAGGAGGAAATAGATCGAATGTGATTCTCAAAAGTAAACCTAGAGTCAAGCATAACTCCAAGCAACTTAAAAGAATCACATATGGAGATGGGAATGTTATTTATTAAAAGATCTGGATGGGGAGGATCTAGTGTTCTGGATCTGCTAACAATCATACTCTGGGTTTTCTTTGCATTTAACTTCATGCCCCATGAAGTGCACCAAACATTTATCTTAGCCAGATCTCTATTTAAAGACTCTGCAACCGATGCTCTCAACTCAGGAGATGGGACTGGGGCTATTAGAGTAGCATCATCAGCATAGGCTATAAGTCTATTTTCCAGTCCAAACCACATATCATGGGTATATAATATAAACAGTAGAGGACCAAGAACACTGCCTTGTGGTACACCAGATAGCACCTCTCTCTCATCACTAAAATTATTGTCAACATAAACCTTTTGATGTCGATTTGTTAAAAATTGTTCAATAATATTTAAAAATACACCACCTACTCCCAACTGCTTCAACTTAAATATCAGGGCCTTATGATTGACACGGTCAAATGCGGCACTGAAATCCAGGCCAACTAAACGAACTTCTTGACCAGAGTCTAATGATTTTTGGACAATGGTGGAGACTGTGAGAAGTGCATCACAAGTGCTCAGACCCTTACGAAATCCAAACTGTAAAAAGGGAAACAGACGATTAAGCTCGGCAAATGTACTTAAACGTTTAGCTAGTAAACGTTCAAAAATCTTAGATAGAACAGGAGTTATAGAAATGGGCCTATATTCAGTAGGGTTAAAACTACCACTTGCACTTTTACATAGTGGAGTGATGTTACCAATTCTCCAACATTCGCAAAAACTACCACTCCTCGCCAGCTTCCGAAGAATAACGGAAAGCTTGGGAGCCAAATACTCTGCAGTTTTCTTAAAGAATAAAGGGAATATACCATTTGGGTCAGTACCACCATAAGCATCCAGATCAAGAAGTAACTGTTTTACTTCACTTGAACGGAAAGCAATCTTGTTTAACCTTGGTTCAGGGAAACAAGTGTCAGGTAGAGTTAGATTCTCATTACTTTGTTTATTATCAAAAACATCAGCCAACAGTGTTGCCTTTTCTTCAGGACTAAGGGTAATGGAACCATCAGGTTTAAGAAGGGGTGGCATAGATGAATCATTCCCAAAAAGAGCAGACTTGAGAGTGGTCCAGAATTTGTGGGAATTTGCTGTGCGCTGAAGAGTTCCCTTTGTGGTAGTATTGAATTCAACTTCAGCATTATTATATACCCTCTGAGCTGCTGTTCTGTAGTGCACATAATTATCCCATAGAAAGGCAGATCTACTCCCCTTCCACAGGTTGTAGGCTTCTTGTTTCTGCATATGAGCCCTCTTACAGTCATCATTAAACCAGGCTTTGTCCTTAGTGCGATATCTGATCATACGGAATGGAACATGTCTATCAATAATTGAAACAATTTTATCATTCAAAATACGAACTGCTTCAACCTCCTTATATATTAGTGGCCAGTTGATCCGGGAGATATCATTTAATATATTGCACCAGTCTACTTGAGATTTGATGAATACTTTGCTTGTATGAGCTATATTAGGAATAGATTGCTCAATACAGATAGTTATAGAAATTGCACAGTGGTCAGAAGTTCCCACAGGAGGATCAACAGCACTTGTAACGACTCCAGGGGAATCAGTGAAAACCAAGTCAAGGCAGTTCCCAGATGAATGGGTAGGCTCCCTAATGACTTGCTCACAACCCGACTCACACGCAAAATCATAAGCCCTGATACCATGACAGTCAGTAGGGGAGACAGAAGACAGCCATTGCCTATGATGAGCATTGAGGTCTCCCATAAATACAAAGCAGGCTTTCCGGTCATTTTCCTGTACCTTGGCCATGGCAAGGAGCAGACAATCAAAAATAGTATCATCTAAGTCTGGATTGCGATAGACAGAAAAAAGATAAAAATTATTTTGCTTACCACATACTTTCATAACTTGCATCTCATGGCAAGAACAAGCATAGGAGGTCTTTGAAGCAGAGTAACCATTCCTAATGTAAACTGCCATTCCTCTAGCCCTAGGAATGGCATCACGCCTAAGTAAAATTGGTTTTTTGAAGCCTGGTATAAGTAGTTCAGAGACATGCCTCATATTTGAAACCAGGGTCTCTGAACAGAGTAAAATGTCATGAGACTTGGATGAAGCAGTCAAGTCTTTAATATTGGCATGTAGGCCCCTAATATTAATATAGAGTAGACGACACTTTATCTGACGAGGATGACCAGGTCCAGGGTTGAGCTCAATATCTCCTGATAAAATTAAAATCGATATTAAAAAAATAATATTAGCAACAAGATCTTCAACAAAAATAACAATTTGTACAACAACAACAACAACAATTTGTACAAAATTATTCAATAGCAAAACTTTCATTAACTGAATATTATATGTCGGAAAAAAACTGGTCAACATGATGGAGCCGACACATCATGCAAGGCAAAATTCCCTTCAGGACACCACAACAACTGAGGGAGGACAGTAATGATGACTTTGGAATGAAAAGAATAAAGAAAAGAGAAAAGAAAAGAATAGACCAAGGCAACCTCTTGAAAAGCCATCAGAGCCTCTTTGCTCATCTATTAAGCCTGCCCTACACACCATTTGAGTAAAACAAGAGGAGGAATGAAAAATAGGAAAGTATGCCTAAATGTACCCTTAGGCAGGGATCTCAAACACAAGAGAGTGGAAGACCATGGTACAGAGGCTATGGCACAATCCAATGCATGAGAACACCTTTCTGTCAGGGAGGTCCCTTAGCCTTTGACTGAAGTGTCTATCCACAAGACGTCTTAGAGAGAAACACTACATAAACAAAAACGAAAATACAAGCGTGCAAAGCCGTCTTAGAGAGAAACACTACATAAACAAAAACGAAAATACAAGCGTGCAAAGTAGCCTGCCTTTCCGCGTCTTATTTCTGGAAGAACAGATTAATTACATCCGCCGTTGCCTGGATCTTTTTATAGCTAAGAATATTGAAAACGGTTTTAGTCAAAATTAATTACAAAGACGAAATTCTCATAATGTCAGCCCTTAATAGGAAAATAACTGTGCTAAGAGGAAATTATGGGTGTAGAGTTTGTGACATTCTGACGAAATGGCCCAAAATGAGCAAACGTGGATGTCCGTTACTGTCGTGGTATACGGCCGAGTACGTATGTACGTTTGCTGTGTACATGAATAACTCCGTTCCACCTTTCTCTAAGAGTGCTTTATTTTACTTTTGATTCTTTAACCAGGGAGGATTCGTAATATTATATATCTATTGCCATTTGCAGCGTTTCGAGAATCTAATTAAACCACTAGGGCAAAAATATACTTTTAATTACATAAAAAATGAAATATTAAAACTTTAAATATACTAATGCTATAATAAGAGGATCTAAATAAAAAATTAATACTACCAATGAGTACTACGCGATGGTTGATGCAAAAAATCACTTTATCACGGAATGGTAACTAACGAACATGAATAAGTTTTGGATTCCTTTTACCTTTAACTAAGAAGGAGTCTTGAGTTCGACGACCTTGAACGGGAGCCTCCTAGATGAGATGATTCGAGACGCGTTTAACTAGAGCTTTTCTCGCGGTCATGAGACTGGCTCGAAAAACAGCTGATTGTCTCTCTGGGTGGAGGAGACGCTTGGTGAGTCGATTCGAGAAAAACAGGTGATGCTTATTCCGAGTTAAGTAGGGAGCGCGTGGCGAAACTTTTTGACTTGAAGATATAAGCAAGGGAATTGTGGATGTACGGGTTATTCCAATCCCTGTGTTACACGTTACACTTGCAGGCTTCTCGATGATGAGACTTGACCAAGAGGTGAATCTTTTCTAGAATGGGAATTCACGTTGGTATTCCTCAATGGTGAGAGTTATCTCTGTTTTTATTCAGAAAACTGAGATAGAGTGTTTCTCTGAACGAGATTGGTATGAGAGTGGTTCTCGATACCATTGGTCTACTCTTTAGGCGACCAAAGGAACGGCCTCGGGAAGAAAATTCGCGCTCAGTTCCACTGTCTTCTTGATTCCCGGTTTGCCTCCGTGACTCGTCTTCTTGTCTCGATTGCTACTCCGATTCTCCTCTCATTTCTCCAGATCGAACTATATATAACGTCGATTATCCCCTGAGGGAGGGGAGGGGAGAGGATGGCTAATCTTCAAGCCTCTCTCTCCTAAAGCATAAATTTTCAACGTTGTGACCATTCGTCCTTTTGGTTTACGTACGGAGAAGTGAAATTTCGTCTATTTGGCGAAAATATACATAAACAATCGGAGGGGACAGTGAGCTTGTTCATAGATTTTAATTCTAAAGGCTATCCCGCCCTCCTATGTTTATATTAACGGACTACGAAATCTGCTGATTGTAATCCTTCTTTGCGAGTGACCTCGAAGATCTTTGGGGCAGCGGGTCAAAGGGGAGGGGTAACGTATCGGAACATATGGAACGTAACCGTTGACGCTGTATAAACAAACTAGCGTCTCTTTGCCCTCGTGATATTTAGTTCCCCACAGTTACTCTATTTTTTCTAGTTTCAACACAAGGGATTCAGTACCTGCACATACATTCCCTAAGCAACCATAGACGTATGGAAGAATTTCACAGGCCTTCATCCATAAACCAACTAAATCAATTCAAGTGCTTATGAATCGATTCGTTTTCACCTCTAGTTAAACCGAATCTAACCCGACCTAACTTAACATGTAATTTTAACCAATCCTAACCTTGATAAACCTAAATTATATTTATTTAGGCAGTCCTACTTTGGGATTGCTTTAGCCACAGTGCAGTTAGCCATACCACCTCATTCACGTCAAAGATCATATATTATCAATAAGGAAATGAAAATTAAACTTAGAATAAAAATCAACTCAAAATTTTATTTCCTCCTCTTTTACATCATTTATTCATTTATAAAATTTTAACTCATTTATCACGCCTTCATCGTTACTCTAACTGTAACATCACATTCATTTTCACTTCTACTAACTTCACCACTTTTCCTCGATAAGTTCTTTCAAAAATTCAGCGATCCGAATTCCTACGTTTGTTTTCACTTTATTATTATTATTAATTCATCTCCCTAGAGGTAGCTAAATATTTTCATTTCCATATACATTCACATGTATACTCTTCCATTCCTCTCAAAAATAGACCAGCACCAGTTGGGGGTCCTCCTCTCCATCTGCTACTAGTAGTCTCAAACTAGGCTGAAACTTCCCGGGCTTTATTACTGCTATACACCTTCGGTTTACTTTTCTTTGCCACTTTCTTACAAGCTCCTTTGCACCTCTTGGAGAAGGTGGTAGCTAGTTTTGCAGGATAGTCGCCGACCGACTTTCGTCTAGTCATCCATGGTCAGGGCAGGTCTTGGCTCCGGTTTGGGGAGGGTTGACTAATTTGCATTATTGCCACTCTTTTTCCCATTGTACTGAGCCCATCATTCTTTTCATCTCTTGTATCTATAAACCTACTCGTAGTGTGAAGAGACGGAGCGGAATGTAGCTGCGGACCTTTGTGTACACAGTAGAGAAGGAAATGGAGCATGTGAAGATACGTCTTAATGAATTTAAAGAAGTAGGTATAGAAAGAAACAGTTTTTAGGTGATAGTACATTCTCATATATTCACCCGTAGATTAGAGATTATCATGAATAATATTTCATGCAAATTTAACATTTTAAACTGAAATCGTTAACTAACTGTCATTTTATACGGTTATTAATGGTTTTTTTTAACTCAATCAACTAAAGAATGCGCGCCATAAATCAACGCCCCAAAATGACAAGTGGCAACCGGTGTTCTCGTGGTTTGAATTCTTCGGTTGATCGTTTCTACCTATACTTTCTGGGATGTTTAATATTGTGATTTATATTTGAGAGATTTTGTTGCGAGGTTGTCAAGGTCCCTATAAATGCATTTATTTCACTTACAAATATTAAGTATTGTCTATTTGTATGAATGTTTGTTTCTTGAAGCTGTCTGATAAAGCATGACCTCCCTAGGTTAGGGAAAATGTGTAGGTCTCTCATCGAAAAGGACTGTACGTTTATTGTCACTATTTCCACTAATGATCTATCAAAAAGCAGGACTACATACTCACTAAATAAGCGGGTAAATTGTTTCGAACGAATCGCCTTTGTATACTGAGACACTCGTATGTAAATTCAAATGGACAAATAGGCCACCTTACCTATATATATAATGCTAAGAAACAATGGACAGTTAAGAAATACTGAGAATTCTTTGGATGCTAAAGTTTCTTTATGTTTCCTTTGTCGTTCCTCTTTCTCTCTTTCCCAATTGACATGTTTAGACTCCTTGGTTTATATACATTAATTCATGAGTCTAGTCATTAGCCTTCAGCGTCTAAACAAAATGAATTGGGTTCCTTTGAATTTGATCTCTTTTCACTCCTTAATTTTGCTGTTTCAGAGAATTCAATCAATGATTTACTTTTCAGAGAATTTAATCAATGATTCACTTTTCAGAGAATTCAATCAATGATTCACTTTTCAGAGAATTCAATCAATGATTTACTTTTCAGAGAATTCAATCAATGATTTACTTTTCAGAGAATTCAATCAATTATTTACTTTTCAGAGAATTCAATCAATGATTTACTTTTCAGAGAATTCAATCAATGATATACTTTTCAGAGAATGTGTTTGTTACAGGGTCAAAATTCACAATTAACTCATGGTGCCAGTTTTTTCAACACAGGAAATTGGCAAGCAGTTTAGAAGTGGCTTAGGAAGTTTATTCCGGCCTACCCTCGTACTTGCATAGGAGATCAATTTTCCCGCTCGTCAATTTCAATTTCACCACAACTGAATTATTAGGATTAAACTTTATCTCTATTTTATCTTGAAGAAATTATTGCTCCTTTCACCGCAATCCCATAACTTGAAGCTCTATTTCTCACTACCGAGCTTATAGATGAGAGAACTGCGTCTCATTTTATCATCCTATAAATTCTAAGCCTGGTTCCATTTAATTTCAACGGTCAAATATTTTATCTAAAAGTTTCTATTGACCGCCCGTTATAGAGACAAGACATAATTGAAACGTCTCGAATGAGACCTTCTCATGAAGAAACGGTTGGTTGGTCACTCAAAACGCATCAAAACGAAACGAAACGCATTGTGATATAAATATGAAACCAGATATGCAGACATTTTCCTCTTTCTGGAGATAGACAAACTCGCAGAGCAGAACTGGAAACAGCAGACTCAACGAACCTTCAAGACGACTTGAAACTTGTATATTTAAGTTAGTTGCTTCCATTGTCCCCGGGGGATTGAAAAAGTACCCAACAACCCCATCATTCAAAGTTGGTGAAGTTTGCTGTTGAAGCACTTGTCAAGTTTTTGTCTATTATTATTACTAATGACCACACTCGATTCATTCTTAATCATCATCTCACTTATCCGCATTTCTTTCCACACCTAGCAAAATATTTCCACATTTCATCGTCAGTTTTAATTTTGATCCGACACAAATATCTAGATGCATGAATATATTGTGTACTCATTTTATCTGGTCACGTATAACCGAGAGATCCACATTCCAAATCTGTACAAAAAATGCTTCAATATGGTCCCTAAATGGTATGAGGTGGATTAGTTCCATTTAAAATAATAATGCGATAGCAAATAGTATTATAGCGCAACCTTTATCTATTGATGTTTAAACATCATAGTAAATTTATTTAGTGTAATGATCTGCTTAGATTCGCAAGGGACGTGGTACTTGTGATCTCTCCAGACCTTCAGCGTGAATACTGTATGGTTAATCTATACTTTAATTCACCATTTAATTCACCATTCGGTCCGTGCCTATAGGCGCGGACCAGCAGACCGGTGTCTCGGCAGTTCCCTGCAGCCGAGGATGAAGCCTGGTCGTCTCGAGCCTCTCCTGCCACCAGGGTCCTTCTCCCCTCTGTCAAGATACGAGTCCGCAGACTGCACACATTACTACCCGTTTAAACCTAGTTCAGGTTTGATGCCCAAAACAAACTGAGGTCATCCGTCATCATCGACCTCGATGGACTTCTCATTCAGCCCTCATTTATACATAATTTGAAGATTCTAGCTATAGAGGAGGGGGGGGGGCGGTGCTTTCTTAATATTTTAATAAAATTCTCAACTGGTAGAACTCAAAGAGCTTTGTGATATTAGAAATGTCATAGCTGATTTATCTCGGATTAGTGTCTTTGGACCAGTGATATTTATTATTTATACAAGTGGCATGTGGTTGGCTTAGAGAACAAGCTTGTTGCGTATGCTGACGATGACACATTGGTTGCCAGTACATCATCTCCAACTTTGAGGTTCCCTGTTGCTGAATCTTTAAACATATTATTGAGTGATGTAACTTGTGGGGTATCAAGCTTCTACCCCTAAAGCACCTTATCCACAGAATTCAAATTTACACATTGATAATACTGTGTTAGCTACTTGACGCTTTCGTTCTAAGTTCTTGAAGATAACATTAATAAGAAACTAACTTTTGAGAAACGTATTCGAAATGTTGCCTCTCGAATATTACAATAATTTGGTTTTGGGTGATTAAACTAAGATGTTAAACTGCTTCAAGACGTATTCTTCCTTGTTTAGACTAATGTGCGCTAGTCTGGTCATCTGTGGCCTATTTCCATCTGAATTTCATGGATAGAAACTTTGCTCCTATTGGTGTTTTTTTCAAATTTAAAAGTATATTAATGGCATCATTGGCAAATTATTTCACCGTGTATGCTGTATAAGATACATGAATCTAGTGTTACTTTCTCGAGTATAAGATATAACACTAATCGACAATCTAGGTGTTTTATCCCAACCACAATAAGGGTTTGAAATATTCTTACTCTATAGTATTGTTGTTAAATTGGTCCATGTTAGGGGTTTAAACTCGATGCTAATTTTTTTTAATAAATATATGATATCTTGTTATTCCTATCATATTTTATGTACAGTAATTTATCTTGTTTTAGATATTTCTACCTAATTTCTTACATTTTTTTCATTTATTGTAGCAAGTTGCATTCCCTGCTGGAGCCTCAGTGACCTTAGTCTTCTAACTTTTCCAGTCTGGTTTCGATTTGTAATTAAAAATAATGCATAGGTTCTTGATTTTGAAAGTAGTTAATAAAGATTGGTCTCGGGAACGGTTCTGACATATGCTTTGAGGAGTTCTAGCTGTGGTGGGAAAGTGCTTAAAGTTATGAGTTCGAATCCTCCTCTTTTTACAAAGCGGGTAATTTTTATTATATGGCTTCACGGTAATTAGGAAAGGTATGCATACATTCGCATATACAGGAGCCCCTAAGATTCAGAGGTGTCATTTTCAATTAAGTAATATTTATTTCCTTTTCCGCCGAGGCTTTTATGATATTAAGTTATTTCGCCCTATAATATTTGCCTTCATTGAAGGCTGCCCGGGAGTCTGTTATCCACTGCTCATTTAGCCCGTCGAGTTCAAACAATGTTTGTTGTTGTTTTTAATTTAATGATCTAACCCTGCGTTCTCTAGCGAGAGCGCCCTTCCCCTCCCCCGTTCAATAAAGGGATAAAGAACAAAATGCGAATGCTCTTAATAAAATGGCATTCAAAAAGGAGAAGAAAATATGTGAAAGCAAGAAATAGGAGGCTAGAACACTCCGTTGAAATACCTAAGTCTGCAAGAGCGAGACAAATCCATCCACATAATCTTCAATCCCATCAAAACTTCAACTCAGTTTTATTCCATTTTTCTTTTCACTTTTTTGCGCCAAAAGGCATCGTCAATATTTGGAACGGCAAAATTGTATTCACTAAAATTTAGCTTTATAGCACTTTTTTTCTGAAATTCCACTCATATTTTTTGTGGTAACTAGTTGCCTTTGCATTGCTTCCTAACTTAATTAGTTGCTTTCGCATTCCTTCCTAACTTAATTAGTTGCCTTTGCATTCCTCCCTAACTTAATTAGTTTTCTTTGCATTCCTTCCTAACTTAATTAGTTGCATTTGGAGTCTGTTCTAACTTAATTAGTTGCCTTTGTATCCCCTGTTAACTTAACTAGTTGCCTTTGTATTATTTTTTAATTCAAAATAGGCCCCTCAATGAATACTAGTGAAAAATCGTAATGGAGCTGTCATACATCAAGACAACGAAAATTGATAACTAAATGAATTCAATGTATTTTTTTATTTCAAGGTTCAAAGTCAAATTAAATTGATGATGGATAATTATATTATTAATAAAATAATATCAAAGCCAAGGCCATAAATGGGGCGTTCATTTCAAAATTCTTGGAATATAACGAGTCTCTAATCGGGCTTCATGATACGAAGTAGATTTGAGTGGAGGCTGACAGACCTGTCACGTCGCAAGTACAAAGCGGATAACTTATAAGGTATGCGTGAACTGTCTTTCTAGCTTTAAAAATAGCCAAGGGGATTAGTTATCAGTGATTGAATCTCGTCTGCGCTCTGTTGCTTTTTTCTTTCCCACCTGGCACTTTTCTTTTCTACACCCTTCCGTTTTGACCCATAAAGTCCTTCTGAAAGTCCAAAAGACTGGATTTCGCAGGGTATTTCTCCCTAAAACAGTAAAGACTGTGTTCATAATCTTTTTTTGCACATAATAAGGTTTAATGTGATTTGAGTTTTTGAATGGGGTACTTAGTGATTAATTGTGGGTTTTAATAAGGAGGTACTGAGAATTATTTGTTCCCAAAGACAGTGTGCATAGAAAATACTGAGGTAAAAACACCCCCGTGGAAAAAAACTCGAGTTATCTCCTCTTTTGACTAAAGGGTTTATGTGCGTTTCTTAAAATATCGCTCCTACTAAATTCATCATTTTCTTTCAAAACTTCTTTTCTATTGCATTCTATTAATTTCTATTATTACTTTATAATAAACAAACATCCTCAAAGAGGTTAATGAATAAGTTATACAAACGTAGGTTCAGTAACATGTACACTGTAAGTTCTTCTCACCCTTTATGTTATGATATAGCAAAATTAATTATCTATCACAAATGAGCATGGTAATTTGTCTTTAATTGTAACTGATGGTAACTCTAGTTATCAGCTTCATATTTTTGTTTGTATGTATTATATAAACAGTTCGAAGCCATATGGAATTTTCTCGACATCTTCTTTTACTCTCTCGATATTCCTCTCTAGTAGTAGCTGACAGCGCCGAAATTTGGCGTGTCCGCTCTCGCCAGAAATCGAACCCTTGGACCCAGGCGTCGAAATCTAGTACATAATCGTTACTAAATTGTAGTAGTCAAAGGGTCAGATTCAAATTTTGAAAGCAATTGCAGTTAATTAGTTTTTCAGTGAATCCATTTAGTTATTAAATTCCGCTGTCTTGATGGAGTTCGAATGAGTCAGGCGGGAGTGAAAATGACGACAAATAAGAATTGCCAGGCCAAGAAAGAATTGGTGATAGACCGTAGTCATCAAGTGAGAAGGAAAGTCACGACAAATCAGAGTCATCGGGCGAGAGGGAGATGAAAAGAAACCATTATCATCAAGAGAGAGAGAAAGTGACGACGACCCTGAAGTCGTCGGCCAAGAAACGAAATGAAATTGAAGAGAAGGAAGAAGATTAACGGCTTGAAACGTCTCTGTTAGGTTTTCGTCTTCTAAATAGGCAGTTTCAAGATTGAAGTGAGGAAAGCGACTGGTCCTTGTGTAAAGAAAAGGCACACATATAAGTAGGAGGTTGAAGTCCATGAGAGTGACTTCGCCTACAATTCGAGTGTTCACGCCGTGTCTCCTGGTAGTCTTTATGATCCTTTCTCAAGTTTGGGAAGCCACGACGGCGGTAGTTTTATTCAATGTTTCTTTCAAGGTGTACAAGTCTATGTACTCACACGTTTCACTCTTCCCTTTCACTTTCAAGATGTACAAGTCTATGTACTCACACGTTTCACTCTTCCCTTTCACTTTCAAGATGTACAAGTCTATGTACTTACACGTTTCAGTCTTTCTCTTTCAATTTCAATGTGTAAAAGTCTATGTACTCAGATGTTTCACGCTTTCTCTTTCGCTTTTTATTTCACCTTCAAAGTGTACAAGTCTATGTACTCACACGTTTCACTCTGTCTCTTTCTTTTTCTCTTTCCCTTTCCCTCTCAAGGCGTACAAGTCTATGTACTCAAACGTTTCACTTTCTCTCTTTCTCTTTCAAGGTGTACAAGTCTATGTAATCAAACGTTTCACTCTTTCTCTTCCCTTTTTAAAGTGTACAAGTCTCTATGTACTCACACGTTTAACTCTTTCTGTTTCCCTTTCAAAGTGTACAAGTCTATGTACTCACACGTTTCACTCTTTCCCTTTCCCTTGCAAGGTGTACAGGTCTATGCCCTCACACGTTATATTTACGATTGACCAACCGTTACAGACAAAAAAAAAGAAGAAAATACAATAATTAATTGTCAATGGGAAACAGTAATATACACGGCGAGGCTTAACACTAATTAGTTTGAATTTATTATAAGATTCCTGTGTGTCGGAAGATATAGTTTCAACACACTGTGATCGGGGACAAAGCGTTTAAAGGAAAATATCCTCAATACATAAAATTGGTACACAATGTCAATGGTTCCACATTAAGAGGTCAATTCAATATTTCCTTTATTCTTTATCGAGCTAGAAAGGCTGCTAAACGTCTTTGGTCATAGATTTTCGCATGGATTATTCGCAGGTGGGCTCGAAAACGAAACCATGCTTGGCGGCAGGTGACCCACAGGTGGGTCCGAGAGAGAGATCGTGCCTGACGGGAGTTGACCCGCAGGTGGGTTCGAAGGAGAGATCGTGCCTGACGGGGGTTGACCCGCAGGTGGGCTCGAAGGAGAGATCGTGCCTGACGAAACCATGCCTGGCGGCAGTCGACCCGCAGGTGGGTCCGAAGGCCGAGCCTTGATCTCTAGGGGGTAGAGTTTCGTCAATGGCCATGTTATGATCCCGGTCTTCATTCGCAACGTTGCCGAATGAACCTTGCCCCCCCACACACCCCACCCCCGTGTAAAAATCTGGGTTCTTCCCAATTTCCACTTTAACCTGGGAGTTTCGTTATGGACAAGCACTACGTCACTGTCGTAGAATGACCCTTGGCTTTGATCACTCTACGCTTTGACACCCTTTTAGTAGCGGTATGCTTTAAGGGGCGTGAGTTACTTCTATGATGAAGTAGGCTTTGTTCTAAGAGTGCTATTTTAGTGGTTTAGTCCTTAAGGAAGAGCTATTTTTAAACACATAAGGATAAGAGGAAACACCAGAATCTACCAAAAAAATAAACGTGTATTTTAAATTAAATATTACAAACCAACAGTAAAAGCATTTCTATATTTGGCCTCAAAGAATTTTAAATGACAAAACATAAACAAGTAGGCTTTCAATAAACAAACCAATTGCCAATTAGTATTTTTATCACGAACCTATTTGTTTAGCATAAAACATTAAATTAATGTACTGTCATCTACAAACACATATGACCTAGGTTCAAGAATAATGGTTTCTACTCTCCTTTAAAACGTGGGACGTACTAAACTTCTACTATTGCAATAGAGATATAAATGTTATTGTTAACTTACAGGTAGGTATTAGGGATTGCCGGATGTCGCTGGAGGACTTATCTCTCGCTTTGAAGTGTTGCTTCGTCGCTGCTTGAATTTTCGAGGAGGGAATGCTTCTTAAACGTAATTAAAGAACGGGAGCTCGTTGGGGCAGGGTTCTTCTCCTCTCACTCTTACGTTGTTTGGGATGTGAGAATCACTCGAGTGTGAGCGGCTTTACTTTTCTTTAGTCGGACTTCTTTGCAGACGGAAAAGGCTTCTTCGGTATGGCACCGATATAAAACTTGACTAATTAGGTTAATACGGCCCTGAAAGGGGGGCGATCGATTTTCTCAATCTGATCCTATCGTTTCTCACGGAAATAGTCTTGTATGGCTGAAGGATCGATCTTTACGAATTATTCTTTCTTCTGGCGAATCGACTTCTAAAAATCTTCTTGTCTAGCCGATGGATCGATCTTCACGACCTAATCCTACTCTGGCGTATCGACTTCAGATAATCTACTTCTCTTTCTTTGCGGGGCTTATTTATAGGCAGATTGCCGCCCCATCTAAAGGGGGAAGTGACCAGGCCACAGATGCAAAAGGGGGGGGGAGCGAATGGTGAGTTAGCATCTGGGGAGAGCGAGAATTCCTGAGGTAGCACTGGGGTGCCCAAGTCAGCTCGCAAATTATAGGCTCGTAACCGCACCGCTACTTGGCATGCCTTCTGACTCGCACCGTTTTTTTTTTCCTAACCACAGGTTTATGGGTCTCGTAGGTCATACGATCGTTAGAGCGTCGTTTAAGGACCTTAGGTGGTCGCCTTCAAACATATGTTAGCTCCAACTGCCCACAGCGGCGAGGCGATCACACATGGTAAGCATTTTCGCCGGCTACCTTTCCCACGCTTCTTCTCATGAAGGGAGGGGGGCTTGAATGTATCTATACTCCTCCAGGAGGCTTAATGTAGCCATTTCTCCACAGTCACTGACAGCGGGATTCTCTCCCGGCCTAGATGGACGTGTTGTCTACCTCAGAGCTACCAGGTACTCGTAGTACCATCTAGTCCAAGCTCGTTGGCGCATTTTCTCCATTTCTTTCTGACGTCACATGGAATTTTTCATTCGTTTGGTTTCCTTCTCCTAGTGACCAGATCACAGAGATTAAGGCGCGACTCTACATGACGCCACTCATGGCCATGAGACGGTGTCCTAATTTCACTCACCTTGTCCTTCACGTATGGTTCTTTGTTCGAATCTGAACAAAGCTATTGAAGGACGATTTGACTGTCTGACCAGGGGCAAATTTCACCTAGAAATGGATCTAGAGCTATTTTTATTTCTTTTAATAGACGAGCCGCAAAAAGAGCGGCGGTCAATTCTAATTTTGGCACAGTATTAGGTTTACCTACGATTTTCACTTTAGCCATAACGAGGCAAACCTTATCTCTGAAATAGAAATAGAATCCGCAAAACAATGTAATTCTAGATTCTTAGAGGGTAAAACTTGCCTAGGAATTGAAATATGTAAGCATTCCCTTAGTTGGGGTATTAAATGGTTCCATTGTGCCTGGCTCTCTTCGACTAAAACTTGATCCCACTCTAATTTCTTTTCCCACAAACTCTTCATAAAGAATCGTTTTAGTATCGTTACTGGGATTAGATGTCCCAATGGATCGTATATAGATGCTATACACCTTAACACCTGCCTTTTAGTTTGAACCGCAAATTGTATGTTCGGATTATATTTAGTAAAAGAGCTCATCAATCCGAGCATTCCAACCCAGACCAAGAACCTTAATAGGAGCCAATTTGTTCTGCCTCAAAAAAAACATTAATGCCATGTGAATTAGAATACCGGTTTCGAAGGTTAAAGCCTGCCTGTATTAGAATTTCCTTTGAGACCTTATAAAATTATAGGGAAAGAACAAAGTAAATTATAAACATACAGGCCCCTTCTTAACATTTCTGGATAACCTGCGCCCCTTTCTTCAATCAACTGAAGAAACGAGGCATTTAGCAAAAAATGGCTACTAGTCGAGCCAAAAAATACAACCTTATACCGATAGGTAAAAATAGGGGTATTAGGATCCATAGGGTGCCTCCACCATAAAAAACGAGTAAAGAGAGAAAAGGAGAAAAAAAAAGAAAGGAGAAACAAAGAAAAAAAAGAAAAAGAAGATAGTTGAAACAAAAGTAGAACCAAAAATAGAAGAAAAACAGATAAACAAGAAGAAAAAGAAAGATAAGAATGTGGAGGGTAAAGAGGAAAAGGGGAGGCCTCTTCCTCAAGGGAAGACCCCGTCTTCAGAGACCAAGTGTCCGAAGGTCACCCTCATTGGTGACTCGCAAACACGGGATCTGCAGCCGCTGCTAGCGGCCCGCCTTCGCACTAGCGTGAAGGTAAGCTGCCTGTCAGGATGGGGTAACCACAACATCAGAGTAGAGGCAGAGAAAGCTCAGATTTCTGAGAATTCAGTTGTTGCTCTGATGGTGAGCGGCAACGACCTCTACCTCAGAGGGGGTAAGGTTGGCCTCAGTGGTAAGACCATCCAAACAGTGATGGGAGCCGTGGACGACATAGGGCATAAAACCCGCAAACGTGTGGTGGTTGGGATGCTTCCGAGAAGAGGTCCATCCCGAACCGCTCACGAAAGAAACGTCGCAGTGAACAGAAGGTTGGCGGATCTCTGCACGGCAGAAGGAGTCTTCTTCGTGGACCCCTATCGTACCTTTATCGGTAGAGACGACCTCTACCAAAGGGACGGGGTACATCTCTCCTTTAAAGGGAAGGCCTTTCTCGCCAACCTAATTCAAGATGTCGTGGAACGCACCCAAAGGAGAGTTCGAAACAGAGCGAAAGCGGACGTGCGCCAGCATGCCCGTGTCACTCCTGGAACGACCTTCTCGGAGGTCGTCACAAAGGGTGTGACCACGAAAACAGAGAAGCCGGGAAACGGAAGAGCGTAGGGAGTCCTACACTGGGGACTCCCTCAAAGTTCTTCTGTTCAATGCGAGGTCAATCAGGAATAAGTTTTTTGAGCTCCGTGGCCTCGTAGTAACAGAGGAACCTGAGATGGTAGCCATAATGGAGTCGTAAATAAAAACCTCAAGCCGAGATTTTGAAGGTGAATTCACGATTCCCGGTTACCAGCTCTTCCTGAAAGATAGGCCAGACAAAGAGGGTGGCGGTGTGATGTTGTATGTCAAGGATACTCTCAACTCGACGGATTGCAACATCATATCCGACCATGAACTACTAGGTGTTGACCTAGAGATAGGTCCTGCCAAATACAGGACCCTTTAGCTTTATAGACCTCTTGCCCAACTCGTTGAAAAGGACAGAGATCTGTACCAGCTACTAGGAGAACTTGTCGAAGAAAGAGTGTGTATCGTCATGGAGGATTTCAATACCCATATTGACTGGGAAACCAGAGAACCCTGTGGCGAGAACGCACTACTCCTGGAGTTCACGAACAACGAGTTCCTCACTCAATGGGTGAGAGAGCCAACGAGAGGAGACAATATCCTCGACTTGGTTTTCACCTCTGAGGATGACATCGTTGAGGACCTCTCTGTTGGCGAAGAGCTCGGTGGCAGTGACCACCGACTAATTAGATTTGTAGTCAAAGTCCCCAAGGCAGAGCCTGCAACTAGTAAATCAAGGAAACTGGATTTGAGAAGAGCAGACTTTGCAGGTCTACGCGCGGGACTGACTGACGTGAGGCTAGAAGAGTGCGATGCTGTTGAAGACTCTTGGAACAGTTTCAAAACCACATTCATGAGTCTTCAATCGCGTTTTATCCCTCTGAAATGTCCCCGTCGGTCCTCTGTTCAACCAAAGTGGTTTAATCGAGAAATCGGGCAACTGCTTAGGGAGAAGAGAAATGTGTACCGGCAATCGAAGATCTCGGGTGACTTTGACGAATACCGGAGGCTAGCCAGGAGAGTGAAGTCCAGCATAAGGGCGGCTAAGTGGTTTGAGGAACTCCGAGTGGCGAGACTCTGTAAAGAGAATCCCAAGGAGTTTTTTGTATATGTGAACAGCCGTAAACCAATCCGTCGAACGATTGGCCCTTTGAAGAATGAGGAGGGCACATTAAAGCATTCAGATGCAGAAAATGCTCAACGACTACTTCTCTTCAGTATTTACTGAAGAGTGTGGTCCCATCCCCCAGCCGATGGATTCCTACTCGGGGAAAAAGCTGGAGGCAATGGACTTCACCAAAGGAGAAATAAAGAAAAAGATCGCTGACCTAAAGACGAATAAGTCCCCTGGACCGGACGGGTTTCTACCTAAAGTGTTGAAAGAAGTGTGCGATGAAGTACTACGACATCTGTGCGCTATCTTTAACATGTCAATCCGGAACAAATGCGTTCCTAGAGACTGGCGTGAGGCGGAGTTGACTCCTATCTTCAAAAAAGGAGACCGTAACCAACCGTCGAACTACCGACCTATCAGTCTGACTTCGATAGTCGGTAAACTCATGGAAAGCATCATGGTGGACAAAATGACGTCGTATTTAGAGTCAAACCTGCTACTGAGGAGTTCCCAGCACGGCTTCCAAAGGCAACGGTCATGCCTGACGAACCTTGTGGAATTCTTCCACTTCGTTTTCAGTGAGCACGATCGGGACAAGGCGGTGGATGTGGTCTACCTAGACTTTCAGAAAGTCTTTGATAAGGTACCACACCGCCGCCTTCTCCGGAAAGTGCGAGAGCTTGGCATAGACGGAAAGGTAGCCGGCTGGATCGAGAACTGGCTAAGTGGCAGACGGCAACGGGTGATGGTGAATGGACAGTCTTCTGAGTGGGTGCCCGTTACTAGCGGGGTGCCTCAAGGTTCTGTCCTGGGACCACTACTATTCATCATCTACGTCAACGACATGGACGGTGACATGGTTGCCAAGATTTCCAAATTTGCCGACGATACCAAGCTTGGTATGAACGTTGCAAAGGATGGGGAGTGGTCGGACACGTGGCAAATGCCTTTTAACGTGGGCAAATGCAAAGTGATGCATATCGGCCACAGAAACCCCCAATCTCAGTATATCCTTAAGGGCACTGCTATGGAATCCACCGACACTGAGAAGGACTTGGATGTAACAATCACTAGTGACCTCAAGTTCTCGAAACAGTGTATTGAGGCGGAGAAAAAGGCCCAAAGGATGCTAGGCTATATTAAGCGCCAGTTTGGTTATCGGAACCAGGAGATTGTACTGTGCCTGTACAACTCACTTGTCCGACCGCACCTGGAGTATGCCGTGCAATTTTGGAGTCCTTCATTGCGAAAGGACATCGCGAGATTGGAACGCGTACAAGCCAGGGCAACCAAACTGATTCCCTCTATCCGACATAAAAGTTATGAGGATAGACTAAGGGAATTAGATCTGTTCTCGTCGAAACCCGTAGACTGCGTGGTCAGCTTATCGAAGTCTTCAAAATACTTCGAGTGCTCGACAATGTTGACTACCGGGATATTTTCACACTGAGTGAGAACAGAACGCGCAATCACGGCTTCAAACTTGAACTGAAGCGTTACAACCGCAATCTGTGTGGAAATTTTTTCACCTACAGTATCTGCGGTAAGTGGAACGCACTTCCAGTGGAAGTTGTCAACAGTGAATCTGTTGACCAGTTCAAGTCAAGACTAGATAAAGTCTTGAAAAGCGGCCGTTCAGGGACGCAAAACAATTGAGCAGCCATGTGCCTGTTCGATTGCTAGTGCAAAGGTACCCTCTTTGAATGGACCGTAAGGTCTCCTAGGGTACTTACTTTCCTTGATACTCCTTGTTACTCTTACTTTATCGTATCTGTAAATAGGCCTTCTCTATATCGGCCATGCAGGCAAATGAATGTTGCCTAAATCTTATTAGAATGGGAAATAAATTAGTAAAAAGAGAAGGCCCAGGGTAAAGACAATCGTTCAAACTAGTTTTACCCACTGAGCAGTCAAAAACTACCCTCAAGGGGGTGGTAGCGGAATCCTTACGTACTCCATGGTGCGCTAAATATGCACCTTAGACCCCTCTATTTGGGGGCTTCTTGGAGTTACTTCTTCTATGTAACCTTTGTTTAATTATTCTTTAAATATTTCATCATAACAGTTTAGTAGTGAAGGGTCATTTTGTCTTAGTCGATTTGTCATGTTACACAACCTAGGTTTGGCAATTGCATAAGTGTCGCATAAGTTAGGATGCCCTTTTTTCTATAGTAGGCCCACCACAAACCTTCCATGACGGAATTCGGACGTTGATTTAAAGTCGCATACACCCTTTCACCCTCGGACGTCATCCGCTGAGGGATCAAACCTAAGCAATCTATTTCCCATATAATATTTATATCATCCCTAAGGGAAATAGCATTTACGCCTCCCAACTCATACAATTCATCTAAAGTTGCCTTAAGCACGTCTACGCCATTAGTTTTTAGATTGGTTGAAATAGTTTTTTCAGAATGTAAGACCCCCGTGGGCATGATACCAACTGTGGATCGAGATAAGTGATTCCACATTTCTCTTTTATACCTTTAATGAATTTAAAGTAAGAATCAGCACCTATTAGGATATAAATTTCCTTAATGGTTTCGTCATTGGATGGATCGGCCAGTTTTAGGTTTAACGCTGCAAGCCTATTTTTCTCCTTTCTTATTCCTGGCATATGGACATGATTAGGTAAATATTCTACAAGTGCTTTGATAACAATAGATTTATGTTTAGTATTGACTTTAAATAACACTTCGTCATATAATTTGTGTACTCCTTTGCTTCCAAAACCACTTACCCATAATTTAGTCCTACGAATTATGGGCAAGCCTAATTCTTTGACCAAATCACTATTTATAAAGGTTTTCTGGGAACCTTAATCAAAAAGTGCTTTAGCCTTAGTATTTCCCTGTCTACTTACGACTTCAATCTGTGCTATGGGTAAGGCTACTCCCACGTTCAGATTGAAATCAAAACCTTGGTTTCCTTTACGTCATTAGATTTGTTACGGGAGAAACACAGGCAAGAATGATGTCGACTATTGCATGTCGAACAATTATATTTTGAGGCGCAATTTTGATTTTTATGTCCCGAACGCAAACAATTTGTGTATAACCTATTTTTTCTCGAGTTTTGGGTAGTTTGAACAGTCGTATGCTTTATGTTTCCCGTCGCAGAGTACACATCGAAGGATGCTCGATCGATTTACGGAAATTTTAGCTTGACTTTTGGTATGGGAAGGCTCATGACTTGTCTTAAAGTTAGATACGCTTGTTCTTTCACCCCTAGTAGATACATATTTTTCCTGGCGACCATCACC